>OX421376.1:0-1250000 GCA_949126905.1 Amorpha juglandis
TGTTAAAAGATCCTGGGCACGGGCGCAATGGTTGATGTTCGCAACCTAACCTAACCTAACCTAACCTAACCTAACCTAACCTAACCTAACCTAACCTAACCGAACCGAACCGAACCGAACCGAACCGAACCGAACCGAACCGAACCGAACCGAACCGAACCGAACCGAACCGAACCGAACCGAACCGAACCGAACCGAACCGAACCGAACCGAACCGAACCGAACCGAACCGAACCGAACCGAACCGAACCGAACCGAACCGAACCGAACCGAACCGAACCGAACCGAACCGAACCGAACCGAACCGAACCGAACCGAACCGAACCGAACCGAACCGAACCGAACCGAACCGAACCGAACCGAACCGAACCGAACCGAACCGAACCGAACCGAACCGAACCGAACCGAACCGAACCGAACCGAACCGAACCGAACCGAACCGAACCGAACCGAACCGAACCGAACCGAACCGAACCGAACCGAACCGAACCGAACCGAACCGAACCGAACCGAACCGAACCGAACCGAACCGAACCGAAATGCGTTGGCGATGTTTGTTTCACTTTTAGTTACCTATTAACATCTATTAACATAATATTAAAATAAAAAAAAAATTAAAAACCTTGATGAGACCTTGAATGAGACCTTAGTATGGACGGCCGTGTGTTGTACGTGAATACGTTTATACTACATAAACGTTACGTACGGGTATTTTTTTTTTTATATGTCCCAATATTATTTATATGTTTATACAGGGTTAATTTTAAAACACCAGCAACCTCGCAGGACCAGATAGCTGACCCCATACGGAACAACTTTTGTTCTACGAGTTTGTATATAACTCAATATATTTAAAAAAAAATGATTTTACAAGTTTTTGTTGTGTCGTATTTTTCTTCTTAGCGTTCGGCGTGCGCGCGCGACTCAAAGGCGCCGCGCCGCGCCGCTCAGCTGGCTCGGGCGTTGACCTTCGGCGCTTACGTAATCTGCGATGCGTGTAGGTAACATTCAAGACGGAAATTAAATGAATACTTATTTTTGTATGAAAATAAAATCTAACAAATTATCAAAAGTCGTAGAACAAAAGTAGTAGCTTATAACCTTAGGTATCTACCCCTGCGAGGTTGCTGGTGTTTTAAAAATAACCCTGTATATCCCAAATGATAAAAGCATGGAAACACATCGTTATTGTGTTTCTATGTAACTTATGACTGACGTTTAAAATAAAACTTACGAACATTGTAGCTTCGCCGTTTCAAAAGTTATACTAATTGCAAATCTCGATTCGCAGCAAAATAACGTCAAAATGGCTGTTCTCGTTTTTCGTAATTAATTCTTTGATCCTTTAGCGAACGAAAAGTAGTTTAATCAACAGTTTTAGATAGAACACTTCAAATAAGTTAGTATAGTTCATAAACGCATCAGTAGATGGCGCTACTACGAAAATAGGTCGCGCTATGGTTTACTTATCGTCGTGTATACATAAATCCGGCGCGAATCAAAATAATTTCTTTTTAGGGGCGGTAAACGTGATGTCATGTTCTCGCAGGCTAAATCCTATTTATCTTATCTTATATCTTTAAATGAGCAATTCTTGTATATATATCTATATGTTACAGTACAAGGGGAGCTTATATAAACTTTATCCAATCGACCAATTAGCAATATCCCTACATTTACATGGTGGTAGGTCCGTCGTATGCGAGAGGTCGCCTGGGTTGGTTACAGAGCTTTGTCTATTTCTGCTGCCAAGCAACAGGGTGTAAGCACTGCTGTTTCGTGTGGTGTTGCTTCTGTTTATGGGCAAACGTCACGCTACTATCAGGCGATTGCCTTGCTCGTCTCGTCATTCAATTAAGCAAAAAAATAAGATGTGCGTCTCGGAACGCTCGACAGAAGTGATAACTTAGACTAATTGTAGGGACACACATTTAAAGTAGTGTAGTGGATAAGTACTTAATTATAAGAATACAGGGTTAATTTTAAAACACCAGCAATCTCGCAGGACCAGATAGCTGACCCCATACGGAACAACTTTTGTTCTACGAGTTTGGATATAACTCAATATATTTAAAAAAAATGATTTTACAAGTTTTTGTTGTGTCGTGTTTTTCTTCGTAGAATGCGGCGCGGCGCGGCGTGAGCGCACGACATCAAAGCGGCGCTCAGCTACTCGGGCGTTGACCTTCAAAGCCGCTAGCCCGGTTCCCCACGCTTCGCGTGTTTGTTTACGTAATCTGCGATGCGTGTTGTAGCATTCAAGACGGAAATTAAATGAATACTTATTTTTGTATGAAAATAAAATCTAACAAATTATCAAAAGTCGTAGAACAAAAGTAGTAGCTTATAACCTTAGGAATCTACCCCTGCGAGATTGCTGGTGTTTTAAAAATAACCCTGTATATCATGTAATGTAGTCAGTAAGCAGTATCTAATAAACCTTCGTAACGTGAACATGTCTCTTCACTTATCTCTTCTGCACCCCGCACACCGCATGGCGACCCTGCCTTGCACTTGTAAATAGTAGGTTAAGTTTGTGGTAACGTGAGGTATGTGTGAGTGACGAATGCATTGTAATATATGCTCAGTATGTAGTATTTTAATGTATAATATAGAGGCGGCTGCGCCCGCCAGTAAGTGGTTAAGTATAATGAGTCGCGAATAAACCATGCTAGTTAACACCCGTGTATAATTGTCCAATCCTCAGTAATAGGTAATTGAACCCCACAAACCTATTATTACCTAAATTAATGTGGGTTAAAGTGAGAGAGGAGGAGCCTGCCTACTGCTACCGTATGCGTGAGAGAAAAGGAAGCCAGAGTGGCGCCGTAACGCGTTACGTTACATAGCGGTTTACCCAACTTCAAAAAAAATATATATAAGGTATGGTGATGGCTGGTAACGTGGTATATGGTATGTGGTGTATAGTGATCTTAAATTGGTAACTGGTGTACCTGTGATCATGAGTAAGTATATTATGTGCCTATGTATGGGAATTATTATTGTTATTTTTTATCCTTTTGTAATTTGAATGAGAAGAATGATATGGTTAATTTGTATGGAGGTGTTCTAGATGTGGTTTTAGTCCAGGAAGATGGAAATATTAACGCCACGAGCGTTACAATAACCGAGGGAATTGTGCCTCCCGATGCGTACCATCCAGGGCTCGACATATTAATTGAGGTAATTACCCTTAAAAGCTCGAATCTACCCGAAACGAGCAACATCAAATTTGATTTTGACTGGAATTTCCAAAAGTACAATTTCGAACAGCTTTACTCTTTGCTATCTCAAACGTCGTGGGTAGATATATATAACTGACATGACGCTAACACAGCTACCAATCACTTCTATCAAATACCTACTTTATGCAGTTTTCGATGCCTGTATTCTAAAAAAAACGTAAAGGAAACAATAATGAACGCTATCTAGTTTGGTTTACTGCAAATATAATACGGGATTTAAAATTAAAATTGCATTCAACGTGGAAACGAACCAAATCAACTCATGATTACGAATTGTTCTCGAAGTAACGAGCCACCTTAAAATCAATGATTGCATCTGCGTACCGATCGTACATAAACTATGTTGAAGGCAACATTAGATCGAACCCGCGAGATTTCTGGGCATATATAACCAGCCTACGCTCCAAGGGAGGTTTCGAGCCGAATGTTGCCTTTAACGGTCAAACACACACCGGTATCGCAGCTGCTGAAGCGTTTGCAAAAATTTTCTCCAGCGTATTCTTGGATGAGGTCCCTTTTTTAAACACAGATAATTTGCATGATCCGGCATATTGTGACTTCAGCTATTATGTAAATATTCCAAAGATTGAAATTAAAGACGTCGAAAATGGCATCACCAAATTAAAGTCAAGTAATTCAATCGGCCCTAATCACATTCCACCTAATATTTTAAAACGTTTTAAGGAGTTCCTGTTAGATCCACTATGTTATATATTTAACATAGCATTGCAGAGTGGAGTAAATCTTCAACGGTGGAAGCTTTCAAGAGTTACACCTATATCTAAAAGCCAAAATAAATCAAACGTTGAGGAGCATCGCCCAATTGTCATATCGCCAACTGCCGGAAAAGTATTTGAAAACATTTGAAACCAGCAACATGGCTTCAGAGTTAAAAGATCTGTAGACACAAATCTTCTCACTTTGGTTGACTACATTTCAGCTAAGCTTGACTGTTGTTGCCAAGTGGATGTCCTATATTTGGACTTTAAGAAGGCCTTCGATAGAGTAAACAATGACATTCTGCTTGCTAAACTTAATCATATTGGTTTTGCCCCAAAGCTTGTTAAACTTCTTTCTGACTACCTACGTGACCGTCAACAATTTGTAAGATTGGGCATCTACGAGTCAAATCCGTATCACACATGCTCTGGAGTAAACCAAGGTTCAATACATGGCCCTTTGCTCTTCTTATTAATGATCAATGACCTGCCCTTGGTTCTTAAACACTCCAAATGTCTTTTATATGCAGATGACCTAAAGGTGTATTCCCAAATTACATCCGAGGCAGATTGTTTGGTTTTACAAAATGATATCGATGCTGTGTATACTTGGAGTAAAGATAATAGGATGGATTTTAACATCGATAAATGCCACGTCATGACTTTCGGTCGCATACAACAACCAATTTGTGCTAACTACAAGCTAGGTGATACCGTAATACAGAGAACTACTTTAATAAAAGATTTGGACACCATATTTGACCAAAAACTCATTTTTCATGATCATATTGTCTCTGTGGCGAAGGAATCCTTTCGTAGGCTAAGTTTTGTACTTCGGAATACTTGCGATTTCCAGAGTCAGCAAGTAATTAAACTTCTATATAATACTCTCGTGCGTAGTAAATTAGAATCTAGCACTACTGTATGGAATCCGTACTAAAGTAAATACATGTTACTCCTAGAAAAAGTGCAGAAGGCATTTCTAAGATGTCTGTACATGCGGGTAAACGGTTACTATCCTTATTTATATCCAACTTTGTTTTTACTGGGCTGCCTTGGATACAATTCCCTCCAAGAACGACGCCAAATGCAACAAATAGTAACTGTTCACAAAATAATCCAAAGCAAAATAGACGCACCAACAACAACACACCAACATAATGAGCTGGTTCGCATTTTTTGCTCCCAATAAAAATATCAGTATATCGATACATATATATTTTCTTAATGACACATCGATATTTTTTGGGGATTAATCATTATTTTCGATCAGGGGCCGAAACCGGTATGACAAATACCTATATTTCTCGGCTACAAGCTATAATATTTTTACAGGTATTAGGTATCTGTGTGTATTTAGGTCATTTTTGGTTACCGTTATTAAAATGGTAACCTAAAACAGTGATAACAGACAAAAAACTGAAGTGAAAGTGAAACAAAAAATGCGTCTCTTCGTGGAAAAAGACGCAATTCACAATTTCAGAACATTTATTTTCTTATGGTGCTGCCACACAGGTGTTATAAAATGTTTAAAAACATTTTCTAACATTAAACATTTACTAACATTGTGATAAAATGTATCAAATTATTGTTAACAAATGTTTAATAATGTTTTGTAAACATTTTATAACAGCGGTGTGGCAGCACCATTACACACATAAGTAACAGTCATTTACGGTATCGTGTTCAAGTGAGGAAACAAAATGGTTAAAGGGAATGCGAGCTTTTGTCCATAAATCACGCCACTTTTTTTGTGCACCTATTTGACTTACGTAATCAAAGGTATTGTATTATAATTATATTGATACGGCGCAACCAGATTATTTTATTGAGTAACGAAATCATATCTATAATGATATTTTTAAAATAGACCATAAAATGCGGACCAAATATATTTTTTTTATAATGCCAAAAAAATCATTTAATTGTCAAGCCACTACCTATATCGATATATCGTCCCTTTATCGATATAACAAAATAAGGTCATTGCTATTTAAAAAAATTGTGTGAATATAATACAATTCACATACGGCAGAATTGAAACTTCAGAATTATTAAAATAAATTAATAACTAACCAACTAATTTTAATACGCAAATGCCAAAAAATAAAACACGTGAATAAAATACCATATTGTTTATGATACATTTTCCGATGAAAGACAAGACACGTGATAGCGTAGGTCTTAGATTATCTATTCCATAGATAGGACCATCACAGAATGATTTCCCTGCGAAACGAGATAGTTATATAAGTAATTGAACGTCTTAGACAAAGATGCCTATATAATATTGCTGTCACTTTCAGCGTAGCCTATAATTTTGTGTTTGTCACGCTGCGAAGTTTGCCAAACAAACCATAGCGTGATTGTTTTCTGGACTTCCTGGCGTTTTTAAGGTGTTTATAGCGATTATTATTAGTGTTTGTGGGTTGACTTTAGTATCCATGTGCGGGATTTTGCTGATAATTTTTATAGTAAACGTTAGACACTAGTCCGTATTAACAAATGCTAGCAGTTTATTATGCGGAAATGCATAGTTTTTGTGAAATTAATTTTTAAACTTTTGTAGGTTATTACCAGAGACAAATAAACTAGAGAGACGGTTATCTTCATACAAATTTTTTAACACGATAAGCTCACACCTACATGCATAAATTTTTATACTGTACATGTTATACAATTCATTCATAAGAGAAGTCGGATCTCTCTTTCTTTCCCGTGTGAATTGATCTGTGTTTTTCTTTTTTCTCTTTTGCACGGATATTGTATACTAGAGACGTGCCGTATCGGCAATCGGTAAACCTCTGAAAATACCGATCATTAAAAAAAATAGGGATGACTTTAAGGACGGTTTCATACTAAAACCGTAATAAAATACCGGTTTCTGAAGCGAATACACGGCTAAAGCGTCATATGAACCTTGTAGAATACCAACCTCTTAAATAATAATAATAATAAAACTAAATTCAAAAATTAAGAAGTTTATTTTTTGAAATGTCTCTACCGGTGCTTCGGAAATGCCCACTGGTCTGAGAAGCACCAAGAAACTCAGCCGTAGGTCTTTTGCATTGATCTTTTTTTAACATCATTACACTTAAACCACTAATGACATTTAAATTGCGAATTAAATTAAATAGAAAGCACAATTGTACAAAGGAGCCAGCTCTGGCCGACAGATAAAAGCCAACAAATGATTGTTGTTGAGTGAATAATTTAAACTTATTTGTATACAGCTTAATTTAAAACCTTAACATGCTTAATTAAACTTAAAAATAATAATACATTTACAAATTATCGCCTCGCAAAAAGCATTCCGTGCATAACGTAATATTTTGCAATATGTATCATGTAATGGCACATTTTAAAGATGCTACAAAAATCAGAAAATGTTGGGTACACTATAACCAAAACACAATATTAAAATAAAAGGTAAAATTCCTATTTTACAGATTGGTATATCAATAAAAATATAAACAATTGTAAAAACACTCAAAAAAATACAACGTTTTTGGACTAAGGTGATAATACATACAATGTGTACTCAATAACAATTACTAATGATTTTATTAGTACTTATGAATTTGCAAGAATCAGTGTAAATAGTACAGAGTTTAATCGTTGTAACGAAATGTAAATAATGTATAGGTGACAAACAATAAGAATAATATTTACAGTATGTATATACTTATAGAATAATATTTATTTGGGTACACTTATATAGTGTATACAGGGATAGCCATCACATTATTACATTAAATTTGTCTAACGTCTAACTGCCTCTACGTGTTGGCTTCGGCCCCACGCACGCCTACCAAAGGTCCGGGACTCTATAGTCCCGAGATATGGTAGGATATTTACAGTCTTACCCATGTCCTTAATATTTTTAAGCTTAAACCATCACTTATCTAATAGCAATAACATTTTCAAATTTATTTTAGTCGGTTTCTACCTCTATATTATAATCTGTTTATACATTTATACATATACACATATTGTAATTAAATATCATATTTCTATAAAAATACATTTACGATAATACTAATTACTTTGTGCATTGAATTGAATGAACTTGATCTAGTGCGTAATTAATTAGGACGCTGTCTGATCCTATATACTTATACATATGGGATTTTACATAATTTATGGTTAACAGTCAATAAAAGGGTGGTAACGAACACTAACTTTTTTTTATACAATAAAAAGAGCTACCCTAAGCTACTATACAGAATGCATAATAAACTAAAAGCACAAAAATATGGCTAATACACTTTAAAAAAAAACAATTTTAACAAATGATTGTTGTTATAAATGGGTTAACAATATAACTACCTAAACTTATTTGTATAAAGCTTAATTTAAAACCTAACATGCTTAATTAAACTTAAAAATAATAATACATTTACAAATTATCGCCTCGCGAAAAGCATTCCGTGCATAACGTAATATTTTGCAATATGTATCATGTAATGGCACATTTTAAAGATGCTACAAAAACCAGAAAATGTAGGGTACACTATAACCAAAACACAATATTAAAATAAAAGGTAAAATTCCTATTTTACAGATTGGTATATCAATAAAAATATAAACAATTGTAAAAACAATCAAAAAAATACAACGTTTTTGTACTAAGATGATAATAAATACAATGTGTACTCAACTACAATTACTTATGAATTTGCAAGAATCAGTGAAAATAGTACAGAGTTTAATTGTTGTAACGAAATGTAAATATATAGGAGACAAACAATAAGAATAATATTAATAGTCTTACTCATGTTCTTAATGTTTTTAAGCATAAGCCATCCTACTTATCTAATAGCAATTACATTTTCAAATTTATTTTAGTCAGTTTCTACCTCTATATAATCTTAAATATAATCAGTTTATACATTTATACATATACACATATTGTAATTGAACATCATATAACTATAAAAATACATTTACGATAATGCTAATTACTATTCGGATTGAAAGGAATGAAATTGAATCTGATGCGTAATTAATTAGGATGCTGTCTGATCCTATATACTTATACATATGGGATTTTACATTATTTATGGTTGACAGTAAATAAAAGGGTGGTAAAGAAGACTATAACTATGTTTTTTATATAATACAAGGAGCTGTCCTAAGCTACTATACAGAATGCATAATAAACTAAAAGCACAAAAATATGGCTAATACACTTTAAAAAAGAACAATTTTAAGAAATTATTGTTGTAATAAATGGGTTAACAATATAACTACTGAAATTTATTTGTATAAAGCTTAATTTAAAACCTAACATGTTTAATTAAACTTAAAAATAATAATACATTTACAAATTATCGCCTCGCAAAAAGCATTCCGTGCATAACGTAATATTTTGCAATATGTATCATGTAATGGCACATTTTCAACAAAAAATGCTACAAAAATCAGAAAATGTTGGGTACACTATAACCAAAACACAATATTAAAATAAAAGGTAAAATTCCTATTTTACAGATTGGTATATCAATAAAAATATGAACAATTATGGAAACCCTCTAAAAATTACAACTTTTTGGACTAAGGTGATAATAAATATAATACGTACTCAACAACAATTACTTATGATTTAATTATTACTTATGAATTTGCAAGAATCAGTGTAAATAGTACAGAGTTTAATCGTTGTAACGAAATGTAAATACAGTAAATAAAAGGGTGGTAAAGAAGACTATAATATGTTTTTTATATAATACAAGGAGCTGTCCTAAGCTACTATACAGAATGCATAATAAACTAAAAGCACAAAAATATGGCTAATACACTTTAAAAAAGAACAATTTTATTTGCAACAATCATAACTGTAGACAAAATACTATGAAGATACTAATATTAAATAAATAAATTATGCGTGATTAAGTACTACGCCTTCTTCCTGATCTATAACTCAATCCTTTTGTAACTTTTTCTCGGATTAGAGTTTCCATTTCTAAATCTTTAGGTCTAAAATCAATATTATTTATTCTATTATTAAAATTAATGCACCATTGCTTAACTTGCATCCGAATAACATATAGCCAAAAAGCTTTAATGAGATCAGTTTTATGTATATTACAGGTATACCATGAAGTATCAATATTTCTTTGTAAAGTACCTATTAAATCTGAATAAATGTAAACATTGCAAATAGATGGCATCATTTTATCAATAATAAAAATACTCTGCCAGACGATTTGACTAAAATTCCTAGAAGGATAATATAACCTATCTATATCAGGGCTATACTCTCTTAAACGAATTAATTCGTGAAATGACTCAGTCTGAGATAATAGTGCTTTTGTACAGTTATCACAATCTTTGCAGTTCGATTTGGACACTAAAAAACGACAAATTGCACCTGCAATATATGGTACAGCCTTATTTTGCAAAATATTTTCGTGAGGTATAGACTCCATAATGTTAGTATCATTACCAGGAAAATTTTCAGTGTATGAACTATATTTTTGTTGGCTGACTAAGTTTTTTAATGTACCCAACATTTTGTCATCATCCTCAGAACAATTAGTATATAAAGATTTACCGGTAGTTATGTTGTTAATCAACAAGGTTTTAAAAGCAGATACGAAGTGAGAACAATTAGGATTTGTACTACAAGAACCATGTGCCCTTATTTGACCAAAAAAGTTTTCTAATGGATCTTGGTTAAGACGTCTAAGACTTAAAAACTTTACACCATCAATTCTTAGCAGATCTGACCACAAATGTTTTATTGTTTTAATATTATGCACAAAGTGCTTCAAAGATAAAGGCTTTGCTTCCCTTTCATTGGAAGCGTCAAAGCGCATTGATGCTAGCTTTTTTACAGCATCATTCCAGAAAGTGATGTGTTCTGAATTACGGGAAAGAGCATGTTTTAACTTATTACCATAATGGCCAAATCCATTTAAACTGTCAAACAAATTATTTATAAAAAGAAGAATTTCTGCTGTGAATAAGCCATTATCAATGTTTGGGTTTAAAGTTAAGTAATCATGGTCCTGAATAAATAGCAGAGACTTCATGTGCACTTCCAGTGATGTAGCCACTTGCCTGCTGAAAACTTGGGCTGCCAATTTGACCTGAAATTTACATAATATAAATAACACATTAGTAATAAATAAATAAACTATTTTAAATATATTTTTATATTATACTAGCTGTTCTTCACGGCCCCGCCCGCGTGATTTGTTTTTTCTGGGACAAAAAGTAGCCTATGCTCATCAGGGATAATGTAGGATTCTACTGATAAAAGAATTTTTCAAATCGGTTTATGAACAAACAGGTTATTATTCATTGGCTTCCTTCGCATGTCGGGATCATGGGCATATGGGTATATGGTATAAAACCATTCAGTATCAGATACCTCGTTATCCGTGGTTTGAGAATATGAACATGAGTAGGAAATTCATTGTTATTCTGTTAAGAATAACAATAAATGAAGTTTTATTCTAATTACGGGCTAGACACATCCCTGGAAACAAATTCAAACACCTAATTGGGAAATCTGTGTCTCCAAATTGCTCGAGCTGTCCTGTAGTAGAAGATGTTTATCATTCTTTAACAGACTGTGTCCGAAGTGAAAAACTACGACGTGAACTATTCCCTAATTGTACCAATGTGGGTATCTGCAATAGTATCCTGGCTTGCTTCAAAGGAAGCTTCTTCCTAGTATTAAGATAGTATTTTGTATTGATTTACGGGGGTGACATTGTCAAATGTGACAAAACCTCCTATAAATAAAATAAAGAGAAAAAAAATGTGTGCGTGTACTACACACACGTAAGAAGTGAAACTTCTTTTAGACCTTATTTTTCGAAAAATGATCTACTATATGGGTCAGATCACGTCAATTGGACCCCCCCTTTACCACTTCATGATAAAAAACTTATTAAACTATAATTATCGAAAGTAGTCATACCCAAAAATCATCCCCCGAAACAGTTTTTGAAAATTTAGATTTTAACACCATTTTTTTTTAAATCAAAATTTTTGCTACTTAAAATTAAAAAAAATATTATAAAAATTTTACCTTCCAATAAAATTTGTATTATGTTTCCTAAGACGTCTGAAGTCCATATTAAGAGAGAGTACATCGCTTCCTTCCGTCGGTTTTCGGCTAGGTGTCGCTACTTTCCGTACGCTTCCGGCCTAAGCGCCCTCTGCTGGCCCTAGCTGTAAACTAATTTACACGAGACAAGCCACAATTTTGTTTCGTCATTGTTGGGCTCATAATGCATTGATGGATGTAATATTCACCAGGAAGACATCACTTGGACTTCAGACGTCTTAGGAAACATAATACAAATTTTATTGGAAGGTAAAATTTTTATATTATGTGTTCCGTTTGACGTCTGAAGTCCATATTATGAGAGATCTGTTTGTTATCTCCTGGTGGCTTGTATGTAAAGACGCAATAATGTGATCTACTGTAGTGTAAATTTAAATGAAGCTATTATGGAATTACCAATAATTTACTTTGATAAATGTACTGCATTTAACAAAAAATAGTTTTGTTAATCAGCAAAACAATATACTTAAACTTTAACTAAGAATCAAGGTACAGAAACATATTGAGATAGCGATTACTCCGAATTATTTGGAATATTAGAATCAAGTATATGCCTTTGGTAATATTTTCGGAACGTTGAACGTTCGTGCATCCAATTCGATTTAGCAAATATTTCATTGATAGGATAGTTTTTAATCCAATTCAAAGAAGATACAGCTGCTCGAAAGCTGCCCGGTGAGGCTTCTATTCCTGCTTCCGACAGAAGTCGTTTCACCCAGTCACCAATTATAGTGGGTGAGGCAGGTTTGTAAGGTGCTTTGGTTGTAAGAAACAAATTCAATACAGAGTCCCTGATGTCTCGAGTCAAGTTTAAAAGCCTCTTTAGCCAATAGACAGGGTCAATATTTCGATCTGGCTATACTGGTTACTGTTTTACTATATCGGGGCAGTCCTGGATTTGTTAATAGGCCGTATAGGCCGCGGCCTATGGGTGGCAGTCTCATAGGGGCGGCAGATTTCAGAGGACGCTCACTCGATTTAAGTATAAAAGTACTAATTATCTTTAAATAATTAATAATTTTATAAATAACTTTCTAACTCATTCGTTTATTTAACTTTAGTGCCTTCCCTAATATTTGTATTATGGAAGGAAATGGAAAATTATTAAGTATTTTAGAAACCTACATACACACATATATAAACTGTTTACATGGGGCGGCGGAAATAAAGTGGCAAACTCAACTCAAAAAATATAAATCCGGCACTGTGTCAGGGGGAGCTATTTCATGGGAGAGTAGAAAGCAGAGGACAGTACTCTCTCCAGCATGAAGCATGGAGGCCGAGTACATGTCTATGGCAGATGCTTGCAAAGAAGCAATCTCAAAGCTCTGCAATATGAAATTACTAATCACATGTACCCCATAGTGTTATATAATGATTGTCAGAGTGCACAAAAGCTAGTAGATAATTTTTCTTTACATAAAAGAAGTAAACATATTGATTTCCATTATTTTTTAAAAGATGCTGTTAAAGAAAAAAAAAAATATTATTATAAAGTATTTGCAAACTGATGACCTGCCGGCTGATGTACTTACTGAAGCTCTCAGTCCCAGAAAGCATCATAACTGTGTTAAAAGCTTAGGACTTGTAAAAAAAAAATAACTATTTATGGTTGCATATTGTGCAATTATAGTTTCATTTGATGTGGATGAGATTATTAAAAAGTTACAATACATCAAGGACACGAACGCCATCTATTAACTATATTATGTACCAAGTTTACAAGTAATTGCCACTGTCTATGATCCCAGATCTGAATTGTCTTTTTATATGTAATAAAGTCAGTTGTTCGCCGCAATTGCAGCCATGTGTTTAAATAATATCCAAGCGAGATCGTAATGCCAACCCCTGCTGAACGCGTCGTGAAAGCAAGCGTTCGAGTCTGACAAGTTTCGAGAAACAAATGGGAACGACATGAGCGTTCTGCGAGGCAAACAGTTCTATAACCGGAGTTCCCCAATGTTTGTAGATTTCTTCGGTTGCCTCGCTTACCAAGTACCATTCTGCGATGCTTAGATCTCTCGACAAGTGGTCTGCCTCTGTATTGTACACTCCTGGTAGGTGGTGAGGTTGTGATGTGATCGTCCACCAGTGTCAGTAGTTTCATGGTCAAGTCCAATAGTTTTTTGTGATCTGGTCCTGGTTCTTTATATAGGCCACCACAGTCTTGTTGTCGCTCTGTAATAAGACTTCCGAGTCTTTTAGAGCTGTGGCTTTGGCTGATAAAGCCGCACACACAGCGTACATCTACTTTAAGTTGCAATGCCAGTTTATTTGATGGTGTCCCCAGGTACCTTGAATTCTCTGGTTGTTCAGCACAGCACCCCATTCGTATGTCCGAGGCATCCGTGATCAAATAGTTTGTTGGTCTTGGACTTGGGTGAATCTCTGTTCCCAGGGAGATATTGTCTATCCACCATTGTATCTCGCGCCGCACTTCCATCGAAAATGGTTTGCTGGCGCGAGGAAACTTGCGAAGTTGACTGCTGTGTCTCTGCAGCGTGCGGCAATGCAACCTTCCCCGGTGGGTGATGAAGGTCGCAGAGTTGACATACCCTAAGAGGCGTTGCGCCTGCTTGAGGGTCCAACTGCCGGCTGTGAGACGATCCACTAAATACTGGCAGACCTTATTTAATTTGTCTAACGGCAGGGACTTTATATTTGTTTGTGTGTCCTCTAGAACGCCTAGAAATTCGACCGTCCTTGTTGGAGTGATGCTGTGTCTCTGCAGCGTGCGGCAATGCAACCTTCCCCAGTGGGTGATGAAGGTCGGAAAGTTGACATACCCTAAGAGGCGTTGCGCCTGCTTTAGGGTCCAAGTTGCAACTGCCGGCTGTGAGACGATCCACTAAATACTGGCAAACGTTGTTTACTTTGTCTAACGGCAGGGACTTTGTATTTGTTTGTGTGTCCCCTAGAATGCCTAGAAATTCGACCGTCCTTGTTGGAGTGATGCTGTCTCTGCAGCGTGCGGCAATGCAACCTTCCCCGGTGGGTGATGAAGGTCGCAAAGTTAACATACCCTAAGAGACGTTGCGCATGCTTGAGGGCCCAACTGGCGGCTGCGAGACGATCCAATAATGATGACGGATTTTTCTAGATTGACGCACCAACCCAAAGTTTCTAGTAGGTGAAGTGCTAAGGTTATTTGGGTGGCGAGAGTGCTCTGTGATTGGTGAGCAATCAAAAAATCGTCGAGGTATACTACGACACGTAGAGCCTTGGATCGTAAAACCTCTGCTATCCAGTTTGTCACTGTTGTGAACCTCTTTGGAGCTGCTGCCAAACCGAAAGGAAGGCATCTGCAGCAGCTGGCCCATGTAATTGAATCGGAGAAAGCGCCTGTGCTCCGGTTTTATGGGCAGATGATAATAAGCTTGGGAATATCGAGCTATTTATCTCTACGGTTAGTTCTACTACCCGACTTCTCCTTTCGCCCACCCTTTCTTTTTGAAATGGTATTTTCGAAATTTTTAGACATAGATGGCTCTGGAGAATTAGCTTTAGGCCGTCCAGAATTGGTTTGCTTTGCAATTCCAACGACCCCACCAATCTTTTGAACAAATGAGCCTAGCCATCAGGATTGAACATATATTCTACCGAAGGGGGAATTCTAGCAAGTCTTCTTATATAAACTTATCTTTTACAGCTTTTAACAAGGACCGAAGACGTTGTCCTGAGATATAAATTTATAATCTGAGCCATTACCGACCAAATCTTTAAGTTTATTGGAAATTGCAGATGAGTTTATAGCAGTATCCGCCTTTGCTGACCAATCAATAAAAGTTTGCAAAGCAATATTAACCAATTCGTTTTGAGCCAAAAAAGCATTTGAAAGCGTTGCCAAACTACGTTACATTTGAAACCAACGCAGTGGGGCGAAAGGATCTTCGAACCGTCTCAATTCTTCATTTACTCTTAACTCAGTAAATGTTGGAAATGCCACGTACTTTTTCTGGGTATCTGAGTAACGTACTGCATTCCATTACGGCGAGTCAAATCGTTGTATGGAAGAAATTTAAGCTATAAGGTCAGGAATCGCTTTAGAGACCGCTGGGTCTTTAATAGTAACATCTAAATTAGCAATATAATCAAACGTATTAGTATCTGAGGGTAGACGCAAAAACTCCTCATTTTGAATTTGAGAAGAAGCTGATGGCTCCACACTCATAGTACTAGAATGAAAATGTCTAGAAGCCGATGACTGAGCCCTCGTATTGAATTAATTTGACAATAAAATTCGCACACAAAATATTATTTACATGACTCACCAGCTGTTAAAAAGAATTTCAAACCTCCTTTCCAAGCTACGTTCCCGCTGTTATACTTACGAGCCGGAGGGCTATGTCACTGCTTGATGACAATGATGAACCGCTATGCTCCTCGGATGCTCCATCCAAATCCGTAGGTGGTGGTGAGGCCGGCCGTTTTCTTGAAGAACCCGAACACGCGATACTTTTTTCACCCTTATCACTATTTTTATCCATATTGGAATAAATGCGTACGGAAAACCAAAATATTCAAAAATCTTATCGAAATTTCTACTTTATTCTCGAAATATCGAAGATTTAATTATTCTTAATACTTAAGATCACCTAACCGTCACGACTGTTTGAAAAACGACGCAACAATGACGAAACAAAATTGTGGCTTGTCTCGTGTAAATTAGTTTACAGCTAGGGCCAGCAGAGGGCGCTTAGGCCGGAAGCGTACGGAAAGTAGCGACACCTAGCCGAAAACCGACGGAAGGAAGCGATGTACTCTCTCTTAATATGGACTTCAGACGTCAAACGGAACACATAATATAAAAAAGCTATTAAAGATAACTTAACCAAATTTTCAGAGATTATAGGGAAATATCTATAATTTCAGATAAAAATATTTTGCAACTTTCATTTGTTTATTATCATATTTTTTTTTAACTTTTAAATAAACAAATTGAAATTTTTATGACTTCTCAGTACGATGATTGAACTTTTTTTTTTAGTAATGCGCGTTATACATTTAAGTTCTTTATTTCAAAATAAAATTTCACTGCCTTTATGAATAACAAATGAAAACTGATTGTGAAGCTCAGTGTTTTTTTGTCTAAAAATATTAGTCAGTTAGATAATTATAGTTAAATAAGTTTTTATCATCAAGTGGTAAAGGGGGGTCCAATTGACGTGATCTGACCCATATGCAACTTTACAGAAATTGGTTAAATAAAGTTAAATTAGATAAAGTTTAAACAAAAAGCTTTTATTATCATAGACATGAATACAAAAAAATGTGTCCGTCTCAGGACACTCGACAGAAGAAGTCCGGTCAAAATCCGCTCAAAATCCGGTCAAAGTCCTGTCAAAGTCCATCAAAGTCCTGTCATGGTCCTGTCAAAGTCCTTCAAAGTCCTGTCAAAGTCCGGTCAAAGCCCCGTCAAAGTCCGGTCGAAGTCCGGTTAAAGACCTGTCAAAGTACGATCTAAGTCTGGTCAAAATCCAGGCAAAGTCCTGTAAAGTCCGGTCAAAGTCCGGTTAAAGCCCGGTCAAAGTCCGGTCAAAGTCTTGTCAAAATCCAGTCAAAGTCCGGTCAAAGTCCTGTCAAAGTCTTGTCAAAGTCCTGTCAAAGTCCGGTCGAAGTCCGGTCAAAATCCAGTCAAAGTCCGGTCAAAATCCAGTCGAAGTCCGGTCAAAGTCCTATTAAATACGGTCAAAGTCCTGTCAAAGTCCGGTCGAAGTCTGGTCAAAATCCAGTCAAAGTCCTGTAAAATCCAGTCAAGATCCGGTCAAAGTCCTGTCAAAGTCCAGTCAAAGTCCAATCAAAGTCCAGTCAAAGTCCGGTCAAAGTCCGGTCAAAGTATTGTCAAAGTCCGATGAAAGTCCTGTAGTCCAATCAAAGTCTGGTCAAAATCCAGTCAAAGTGAAAAATGTGACGAGTGCCGCGTAACGGAAAAATGTGACGATTTTATTTTTCTAACGCAGATAAAGAAGTTTCACTTCAAAAAAATTAAATATGTAATATCTTCGATATTGTTTATATAAATTACATGCTGTAAAGGGTCATATTGATCTATATTAGATGCACAAAGTATTTAAGGTACTTAATTGGATAAGGATTAATGCCGTATGGCTTAAAATCGCTTCGTAAATAAGCCATTATTCCTTGTAAAAAGGATAAAAAATGGTTATTGTGGGTTATCCCTAAGACATAGACATATACCATCGTGGACTTTTTGTAGACCTTTTTAACAGACAGACAGACAGCGGGAAGCGACTTTGTTTTGTACTATATATTAATATGCATATACACACACACACGTACATATATATATATGTGTGTGTGTGTGTGTGTGTATGATTGTTGATTCATTTACCTTCATTTTATCATATGAAGTTGGATTTATGTGTTTCTCAGTAAGTTTGGTGCTTCTTGCTCTGCCACCAAAGCCATCCACTTTGTAAAGAGTCTCAATATACTCCCACTTTGCCCTTTCGTTGCCAATAAGATTTTTTTTCTGAAAATTATTGCGAAAACATTTCAATAAATGAGGTACATCATAGATATGATATAATTGGTTAGGACCGATTTTATAGGAGATATCACTTGTACATCTGTTACTACGTAACAGTTCAGCATTCGATTCTGATATTAATGACCTAATAGCAGCAACATTGGCAGAACCTAGGTCACTGATTGTAGCTTTTACTATAAATCCAGCTTTAAAAACTGCAGATACTATTTCTTTAATAATATTCTTTAAAACAAATGTTTTAACTCCATCTCGAGCAAAATAAAATGCAATTGGAATTTTCCAAGGAGAAAACAACCCCCTTAACATAAAAACTAAGGCTTTATCAGCTACATTGTTTGTACGTTTACCAGAACCTATATCCTCAAAACCCTCGATGACCCCAGTAAAGAAGTTGAAATTTAAGTGCTTTTTAATGGATATCTCATCAAAAATTAATGTGCATTGCCTGTCTATTATGGGTTTATCCAAGGCAGCATCTGCCAAATGTTGGAATATGAAGTCATTAATACCAGGTCTCAGAGGTATATTGCTAAGGAGCGAATTAATTCGAGATTTACATGGCAGTGCTAAATGTTTTCGTAAAAATCCATAGCACTTAGGGCTTAACTTGTATAGTGACAAAGCAAAGACTTTTTCTGCATCAGTGTAACGGCGACCTTTTAATGAATTACCAGTCAAACGTAATTGTGAATCTACTAATAACTTTCCAAATGTACTCATAATGTTATATTTTTTCAAAAACATCTTTGTTTTTGGAGCTTGAAGGTCAAGTCTAGTCTTTAATTTTTTATATCGTGATTGCAAGAGACGTAATTTATTTTTCAAAATGTTAATGGAAGTGCGTAAAACTTGTTTACGAGGGGTAGTTTCACTAGGATTTAATCTAATGCGATTAATTAACTTACATTTTATCAGGTTACGAGTTTTTAATTTTTGTGTATTACAACCAGCAGTGGTTGGTGATGTGAATGGGGCTACACATATAGCAAGAGGTTCCTTATTGTATGGTATATTCGGAGAGAGAGGTGAGGTACAGTGCTACAATTTGCTTCATTCAATGAAACATGAAATGCCGTTCTAGACAATTGAGAACTTACATCTATTGAACTATTTTGATTAACGTCAGAAGAGCTAACTACTTTAAAAGTATAGGGTTCAGGAACACTATTAGTGGGTGTAATTTCTAGTTTCAAATCTGAATATCTTTGATTATCTGAAGTTTCTAGGTTTAATGAGGGAATTGCATTAGGCGTTAATTTTAGTTTGTCATTAATATGTTCGGGAATAAAATGTTTAGTACAAAAACGTATACTTCCGCGTTTAGTGAAAGGATACTTTTGTAAAAGAGGGCATAACCTCAACCACATTTCCTACCTTGATTTGATTGTGTAAGGCACACAAAAATATTTAATATCCGGGCCTCGAGTACTGCACCCGGGAACAGAACACTTACGAACCATGTTGAATTATGTATGAAAATAAATCAAACTACACTACACGTACAAAGATAAGGATTACACGTTTGACCGGTAGAAAGGTTGATTACAAAAACATTCGCACACAATAAAGTAGATTAATTAGATAACAAATAAGTGAAAACCGCGGTAATTCAGAGCAACCGTTGACCACAGTACAAAATGGCGTTACGAATTGTTTCAAAACCTTATTTCAATCTGACGTTCAAATGACAGCTTACACTGCATCACACACACTAATAAAGGACAGAGCGTAGAAAGAGATGCAAGAAAATCCATTCATAAAATGTATGGAAAATTTTTGAAACATGAGATAGCTGCTAAGCGCTATCGTGTTACTTTTTTGGGCTGAGTCGACAGGGGCTGGTTATTACAGTTGTAAACACACTAATATTGAATTAGAAAGAGACAAATGTCATTGAACGTGGAACGCGACTAATTCTGTCTCTTTCTGACAAGTAGTTATATAAAAACGAAATGCTTAACATATTGTGCTCGCGTTACTGGAACGTTTTTTTTCTTTACAATACTACTATAATTATTATTTTCCTATTCACAACTACCTACCAGGCGGTGCAATCTTCAATCAAATATCCAAGCACACGTTATGATCTGACATCTGACACATCCTATAAAAATCAGAAGTAATACAAAGCCAAAGAAAGTGTTTAATTGATGGAACTTTTTAAATCGTAGGGTTATTAATATACTAATGTTTTGGGTACGCCGACAGAGGCCGCATCGTATTATTGAAATAATATATATTAATAAAATATAATTTTGGTTAAAGTAAATAGTAGTCATTTAAGTTAAACCCAAAATAATAATTAGAAAACAATATTTAGATTTTGACAAGTTTGGTACAATTTAATGGTTAATGCTGGTATACAATATGTGTGACATGACATAGGTTGTCATGACAACCTAGTTTATTTGTCTCTGATAGAGGTGTTATATTAGAATCGTTTATTCGTATTCCTATTACCGAATATAACGCTTAGCCAATATTATGTTATCTATCCTGTTACTGGGTAATAGTCAAATAATAGTGAAAACTGAGAACTTATCATATTATTCGTTCATAAAAGACGCGCAATATAACCGTTATTGGTTAAAGTATTATGTGAAATAGTTGAGAAATCGCTCACGTTATTGATATAATTAGGTATACCTTATAGTGATTTACTTTACCTTCATACTTTAACAGGCTTAGGACAGTCAACGAAATAGTTGGCGTGTTTACAAAGTCAATCACGATATTTCATTTACAATGATTTATAAGTTGTATTTACAGTATAAATGTAGATTAAATGGTATTTGCCGTAATTGTGAGCTCGCGGGAGTAACGCCGATATGCTTGCTTTGTATGTGTTTCTATTAATGAAACACATACATATTATATTTTTATTATTCTTTATTTGACTATTAATGAATAACCTATTACGACAAAATTTATATTACCTAATATTAAACTCCTGTCTTGTACCTGTTACATATACCTAACACGAATATATTAGTCACACCTCTAGTCTCTGATGACAACTGAAAATTATAAAAATGGCGGTTACTTGAAAGTTTGTATTTGTTTTATCCAGACCGTAGAGGGAGTAACTATAGAGGGGCTATCAGCGTATACTGAATAAGGACAGATATACTTTGCATACAATTTGTGGGGCTGCTACATTCGTAATATTTTCCCCAATTTTGAAAAAATCCTGATACATTTTTTATATTTCTTATGTTAAAATGCGGCCTAACAAAAATATACCTGGTTAAACCCCTTGAAGGTTCCAACTGATTTAATTAGTACCGGGTGATATTACATATAAATAAAGTACAAAAATCTCAATCATCTCATTGGTCTGGAGGCAGTGTTCATAGAACGATTGTACCGCGGATTACTAATATTGCCATTTGGCATTCCTTTTCTTAGTACTTTACTTTTTAGTTCTATGCGATCCGTCTATACTTATTCATTTGTTTAAATTTTACTTATATCATTTTTAGATTTGACAACTGAGACATTACATAATAAATTGCATCCATACGTTTTTCTTCATTCCAAAGAAATAGACTAATATTTTAATTCATGCAGTCGGGTAAAAATAACGACCTTTTGTTACACAGTTATGTTATGTTTCAGCAGAAAAATAAAAGAGGTTCGTTTAAGTATCACAAAACAATTTTATTGGCCTTCAGATTGTTTTTGTATTTTATCAGCTAATTTTCACTTTTGTTGCAATTTTAAAAGTTTCCTTTTCCGAGACGTGTATTCTAATGGTAGTTTTCTCAACGGGCTCTGCAAACATTGAAATAAAGAAGTATTAATATAGAAAAATAACCAGCCAAATGCGAGTCACACTCGCACACCGTGGTTTTCGAGCCAGAACACAACGGCGCGGCGTGATTATTATCATTCGGTGTTATAATATAGGGTTTATATTATAATACTTCCAAGTTTGAAGCTTATGTGTATTATCTTTAGAGCGAATACAAAAACTCCAAAATAAAAACGTGTTTATTGTATGGACACCCCTCCTAAATGTTGATATTTTATGATTTTTATTCATCAATAAATCCGCCATAATATTTATTCTATTACTAATTATATAAAAGGCGCTTATTATCCACGATTATAGGCAAAATTAACTATACACAAGCTGGTATCCCTAAAATGTGTATAATCCTCCTTTATGACATATTGTTAAAGAGATTGGCTATCTCATTTTTTCCCGGTGAAACGATTGCACGTAGGAGCAAGACATAAAATATAAGGTCATTACAACATTTGTACGTATTGTAGTATCAAAATAAATATCTTGATTTATGGAAAACATTGCAAAAATAAGTGAACAGAATAAAATTAATGAGTTTTATGATATAACCAAACAGTGTGCGTCTTATTTCCACTTTATTTTACCGCTCAACATACGAAAAATGGAACTTACCTGTGAAAGGTTATGTTTTCCGTGGAACGTTCCGTTTGGCTTTTACACGCTAAATTACTGCAATTCACCATATTAAATTGTTTCTACGTACGTCTTTTTACACTTACGATCGAGTACGACACCGACCCACTCGTTATAGAACACAAAAACAAGTAATAAAGAAAACTGTGAAAGTTTGTCTGCCTCAATTGTGAATTGAGTCAGACAAATAAAAGTGATACACTGAGTGAAATAAAAAATTCTTAGTGCGTCTCTTTCTGACTCTTATAAATACGCATACATGCATCCCGCTTTCGCAATTATTATTATTCTGATGACCATTCTATAGATAATCATTCTACGATCCAGACAAGGATTCGAGGTTAGAACTCTGACAGCGGCGTGTCGTTGCTTATTTATTTTATTCCATAAACTAGTTTAGAGTTGTGTTTGTTGTATAAAAGTTGTGCGGTTTTGTTCATTAAACATCGACGGTGATGAACAGTGTATGGAAACATTGAAATAAGTGATTTAAGAGAAGTACTGAAAGGAGTTAGCACCTGGAATCCGACAGGACCTTGAAATCGACCGCACACGTGTTTCATCGTTCTGACATTAGATATAGTCTACCTATGAAAATATATGACTGAAGACTTGGCAGCATGGTCTACGACCTTAGCCGGTTCCTGTAAGGAACAAATAAAACAAAAAAAAAAAAAATTTATCCAGACAAAAGCTATTTCATTATAAAAAAAGTAGGATACACTCAGGTAAATGCATTCATTTCATTTGCATGTGGTTTAGTTGGTTAAATTATATGAATACAAACTAAATGTGTATGTGCATTTTTACAGATTCACACTATGTTGCATCCATTTCCAAATATTAAAAAGAATCGAGAACTATTTAGATCTTGGATTAAAACTATAGGAGGTGATATTCTGGGCTTGGTTAACCAGTATATAGACTTCGAAGACTAGCATGCTCACTTTGAGCAAAAATATTGCACTCGTTTCAATGGAATTAGTAAAATAGCAGTACCAACAACTAATATAACTGGTGAGTCTAAATTTTATTGTCATAAATTAAATATCCTGGGCAATGTGCTACCACATTAGCACTAGCACTGGTAGCACCCGGGGTGGATTTCAGTGTCAAGAATGTAAACTTTAAAATACCAAATTTTTAATGTTTCTAACCGATTTTAAAAAGAAGGAGGTTCTCAACTTTCGAGTATTTATTTTAAACTGATTTCAAAAAAAGAAGGATGTTCTCAATTCGGCACTGATAAAAATAAGTTGCACCTACTGTCTCCAAAAAGATCTCTAGAAATTATTATTGCTGCCTTTGTCATTGTTTCTTTTTAAATATCTGTTAAAGTTTTGTTAAAATTTACTTTGTAACCGAATTTGTAAAAAAAAAAATCTATAAAGTTTAGATAGAGCTGCGACGTAGTCCTTCACACTACTAATAATAAAATGAAACTGGTCAATGCATAACTTGTGATTGTGTTATTGTATTGGAATTTACATGCTAAATCAATAATGCCAATTTTTTCGTCAGTAAAAAAGAGAACAAAGTTTTGTGTATTTGATAGCCTCCGTGGCGCAGCGAGCAAGTAGCCGGCTGTGAAGCGGGAGGCCCCGGTTTCGATCCCCGCACCGACACAAATGTTTATGTGATCCACAAATATTTGTTTTGGGTCTGGGTGTTTTGAGACCGAAAGTCACGTAGTTCCTGTTACCCACGATACAGTTTCGTATCTTACTGTGTATTTATTGATTTATTTTTGTGTAGTATGTTATGCCGAGATACTAACAGTACACTTGGTCAACCTGCTAGCCTTTTTTCGCGCAAGTTGGTGGTCATCCAACAGGAAATGGGTGACACCCGGGCGGACCAGGTCCCCGTCCCCTAGCTACGCTACTGATCCTGGTTTAAAAACATGAACTGTGATTCAAATGAAAATATTATGTCTTAATTTAAGATTTAAGTAGCATATTATAGTACCTATTTTACTTAATCTTTCATTCAACATCCTATGCTACAAATGTCTTATTTCTACAGTCTATGTCACATACCAGTAGTTAATTAACCCAATATTTTTATTTACAGGGCCATTGGCAATTCCTGCATTGAACATTGTTGAACGAAGAACATTACGAATTACAAAAACAAAATGTACTGGTTAATATATCATAATGTTCTAAAGGTAAAAATATGTTATTTCTTAAAAACCAAGATGTTATTCAATTCAGCTCCATAAATAATAAGAATAATGGCATTCATAATGATAAATTGATATACACTCCAATGGCGTCAAGTGCGAACCTAGAATATTAGCGCCACTGATGTTTGTAAGTGGCTATTTTATAAAAATCTCGAAACAAAACATTTGGAAGCGATGCGAAGTATGCAACAATTCATTAATTAGTACGCTGCAAAAGGAATATATCATGTGCAGAGAATATGCAGGTCGAAATTGGCCTCACAATCCCAATGATTTATTAATAAAAACACTCTCAGAAAGGCAGGACATATGCGATGACGTAATTAAAAAGTATACTAATAAACCACAATATATGTGAAGATGATAGTCACTTGCCTTACGTATTTAAATTATATTAATTATCCTGCACATAAGGAAAAACTACGAGAGTATATAATTAATAAAATAATTAAGTTTTTTATCATCGGGTATTGTAAACACATAAATAAAATTATATTTGGGAGACGGAGCGTGGATAACAACAATGATAGCGTACAAATAATGGCTAAAAAATACTTTTCTAAATATTCAAACATTAAAAAATAAAAATACATATAAACAATCATAGTTTTATTTATGATTTTCCTAAAATCATCTAGTTTTGCACCGAATTAACATTGGTAGTTAATCTATTGTTAAAAATCAATTGATTAACTACCAATGTTAATTCGGTGCAGAACATGTATTAGTAATTTTATGAGCGGAGGAAGACTTCAATGAAAAGGTACTATGTAGAGAATATAGATGTCGCTTTATAGGCATATGCGGTGCCTGTTTTGAGTACTGAGTTGGGCCTCTATTTCAGTTATATAATAATGTACTCTGTGACTACCTACTTTCATTGTTGTTGAGTGCCGGCTGTGTTTTTATTGTGATCTTATTATCTCCCATTCGACCTGCTTACTTTATTGATATTGGTGGTGATTATTTTTTTCTTAACCATCCAGAAGTAGGAACCGCACAAACCGAGGCTTATGCACGCGTGAGCGAGCGAAGCGAGCTCGGGATTTGGAGCACCCCGACTCGGACAAATTAGGTTAGAAGGGGATGGCAGGGTCTAGTGAGCGAGCGAAGCGAGCGAGCAGACCCTGCCATCCCCTTCGTGGTTATTTTTTTTTTAAACCACCCAAAAAGTAAATATTAGTGTGTTTACAACTGTAATAACCTACAAAAGTTTAAAAATTAATTTCACAAAAACTATGCATTTCCGCATAATAAACTGCTAGCATTTGTTAATACGGACTAGTGTCTAACGTTTACTATAAAAATTATCAGCAAAATCCCGCACATGGATACTAAAGCAACCCCGTGTTTGTATTAAAATAGTAATCAAATCGTTTTCTAATGATGGTTGGGTGTAGTATTTTTGAGTGTAAAAGCCGTAGCGAGCGAAAAAATCCTGGTGTCACATTTCACATGTAAGTACCTTATAAAATCTGTTTCTGGGAATTAAAATAGTTTCAGATTGTTTTATTGGCGAGTATTTTCACAAGATTTTGGTAAAATTGTTACGAAAATCTTATTTTAATGCATAAATCTAACTTTATAACCTAAAAATAGTGTTGCCGGTTACTAAAGCTAAATGCCGAGAAATTATTATTTAAGTAGATAATACATTTTTATAATATGTTATATAATACTCAATACTTATTTCCTGAAAGAAGTGAAATTTATCTTCCGTTTTGTCTTATTTGCAGGTTTCCTAAAGATCCATCACAAAGAAATCGGTGGATCCAAGCGACCGGTGGAATCAATTGGATACTAACTAAAAATGCTAAGATGTGTTACCTGCATTTTTCAAGGAGTATGCAAGTCACCAAAAAATAAAATTAAAAACTGATTTCGCAAAAGATAGAACGTATCAGAAATTTTCATACAAAATTAGTTCAATTTAAAGGTCAATGAAGGGGCGTGTTAGCAAAACGACGCGCTATTACTCTCTCTAACACCGAGGGTCGCAATAGAGCACAACAGGAGCTTCGCTTCCGGATGTCATTAAAAACTAGACATCATATAATATCACGTTAATGCCGACATGTTACTCATTAGAGGAAAAAGAAAATGCTCTATTTATGTCCTAGCAATGCATTCACATGATTTGGTACTACAGTTGAAATACTTATATCGTACACTAGTACTTATATTTGCTTCAATTTGACCACACCTTAGAAAGTTATTAGCCTGTGTATCATAATTGGTGTTAATAAATAAATTAACCATTCACATCTTTTTATTACAAAAATTAAGTGAAACCTAACATTTAATTCACTATCCCGTAATTTTAATAACACTAATTGATATTATGAATAATAGGATATTCACACTATTCGTAGGGTACACGCGATTTTTTTAATTATTTTAATATATTAATTAATGTTGCATATAAAATAATGTGTAAATAAGGATATAGGGCAATATACTATAAATAGCCTTTAATAGTATTTTATTTTACTTTTAAGAATCTTCACTAAAATATAATAAAAAATAAAATAATTATGGATTTTTTTTTACATTCTGACAACACAAGCGCTGGGTCTCTCTGTCTCACCACAGGCTACGCTATGGCCGTATCTTGTTCATATTTGATCTGAGGCATAGGTACATATTTGTAATCTATCTCATTCTCTCGCAGACTACCTAAATCCTATTTAAGAAAATGTTTGTCGTGACGCATTTTCGTTCGAATTTCAAATCACAACTATTCTAAATAAGTTTCAGTTCAAATTATACTGATATAAATCGATACTTTTTTGGATTTTCGATATGCATATATATGGGAAATGTGTAACGAGTGTAAATCAATGATTGAGGAATTTGTGTAAATGCAGACCATAGAGGTAATATTAGTATTGTAGTGCAAAACGCTCTCAAGATTGTCGTAATGTTTTGTCTACACATCCCGTATTGACTACGCTTTTGAAAATTATTGACTACATCAACTACGGCTACGCTTCCACACACACTTTCTTACATGTGAAAATTATTTTCAAATCAGTGGAAACCAGCAGATCGCTCTACATAAGCCCTGTTTTCCAATTACAGAGCATAATGCGACTCAGTGGCGCACAATGCCGAAGTGTGCTAATTGCTAATTGGAACGTGAATTAGTTTTCTAGTGCACCAGCAGAGTGCGCTAAGTTCAGTGTTGAGAATAAAAATATAAATAGTCAATGTTTATACCTTCATCCATCCTTACATTTACTTTTAACAGGGTATGAATTAACTTTTGAATATTTCGAAAACACTACGATAAGACGAAAGCTTAAAAAAAAATCTCAACAATAAACAATATTAATTACTAACTATAATATAAATAAAATTTCGATCAATGCCAACTTAAAGAAAAATCACTTGTTAATTTTCTGTTACTGAGTTGCATGTATCACCCGAAAGCAGTACTTTTGAGAGTGCTTGATTGTGCGTAGCGTTGCTGTAGTTGAAACATTCAACGTTGAGCATTATGCCGCATAATGCGCTTTAGTGCTGTAATTGGAAAACAGGGAAGGTCTCAAACCATTATGGGATTCATTGGAATATGAGAAATCAACCCAATGACCAAAGAACCAGACTAATTGGACCGTCCGAAGTCCCGCTTAAATTCCTCTAACCAGAATAAATAAAAAAATGTAGGGCTGAGACGTATTTACTCTACTAGGTTTTTTTAAAACCAGGTTTCCACTTCGAAGTACGGCGCCCTAGTACGAGCAAAAAATACTTGCAAGTACGAAAGAATATGCTTAAGTCGATGCGGGAAGATTTTCAATAACTACACATCAAAATACTTACATAGAAAAATGATCCACATCTTAATAAAAATAAGAAACAATCGTATTTGTGAATAGAAAAAACTTTGAAGTTCAAAGTATTTTTTTATTTATACTATTTTGCTCCTTATTCATAATATGACGACATGGAATACGGGTTGAATTCTTGTGCAAGTATTTTCAAATTTAGTCACCGCGGCTGGATACATCGCTCCAACTTGGAGCTATGGTACTTTCAAGTATTTTAAAACCTGGTTCTCAACCCTGGTATTTTTACGTACTCTTACTTAAAAGCCCTTTTATTGAATTTTGCAACTATACCTCATCCCCAAAAAAGACGTAATCAACGTTGCCACTTTGATATTTAAAAAAAATCACAAAAAAAATAATTGATTATTTTTAGTGATATTTATCGATTCTCGAAATATTTAGAAAATACATATTGGCAACACTCTCCTAAGCTGAATTGAGAGGTAGAGCCACGCTGTAGATAGTTTTGTCTACAGCATAAATGGGCTGGCTCGACCGGTTCGTTACCACTGTCTCACAGAAAACTGACGTAAAGTAGCGGCTTGCTGCTGCGTTTCGTACGGTAAGTGAGATATCCGGAAGCCCAAATCCCGTCCCCTTCCCAATCTCTAATTATCCCTTTCCTTTAAGGTCGGCAACGCGCCCATGATTCTTCTGGTGGTGGGCGTACATAGGCGGTGGAGATCACTTACCATCAGATGACCCACCTGCTCGTTTGTCGGCCTATGCTATAAAAAAAAAAGCTGTGTGAATTCGCCAGCTTATGTGAAAATGGCAGTTTTCTTACGCAAGCATAACGTAATTATACATCTTAGTTTGGTTATGCAAACCTATATTGGAGAATCCTCGTCCATTGGTGTGAATTTGCTTCGTTCTATTTGCAATAGGGTGTGTAGCCGACATCTGCCACAACTGACAACGATTATTTATCCATTCAAATAGAAGCCCACTTAAATCCGGTATCATATTTAGGATATCTATTTAAATCACAGGTACAAAAGATCTCTTTACCCAATGATGCAATCATTGCAGTTAGAAAAAGGTGTATTAATATCAGTTAAATATTTTCTTAATCACATTGTTTTGTAATACTTAACGTATTATAATTATTTTTTTCATTTTAAACTATTTAGTGAATTATTCTTGTGATTTACTTAGGTAAAAATATCCCGAAATCTAGAGAGTTTTGAGACGAAACATAGTGATATTTTTTCTGCAAGGTGGCATCACTGATTATAATTGACAATTGACACCGAACGTCACCAGCACGTCATTTAATACGTCACGAGCGCTGGATCTGCAAGGTGTTCAATGTTACTCTCGTGAACGCACAGATTAGAACAGTTAGCAGCATCAGCGTCGTGAATCCGCGGCCGAATGCAATTGGCGACGAGGTGAACGAGATGAGGAAGTGCAAAAAGGGCGTCGGTCGGTGAGCGAGATGACGGAGTACGTGCCGGTGAGCGAAGGCGAACTGGACGAGCCCATCGAGCTGCCCACCGAGGAGGATGGCTCGTTGCTGCTGTCTACAGTGGCGGCGCAGTTCGCGGGCGCGTGCGGCCTCAAGTACCGCGCCAGCGGGCGGCTGCGCGGCGTGCGGCTCGTGGACGAGCGCCTGTCGCCGCCGGCCGAGGGTTGGCCCGCGCATCGGTACTGGTGCGCGTTCCCGCGCGCCGAGCCGCCGCCGCCGCGACCGCGCTGCTCCGATCTCATCGTGCTCGGGTTGCCATGGAAGACTGGCGAGGACGCGGTGCGCGACTACTTCGGTGCTTTTGGCGAATTGTTGATGGTGCAAGTGAAGCGTGACGCGCGCACCGGCCTCTCGAAGGGCTTCGGGTTCATCAAGTTTGCGGAGTATGAGGCGCAGGTGCGAGCGCTCGGGCGCCGGCACATGATCGACGGGCGCTGGTGCGACGTGCGCATCCCCAACGGCAAGGAGGGTGCGGCGGCGGCGCACCGCAAGGTGTTCGTCGGTCGCTGCACCGAGAGCCTCACGGCGGACGACTTGCGCGAGTATTTTGCCGCGTTCGGGCAGGTGACGGACGTGTTCGTGCCACGTCCGTTCCGCGCGTTCAGTTTCGTCACGTTCTTGGACCCCGAGGTGGCACGGTCTCTATGCGGTCAGGACCACATCATCAAAGGCGTTTCAGTGAACATCTCGAGCGCGTCGCCGAAACGTTCAGGTGGCGTGAGTGGAATGGGTGGTGCATGTGGTGGGGTGGCGAGCGGAGGTGGCAGCGGTGGCGGGGCTCGCAGTGGTGGTGGCTGGCCGACGCTGGGCTGGGCGCCCGACGCGTGGCCCCTGCCTCCCACTCATCTACCCATTGACTCTAAGCCCTACCTCAAGTACGAGTAATCTGTGCCTCCTCACTTTTGTTAATTGCTGTCAAATTTTATATGGAACTCTATGTGTAAATAATATTATATAGAATGAAGTTGGCCATGCTTGTTTCAATCCATTTAGCTGTTAATATGTGATGGTGGTGTAGTTGTATAACAATATGGTGGCATGACGGCAAAGATTAAGGGCCCCCAGCCAAAACGGCCCAAGAGGGTTGCAAGCCTAGATGTACCTAACCTTAATACTAGCCCTGCATTATATATGTCTAACTGCTGGGCACTGGCCCCCTCTACTGAGTGAGAGGGGTTAGGCCTTAGTCCACCACGCTGGCCTAATGCTGCAGACTTCACATACCTTCGAAAAATCTTATCAAGTTCTCAGGTATGCAGGTGTCCTCACAATGTTTCCTTCAACGTTCACCCACACAAACTTGTTATTATTTCAGTAAAATATATTAGTTTTGTTACAAAAATTTCAATTCAAATTACATACAAATACAATCTTACATTTACAAACACAAATCAAAAAAGTATCAAGATGTGTAATATCAAATAAATTTTTTGCAACTGAATTAGTCAACAATTGGTGACCACAGCATGCACAAGAATAAAGCAATGTTTAAAGCATTAATGGGGTGGGTCGACCGGTCGTTACTACTATCTCACAGAAAACCGACGTAAAGTAGTGGCTTGCTGCTGTGTTTCGTACTGTGAGAAAGATATCTGGAGGCCCAAATCTCTCTCCTTCCCAGTCCCTAATTATCCCTTTCCTTTAAGATTGACTTCCCAGATTACTCACTTGCTTATTTGCCAGCCTAATATATTTAAAAAAAACTGAGGAGTGTTTTGTGGACACTGATTACAGAATTGGTATGCCATTCTTATAATACTTTTTGGGAAGGGTAGGGGGATTTGGCCCACCGGATACCTCAGATCACCAGATATAGCGCAACAAGCCGCTACTTTACGCCGGTTTTCTGTGATAAAGTCGTAATGACCTGGTCGAACTGACCCATTCATGCTGTTGACAAACTGTCTACGACGTGGTACGTGGTACCATTCAAGAAGTTTCCCCCTAATATGTCAAGCCAGCACATTTTTAGACGCAAGACGACAATTTTACAACATGGTAGGTCCCTCGTATGCGAGAAGCCATCTGGGTTGGTACCACCGCTTTGTCTATTTCTGCCGCCAAGCGACAGTGTGTAAGCATTGTTGTGTTTCGGTTTGAAGGACATTGAAGTCGGTGAAATTACTAGGCATTATGAGACTAAACATCTTGTGTCTCGGGGTAACGAGCGCAGTTCAGTGGCATGCAGTGCTTTGTCATTCAAAGTTCTGTGTGGTGTTGTTTCTGTTTATGGGCTGGCGTGGCGCTTACCATCAGGCGAGCGCGCCTTGCTCGTCTCATCATTTAATCAAATAAATTATAAACATTTTGAACGAAAACATTTATCTACCTATCTCTATTACTCTATTTCAAAAGTGACGCTGAGATACTGATGGTCAGGGGGCCCTCGGGTAGCTGATCCACTTGATTACTATCAAGCTCATTTTCCGTGAGTAGCTTCGTTTCGATGAGACGACCAACCAACGAGGCCGTTTTCATTCATGATTCACAATAATTAATTACCTACCTATAACCCAAAGAAACGAAAACATCATCTATTAAGAAATACATAAAATATATAGGTACATATTTTATAACATTTATTATTTTATTACGACTCCTTATGATTAACATTGTTTGTTGTTTATTTGTGCCGCGGCACACTGTTTGCATCCATTTTAGTGATATCTGTTAGTGTGTTAATACAGGTATCATATTTAACAGAAATAGGTATCATATTTAAAAAATGATTTCCCGGTAAAGTAACAGATTTAAATAAATTGTAAGTATGTCATTTCTATTTATAATTTATCTATCATGACATCGAATCTTGACTCTTGTGACCACTTTTCTATATCTCTCATAGTTTGGATTTGGTCACGATTTGTCCCAAGTAGCCGTGTGAAGCAGAAGTTCGGAGGCAGTCAAGGCGTATCAGAAGCCCCTCACGTGTGTTTCCAATTTTCCGCAGTTTAGAAGTTATCAGCTTTATTCACAGTTTTTAATAAACTACGACAGCACAGGCATATTGGCTAATTTTTACTGTAATAATTGAAATAATTGGCTACTTTTTTCAAATGTAGCTGGATGACAGATCGCGTATACAGGGTTATTTTTAAAACACTGACAACCTCGCAGGAGTAGATTCTTAAGGTCATTTGCTACTACTTTTGTTCTACGACTTTTGATAATTTGTTAATTTTATTTTCATACAAAAATAAGTATTCATTTAATTTCCGTCTTGAATGTTACAACGCGCATCGCAGATTACGTAAACAAACACGCGAAGCGTGGGGAACCGGGCGAGCGCCTTTGACCTTGAACACTCGAGCAGCTGATCGGCGCCTTTGATGTCGTGCGCGCGCGCCGCGCCACGCCGCAGTCTACGAAGAAAAACACGACACAACAAAAACTTGTAAAATCATTTTTTTTAAATATATTGAGTTATATCCAAACTCGTAGAACAAAAGTTGTTCCGTATGGGGCCCCTGCGAGGTTGTCAGTGTTTTAAAAATAACCCTGTATAGTAGGTACTTAGACTTACTTTTTTGACTCATAGGGCCTTACTGAGAAACGTTACATATGCATTAATTAGATAAACACTTACCTTTCTCTAACAACGCTATTTAATCAATTATTGTTTTATGAAGGCCCATTATTTGTATCGAATTAACGAGGTATCATAAGAGTACTGTGTACATATCGTGAATGATTATTACTAGTAAAAAAATGATGTAACAGTACTTATCTTACAAATTCTGGTCCATATTTCACAAATCTACCATTTTCCTCTTTATATTCATAAACGATACTATGAAGTCTCATAGTGCACGGCAACGCGTAAAGTATACGTGACAAATGCACAATTAAAAAATTAATAATTACCTAGGCGTGTTATCCGGTTGCCCGTAAACAATAAATGGAATTCTATAATTTTTAAGTTTTATTACCTAACAACCAAGGTACTAAGGTTGTGAGAGTTTTGGTATTTAATCAAATTTTAGGTATAGTAGGATATCTTACACAGTTTTTGAGATTGGTTTGTAAATAGAGTGGTTTTTTAAATTCAAAGTCACAACCGCATTTAGTCTTCTCGAATGTTATGGATTTCGATTTCTTTTTACGAATATGATATGGGGTTTTGTCGTTATTCAGCTACATTTAAAATTAAGGGACAGTTGTCTCAATTATTAGAGACCAAAACAGTCTCTACTATAGTTTAGTAATAATTGTGAAAAAAGCACATAACTAAGAAAAATCGCGAAACCCGATACCCGTTGAGGTGGTCTGCCTTAGAACTTTCGCTTGATATGGCCTGCTGGAACATCGCCGTGTAACATTAACAGTGAGTGATGTTTGTTGAATGAGAATGGGTGTGGCGGTGGTCCCGTGTCCTTCATCGCAGATACTTAGCAGCCCAGTCGACGCGCGCCGCCCCGCTGCCTACCGTCGTCGTCTCTGGAATTACAATTTAATAAACAATCAATTCAACACTCAAATGTGTATTTTTAAATGATCAGCCCACCTGGGTAGACCGCTACTTATCAGCTAGTCCTGGTCCACCCTAGATTGTGTGTAGGAGTAATAAGTATTTTCTGGAGAGGATCAGAGTTGGTTAGCGCGTGAGTCAACATGGATTCTGGAGCGGACCAGCTCTACCTCGGCCATTGTTTAATGAGTACTGACTGCATGAATACCAACCACGATGGGCTCGAAGCGGAAGCTGACGGAAAAGAGACGTGTCTATCCGTGAACCAGCGACGTACCGGGCGGCACCCAAGTAGGCCGCGGCGGCGCCGCCGGGTAGCGCGGGCGCGAGCGTGGCGGCCGCGATAGGAACCGGAGCCAGCACGCGCGGCGCCGCCACACTGCGCCCGCGCACGCCCGACGCACGCCTCAGCGCTGGCTCGTAACCACCCTCGCCACCCTCGTGGACCACCTCGCCTCTGTACCACATCAAAACATATGAATGTCTAAGTAACGACAAGGTTCGTAGTCGAGAGAAGCGCAACTCACCCGAGAATGTCCGCAAACCGATCGCGGAGCGAGGGCGAAGCCACAACCACCGGCGCCACCGGCGTGCTGCCGACACCGACACCGCCCGCACCCGCCGGCTTCAGCTCCGACTCGACGCGAACGCTGCTCTTGTCAGAGTGTGCCGCGAGCCTGTCTAATGTACCGTCGCCTTTGTGGTGTTCTGTGTTCCGTCTGTGATCTACTGGCACGGTCCGGCGGGCGCGGGACGCGGGCGGGGGCATCACGAGAGCAGCACCGATGGCAAAGTATGGAAATCTGAAGGAAAACTAACATTAAAATAAGTAATTTACTACAGTTTTTATAGGAAATTTGAAATGATGAAAATTAAATGTATAAAATTATATAACTAACACAAGCCCGCCTGCGTGATTAAAGGGGTTAGGTAATGAAAAATTGCGAAGTTTCTATCTTGAGAAGTTTACCAACCCGCATTGTGCCAGCGTGGAGGACATTCTCATCCAGTGGAGGACGCATGCGCCCATAAGTGAGATATGTACTATATTATATTACCTAATAATGGACTGATATTACATGTACCTACCTAATAAATCTTGAAACTACTAATATGCAATTCGTGTCGAAAACTGTCAAAACTCTCTGTTTATTTATAAACATCGGCCGAAGATAATTAAGCCAACTTTTGAATACTAGGAACCACACCATATTATTACATTTATCTCAGAAGTAATTCCGAAGAGAGCAGTGGTGCATTGTGGTTGCTGGTTGTAATGTAGCGGTACAAACCGTAGCGCCTGTGGCGCGGTGGGTCGGTCGCGCGGCGGGTACCGCAGCAGCGCGGCGAGCAGTGCGAGCGCGGGCGGGGAGGCGGCCGGCACGACGCGCGCCAGCGGCACGCCCGCCACTGCCGGGAACCTGAAGTGCAGCGAGTCCGCCAGCGCGTACCCGTCCGGCCAGTCGTCGCGGTCGGGCGTGCCTAGCACCGCGCAGATCTTGTGCAGCTGATCGATCTCCGAGTTGCCGGGAAACAAAGGGCGGCACGTGTACAGCTCGGCGGTGATGCAGCCCAGCGCCCACAGGTCGATGGGCGCGCCGTAGCGCGTGTCGTGCAGCAGCACCTCGGGCGCGCGATACCAGCGCGTCGACACGTAGTCCGTGTAGGGAGGCCGCGAGCGCACCTCGCGCGCCAGCCCCAGGTCCGCAATCTTCACCAGCTCGGGCCCGCAGCATAGCAGGTTCTCTGGCTTTAGATCTCGGTGAAAGAAACCGTGTCGGTGCATGTGCGCCAGTCCCTGCAAAACTTGATATATGATGTTGCGCAGCACAGGCTCGGGGAAGGGCCGCTCCGCATCGCGTATCAACTGGTACAAATTGCCGCGCATGTATTCGAATACGAAGTACAGGGTGTCATTCTCGCGTATCACCTCGCGCAGTTTGACGATGTTGGCATGGTTGAGCTTCTTCAACGACTTGACCTCGCGCAAGTTCATCGCCTCATCCCAGGAATAGTATTTGCGCTTCATGCGCTTGATGGCCACCTTTTCGCCGGTGTCGCGTCGTTGCGCGAGCACCACCGAGCCGTACGTGCCGTCGCCTAGTTGTTGCAACACCACGTACCGGTTCATGCCGGCGTGCTGCCCGCCGCCGGCTCGCCTCCGATTTCACCTTGCAAGCCGCGACTCGCGCTTCACAACGTCTGCACTATGGTCTGCATGCACCAGACACCATATTACCATCTACAAATTGTTACTTCACAGTAGAATTTTGCAGACTCATATAGTCATAGTCTAATTACTGATTGTCTCAAAAGTAGTATCTGCTTAAATAAATTAGGTACCTATTGCACTGCCGAAATACAGCTGTTGAAACTCAATGAAAAGCTGTATTACATAAAGCCGTACCTATCCATGAATTCATTCTCGAAAAGTTTAATACAATTCCACGACGATCGTTAACTAATCTTCTATTGGTATCAAATTTCGAGGCTAAAATTATATAGGTACTAAAACACAAATTAATTATTGTTTGAGTTATAAAAACCATTCTACTAGATGAAACTCAAAAAATTACGTCTATGTATTTCGTTACCATAGTTACAGTCAGTTACTACACGGTAATGTTAATGTTATAATAGTTACTACGTAGAGTTACTATCAATGAAATAATTAAGGGCTTGGCGTAACCAATGACAAATGAAAAATATAAGGATTTCGCAAACCATGAAAAAATATGTGTACCAACGCGACGTCAGTTCTCCTAAGTACTACACGCTTATTTTACAATAAAATACATTGTTTTCTTCAAATTTATTTTCTATTTTTTAGTTAGACTTTCTATAAAAGCGTGTTTTTTAGTTTTTTTAAAACTATTAATTATTTTTCATTTTTTAGTTAAAATAAAAACATATTGTAGCAAAGAGTATAATTTTAATTTTAAACCCGAATATCAAAAAAGCGCCATCTATTGACGCTCTTAGATACTACGATATTCCCTATAATTAACGAAGATCCAGAGAGTACAATTTTAATTCCTAACCCGAATATCAATAATTAGTTAAATTTAATTATTATTATTTTTTTTTCAAGTTAAACTTTCTATAAAAGCGTGTTTTTTAGTTTTTTTATTTTAGTAGATCTCTCTATGAGTGTAGTTTCTTATCATTCATTTTGGATTAATTCGAGTTTGAAAATTTAGGGGAAATCTATATGTAAATATGGGGAAAGTTTAAAACTTGATCTAGCTTGAGTCATCAGTCAGCTGTAGTTAGACGTCAGTTAACAATTTTTCGGTTTCCTATAATGATTGCAGCGTTAGTGATTACAGAAATCGCCATCACAATTGCTATTCTATCCAAAAGTAAATTGAGGTCAAGTTTCCTATCGTTCCCGGTTTAACTCAAACTTTGTGAGTTAAAAGAAATTGTAGATTTTTGCCTTTACGATTTACGATTCACTGAGGTGATGACTTTCATCAGGAGATCTATAATTTATTGTAAAAAATGCACACAGAGAAGTTATAACAACTTTACAACCAGGAAATTCAGCAGTAAGGTGCGGATTCAATGTGTAATACAACCTCTGTGGAAGCGCTGCGCCTTGATGCTGTGATGACTAAAGACATTTACGTTACAGAGTTCGTGCTCTGACATCGCGTCTCCTGTGGAAACGGCGTGGCCGCGGCGCGTGGTGTCTGGCCTGCAGCCGACGGGCTTGATGCACATCGGCAACTACTTCGGAGCCGTACGGCGCTGCGTGCGCCTACAGGATAGTGGCGACGACCTCACGCTGTTCATCGCGGATCTGCACTCGCTCACCACGCCCCAGGTGCCGACCGGAGCTTTATAGTCATGTGAGTGTGCCGTGTTGAGTAATGGTCAGGTTGTGGGTTTGTGTGCAGGAGCCAGAAGTACTACGCGAACACACTTTGGAGTTGACGGCATACCTGTTGGCGAGTGGCGTGGATCCCGAGCGCAGCATTTTATTTGCGCAATCGTCGGTGGCGCGCCACGCAGAGCTGTGTTGGCTGCTCGCATGCCTCGCCACTAATGCACGATTAGCACACTTGCCCCAATATAAAGAGAAATCATCAAAAATGAAAGAAGTGCCTATCGGTTTATTGTTATATCCTGTCCTCCAGGTAAATAATATTCTTTATTTTCAAATGTGTTTTACTATTTATTGACTCAGCCAGGTGGCCTGACATCTTATTATGTGAAGGACTCCTATCTGAACAAATGCTAAGTGTGGGTTCTCACAAAAAAAAATATATATGAAACGTTTATATGTTTTCATCATAAAACTTTTTTTTCATAAAATAAAACCAACAAAGTTAAAAATAAAACTCAAACTATTTTGAGTCAGTGGTATTGTGATTTAATAGCCACTGACTGAAATCCTCTGACTCAAAATTGATAATTTTTGTGAGAGAATAATCAAAATCAGTGCTTAATTGACAAAGTTTGAATCTTGCATCCCCATAGGGATGGAATTACTTTTTGTAATTTAAATGGAAACCACACTGTGTCCTCTGAATGGTGTTGAACACTGTGTTCACACCATTCAGAGGACACAATGTGGTCTTACTTTTTTTACCTACACTTACACACACAAAGAAAGTTTTCATAGTTTGGAGAATTTGAACTTTTAGTTTACAAACTATTTCTAATTTAAATGGGTTAATTGTAAAATTCGATAATTCTCCTTTTTAAAACTAAGATTGGAACATAAGTTAAATTAGTACTCTAATCTTGGCTGCACATTTTAGCCAAACATTAAGCTAAGCTCCTTGGATGTTGACCAGATTTTTTGAGATGTAAATAAATAAATACACCCAACAGTCACACACATAGTCCTGACCCCACAGTAAATACGAATCTTGTGTCGTAGGTATCAGGAACTACGAGACTTTCGGTCTCACAACACCCAGACCCCGAAACAAATACTTGAGTAAATGTTTGTCTCGGTACAGGGATCTCCAGCCTCTCGCTTCACAGATGGCTACTCGCCCGCTGCGCCACGGAGGCTGTTCGTAAATAGTTATACCACAATTTATCATGAAGTAAAAACTTTTACTTTTGTCTTCAATCTCCTCTAAAGTTAAAATAATTTCATTATTTCTGCAACAGGATTCACTTCCAAAACATTAACACGATCAAAATAAAACACTTGACCTTGAAAATCTTTGTCTGCCCTATTCTACTTCTATATTTATTGGGTTATAATTTTTATCCAATTAAAGAAACTTATTAATACATAAGATATAATATAATAACACATAAACTAAATAAAACTATAGTGTATAATAAGCCTATGTACATAAATACATATCTAATAATATACAGGGTTATTTTTAAAACACCAGCAACCTCGCAGGGGTAGATTCCTAAGGTTATAAGCTACTACTTTTGTTCTACGACTTTTGATAATTTGTTAGATTTTATTTTCATACAAAAATAAGTATTCATTTAATTTCCGTCTTGAATGTTACAACGCGCATCGCAGATTACGTAAACAAATACGCGAAGCGTGGGGAACCGGGCTAGCGCCTTTAAAGGTCAACGCCCGAGCAGCTGACGGCCGCCTGATGTCGTGCGCGCACGCCGCGCCGCGCCGCAGTCTACGAAGAAAAACACGACACAACAAAAACTTGTAAAATCATTTTTTTTTAAATATATTGAGTTATATCCAAACTCGTAGAACAAAAGTTGTTCCGTATGGGGTAAGCTATTTGGTCCTGCGAGGTTGCTGGTGTTTTAAAATTAACCCTGTATAAGTAAATATAAATTCCAAATTCTCTGATTATCGTCTATGAATGCTTCTTAAAAAGTAAAAATGCTCCAAGATAAATAGGAGAAGTGGGAAGAAAAAAAGAATACAGTGAAGCATCGACATAATTCTAGTATTTCAGCGAAGGCGTGCCAATCGAGATTAGCCCGAATTAAGATACGTGGTCATATTTTTTCCATTTCTTTATCCATTAGAGCTTTGAGTTCATTAGTAGGCCATTGAGCCGGGAGGTGCTTAATCTTTATAGCGAGGATAGGAGCTTCAAATCAAATAATTCATGAATTTAGTTGTAAAAATAATGTCATGCTCATCAATCGATGTCGGTGTGCCGTGAGTACCGGAGACTAATCTATGTTGCTGGCATCCTCGCGAAGCTTAATCAGATCCATTCCACGAAAACATATGGGCATAGATACAGACGCCTGTAATCTGCGACGGGGTAGGCAGAGGTGTAACCAGTATACTCTCATTTCACCAAGCTTATATCCGTACTATGATGCGATAGGGGAGTGAGCCTATTGCCATACCGGCACATTTCCAGACTCCGGACGGGCGAAAAACCAAAATAACATTTTTACCCGACCCGAGGATCGAACCCGAGACGTCAGCACAGCAGTTGCACCGCGTACGTATTAGAACTGCGGCACCGAGGCAGTCTAAATGTCTAAACTAAAAGTAGAGAATTTTAGAGATAGTTCAAATTATTGGGGTGTACATTTTAAGGATTTAATGATGACAAGAGGTGAGGAGAGAAAGTACAGTGGCCTCTTCAAGCCAAACAGAATTACCTGCTGTAAACAGAATTAAAACAATGAATGTGTCATAGTTTAGTTTATTTATGTACAACAATAAAAGTACTATCAACATATGATACGTAATTCGGATTTCGGAGGATTCAGAGGATCAGAGCAATAGGTGGTATGTTGCACGCCTTTAAGGAAAGAGGAGGCTGTGCTCTTAAATGTTTCTAAATTGTTTTGGTCTGGAAATACTAAAAGCGAAAGCAGATTTCATACTAAGCATTATGTACGCAGTACGAGGAGAAAAACTCGACGCAAATAGCATAGTTGGGGAATGCCAGCCATTCACATGGTAGGAATGGAAAACTAAATTGATTGATGGGTACTCAGCTAATACCTGACATGGCATGGTGTTTGATAGCGAGAAAATATGCAATCAACATATTTTGTACATAATATACATTATAATATTATGTGTTCAATAATACAATGTATTAATATATGTGAACACAGGCGGCGGACGTGCTCGTGTACCGCGGCACCCACGTGCCCGTCGGCGCCGACCAGCTGCAGCACCTGCAGGTGGCGTCGCAGCTCGTGCGCACCTTCCACCATCGATATGGACGAACCTTCCCCACGCCGCAGCCCATATTGTCAGGTGCGCGCGATCACGTTGCCGTCAACACTTCTTTCTCCTCCGTTTTTTAACAAATGTACCCTTCACAGAGGACGGCGGCGACCGGTTGCGGAGTCTACGGGACCCTACCAAAAAAATGTCCAAATCGGACTCCGACCCTAAGTCGCGAGTTCTGATGAGCGATCCCGACACAGTCATCGAACTGAAAATGAAAAAAGCGGTCACGGATTTTACACCCCAGGTTAGTGCAGCCGCACCAGTTTCAAACACTGAAGCTTGTCACGATGTTTCGACTCATAAACAACTTTTGACTCGCGCACAGGTAACGTTCGATCCGGAAACGAGGCCGGGCGTCTCGAACCTGGTGTTGTTGCACTGCCTCGCCGAAGACAAGCTGCCCGAGGAGGTGGTCGAGGAAGCCGAGGGGTTGACCACCGCGCAATACAAACGCGTGGTCGCCGCCGCGGTGTGCTCCGCCGTGCGTCCCGTGCGCGAGCGTGCCGCACGACTACTGGAGCGACCCGCCGTGCTGCGCGACGTGCTGCGGCTGGGCGCGGCGCGCGCCCGCGTGCGCGCCGACCAGGTGTACGAGGACGTGGCGGCCAAACTCGGCCTAGCGACGAGCACGCTGGCGGACTCCGTGGCCCGCCGCCGTTGACTCACAGACGATGGTGTTGCGGCACGTGATGCTGCAGCGGCGCCAGCGTGTGCTCGACTAGAGGTCCGTGCGCGGGATGTGTCGCGGCATGTGTCGCGGGATGCGTGGGGGGCGCCGGAGGGGGCGGAGGCAGGACGGGCACTCGCTCGCGCACCAGTGCGACCAGGTCGCGCAACAGCTCCACCGCCTGCACGATCGCGTCGGCTTGCTTCTCGGCGGCGAGCGCGCTGCGCAGCGCGGCTTCGGCGAGCAGTTCCTCGGTGTTGAGGCGCGCGCCCTCGCCGGCGCCGCCCGCAGAGCCCTCGGACCGCATGTCGTCCTCTAAAGGCGTTGGTTTGCGTTCTTCGTCCGAGTGACTACCGTGTCTGCCGCCACCCGCTGTGAGTTTGACAGAACTATCAACTTTTAAGAAACCTACTTAACTACATTTAAATGTATATACCTAGGTGATCACTTTAAATTGTACAGTAGTTAATAAGATAACCTTAAATTTAAAAGAAAAAACTAAATTGAGAAGTGTATTTTTATGTTAACCACTTAATTATGAGTTACAGGGGAAGAATGGTTTCTAGAGGCGTCGAAACTGAGCTCATATGCTATAAAACGATATGACGCCACGAAGCTCGGGGATGTAGACCTGGTACATTCACATTCATTCACAACAAATAACTTAAAATTAAAGATCATACAGTAAAGATGATAAAATGTGTCATTATGGTGGACTCGCTTACGAGTGGTAGAGCCACGCTGTAGACAGTTTTGTGTACAGCATGAATGGGCTGGCTCGACCGGATGGTTACCACTGTCTCACAGAAAACCGACGTAAAGTAGCGGCTTGCTGCTGCGTTTCGTACGGTGAGTGAGATAACCGGAAGCCCAAATCCCTTCCCCTTCCCAATCCCTAATTATTCCTTTCCTTTAGGCCGCGGACTCGAAGTCAGCACTACGTCAATGCAGACGCGCAGTTGCCGCTCGTACGCCGCATTTAGCGCGCGCCGCTCGTACGTCGCTCCTCGCGCCCGCGCCGCGCCGCTGCTTTCGAGACCGGGTCCATTTAAATCTATGCATTTGAACGCGCCGCACCCGCGCCGCCGCCGCGCCCCGCTGACTTCGAGTCCGCGGCCTTAAGGTCGGCAACGCGCCCATAATTCTTCTGATGGTGGGCGTACATGGGTGGTGGAGATCACTTACCATCAAGTGACCCACTTGCTCGTTTGCCGGCCTATGCGATAAAAAAAAATGAGAGGTGTCAAGGGACACCCGGATGGAACGAAGTTCCTTTCGATTAATTAGTGAAGGAATTTGAATATAATTTTATTTGTCTATCTATTGTAGTTTCTGAGATATTTGAATTTTTAGAGATATTTTTTTACAGATCTTTCTTACTGGGGGGTGGCAAATTATTTTTATTGTGGCCAAAGTGTCGGGCTCAATAAGCCAATTGCGACAAGCAGTCGCACGACCCTCTAGCCTCAAAAATTACCGATTTAGGCCGAGGGGGGGTGAGGACAAATTGGGTGGGGGGAACGGGTTTGAACACCTGGTACTTCGATAATTCTCGAAGCTCCAGGGAGGTCGGCTAGCGTTGGCTGGTCAATCGGCGCGCGTGACGTCACCCGGAAGGTTCTCGATTTCTCTCGAACCTTCCGTTGATCGATGGACTGCTCGCGCTTGACCACCTCTCGGGCTTGACTAAAATGATCTCGATCTCGGGGGGGACGGAGGGTCCGAAGGTGCTACGTCGCCCAGCCCGTAAATCGGCGAGCAGCGGCCGGTATTACAGTCTACGTGACGTCACACCGAACGTTCTAGAGAGTTCCAGAACATTCGATGTGAGTCGTAATATTAAACAGTCATCCCGTAGACTATATATTAGACACTGTATAATCTGGAAGCAGCCAACATTCAAATATTTTATGATAGGTTATATGGTGACTGGCTACTAAACAGTGGACCGCCGCGCCGTGTTCGATAATCAAAAATTCAAATTCAAATTTCAAACCACGTCTACATTTCCAAATGTCATAAGTTTTACTTTTATTAACGGAATTTCGACTTTAACTTTGTGTGCTAGATATTAAATTAAGTTATCACTTAAAAAAAAAACAGTGTCGTGACAACTTTTCGTCAGAATTTTTTCCATCTAACCCCTTTTCACAACGCGCGATAAGGAACTTCGTTCCAAAAAAAAAACCTTATCGTAACCGGCTACTTCTTCCAGCAACCTTAATAGATATCCTAATAGAACCTTAGATATCGATTTTGTAGTCAATGTCAGGAGTGTTCTGGATCTGATACTAGAAAGTGTACCCATAGGTAACATGGGCATATTTATTACATATTTTATTGTAATTTATGACCATAGTTCGTACCAGAAATGGATTTCAGTAAGCCAACATTATTTCTGAATGCTATGGTTAATTTGGTCACACAATAGTTTGTATAGGGGCCCACTGAGGATGGATTTTTGGAAATTTTCATTTTAAGGGGGCAAAGGGGATGTTTGTAGGAAATAAAGACTGTGAAAATGAGTGAGGTACAAATATTGCTTATCAAAAATATTGAAACACGTGTTTTACATTTTCGTAAAATTTCACTCACTAAATAGGGGGTTTTGAACTTCATAGTCTGTGTATATAATTTGACCAATCAAGATCACACCATATATTTGTGTTGTGGAGTTGATGGTTCATAGTTATATATCACGCCACGACTCACGGGAGCGGTGCTATAATAAGCACGCGAGTGTACCGGCGCAGCTCAGGTAGTCTAAATATAACTGTTTAAGTAAGCACTGTAACTAAGTACTGTGGGTGAAATTTCTTGAGGTCCAAATTGTCTTCTCCCTGTCTAACCCCAATTACTTTCCATAAAGATCAGCAATACATCCATGTTTCTGCTGGTATTCTCGGTAGTCATGGGTGGTGGAGATCACTTACCATTAGGTAACCAACTTGCTCATTTGCCTGTCTCTGCTTTAAATAATATAATAATATCCATTGTGGTTATGCAGGAAAATTGCTGGTTTGTGAATCTAAAGTCTGAGGGTTCAAACATTGTGTCGGGACAAATGTTTCTGTAATCCACAAAATATATTTATGTTATGAGTTTGGACGTTGTGAAACAGAGACCTTCGCTGTGGAAAACCACTAGTCTTATTGTGATCTGTAGGTCTAGTATGAGTTAAAAATACATTCATAGTTTTTAAATTCATATAAAATTGCTATTGAAAAGGTGTCAAACTAGTAATTCTAACTGTAAATAAAAATGGATCGCTTGAAAACAGATTTCGTATTGAGCTAATATGAAGAAAAAAATCATACTAGCAATTTTAATTCACCTTAGTTCTCACTAGTGGCTACAGCTAGTTGATGCAAGGAGATAAAATGAAAACTATCATCATTATAGAAAACTATCAATACTTGTACTAGGCCTACAGGACTATGTGTGACTACTGGGTACACTTATTGAGATATGTTCCCAGAATTCTGTCTACCGACAGGTTTACTTACTGGCAGTAACTTTTAGGTATATTTTTTTGGATGATCTGATAAATGTAATAATAATGTATCACAAAATAACTGTTTTATTAGAATGTGCAAATCATATATTTGTGTAAAGACTGACATCTTTATAATTGGTTTTGCTTCTTAAAAAAAAAACTTCACTATTTGCAAAACAACTATCTTTTCACTGTAACTCTGAAAACTGATTTCTATGTGACATCCACTTTTTAAGTAAGTGGACTTCAGACTGAATTAGCTTACAAAGAAACATAGATCTAATGTATGGGCTAGTCTGTAACTGTAGGTAACTAATAAAACCTATCTGTAAATAAATTATAGGGAATGTCCATGATTAGTAAGATCCTAGTTTGACACAAGCTGAAGTTACTCACTTTCCCGTCCCCCGTTGTTGAAAATGTTCTGCAGACGCTCCTCGGCACTCGAGAGGTCCCCGAGCGCGCCGCCAGCCGCAGACTTCTTCCGCGCTTTATATTTGATGTCGGCCCAGTACTGCATAAATACATACGTAACACTAAGATTAATGTATTAGGGGAGATAGCCGGCATTCGGCGGCGCCGTCAGTGCACCAATATTGTAAACGTGGGACGCACCCGGCACCACTTGTCCGGCGACTTACGCGCGCCGCCGCTTTCCGCTGCTACCGCGTTCAGACGCTCCGCTAGGAGCCGCCACAACTTACACGAACTAAATCGAGAGTAAGTGTGTTTTCCAGCTGCAAAGTCGGGATGGTCTTCCATAAACGACAATAGAAGATCCAACTGTTCCGAACTTACTCTGCACCTAGTTAAAACCGCGGCGGTCATTTCTATCTCCTCCAAACATTATACGTTATGCCTTTTGCTAATTTATGCTTAATGAATGTGAGTTTACCTAAGTTTTGGAATTTAATAATTAGTATGTATTTACTCATAAAAACCAACAAAGCCTCAACATTCTTTTTTTTTAATTATTCAAAGCCATGGATACAAATCCTTCAGCCGTATACCTCAACATTCAATCGACCAGTGCTGCCAACTTTTTTGTGCCTTATCCACATTTGGAATAGGTAGGTATGTAACTTTTCAAACCACCGACCACTAAAAGCCAGAAACCCAGCGTAATTTTTAATAGTATAAAACTAAGTATTCATATCACGAGTAAATTATTATATATACAGGGTGTCCAGTAATTAATGGATAACCTTGAAATGTCTTATAGCAGAACGAATGGCCGTTCAGAGAAAAATACGAAAAAATATATAACATAAATAGTACCTGAGGTACGTATTTTTTTTTAAAAAGTCGTAATTTTTTTGGTTTATTTTACTTTCTTGGACACTACGACCAGAAATGAAGGAAATCTATCGGTTTTTTGTGGTTTTATTATTTTACACTAACTATACTAATAGATAGATAGTCAATAGTATGACAAGCTATTGCACTTTTTTAAAAAAATAAACATTCAAAACCATTTCTGTAGAAAAATTTGCAAAATTTTATTTTTAAACAAAGTTTAAACCTCTTGGGTATAAAAAAAATGTATGAATACATGAGTGACCAAATTTTTTTAAATAATGTCGGTTTTAAGTAGATTTTATAATGGTATAATTCATTATTGTAACTACTGTAAATAGCGATTTATTGCTATTAATGTAAGAAAGGAGCTAATTTGACCAAATAACAAAAACAATATAATATGAGATACTTTTTAAAATAAAATTGTACTTGTCTAATGAGGTTTATTAAAACTAAGATTTGATGTTGATAAAAGATAAAAATGGCTTATTTAAACAAATTGAGACCAAATTATCAGAAATAAATTAACTTAAATTTAATACTCATAATGTTTAAAATGGTTACTTCATAAGCGTAAAATGTGTCATAATATGATTTCCATATTTGCTTCCTGCGCGCGCGCCATTCCCCCCGTTTTATGTGTTATGTTAGACAAGAAGGGTCTGAGTTGGCTATGTGCGAGTGAAAGGAACTTAAAGTAAAAAAATCCAACCCTGTCCATCCAACCCAATGGACAAATAATTGGCCCATTTGAATTACCGGGGACTCTAACTGGGCAAAGTTATTTGGAATTTCTTCAAAATGATCTGCTGACTTTATTAGAGAAGGAGTATCCGAGGAGCTGAGGGAATTGCATAGGTTGCAAAATGACGGCTGCCCTACGCATTATGTTGTGTCTGTTCGGGAATATTTAAATACTATGTACCCGAACAGATGGATCGGGCGTCTAGGGCCAATTTTGTGGCCTCCTCGTTCACCGGACCTAAATCCATTGGATTTCTTTTATTGGGGTTGCCTTAAAGAAGAAGTATACCGTAAGCCGATAAGGTCCTTAGAAGTACGAAGCCGTGTTAGGGCAGCCGCATCAAAAAAAGGTATCGAAGTTACACAAGGCTGCTCAGAGGGTCATTTATCCGTAGATTTAGGGCTTGCATAAGAGTGGGAGGCCAACAATTTGAACATTTAATATAAATAATATGAAATAAAGATTATCAAATATTGTTTTTTATTTAACCTAATTGGGCAGTTACAATTTTATTTAAAAAATAATCCCATGTTATTTATTTTTGTTACTTAGCCAAATAAACTCCTTTCTTACATTAATAGCAATAAATCGCTATTTACAGTAGATACAATAATGAATTATACCATTATAAAATCTACTTAAAACCGACATTATTTAAAAAAATTTGGTCACTCATGTATTCATACATTTTTTTTATACCCAAGAGGTTTAAACTTTGTTTAAAAATAAAATTTTGCTAATTTTTCTACAGAAATGGTTTTGAATGTTTATTTTTTTTAAAAAGTGCAATAGCTTGTCATACTATTGACTATCTATCTATTAGTATAGTTAGTGTATAATAATAAAACAACAAAAAACCGATGGATTTCCTTCATTTCTGGTCGTAGTGTCCAAGAAAGTAAATTAAACCAAAAAAAATTTCACTTTAAAAAAAAAATCCGTACCTCAGGTACTACTTATGTTATATTTTTTTTCGTATTTTTCTCTGAACGGCCATTAGTTCTGCTATAAGACATTTCAAGGTTATCCATTAATTACTGGACACCCTGTATATTGAGTTTATTTATTTGCCATACATAATATGTTTATTTCGGTGCATAGGTAGTTATATTCTCTATAATTTTAGATTTTGCGTCCATCGATTTTTCGTGATTTCGCCAATGTGATGTAATAAATAGCAATTACTAAAATTAAGATTAAAACGTAGATATATATAATTCATAATAAAACTGATCTACACAACCCCTATTTTTAATATATCGATGGACATATTTCGCCAACCCTAGCATCTGTCACTGTGAAGTAGTGAAACTCTAGTTCACTAGTTTATTTGTCTCTGAGTGAAACGGAATTAGGGTGGTTTGTATGATTACATGATTATTTTAATCAACTAAGAAATAATAATTTTATTAATAGTTGGTGATAATAATACTTTCTGACTGATAGAAGTAATTTTTTTTAAAGCAATACACGAAAGGGTATTGTTATTGATCATGCCCAACATATTGTTTTGATCTTTAGAAAGATCAACACAGGCAACAAATAAAGTCGAAGGTCTGGTTTTACTGGTATATTATGGCTTTTGTTAAAATTTTATTGTTTGAAAATATTCTGTACTACTCGTAGTGGTTCACGGTAGGTATTTAAAATTATCATTGTGAATAAGGACTTGAAACTCTTGGCCTGTATGCACGTTTGCTAAAATAAGATTTCGTATATTAAGCAAAGCTAAATTCTTTCTCTTTAGGTATACATAGTAAAAAAATAAAACGAATAAAACTAGTACATAGGTTTTTTTATTAGTCTGAATAACGAAAGGAAAAGGTTGCTTGCCTGATGTTAAGTGAAAGTGAACTACAAAATACTGCATGGCATTGGATTGCACTCACCACTCTTAGTCATAGAATATTAAGTTTCATAACGCCTAGTAATTTTATTAGCTGGAAAGTCCTTCAAACTGAAACACAACGGTGCTTACAAATTTCTGATTGGTGACAGCATTGGAAGATACCCCGGTACAAACCCAGATGACGTCTTGCACAGGGTTCGAGGATATATATCAATGGATATATATCAAGATATATATCCGATATATATCAAGCTGGGGTTGACGATATATATCAATATTTTTTTTATAATATATTGCAATACAAAAATGGTTTAAAAAATTAATGTTATTAAGTAATTTTTAGAGTTTGTTACTGTATTTCTACTTCCCAAATATAGATGGCGTGGGAGTAGTGTTAAAACATACTCCCTAATGGTAAGTTCTAATCCATAAATGGCAACACTTCTGCCCTAAAAGAAGAGTTTATGGTTTTTAGTTGATTTTGCCTTATCCAAACACGAGTTTTTTATTTTATAATTTTAGTATGTGTATGTAACGCATATATGCAAACAGTATTCATAAATAATACAATAAATTAATAATAATATGGCTTTCATACAAAATGGATATATATCAAACTTGATATATATCGGATATATATCATAAATATCCGATATTTTGATATTTATAATAAATATCGGATATTTTCGAACCCTGGTCTTGCATATGAGAAACTTAGAGCTTAGAAAATTTGTTTTCTTTTTTGTTGATGTATTATGTTGAAATATTATGTACAATTTATCTGTGTAATCAACATCAACAATAATAAATCCAAGTTGGTTTTATTTAGCATAATGAGAAAGAATAAAGAACCACTTCCTATAGCAATAAATAGCAAACAAAAAATATACTATAAGTAGTAAATAAATAGAAATGGTGCTAATGAGCAAAATGAGCCCATATAGTGTGTAGTAGAACAATAGGTAAAACTTGGGATTGAAACTGCATATAATACATTGCATAAGAAAGAAAGAAAAACATTAATCTAACAACAGAAACACAATAGGGACAATAGGAAAAAGAAACAAAACAATAATTAGATTCACAACAACAAAAGGGAGGTAGGCAGCGGGTGTCTCATGATGCTGAAAGTGTCCTAGTTCAGGGTTGTAGGACCCTCATATGCGAGAGGCCGTCTGGGTTGGTACCACTACTTTGTCTATTTCTGCCACCAAGCAACAGTGTGTAAGCAAACCAAAGATGCATTGATAGCATGAGTAGTTACTTTGATTAATAGTAAACAAAAGGTGGAAAAAAACTTTAACTTTTTAATACAGAACAGCAATTTTATAGGTACCAACCTATTATAAAAGTGAAATATCACTAACTCACTGAATAATCACATTGTCTCAAAAACTACTAAAGATAGGATTAGGTTAGATAATAATTTGTGTAATGTAGGGGAGAGACCCGCTAAGAGAGGATTTTTGGAAATTTACATTTTAAAGGGAAAAATAGGAGTTCAACAAGGCAGAGCCATGGGCAGCACTTCTTATTATACAGTTATACTTGAATGTTAAAATGAAATTCGTTTATTCATCATGTAAATAAATAATAAATAAATAAATACCTCTAACAGTCTCACACATAATCCTGACCCCACACTAGGTAAATCCTGTATTGTGGATATCAGGAACTACAAGAGACTTGCGGCTCAAAAACACCCAGATCCAGACAGATGTAGGATTATAAGTAGCTTTTGTCATGATGAAATTTTTATAATAATGATTTGTATTATGTACTTGATACCATAGATTAATTGTGCAGTGACAAGTGAAGTGAGGATGTCTGCCACGGTGCTGCGTGCGTGCACCGGGGTGAGTCACGCGAGCGCGGGCGGTGCACGCATGCGCGCGTGGCGCCTGCACGGGTACGGGCACGTCGCCGACCTGCGCCTGGAGGAGGCGCGAGTGCCGCCCCTGCGCGCGCCCGACGAGCTGCTCGTGCGTGTGCGCGCCGCCTCGCTCAACCCGCTCGACCTCGCCATGATAGGTGAGCACTGAGCGGCACTCGGCAGCACACGCCGTGTGCGCGGCCCAGCAACGCGCATTCACTGGTACTGTGGTACTCTGCAGGCGGGTACGGGTCACGCGTGCTGAACACGCTGCGCACGCTGGGAGGTGGTGAGGGTGTGGAGTTCCCGCTGGTGACGGGACGCGACTTCGTGGGTGTGGTGGAGCGTGCCGGCGCGGCGACGCGGCTGAAGTCAGGTGACCGCGTGTGGGGAGTGGTGCCGCCACACTGGCAGGGCTCGCATGCAGAGTTTGTCGTCGTGCGTGACGCCTGGGTAATTTTTTTTTTCAATATTATTTTCCATAATATGTATTAATAATTATGTATGTGTGTCGCTTGACTGTATCACTCACGCCATAACGCAAATAATTACATTACCAAAGAATATGGTATTTTTCTATGTTTCATTTTGAACATTCTTGTATATATGTAGCCGGCAGGTTGACATGGTTTTAAATTAAAGACGATATAGTTTTACTTCTATTCTCTTTAACTATTTAAACCAAGGTTATAATCAAACACTATTGTGAACTACTGCACGAGGCGGCGATAGCTGAACGAATGATTACCCGACCCTTCTTTTTGTTTTGACGCATGCTGTAAGCCTGACGCTAGTTGGCTGTATACAGCTTCACCGGACTTACGGGTGAGCGCTTTAGGCGCTCTCAACCCTTAAATTTAAGTGACCACGCTGAGAGCAACCCCTGGGGGTACGAACCTCGGCTCAGGACGATCACTGGGAACCCCGGCCCCAGTCGCGCTCCTTTTTGATACTGGAGCGGACTAGTAGTCGTGACGCATCGCTTGTTCATCGTCGGCCTGTTGCACCCGAGTTGATCATAGATGGCGCTCATCACATGAAAACAAATATAGATGGCATCGTCATATACGTAACAGAAAATAATATGAAAAACAAATAATAGTTTAAAAAACTAAAAAGCACGCTTTTATAGAAAGTCTAACTAAAAATTAGAAAATAAATTTAAAGAAAAAAAAATATTTTATTGTAAAAAAAGCGTCGCGCTAGCAAAATCTGCGCCACGCCCTGTTTTCCAATTACAAAGCATAATGCGACTCAGTGGCGCACAATGCCGAAGTGTGCTTAATGCTAATTGGAACGTGAATTAGTTTTCTAGTGCACCAGCAGAGTGCGCTAAGTTCAGTGTTGAGAATAAAAATATAAATAGTCAATGTTTATACCTTCATCCATCCTTACATTTACTTTTAACAGGGTCTGAATTAACTTTTGAATATTTCGAAAACACTACGATAAGACGAAAGCTTAAAAAAATTCTCAACAATAAACAATATTAATTACTAACGATAATATAAATAAAATTTCGATCAATGCCAAATTCAACTTAAAGAAAAAACCGTTGTTAATTTTCTGTTACTGAGTTGGTGTCGATTGCATGTATCACCCGAAAGCAGTACTTTTCAAAGTGCTTGATTGTGCGTAGCGTTGCTGTAGTTGAAACATTCAACGTTGCGCATTATGCCGCATAATGCGCTTTAGTGCTGTAATTGGAAAACAGGAACGATTAGTATATATAATAAAACTAGCGGACCCGACCACGCGTTGCTGTGCCTAAGGTATATGTTAAATTATATTGTAGTAAACCATTCAATACAGTATGCGCCATCTATTGGATACTTACTCAGTTCAGCCGATAAATTACCTTACACCGCCATCTTTTAGAATCTTATGGAACTCAGAGATAATTATAACTCTATTTTCATATAACAAATAATATGCAATAAAAAAATTTACAGTGATAGGGACTGCCGATAGAAGTGAAAACTTATGTATATGTATTGAGTACTCACTCTCAACTCAACTCTGCTACATTGCACTGCAGTCCAGTCCAGTCCAGTCCCCCGTCCCGTCGGGTCCCTAGTTCCGTCCGGTCCCCAGTCCAGTCCGTTCCCCAGTCCAGTCTGGTCCCCAGTCCAGTCCGACTCCAGTCCAGTCCGGTCCCCAGTCCAGTCCGGTCCCTAGTCCAGTCCGGTCCCCAGTCCAGTCTGCTCCACAGTCCCGTCCGGTCCCCAGTCCAGTCCTGTCGGGTCCCCAGTCCGGTCCCGTCTGGTTCCCAAGACAGTCACCAGTCCAGTCCCCAGTCCAGTTCGGTTCCCAGTCCGGTTCGGTCCCCAGTCCAGTCCAGTCCCCAGTCCAGTCCAATCCCCAGTCCAGTCTGGTCACCAATCCAGTCTGTTCCCCTTTTCAGTCCGGGTCCCCAGTTCAAACCGGTCCCCAGTTCAGTCCGGGTCCCCAGTCTAATCCGGTCCCCAGTCCGGCCCCAGTCCGGACCCCAGTCCAGTCCAGCCCAGTCCACTCCATTCCAGTCCAGTCCAGTCCAGTCCAGTCCACTCCAGTCCAGTCAGACGCGAAACCACAAGTTTAGCCTCTACCAAAAAGTGCTCAACGCGGCTAAAGAAGTTTTCACTTCAAAAATATTAAAATAAATTACCTTTAATTACCCACCGCCATGTGTTAGAATAACTATAGAAGATCTAAAAATTTGCAAAAAAAAATATTGCGACTATAAATTGAGATATAAACTATTCTGCAGGCATTCTGGTGGACGAAGGCTACGTTGACATTATCGAGGACATCCACTTCCGATCCGTTGTTCTGGTTCGGGCTGCTGCTGACCCATTATCGTTGCTGTAATACCGTTATAGATACTTAAAACAGCTGTCTAAAACTCAATGTGTGAGTACTTGGGCTGCATAACGTGAAGTACAGACCTGGATGGTACTTGGGTAGGAAATGAACTTTTCGTGAAAATTGTCACGTTTAACTTGGTTGTTATTACACTAGTCGCTCTCGACGTCCTTAGGTTAGTGCAAGTGTCAGTTGCGACCGTTACATGCCGATGCAAACTATCGACCGTTACATGTTCGAAACTTGAAACGAGTTACAAACCGCCGAGTAAAACTACAGCGTGGCTCGGTTTGCAGCCGAAGTAAATCTACCTAAATAAATGAGGGTGCAAGATACATAACACGCCATTCGTTAATCGTAATTAATGTAATTTTATGTAGTGATGTGCGAGTACTGTTGAGTATCGATCGTGGTGTTAGGTGTATGTGTGTGGGGTGATGTGTGCAGGTGGGTCGTGCTCCGCGGTCGTTAAGCGACGCGGCAGCGGCGGGCGCACTGTACGCGGGCCTGACGGCTCGCGCCGCCGTCCGCGCCGCCGCTCCGAGGCCGCGCGCTCGCGTGCTGCTGCTGGGGCTCGGCGGCGTCGGGCACGCGGCGCTGCAGCTGCTCGTGCAACAAGGAGCGCACGTGGTGGTGGGGTGTGCGGCCGACCTGTGCGAGCGCGCGCTACACCTCGGCGCCGCGGACGCGCTCGACAGGCGAGCACCCGACTATGACGCGCGGATAGAGCGCAACGGACCGTGAGTACACGCCGACGCTACAGATAGCACAGGCGACAACGACGCGACGCCAACTGTCGACTGATCTCGAGTACTCTCTGCAGATACGATGCGATCGTGGACTGCGCGGGCCTCGGCGGCTGGGAGGCGAGCGCGCGCCGCTGGCGGTACGGACGCTACGTCACGCTGACCACTCCGTTACTGCGCGAGACCGACGAGCGCGGACTCGGGCTGGGCTTCGCATCGGCCGCGTTGTCGCTGGTGGCACAGAACGCGCGCGCGCTCGCCGTGCGGGCGCCGCCAGTGCCGCCAGTACCGCCAGTACCGCCGCTGCCGCACGTGCGCTGGGTGTACTTCACGCCGTGCGCTAGCGACATCGAGCTGCTGCGGCGGCTCGCGGAGGCGGGACAGGTGTGTGATGGTGTGCTGGTGTGTGGTAATGTGTGGTGGGTTGCGAGGTGCGTAGGGTTGACTCGTCATGTTGTTTCAGTTCAACGTGTGCGTGGAGCAAGTGTTCCCGTGGTGGGAGGCGCGCGAGGCGTACACTCGCGCGTCACGCGGCTCCGCCCGCGGCAAGCTGGTGCTCGACTTCACGGCGGCGGCGGAGGCGGCGCCACATGGTGCACTCGCGTCCGCCGCCTCACACTCCGCGGTTCCTCGGGACGCGTGATGGATGACTGCAGGCAGAGCTTTCGAGTTCGGCATTATGTGGCGGAATAATAGACAACCGTGTGAGGTGACTATTTACATTTTTTGTTTGATCATGATCAGATAAGGAATTTTTTGAGATCAATGATAATTTATTTAACAGATCAATGTTTCCTGATGACGCACGGTGGATGACTATACAATTCAATAACGCATACACTGTTATGTGCAAAGCAAGTTGACGCCATTGGCGAGTTGATATTTAATACTGGTCCCGATGTAGGATGAGCTTTAAGATGGTTTCAATGGTCTTCAAGGAACATGGCGGCGGCGGACGCTGATCTGACGCATCACATCTCACGAGTCGCATGTCCTGTCACGGGTCACCTACATTAGGCATGTCCCCACTCGTGCGTTTGTTGCACTGCCTGTGTGTTATCGTTCAAATTCTATAGTTTTGGTACAGATGTATATTGGTAACGATTAGTGCTATATACATGCAACAAGTAAAGGCATAACTTGAAAGTTGAAAACGTACAAATGGAGACATAGCTATAGATTACTAACTATGTAATAAATTATAGTAAATAAAAATGTTTCTATTTATTAAATATATAACTACGATACAAACCAACTGACTATCCCCAAATTATCCTTCTGGTATTTATTTACGCTATCACTGTTCCAAGAACTAAAAAACTGCATGCTTTTCTTCCAACTAACGAGGGTTTATGTGTAAAGAGAATTAATGCTAGTGCAAATAGTAAAATTGTAAAAATTACAATACAAATCTCTATTTTAATTAATATTGTTGCAATCTCAATAAATGAAATCGCTCTAAGTCTTAATTTTTTTTTGTGATCATGTTTTAATTTTTTTATGAAGAATTAAAGAAATCGTTTATTTTTATATTTTTGCATGTTAGAATAAAGGAATAAAATATTAATAGCGCAGTATTTGAGCATAAACGCGATTGCTTAGAAAGAGCTCATAGCTATGTGTATGCACTCTATATGCTCTAAGTCCTAAACTATTGGCTGTCCCATTCTAATTTTTTTGGTGAAGAATTAATATATTTAAGGCTTTAATTCAAGGTTAAAATATTAAAAAAAAAATGTCGAGGTTACTCAAATATCGATTTGAAATTCTATTCTATATCTATACGTAAAAAAAAAAAAATTTAGAATTCGACAAAAAAATCGGTTGTCTGTAAAGTCGGTTTACTGACGATAGTTGAACGTGATAACGTCTTAAGAAAATACTGATGGAATGGTAGCATTTTTCAAAAGAAAATTTTAATTTCATTTGTTTAATATTTGATAGTATTTATTGGCCTATAACTATAACCTCAAAATCCGAAAGTATTTTATTTATTTTTCGGATTTCTCAAGTGTCCGTAGTTTTAATATAGTTTCAATCAAATATATGGGGCATTTCACGTCAAGCGGACAACGAAAAAAAAGTGAGGTCGTGAATTTTGTTTATACTCTGGTCAGTTATAGTTCTAGTAGGCATGGATGTGTACACACAATTTTTTTTTCGTATGAAGCTTTATTGCTGAGTTATGAGCTTTTAAAAATTTACTAAGTATGAAGTCATGAATTTTTGGATGCTTATTATCTGTACCAATTAATTAGTAAAAAAAACTACAAAGTATTGTTTCTTATAGTTCAAAAGTTGAAGTTTTTAATTTTTTTGTCGAATTCTAAATTTAAATTGTTTTACGTATAGTAAACCGGAAGTGAAAATTTCAAATCGATATTTGAGTAACTTCGACCGGTTTTTTTTAAAATATTTTAACCTTGAATTAAAGCCTTAAATGTACTAATTCTTCACCAAAAAAATTATAATGGGACAGCCAATAGTTTAAGACTTAGAACATATAGAGTACATACACATAGCTATGAGCTCTTTCTAAGCAATCGCGTTTATGCTCAAATACTGCGCTATTAATATTTTATTCCTTTATTCTAACATGCAAAAATATAAAAATCAACGATTTCATTAATTCTTCATAAAAAAATTAAAACGTGATCACAAAAAAAAATTAAGACTTGGAGCGATTTCATTTATTGAGATTGAAACAGTATTAATTAAAATAGAGAGATTTGTATTGTAATTTTTACTATTTGCACTAGCATTAATTCTTTTTACACATAAGCCCTCGTTGGTTGGAAGAAAAGCATGCAGTTTTTTAGTTCCTGGAACAGTGATAGCGTAAGCAAAACAGACTCGTAGAAAATCTCACTTTTGTTCAATACTTTCCTTCGAGCAGTAGTAAATAGAAGTCTCAGTTAATGATGACTTGGCCAATTCATATAATCTTCATATAATGTCTGGTGTAGTTGGGCTCCCCAACATTTTAAGAATAGGTTAAATTTAGTGAACCTATACTACAACAAACAAGATTTTAAGAAAAAAGCACAGTTACACTTCCATGCTACCGCTCATAGAAGACGGCCATGTGATGGTCTTGGGGGAAACCTCAAAAGTTTGGTAACCCGTGCAAGTGTACGGTCTGCGAATAACGCTATGACTACACCAGACACCTATAAGATTATATGAATGGGCCAAGTCATCATTAACTGAGACTTCTATTTACTACTGCTCGAAGGAAGGTATTGAACAAGAGTGAGATTTTCTACGAGTCTGTTTTGCTTACGCTATCACTGTTCCAGGAACTAAAAAACTGCATGCTTTTCTTCCAACCAACGAGGGCTTATGTGTAAAGAGAATTAATGCTAGTGCAAATAGTAAAAATTACAATACAAATCTCTCTATTTTAATTAATACTGTTTCAATCTCAATAAATGAAATCGCTCCAAGTCTTAATTTTTTTTTGTGATCACGTTACATTTTTTTATGAAGAATTAATGAAATCGTTGATTTTTATATTTTTGCATGTTAGAATAAAGGAATAAAATATTAATAGCGCAGTATTTGAGCATAAACGCGATTGCTTAGAAAGAGCTCATAGCTATGTGTATGTACTCTATATGTTCTAAGTCTTAAACTATTGGCTGTCCCATTATAATTTTTTTGGTGAAGAATTAGTACATTTAAGGCTTTAATTCAAGGTTAAAATATTTAAAAAAAAACCGGTCGAAGTTACTCAAATATCGATTTGAACTTTTCACTTCCGGTTTACTATACGTAAAACAATTTAAATTTAGAATTCGACAAAAAAATTAAAAACTTTAACTTTTGAACTATAAGAAACAATACTTTGTAGTTTTTTTTACTAATTAATTGGTACAGATAATAAGCATCCAAAAATTCATGACTTCATACTTAGTAAATTTTTAAAAGCTCATAACTCAGCAATAAAGCTTCATACGAAAAAAAAATTGTGTGTACACATCCATGCATACTAGAACTATAACTGACCAGAGTATAAACAAAATTCACGACCTCACTTTTTGAAGTTATACTTCTTTAGGCGCGTTATGAAAAAATGATGAGAGTGAAATTTTAAGATGCGCGCGCACCTGTGACACAAAAAATTAACAGTATGAAGTTAGGCGCGTTAAGAAAAAATGATGAGAGCAGTATGAAGTTAGGCGCGTTATGAAAAAATGATGAGAGTGAAATAAAAAAATAAATAAATAAATATAAATAAATAAATATAAATATATATATATATATATAATTATATATAGATGCGGTTTTTATTTTATAATTTGGAACATGGTGCAGTAAAAAAAGTACCAGGTTCGCATAAACGCGAAGAGAGTAGAATGTCCATTTTACATGGCGAGTAGCCGTAATTAATAAACAAATGACGATTTGGACAAAGAAAAACTCTTTAGGTTTTTTCTTATTCGGAACATGTTGCCGTCAAAAGTACCAGGCTCGCATAAACGCGAAGAGAGTAGAATGTACTTCTATCATGTCGAGTGGATATGTTGATATAAATTAAAATACTTTTATTTAATATAATTAACACTAAATATTATTAAATTATTAATGTTAAATACTTATTATTGGTTATTTAATGATGCAAAAGAAGTATAACTTCTCACGCGCGTACATAAGTACACGCACCCATTTTTTTTCGTTGTCCGCTTGACGTGAAATGCCCCATATACATTATCTAAAACCCAAAAAGTAAATTCACCTACCTTTTGGTTTTTAGGCCAACTATGTATGGACGACGAACAATGTCCTTTTCGTAAATCTAGTTTTTAAAAAGCCCGCCTCAATGTGTTTGATATAGGAGAAAATATTCCCTTTGACGGATGGCTGGTCTAACCTGTCATTTCAGACACGTTGTTGTGATATGTGGAAGATTTAATATTTATGTTTTAATTTTTTTTAATCTCGAACGCTGCCGAACGCAAAGGCCGATTGTGCTTCTTTGTCGCTCGTTCCGCGCTCTCGCTTGCACTTCAAGCCTTAAATGGAACGTGACATCTAGCGAGGTAACGACGCATGAGTCATGTTTTTTCGTGCGTGCAGCCGGCTCTATCGAATTATAAGACGTTATCACGTCAAAAATTTAAAACTCCAACTTTTGAACTATAAGAAACAATACTTTGTAGTTTTTTTACTAATTAATTGATACAGATAATAAGCATCCAAAAATTCATGACTTCATACTTAGTAAATTTTTAAAAGCTCATAACTCAGCAATAAAGCTTCATACGAAAAAAAAATTGTGTGTACACATCCATGACTACTAGAAGTATAACTGACCAGAGTATAAACAAAATTCACGACATCACTTTTTTTTTCGTTGTCCGCTTGACGTGAAATGCCCCATATACAGGGTTATTTTTAAAACACCAGCAACCTCGCAGGGGTAGATACCTAAGGTTATAAGCTACTACTTTTGTTCTACGACTTTTGATAATTTGTTAGATTTTATTTTCATACAAAAATAAGTATTCATTTAATTTCCGTCTTGAAAGTTACCTACACGCATCGCAGATTACGTAAGCAAACACGCGAAGCGTGGGGAACGGGGCTAGCGTTGAAGGTCATCGCCCGAGCCAGCTGAGCGGCTTCTTTGAGTCGCGCGCGCACGCCGAACGCTAGGAAGAAAAATACGACACAACAAAAACTTGTAAAATCATTTTTTTTAAAATATATTGAGTTATATACAAACTCGTAGAACAAAAGTTGTTCCGTATGGGGTCAGCTATCTGGTCCTGCGAGGTTGCTGGTGTTTTAAAATTAACCCTGTATAGAAGAAGATAGATAGATTTGAAAACGCGGAAGGGACACACAAAGGAGGGTTATATCTAATAGTTTTAGAAGGAACGTTAAATTTAAGTTTATGTAAGAGTTCAGGACAGTCGATTTCATTTCGCATAATCTTTATTAATCTTTACCAAAAATAAACTGTCAGCGATTCTACGGCGATTAAATAGTGGAAGAATATTATGTAACTTTTTTACACGCTTTTTAACACGCTTTTTTTTTTAGCTTCAGACGTATGTATGTTGGTAGGTTGGTATGTTGGTATGATTGTCTGTAACCTTTGTCTGTAATCTTTGAACGTGATTTTGACCTCCTTCAAAACGTCGGATTAAATTGAAATTTGGCATACCTATTAAGGACCGATGACAATGCAATATTATATAAAAAAATCGGTTGTCTGTAAAGTCGGTTTACTGACGATAGTTGAACGTGATAACGTCTTAAGAAAATACTGATGGAATGGTAGCATTTTTCAAAAGAAAATTTTAATTTCGTTTGTTTAATATTTCGATTGAATAGTAAAGCCATCGATTTTTTACTCATCGTGAAATAGTTCTGTTAACTTATTGTTTTAATTTTGACAATTATAGCATAACCTACAATCGCTGCACTAGCGGACCGATGCTATTCATTTTAATGATGAAAGCACGAATATTCGACAATATATCACTGAATATATAATTAATATCGAAAGAATCATTACCTTTATCGCTGTAATTATCGTTGCTATAAACAATTGACACCACATTCAATTTTCACTGCACTTGATACCCAATCAAAACATGTAACAAGTCATATCAAAGTCCTGTTAAGTCATGTTAAGTCATGTTAAGTCCTGTTAAGTCCTGTTAAGTCCTATTAAGTCCTATTAAGTCCTGTTAAGTCCTGTTAAGTCCTGTTAAGTCCTGTTAAGTCCTGTTAAGTCCTGTTAAGTCCTGTTAAGTCATGTTAAGTCATGTTAAAAGTCATGTTAAGTCACGTTAAGTCATGTTAAGTCATGTTAAGTCCTGTTAAGTCATGTTAAGTCCTGTTAAGTCCTGATAAGTCCTGTTAAGTCCTGTTAAGTCATGTTAAGTCATGTTAAGTCCTGTTAAGTCATGTTAAGCCCTGTTAAGTCCTGATAAGTCATGTTAAGTCATTTTAAGTCCTGTTAAGTTCTGTTAAGTCATGTTAAGTCCTATTAAGTCCTGTTAAGTCATGTTAAGTCCTGTTAAGTTATGTTAAGTCCTGTTAAGTCATGTTAAGCCCTGATAAGTCATGTTAAGTCATGTTAAGTCCTGTTAAGTCCTGTTAAGTCATGTTAAGTCATGTTAAGTCATGTTAAGTCCTGTTAAGTCATGTTAAGTCATGTTAAGTCCTATTAAGTCCTGTTAAGTCATGTTAAGTCCTGTTAAGTCATGTTAAGTCATGTTAAGTCATGTTAAGTCCTGTTAAGTCATGTTAAGTCATGTTAAGTCATGTTAAGTCATGTTAAGTCATGTTAAGTCATGTTAAGTCATGTTAAGTCCTGTTAAGTCATGTTAAGTCATGTTAAGTCATGTTAAGTCCTGTTAAGTCATGTTAAGTACTGTTAAGTCATGTTAAGTCCTGTTAAGTCATGTTAAGTCATGTTAAGTCATGTTAAGTCATGTTAAGTCCTGTTAAGTCATGTTAAGTCATGTTAAGTCATGTTAAGTCATGTTAAGTCCTGTTAAGTCCTGTTAAGTCATGTTAAGTCATATTAAGTCGCAAAGGCCGATTGTGCTTCTTTGTCGCTCGTTCCGCGCTCTCGCTTGCCTTTCAAGCCTTACATGGAACGTGACATCTAGCGAGGTAACGACGCATGAGTCATGTTTTTTCGTGCGTGCAGCCGGCTCTATAATCGAATTATAAGACGTTATCACGTCAAAAATAAAAGGTATTGCAAATTGTGATTAATAATTATAAATAATTTTGTTGTGTGTAAAGTTTAGTTTAGCGCCATGTACATACGCATAAGAATGCCAATAGATGGCGCTTTTTGCTATTCGGGTTAGGAATTAAAATTATATTCTCGAGTCTTCGCTGATTATAGGGAATATCGTAGTATCTAAGATTTATACCGAACTTCGTATCGTCAGCGTGTTTCTCATAACATCATCTTTGCGTTCTGAACATTGCATCCATACATGTCTTATTTGTGAAGAACCTCAACCGACTACAATATATTTTTATTTTAACTAAAAAATAAATAATAGTTAAAAAAACTAAAAAACACGCTTTTATAGAAAGTCTATCTAAAAAATAGAAAATAAATTTGAAGAAAACAATGTATTTTATTGTAAAAAAAAGCGTGGGGTGCTTTCTAAGATACTATCTAAATGATAATCCTTCTAGTCATATCTGTCAATACAATAATTATAACTATTGACACCATGCACCCCACGCTTTTTTTTACAATAAAATACATTGTTTTCTTCAAATTTATTTTCTATTTTTTAGTTAGACTTTCTATAAAAGCGTGTTTTTTAGTTTTTTTAACTATTATTTTATTAACTTCACCTGTATGTTTGTAACTGACTCATTTGGGCGCGATTTTTTACAAGTGTCTATGTAATTTTCAGATTTATAAGGTAGTTTTATTAGATAGCATAAATATTTTACGAACTTCTTTTAAATTGCCTCAATTCGATCAACATATTTATATAACACTAGATGACCCGGTGAACTTCGTATCACCTACATATATTTGTGTAAAATGTGGGCAAAACTTAATACAAATGTTTCATTTACATTAAATGCAATTAAGTGAGGTACTGCACCATTGCACGTGAGGTAGGCCGTCGCACATTTAATTGATTTCGACGACCTAAGTCATGTCGTCTTCCACCTCTCCCCGGTGGGACAGTCCTGTCCCTGTCCCTGTCCCTGTCCCTGTCCCTGTCCCTGTCCCTGTCCCTGTCCCTGTCCCTGTCCCTGTCCCTGTCCTGTCCTGTCCCTGCCCCTGCCCTGCGCCTGTCCCTGTCCTGGCCTGTCCCTGTCCCTGTCCTGTCCTGTGCCTGTCCTGTCCTGTCCCTGTCCCTGTCCTGTTCTGTCCCTGTGCTGTCCTGTCCCTGTGCTGTCCTGTCCCTGTCCTGTCCGGTCCTGTTCTGTTCTGTTCTGTTCTGTCCTGTCCTGTCATCAAAAAGACATCAAGTGTTTCATACCCAGGAACAGTTTGTACTGGAAAATTAAGTTGTCGTTTTTAGTGTTTGCCTTTACTTATTATCATACCCAGGAACAGTTTGTACTGGAAAATTAAGTTGTCGTTTTTAGTGTTTTCCTTTACTCATTTTTTCTCACCGGGTAAACCTTCCCTGAACTTCCACAAATATTTCAAGATCAGAATTGGCCAAATCGGTACAGCCAGTCTCGAGTTTTGGCGAGACACACGCACTGCGATTCATTTTTATATATATAGATATTGCGTACCTATTATTATTCGGTGGTGACCGCTTATCATCAGGTAACAATTTTTTTTTTATAGACGGGCAATTACCAATTTCCTCCAAACGAAACGAAAGTAATCTACAGATGAAATTATGATGGTCAATTGAATAAAAATGTTATAAAGTTTAGGTACCTATACAATTATTATTATATCGTCCCATAGTATTACTTATTACTTGTATTTCTCCGATATGACCTATGGAGCAGTCGCGAATGACGTAGCGCGGAAGATTTTGTTGAAAAACATGCGAATGATTTTGTAGCGCGTTCATACTACATGCGAGTATACTATGGCGAGCACGCCCTGAACGAGTGAGTGCTCGAGCGTCGCAACTCGCGACTCGCGACTCGCATGACGACTGACGACTGACGCATGACGCGTGACGACACACAGACGTCATCGCTCAGACTCTACATGCGGCCTGCCGTCGCACATACGGGTATTTGAACGATCTACGCGGCCAAAATTATTTCTGATGCTATATCTATTCAAAAGGTTTTGGGTATTACAAAAAACAATGTTTTTAATTATAAAAACGTTTATTGCATATTTTTACTACATCTATATATATAAAAATAAATGTTTGTCTGTATGTCCTTTATAGAATCGTAAACTATGCATTTGATCATGTGAAGATCTTTAGCAAAGTTGTTGTGCATGAACCCACGAAGGTTTCTGAGTTGGTACGACCAATTTTCGACAGATGGCGCCACTTTTAGGCTACTTTTATGCCGGAAAAAGCAGATCACACGGGCGGATCCGCGAAGGACAGCTAGTACATAATAAAAAATATAGTACATAATAAATAGCCAATTTCTCATGCTACTTATAAGAGTCGCGTGTTAGGAGTAGCCTATTAAAAATGTGTTACAATTTTTTCTAGAAAATTTGCGCGCAAAGATTTGGCGGTATGACCTAAAATGTTTATTGCGTGCTTCTGCAGCCTCTTCTGAAATCTGCCGATGGGCAGTAGTGCTTTAGTACATTACATTACAAGTACCATGTGCATTGTTGGACTCATTGGGTGCCAAGGGTATAACTGCACGTATAATCGAGCTGTGTCCAAAGTATATTTGTCGTATTTGACTAAATCAATGATGTGCCCCCTCGAAATTGCTTCAGGAATAACCTTTATTCGGAAAATTTGTTCATAACTAATGCTCGTTATATCAGAATATCGGGTCTTAAAAAAATCTTCGGCTCGTGTTACCATCATTGGTATTTCCAAAATTTGCCTTCGGTAAAGCCATCTTTCGCTTTCTTCATTAAATAATTTTGATGGTCGCCCTGGTCGAGTATAGCAGGCAATTTAAGCGTTCCTTCTAACCACGAATGATTGTTCTTGATAAATACCTCTTCCATCTTGTCGGCTTTTAACCATATTTGCTTAATTTGTGATTTGAAATGTGCAAATTTGGATTTTAAGCGCTTCATTTCATTTTCTTTATAATTTTCGAACGTTATTAGTTGACTTTCCAATAAATTTAATTTATCTTCTAAATTCTTCAAATAAAAACTGTTCATTCGATAAAATAAGTATTTACGTGTCACGACTCTTACTCCTGAAGCACCTTGTGGACCTAAACCGAAAAGATATCTATTTTTAGAACACTACAAATCATAATCATGTTTTTTCTATTTTAGACCAAAAAGTTCAAAGTACCAAAATACTACTATTCTGCGGTTTTCCGCGGCTATTTTTGTTATTTGTAACAAGCCAAATCTTCAAACTTTCGATTACATTCGATATTATGACAGGATCTAACAGGATAATATAACAAAAATTCGATTTATTTTAAAACTAAATAAAAATTCTGTCTCTAATAGATGGGTGCCTTTAAAAGACCATATCTAAACGGATTAATAATAAAAACCATGGAAAACATTGTATAATATTGCTTTCTTACCTGATGTATTAGAATCCATCACAAATACTTAAAAAATTAACGTAGAATAAAAAATATTCGACTTCAAAGTTAATGATTTTACACGAACGCCGAGAACAGACACATACAACAAGTTGAATGATCGAATTCCGACTGAAAGTACAAGCTTCGCATGCACCGGGGCAGGGTGGGAGGGGCAGGGTATTATTCGCGAAACTATCCCCTAACCCGGGTAGTCGTTTTTTTTTAAGGAATGTGTACTTTAATAATTTGACTTATGGCCGCGTAGATCGGTCAAATACCCCTACGTGCGTCGCTCTCTCGCGCTACTCTGGGCCTTATTACAAAAAGTTACCATTGTTCGTGTTATAAATCAATTTTTAAAATGCCTAAGACGATGTTAGGTTGTTATGATAAGTCGTAGATAATATGGCAGCTGTTACTCAGAAAAATATTAAACTAGGGGGTTGACTTTATCACCATGCCCCATAGTTACTACATGTATTAGGTATTTATTTATTTATTATGAAACACCAACAGTTATATACATATTAATTCACTCACAGGGGTTTACAAATTTGAGCTATGCCTCATGACTGATGTCATAGCATATATCCTGATATGTACACCGATAACAGGTATTTACAACATTCGAGGTATAGTCCACGTTTTGTAGTAAGGTTTTTTGGTAACTTGTTAATTCATATAAAGCTAGCATTAAGGTTACCTAGTCTAGTCTACATGTCATAACAAGGGGGTCTGAGTGTAACAACTTGCACATAGTGCAATTGTCTATGTGCAACTACTAAACATGCTTTTTAAGATATACTAACAATAATAATATAATAACTACTCTCATTCTTGAACATCAGATGATAGCTAAGGTTGAATCTGAAACGTTACGTCCCGGGCACAGGCCTTCACTGATGACAAGGGTCTTACTCCACCACGCACGACTAATACGGGTTGGTATTGTATGGTTTACCCGTCCACTTTTTTTTTTTATAGATGGTAAATGATCTCCACCTCCCATGTACGCCCACCACCAGAAGAATCATGGGCGCGTTGCCGACCTTAAAGGAAAGGGATAATTAGGGATTGGGAAGGGGAGGGGATTTGGGCTTTCGGATATCTCGCTCACCATACGAAACGCAGCAGCTAGCCGCTACTTTACGTCGGTTTTCTGTGAGACAGTGGTAAATACCCGGTTGAGCCCACCCATTCATGCTGTAGACAAAACTATCTACAGCGTGGATCTACCACTCAAAAAAAAAATAGGCATGTACCTATTAACATAATGAATACCTAATTATAAATGTTGCATATACATATTAAATAGGGCACAATTTAAGACATAACTACAGCTCAGTGGCTTTGGGGCAAATAACAAATCGCAACTATTTTTAATTTGATTATGAACTCAATTTACGATTATTTATATTTTATATCACAATGATAATCAATTTATATTAATTAGTAATTTTGATTTGTATATTGTCAATTTGTAATTATTTAATTTCAACTTAGAAAAAAACGGTGCTATTTAAATTTTTATCTTCAACACATAGATATTGTTTAATTTAGGTATACGACATATACTGTGAATTAATTTAGCGTTATTTATTCCATTATAATAATGTTACATATAATTAGTTATTCTAATAATACAAATCTAAATAGTTATTGATTATATTCTAATAAAACAGTCTTTCAATGTTGTTTGTACCTGTAAGGACTATTATTATGTAATGTCTGTTGGATTATTTGAATAAAACAATCAATGGTGTAAATAAAAAAAAATCGGTTGTCTGTAAAGTCGGTTTACTGACGATAGTTGAACGTGATAACGTCTTAAGAAAATACTGATGGAATGGTAGCATTTTTCAAAAGAAAATTTTAATTTCATTCGTTTAATATTTGATAGTATTTATTGGCCTAATTATAACCTCAAAATCCGAAAGTATTTTATTTATTTTTCGGAATTCTCAAGTGTCCGTAGTTTTAATATAGTTTCAATCAAATAGGTATATACATTATCTAAAACCCAAAAAGTAAATTCACCTACCTTTTGGTTCTTAGGCCAACTATGTATGGACGACGAACAATGTCCTTTTCGTAAATCTAGTTTTTAAAAAGCCCGCCTCAATGTGTTTGATATAGGAGAAAATGTTCCCTTTGACGGATGGCTGGTCTAACCTGTCATTTCAGACACGTTGTTGTGATATGTGGAAGATTTAATATTTATATTTAATTTTTTTAAATCTCGAACGCTGCCGAACGCAAAGGCCGATTGTGCTTCTTTGTCGCTCGTTCTGCGCTCTCGCTTGCACTTCAAGCCTTAAATGGAACGTGACATCTAGCGAGGTAACGACGCATGAGTCATGTTTTTTCGTGCGTGCAGCCGGCTCTATCGAATTATAAGACGTTATCACGTCAAAATCGGTACATAACATCTTCCACCGCGCCGGTGCGGAGCGCGCGGCGTGCTGCGATGTGGTCAGTGTAGGTCAGCAACAATAAAGTCAGCATAGCAATATATCATAATATCATCGGTTAAGATGAATTTCTTGGCAGGCTGAAACTATTAGTCACACAAAGAAGGTAAAAGTTATCAATGAGTCACATCCGTCGCGTCGCGTCGCGTCGTCGGCGAGTCGAGAGTGCCCTGCATACTTACAGTGACACCCATAGTGACCAATAATTAGTCCAACTGTAGTGGTGTGCGGTCGTGATGCTCGGTGTTAGGAAAACGGTACTCGGCAGCGCAGTGTGCTGTGTGCATGCGAGACGCGGGTGAATGTTTAAGCGGCGCGCGCGTGATTGCTCTCGTGTAGTTATCAGCGGGACCTCGTCCACGGTCAGCTGATAACGTGTACCTATCTTACATAACATGATAAAACCGCCGCGCACTCGCCGTGCAAACTTAACAAAGGTCAGCGTGAGAGTAACGTGGCGGTGCGGCCTACGGGCTGTTCTGCTCCTGGACCAGCGGCGCTTAGAGCTGTGCTCAACATGCTCGCGACAATGTTCACAGGCAGACTTTTGGCAGCAGAAATAGACAAAATATAAACATAGCGAGCCGCTCATGTTCACGATTTTGTTATGGCTGTTACGTAAGTAGGTCGTACGGCAATGAACTTGAACTACGTGCACTCACATACATTACCTATACCGATAGCCTTGAAGATTTTAGCTCTGTGCGCTCATTACTGAAAGGAAAATCCATTTTACGGATAAACTCCCAAACCTGGAGGTAAACGGGACCTCCTACACCGCAAACAGGTTGGTCCCAGATCCTGTTATACCTGGATTGCTGCCGTTTTTGCGCATTGCCTTGGGGGCTTAGTAATAATGTAATAATACCGTCTACTGCAGCACGAGTTTTTCACAATCCCGTCCAGTTCGGAGTTGCACCAAGAAAATGTACAAAAGCTGCATATCCCCCATTGTGCGGCTCCGACTTCTGCCTTGCATAAGTCGCCTTTTAAGACCAACAATGGATATTGTAGTGGAACTGCACAAAGCCCCATTATGAAGGGCGGGAGGCGCAGGTCAGTCGTCGACGCGGCTTCTCTTTCTCTATTGGTGGCGGGTGTTTCAATTCCCAGGTTGGGTTATTACAAATTGTGTTTTAGTTTTCGATTAGAAAAGGTGAAGTTGTTCGGGGTTGGAATTGGGACCCAGTATCTCGATAAACTCACATCCTGTCACACAATGGGACGGAAATAAGTAGACAATATTCGAGCTATACGGCTTCCGAGACAGTTTTTGGAGACGGGCTGCTAGGCGGCACCGCGCAGGGGCGGTTCCGGCTAAAGCCGGGGTGATTTTCGCCTCGAGAACCCGGGGCCGTCCCTAATGCGCCGAAGATGGCCACCGCGGGGTTGTAGTTGGTAGGCCCGGCGTAGTTGTAGACCGGTGGAGCCCAACGTAACGGTTCCACATCTCCCCCGGTGGGGCGGTAGCGATAAAACGCTTTTCCCGCGAAAACAAGTAACGAGCGCAGACTGAATAGTGATGAGACTACTTTCTGATGGATAAGAATATAAACCGATTGGGAAAGACGGGTCGGTCAGTATGGTGTGGGACCACAATCACGCAGTGACACAATTCGCTTGTCACTCACAACATTAGTTAATAATGCCAGACGGCGGCTGAAGCTGTGCGTACCTGTAATCATGTTTATTATATAGCGATGGGGTCTAGAATATCATTCGGTGTGTGCAATCTAGCTACGATATTCCCCATAACTAGCGGAGATCCAGAGAGATCTAGACAAGTGGGTATAGTTGGACACCACGCAATTCCTAACCCGAAACAATAATAATAATAATAAATAAATTTTGTGTAATTGCCGAGTGTATTTTGATGATGCTATGTATGTATGTATACATTAGTTGATACTGATTTCTATATATAAGTTTCTTTTACTTTTGTACTGACTTGTCATAAGCGCTATTTCAATTGCCTACATGATTAATGAACGATTTGATTTGAAACGATTTGATTTGATTAGAAACCAAAAAGGGGGGTTAACAAAATAACAAACCATAGCGCGATCTAACTTTACGCTGGCGCCATCTATTGACGCATAAGGTAAACTTTACACATCACATTTTATAATTAATCACAAATTTGCAAGACGTTTTTTATTTTTTTTATATAATTATCATTGTCATCGGTCCTTGATAATTATGCCACATTTCGATTTAATCCGACGTTTTGAAGGAGGTCAAAATCATGTTCAAAGATTCCGTTACATACAAACATATACGTATGAAGCTAATAAAAGCGTGTTAAAATACGTCTTTCTTGGTTACTCTTAAATCGAACCCATGACTTCATAAACTACTTATCTCTATTTAACAATTTCTATTTTGACAATCCCATTTACAACCCCATCCGTCGTATTTATTTAAACACAAAACAGGTTACAATCAGAATATAAAATCAGTACATAATTAACAAAAGTTGTTTGTACATAATTGCAACCCAAAACATCCCGTAAGTAATCAAAATACATATATTTTTTCCTAAAATCTTCTATTGTTGATATTATTATCATAACGAGATCACTGATTCGTGTGACGTAAAAGTATCTATCTTGACAGCTTGGCCGGTAAAACAATCAAAAACGTGGGAACTCCCCGCCTCTATGTCTCAAATAACCCTAACCAAATAACCCTATTAGTGCAAACAAAGTTTCCACCTTTGAATTATATCATAGACCTCGTATTTAATTTAATTTTATCGATTCAACTATAAGGTATGCAAACTGTAAGCGGTGCGGCCTGTTGCAACAAAGACATAAGCAAAGAAATTTCAATGGATGAATGAGTTTTGGACTCTGGAGCGATAGGAATTGACGGGAGCACCCTGCGCCGGCCAGTAGTATGGCACCCGGCAGGGTATGATGAATTGATAATGTTGTGATGCGGCGCGGCAGCGCGACGCGACGCAGCGTAGCAGCGTGGGTTCGGGGCTCTGGCTAGTGGCTACTCGAGCGCGTGGCGGCTCTACTGGCGGCGCAGCCAGCCGGCGCGCTATTGGCCGCGTGCACGTGGCCTGATCTCGCACCATGGCAACGTGCTGCGCCCCGCGCCTCTCACTCCTCGCGCCGCAATTAGACATCGCGCGATCGCTCGCTCACTCGCAGTTCGCAGTTAAAGGCGCTCCGCGCACCGGTCGTGACGCGTTACAATACATATATTCGCAGTCCTTGGCGACCGCCGCTCGTCGCGCCGTTCGATCCGCTCGACGTCACCGAATCCTTACAGCGTAGTCGCACTCCACCCTGTCTCACCGGAGCTCCATCGCAACCTTATAAGTAGTGCGGACGACGCGACGCCCCTACAGATTCACACCCGGTGACGACTGAAGCATCGTTTGTTTTCATAACGTGTTGTAAGTTTTCGATTTGTGATGATTATCAGCCATGACATGTACAATGTGCATGAGGAAACGTCGCGCGAATAGTCTCCCGAGGCCGGCTCGTCTGGAGGACAATGCGCCGGCCGCCGAGCAGTGGGCCCACGTCTCGCAACTGTACAATGTACATTATTATATTGTTCGTTGTGGCGGCGAGTCCACGAGTGTGACCACTGGCCACTCTGCGTCGACTCTTTTGTACTCTAGAACTTGCCTCGATCAACTGGTTAATGCATGTAGCGTATGAACCTAATTTACTGTCCTGAACTTTCAACTAGGTAGGTACATATATGCTGCATTATTTGAGTCGTGCCGGATATAGATAACGAAAATACATAAATAATTAATCTAAGTGGTAACCTAAGGTAAACTTGCAACTTTGGTGCCGAATATCTTAGTGTTTACTCATACCTAAATAGATTTTGAGGAGGTAATTAGCACTTATTATGTAATTAAATAAATAAATATAAGTTATATGTAATAATTTATGATAATATAGTGTATGTGTGAATACATTACCCAGCTGATGATATTATCGCATCGTTGAGAATTTTACCGAGTACCCATCGAATAGCCGTTTCATATATTTTATTTATGAATACATTCGCTTACTATCAATAGTCTTTTTATAGGATAGATCGGCAAACGAGCAAGTGGGTCACCTGATAGTAAACGATCTCCACCGCCCATGTACACCCACAATACTAGAAGAATCATAGGCGTGTTGCCTTATACATCTACCATACAAAATGTGTCAAGTTTACTACTTTCAGTAAGCAAATCTGTCGATAAACAGATTCAAATTGGAATATTGGGAACAGTCCCGAGATGTTGGTTGGCGACACAATTAGGTGATTAATATGTAATAATAATTGGGCAGCGTTGTTCAAGTACAATGAAAGGGCTCCATTAGTACGTTGTCGTGTGGTCGGAATTCCCGACTCCGGCTCGCTCTGTGGTCACAGGCGTCAGACGCTCATGAGCTCGCACAATGCTCAATATAGTAGTCAATAGCTGTCCGCTGTGAACTTATATACGCTTTACATGTGGGCTAGCAGTAGTGATAACTTATTTTATACCGCCTCGATGGTTTCTCGATGTTATTCAAAATTTAATATCAGGATTTTTTATCCTGCCACCGAAAAGTGACTGCAATGGACCTGTTGTCAAGTCCAGTGCAGTCCAACTAAAATGCCGATCGCCAAGAGACACTGCATCCCTCGACGGTCAGCAGAATTATGCCAGAATTAAGCAAAATTATGAATTCTGCCTGACCCGGGAACGAAACTCGCCTTTTCACCACCAGTGGTCTCTACAAATCGTGGTATACAAGAAGTAGTAAAATAATCGTAAGAAATAAGTAAATAATTAGGTACCCTGTACAATAATGATTATTAATTTTATCTCGTAAATTTACTTCGATTTTGTTTATGCATAAGAAATCTATACTAATAATAAAGCTGTAGAGTTTGATTGTTTGTTTGTTTGTTTGTTTGAACGCGCTAATCTCAGGAACTACTGGTTCGAATTGAAAAATTCTTTTTGTGTTGGATAGTCCATTTATCGAGGAAGGCTTTAGGATAATAACATTACGCTGCGACCATTAGAAGCGAAGCATCAGTGAAAAATGTTGCAAAAACGGGGAAAATTATTCATATTTGAAGGCTTCCGTTGCTAAGCTACCCAAATAATATTATTTGAAGGCTTCCGTTGCTAAGCTACCCAAATCTATACTAATATTATAAAGCTGTAGAGTTTGATTGATTGTTTGTTTGTTTGTTTGATCACGTGGGCGGAGCCGCGAGCAAAAGCTAGTCAATTATACATGCAAGTCCACGATACAGGGTAATCATATAACTAACACGAAAGCCCAATCATTTAGGTTTGCACCAATCAAATCTGACAGCTGTGCTTCACAATATGCCAATATTGAATGTGTAGTGGTGTGTGTAGTTGCAGAGTACAAGTGGGGCGGGCGCGTTACACACAGACGTGATTCCCACAGGAGCGGCACCGGGCGCGGCGCGGCGCGGCGGGGCGCGGGCCGGCCTGCTCGCTCGCTCGCGTGTGTTAGTAGCGAGGGGTGACACCTGAGGTGACAGTGCGCTCGCCAGCTGATGTAGATCACTGCTGGCCGGCAATGTGGCTCTCTACGTTACACGCGTTGTAAACCATCGTTAACCAGTTGGTGCATTTTTTATATAGCAGTGGCTCAAAACAAGCAAATGGCTTACTTGATGGCGAGTAATCTTCACTGCCGTTCTTAAGTCTGGGCGTGGCGAGCGCAGTCCAGTACCATGCAGTGCATTATTCTCTGTGTTTAGTACTGGGTCTAAATTTTGTGTGGTTTTGTCTGTTTATGGACAGGCATCAGGCGAGCGTCCTACGTGTTTCGTCATTCAGAAAAAATAAAAAAATTAATGTTCGCAATCTTTTTAGCTTTTATAACTATACATACCTACAAAAAGTACACATAAAAGCGAATCGGAACGTCTAATTGCCTACTCTACTACTCATTACCGCACATATGTTATTTGATAATATATTTACTAAAATTCAAGTTGCAAGTTCATAGCTATCGGCAAAACAATTAATACTTGTGGCGATTCGATCACAACATACTAAATGCACTCCTGTAGAGCGTTGTGCGTGCCGTAGCCGTGCACCGCGAGACACGCTGCTACGGCGTAGCTTCACGCACGCACGCACGCGCCGCGCCGCGCCGCGCCGACGTGCATAGCGCATCAGTTTATGGAAACAATATCCAATCATCGGCTCTATTTCATCGGTTTACTGCAAGAACTCATTAACTGACAAATACAAAACTATGAATTAAGCCACTTTTAGATTTAGTTATATTGTTTTCGTACAAGTATTTGACGAAGACGTGTGTATTTCTATGAACATGTTTTTCTCATTTGCTATGCACTACGTATAGTCAGGGTTTCCTGGGCCATTTTTCCACTTAATTACTATCAAGCAAATTTTCTGTGAGTAGCTTCGTTTCGATGAGACGACCAACAATTCCCTATGCGAAAATTCTCTATTGTGGTAGCTAACAGAGGTAGCAAGGATAGAATATTTCGATTTGATGAGTCCCAAAATTTTATTATTTTATTTGTAGGACAATATGACTGTTAAATTACATAAATATTAACTAAGTAAAAACAAAAAAAAAATCAGCTGGTTAGTAATCATACCTATTGGAAGGAGGGGCTTCCAATAGGTATCGATAACGAGGTCATTAAAATGATTACATAGGGAATTGTTGGGCGTCTCATCGAAACGAAGCTGCTCACGGAAAATTAGCTTGATAGTAATCAAGTGGAAAAATGGCTCAGGGATCCCTGACCAGTAACATTACAATAGAGTAAAGTAATACAGTAAAGTACATAATGGAGTTCTGAATTCGAATGGCGTGCTGTTTTCATGCGATACACAAAATTTTGTTTGTTTTCTAAAAAAAAATCATTTGTTTAAACGTTTTTACCAACTATACTGTGAAAATTTCGGAGAAAAATCAAGATAGAGCTTAAAATACATACTTTTAGTTATTATTTAAAAAAAAAACGGAATGTTATATTTATTGTTATTAAAATAATCAACTTTTGTTACTTTCACTCAATGAACGTTCATTTCATGTCTTTATCACCTTTATTATCTACCTATTAATTATTTTGAAGGCTTAAGTAATATAACATATAACTTCTAATAAAATAATATTATAAATCATTTTAATTTATTACAACAGTAAAATTACTAGTCATTAAAAGCTTACAGAGTAGAGCCTTCCATAAATATGTTGGAATCAGGTGTATTATTTGTAGCCGTGAGAAGGCTTACGTATTCCCCTCCGATCACCAGATTTAGTCAGATGCACCGCATATGATAGTTTCAATAATTGTAACACAGAATTATCGCTCAATAATTAAGCTGCCACCCGTTGAATACAGAGTGTTGTTTCGCCAGGAAAGATCCGAGCGAGAGACCCTGGTGTCGCTCTTTACGTTACGTTATCAGAGGCTCAGTTACACTTCTAGATATTAACCGACCTCGATCGCAGGAAACCAACAAACAACATTGGTCTGCCATAACTCCCGTATTACGACCTAGTCACGAACTGTTACTAATACTGCCTATACGAACCGATTGCAAATGACAAGGAACTTCTTATATTGAGTATTCTCCTACCCCGAGACTGGAATCGAATGATAAACGATGTAAACCATTCTCAAGTTAACAAAATGGTTGACGGAACCAACAATTTTACATTTAATAGGACTATTTGCCAATTCAATCCAGTGTCTGTATTCATGAATCTCCGACATATGATTAATATTAGGTTGATTGTTGTTAGTGGCCACGCGCCGGGCTAGGTTTTGCCACGTGGGTTCCGCGCGGGTTACAGTGCTGCGCGTGATTCGCACACGCAATTTGTGATTACGGGCATAATCACAGGTCATGCGATGCTGACACCGACCATCTGCTGATAAACAACCGGCGAGAACGGCCAGAGAAGGTCGAAGCGGACGCGACCTCGCCGAGTGCTCGCTGGTGAAACTCGGCAGCCGCGGTTCTGCGCACTAGCAGTGATCGGAGGAGAACGTCTCTGGGTCGGTCGGTACGGCTTAGAAGCGGCAACCGCCTAGTTTAGCTTTAGCCATCGCCACTCTAGAGGAACAACGCGACGACCTTGCGCGTCCTTGCGGTGCGATAACATTTAGCCCCGTTGTCGTCGAAGTGTTGCGCAGAGGGTCGCGACCCCACTATCGTACCTTTTTTAACAGCGCGCCGCGACGCCGGCGCATCACTCGGCAGGCACGCTCAGCGCGATCACCACGTTCGTTCTCGTTTACTTACATACATTCCGTCGTGGCATTCGCCCGTCATTGTAAAGGTGATATGGGTCGGACCGTTTGGGGGGGTGTGCGGGGTACGGGGTGCGGAAGTCGGACGTACTGACGTGGGCCGGTGTTTGTTGCAGACGTCTACACGGGAGCAGCGAGATGCCGAGCGCGGTGGTGAACGGGAACCGAGGCTCGCACTCTGCCGACGACATCGTGCTGACGGGCCTGTCGGGCCGCTTGCCCGAGTCCAACAACATCGAGGAGTTCGCACAACAGCTGTTCGACGGCATCGACCTCGTCACCGCTGATGACAGGCGCTGGACGCCCGGTGAGACACTATTGCTTTGCATGATCATAATTATCAAACATTTTAGTGTCCACTTGTAATTGAAATTTTAGTCCGATGCAATGGTTACTTTATGTCGTCGATGCAATCGTGGTCTGGCATTCTGAAAGTGTGTTCGTGTGTGTTTAGGAGGGATTTGTGTGTTTTTTAAATAACTATAATCATTATTTAAAAAAAAATCATATACAAGTCACCGGTTCCTAAACCAGTATTTATCCTGCATTATGAATTGTATCTTCTATTAGTTGAATTAACTATGCTTTTCAATAAGTTTTTGTATTAGTTTTCTTTATTATGATCATAAGTACCTGTAATACATTCGATGTAACGTGCTTGAAGTATGTGAAGACAGAGCTAGCGCGACGGCTGTGTGTTTAATGTAGAACTCTGTTGAACACACGACTTTATTCGATAGGTACTCGTCGATATACAAGATGATGTCCCTCGATAACACGCTGTAATGATTCCTTTCCGTTTAATCTGAGAACTCCGTTTACTCGTTTGGGCACAATAGATTCATAAGTATGTTTTTGATTGGTGACTAGTGAGTAAGTGAGTTTCGTTATTGGTTGCGGACTGCCGTGCTCGGTGCTCGGTGCTCGCAGACGCATGACGGATAAAATTGCGTCATTCTGATATCGTCACATCAAAGGACGACCTCTACAGTACAGGTCATAATCCCTGACGCGTTGGGAAAGACTAAAAAAATAGATTTAATAAAAAAGTAAAATAAAACTTTTTATCATAATTAAACGCGATCAAAAAAAGATTAAAAATAATAATATCTTATTTTGAGACGTTGCTTTCTACATATAGCCATAATATAGAGTGGTAGAGCCACGCTGTAGGCAGTTTATCCCTTTTCTCTAAATTTGGTGAAGCGTCAATGATTCTTCCGGTATTGTGGGTGTATATGAGTGGTGGAGATCACTTACTATCTGGTGACCCACTTGATCGTTTGCCGGTCCGTGCTATATAACAAAAACAATGATTCCGCATATAGTTCCAACCACCCGTCGATCGAATCGACCGATTGTTCAGTTTATGACCAACGCAAGTAGAGACGGACGATCGATCGTTACAAGCATTTACTGATACAGCGTTGACATCAAACAAAGTAAATAAAGTCAATGGTCATAATTAGAGATGTGCCGATTACGACTTTGGCCGACTAGCCGACTAGCCGATTAGTCGGTTGTAAAGAGGCCGACTAGTCGGCCGATTAGTCGGCCGAGCCGATCACCGTTTCGGGGATATCCGTGACGCTTCGTTTAGGCCGCGGACTCGAAGTCAGCGCCAAATGAGCGGCAACTGCGTGTCTGCATTGACGTAGTGCTGTGTATTTTCAAAAATGCCCGCCGACGTGGTGGAGCAAATTATTTCAATGATTTTTTATATGGAACATCATATTCACATCAATTTCGTTCGCGAACAGACACTAATTTCTCATAGTACAAGTCTACGCCGCTCTAGCGCCGCGCGATCTGCCCGCTGACTTCGAGACCGGGTCTCCGCCGCACCCGCGCCGCCGCCGCCGCCGCCCCGCACCCGCTGACTTCGAGTCCGCGGCCTTACAGCTGATCCGCGCGCAAGTTGCAACCGCCGCCTGCGAGCTTGTCGGAACCTATTTTGTTTACGTCGCATTGTTTCTTGATTTTTGCTTCTGTATTGTCAGAGCGGTGTTATTGTGTAAAAAAAATATTTTTGTGTAAAGATATATTTGTGTAAAGAATACCGTTATTGTTTATTAAAGTAAAAGAGCTCAATTAACATTTTATCATGTCTAAAAGAAAGTCTCGTGTATGGATTTTTTAAGACGTGTAAAAAGTTGGATAGTCGGCGCTCTTTGCCGAATAGTCGCCGACTAGTCGCCGACTACAATAGTGACCGGATAGTCGGCTTTACCGAATAGTCGCCGACTAGTCGGCACATCTCTAGTCATAATATGTATATGGTATGTATTATATATATGAGGATAACTAGGTAGTAGTACCCTTGTATGTGAGAGGCCATCTGGGTTGTTACCACCGCTTTGTCTAATTTTGCAGTCAAGGGGCGGTGTTTAACATCCAAGTCAAAGAAATTATTGAGCATTATGAGATTAAAATCTTATAAAATCGCAGGGTGTCTAGCGCAATCCTGAGGCATATAATGTTTTGTAATTCATAGTTCTGTCTGGTGTTACGTCTGTTCATGGGCAGGTGAGGTGCTTATTATCAGGCGACCGACTTGCTCGTTTTGTCATTTTGGCAAATAAATATAAATAAACTAGCATTCATATGAGTGACTTGTAAACAAACATTTTAGTTCTTTAAGTTATTAAATTAATCGAAACTAAACTGGTATTACTTTAATATATCAAACCAACCACGACCGGACCCATTGAAGTGAGAAAAACGAAAATATACAGAGATTAGACAATATTAAGTCTCTATACTTATAGACTTGGCCAATCGACAGCTTTATTTCTATTATGAGTTTATTAATGTTGTAAGGTAGCCGGTTGGACGCCCGTAAATAAGTCACTTAAGGTGACTACTGAAAATCAGCGTTGTGTTTTGCACTACATCACAACATTATGTTGAGTGATCACCTACCGGTCACAGCCGCGACCAGCGATATTTATTATTACTTATTGTTTGGTGTATATATGTTTGTTTATTTTGCGACTGTGATAAATAAATCTTTAATTTTATTTCTTTCTATCTTTCTGGTATGTTTGCAGAATCAGTTATAGAGTACGTGTTGTAATACAAACAACTGTAAGATATTAACTATATGACGGAAATTGATAACGGTGATGAGTGATAACATGGACTAAATCCGAGAGTAATTCAGAATTTGAACAGAGTTTGTTATGTAGTATTTCAACTTTCATGAGAACAGTTTAGAGAAATGATAACACATAATGACGAAGTGTAATGTAATTTAAATGTTCAATACTCTTGTAATTGAGAAATGATCATCATTTTTGTAAACTATGATAAACTAGACTTGGAAGCTAAGACGAATGCCTTACTCTATGAATTTAGAGGTTCAGTCATGTACATTCGAGCAAGAATGATCACGATCCATCTTCATAACGTCTTGTTAAATGATTATTCTACTTACGACTTTTTTGGATTGTAGAGTGTCAGGGATTCATTAGATACTTTTTATTCGAAGAAATATGAAGCGGTTCTACGAAATAGAGCTCGAGCATCGACTCTTCAAACCTCAGTACAACCGACTGCCATAAATAAAGGAATTAATGTTAAAAGTCAGAAATAAGGCAAAAAGTTCGTGACAAACTGATAAATTAATATTGCAATTTTTTCTAAAGAAAGCGTTGACAATAGGGTAGCTGATTTGATTTTTTTATTATTTTAATCAATAAGTTACGTTACCAAAAACCTATTGCAGAAAGAATTTCATTGATCCGTCCCGTAATTTTATTAAAAAATAAATTACAAATCTGATGCCTTCATCAGACAAGGCCCCCCTTGGGCACTTGTCAAATAAAAGACGACGGAAACTTTGACGTCACCGTGACAAATGTCTATTACGGTGCACGCGTGCGGGCGAGATAGTGAGATGTCCCCACTACGCGCCCACCTTTGCTTATGAGCATAGCTTATAACCAATATTTAAAAATTATAATTGTGGTCTCATTTTGAACCGATTTTGATTGTGTTTTAAAAGAGTTTCTTCATCGTATTATTTTCTGTTGCATATAAAATATTGTTGATTTTGTTCATCATTGTTTTTTTTGGATTGCTAATTTTAGATCAAAATCCTGCGATTTTCAAATTTCGACTCATAATAATAAACAGTTATGTAACAACACCAAGCCTATGTCATGCATATGGTAGTCAAATGTAAATTTAATAAATACACATCATCTATTTTGTTATTATCGCGCATCAGGATGCATATAACAACTCTCAAAAACAACATACATATGGCCACATAGCCAACAAAATAAATAAATAAACGCTGCAAAATCTAAAACAAATTACACGAACTGCGCAGTTCACCGCTGTTGCAGTTTCATCGATGTAATAACAAAATAATATTAGCCATAGGTTAATCACGCTACAATCATGTTTTTGGGGCATTTTAACATAAATAATATAATATATATAACGAGTTTGTACGAGTACTTCCCGGTGTCTAGTTTGACCATGTGGACATACCGATATAATATATAAACGTGTTGAATATATAATAATATACAACTGATAGTGTTCACTTACCGCCTGGAGTCTCCGAATTATAAGGCCTGCAGCCGGCATCCAGTGCCTGATCAACGGTATGTTTAGTATAGAACAAGATCAAGTTCGGTGCCCATGGGAGGTGGAGGTCAGCAAGGAGGTGGTTGCACCCTCTCACATGAAAAATACTTGCACACAAAAATATTAAGAAACTCTTTTTATTATTAAGGCTTCTATTTTGGTTGTTACCCAGGAAGAATAAGGACGCATTTAAAATATATTATTATTAATAATAATCTAATAATATGTAGTTGATGATGTAGGTACCTACCGAAAATAATCCTGCCGGTGGCCATGACGGCGCGCCTAGTTCATGGTTTGGCATGGATTTTTATAAGGAGTGTGCATTTTTATTCGGGCTGTAGAATATCGTAGATAGAATATAATAACACAATTTAACTAGTTCTGTTCTCAAATTAATTGAAACACCAGCCAACACAGCATTTTCTGCAATAAATATTATGAAAACTCTCCTCATTATTTGAAAAATAACACTAATTTGTTTTCGTCTAATATCGATAATTTGCGATTAAATATACGGTAAATACTGGTTTACAAATATGCCTATAAATTAGTTCCTGCTAACGTTCATTTTGCGAAGATTAAAAAGAAGACTATACAACGATTAGAAATGAAGGTCGAATACGGCGAAACGTAATAACATTAGAATCCTAAAAATATAATTCATAACAATATATAATTAAAAATATCTATTGTATAATATGTCCATTTTAAACGTATATACACACGCTGCTTATATGTGAGAAGCGGGCGCGGCGCGGCGGAGCGTGTCAGACGTTAGCGGAAGACAGCATGTACGGTGCGACACACTTATATACAGCTGCGGGCTGCGGCTGCTCGATCCGGGTACTCTTGTAGGGTCCTTCGGCCCGACGACATTTGCGAAATTCTGTTTTGCGTATCTGAGTCACGTGACGCTCACGCGGCCCACACGCAGCCTGCGAGTGACTTCTAGTTTTGAGCAGAACAATGGGTGTGTTTGTTGGCGGTGACGTCCGCACTCCGAGTTTCGGGACAATGTCGGCCTCCGAGCGCGACAGCGGCAATCAGCAGAATATGAGAAGTTTCGGACACTACGAAGACTTATTTTTCTTGTTAATATAAACACATACATACTTTTTGCGTTTGGGTAAATATTTTTAGATAAACGTGTTTAATCACATTGAATTAATATGGCCGGTTTGAATTTGTTCTCCTCATTTATTTTGCGTATTGCAGTAGCAATATTTTTATTAGTATGGGTATTTTTGATTGCGTTATCTACTCCACGTAATATTCCTCTGACGTCAAGCTATTTTCAAGGACACGTTCTCATAATTTTTTCCGTCAACAATATTACCGTGACACAGTGCCCGTGATGATCAACAGTAATGGTGCTGCCACACCGGTGTTAGAAAATGTTATATAACATTTTATAACAGCGTTGTGGCAGCAACATTTAGTAAACATTTCTTAACAATTTGTAACATTTTTGAACATTTTTTAACAGCGGGCGGCGGTACTTTTGAGAGCGGCGTCGTCAAAAAAGCCGTCAAAGAAGAAGGGCCGATGTCATGTTTTCAAATGTTATAAAATGTTAGAAAATGTTAAGAAATGTTAGATTTAATGTTAGAAAATGTTTGTAAACATTTTATAACATCGGTGTGGCAGCACCATAACACACTGTGTGAGAACTTCATAGGTGCGAGCAAACTAAATTGTAGTGTTTTCGTTTTTTAATTAATAGAATACGTCCCTAGTTTATTCACGGCTTCGGCGGAAACAGTGGCCAAATATTCGATATTCGACCAAATAAAATAATTCGTCGATTCTTTGAAAAAAATAAGAATAGCATGGAACCCTTGGTGCGCAAGTCCAATTTGCACTTAGCCGGTTTTCACATGTATTTAAGATAGTTTCAAGATTTTGATCTCGAATAATAATTTGTATGCAATATGCATTTTTAGGTCATTACCAACTAACAACATTTCATTATTATATAAAATAGTTTTATTCAGAAAAACGGACCGTTGCGTTTCTAATTGAGTCCTAAGTTGTTCTACGAAGTACTGTAACTTGCTTAGTTTTATATTATACATCAGATTTATAACCTCCTCCGTTTTTGAAGTCGGTTAAAAATATAGTAATTTTTGCATTAACGGTTGAATGTTTTGTATTTTCCTAAATGTATATTTTTTAACCCGGAATATATGACAATATGTACGTCGCGGCGCGGCGCCGCGGACAGTATTCTGCTCGTTATTACTCGTATGTTATTAATTAAGAATGTTATGATGTTACACGGTGACCGGTGTGCGTGTGTCAGATGATCAGATCGCGCCGCCAGATTTATCGATTGCTGATAGCGTGTTGATTCTCTATTAATCGACTCATCGACGACAACAAATCAACAAGCAGCAAGTTGTTTTTTTTTCGTCATCATTGAAGCTAAAGAAGCGTCCACATTTGTTACATTTCGATGCACCGAGAGAGGGAGTCAGTGGCTGTCTCAAGTACTTGATACGCTCAATGTGGGCGAGAGATGTAAATGACGTATAAAAATGTTCGTCAGTTTCGACGGTGTCAGAACGGTTCGGTTTGTGACATTGGGTCGTAAATCTTGACAATTGTCCACACTTATCTTTTTTTAGGCAACCCTATTGGTATGTGTTCAGCAACACCTTTTATACCCTAAAATATTATTTTCATCCGGTAAACAGATGGGTGAAGGTCAATGTTCCGCGGGATCTTAGACCATGGTGGTTACGTAGGTATACGATCGAATTATATTTTTTTCACATAAAATACACATCTGGTATTACATAATCTCAGCTTATTGCCGTCCACTGGTGAACGTAAGCCTCCCCAAGTGAGCGCCAACCATCCCGGTCTTGGGCAACCCGCATCCATCCGCTACCCGCCATCTTTTTCAAGTCGTCGGTCCACCGTGTAGCCGGGCGCCCCACACTGCGTTTGCCTAAGCGTGGTCTCCACTCCAGCACCTGTCTGCTCCACCGACCATCTGTCCGTCTGCAGACATGACCGGCCCACTTCCACTTCAGCGTGCTAATTTTGCGAGCAATATCGATTGCTTTGGTTTTCTGGCGGATGACATCATTTCGGATTCTATCCACCAAAGAAATTCCAAGCATTGCTCGCTCCATAGCACGCTGAGCGACTTTGAACTTATGGACCAGTCCGCTAGTTAGTGTCCACGTCTCAGCTCCGTAGGTCATTACAGGTAGGACGCACTGGTTAAAAACTTTCGTTTTTAAACACTGAGGGATCGACGACTCGAAAATGTTGCGTAGCTTCCCGAATGCCGCCCAGCCCAACCGAATTCTTCTATCTGCCTCCTTCTCGAAGTTGTGCCTGCCTAGTTGGATTATTTGGCCAAGGTAAATATAATCTTGCACAACTTCAAGAGTGGCATCACCCACGACTACAGGTCTCGGGAAGACGTGGCGGTTAAACATAACCTTTGTTTTATCAAGATTCATCCCGAGACCTATTCGTCTTGAAGAACGGTTGAGGCTGTTCAGCATTCCTTCCAAATCCGGCAGAGATTCTGCCATGACGACAATGTCATCTGCAAATCGCAGATGAGAGATGTACTGACCGTTGATGTTGATGCCCCGTCCTTTCCAATCAAGCGTCTTAAAAGCGTCCTCCAACGCGTTGGTAAACAGTTTTGGAGATATAACATCTCCCTGTCTTACCCCACGACGCAGTTGGATTAGCTTTGTGCTATGTTCTTGTACTTGGACGGTCATCGACCTCGGACCATCGGCCTCGTACAGACATCTCATCACCTGGATATATCTGTCGTCAATCTGGCATCTCTGCATGGACTGCAGAACAGCCCAGGTCTCGACGGTGTCAAAGGTTTTCTCGTAGTCCACATACGCTAGGCATAGAGGCTCATTATATTCCTCGGTCTTCTGAATAATTTGCCTGAGTGTGTGTATGTGGTCTACGGTAGAAAAGCCCCTACGAAACCCAGCCTGCTCCGGCGGTTGGAAGTCGTCGAACTTTTGGGCAAGACGATTCGAGATAACCCTCGAGAACAGCTTATACACATGGCTCAAGAGTGATATGGGGCGGTAGTTCCTCAATTGGGTGTTGTCTCCCTTTTTGAAAAACAAAACCACCACACTCCTACTCCATGCTTCCGGTGTTGTGCCAGTGTGGATGACAGAGTTAAAGATCTTAGTAAGCTCCATCAAGACAGGCATACCCCCTGCCTTGAGGAGCTCTGTTGTAACTCCATCATCCCCCGGAGCTTTGTTATTGTGAAGCTGTCCGAGGGCTATTCTAATCTCGCCCACGTCGACGTCGGGAAGCTCGTCTGTGTAGTGGCGAGTTAGTCTGGCTCGCGGATCACTCGCGCTGTGGGCCTCAGGGGGAGATGCTTTTTGAGCATATAAGTCCCCGTAATACCTTTCGACCTCTGCGAGTATCTCTGGCATTGAGGTGACGGTGGTGTCCTGTGGTGTTTTGAGCTTTGTCAGGTGACAACTGGAGGTGTGTGGTTTGGCGAATACCCTAGTACCTTTATTTTGTTGAATGATATTTTCGATATCTAGGGTATTCGAGTGTCTAATATCACGCCGTATTAACCTCTTCACCTCCTTGTTAAGTACCTGACGCTCCGATGGTGTGACGTTTACAAGTTCTCGTCTTTTCCTCAATAGTTCCAGAGTCTCGCTTGAGAGTTTAGACTTGCGTCCATTGCTCTTTGGTCGAAAGTATTTGTAGCCCACCTCGCGAATAGTCCGCACCAGACTGTTGGTGGCGTCATCAATATCCGCCGTGGTTTCCAATACGGCGAAACGGTTCTGTAGTTCCAACTGAAAAGCTTCACAGCCGACTTCAGCTTGGGGCAGTGTTGGTCGAAGAGTCGACCTCATCAACCGCGCACGTTCAATTTTAATATTTATATTCAGAGTGCCTCTTACCAATCGGTGATCACTACCGGTGTTAACCCTATTGATCACAGAGACATCTCTGAATATTTGGCGCTTGTCGGTCATAATAAAGTCGATCTCATTCCGGGTTACATTGTTGGGGCTTCGCCAGGTCCACTTCCTTTGGGGCTTCTTCTTGAAAAACGAATTCATCAGAAAAAGCCCCTGGGCCTCGAGGAAATTGACTAGCATTTGCCCCCTATGATTCCTGCACCTGATTACATATACCTATTATTATTATTAAAGTAATGTTCGTTGTATTGTCATAATTATGGTAATAATATGACGGCAGCGATATCCCACGACACCCAAGTCCTAACGAAGGCAAGTCTCTGAGGGCAACCGGGTCGCGTTTATAACAACACTGCGCTAATTGTTGTAGTGTTTTCCTCAAAGTCACTCGGTCGTCATGTTTTGTGCCCACATTCACACTCACATAATAATGTGCTAAACAAATAATAAATGCTAGAATTTCCGGCTGTTATATAATGACTGTCCCGCGCTGTTCTGTATGTTTTTTGATACAAGATCAGTACGCGACGTAACCTGGTTATTTGTAAGGAATTACGGTATAGATGCGGCTAAAAAAACGCACATTTTGAAAAGGAAATCGCAGTCTCATTTAGTCAGGACTATGTGTGAGACTGTTGCGTGTATTTAATATTATAATCTATCTAATGTTTCCTAAATTTTTTTGCGAAATAATCAGTTCCGCAGGCTTGGCGCCAAGACGAAACTAACGATGAATTAATGAATGATTAATATTATTGAGAGTATATTATCTGCCGCACATTTTATGTGATTGCAAGTTACATGTGTGTTAGGTATTACCACGTCCGCGTCAATGACAAAGACAGCTTTATTTTTCTTATCGTGAAGTGTAATATCAGGCCTATTGTGATGAATCGTCTTGGCGGCCATAAATTCATATCGTCTTGTCCTAATGAATTTATAATGGTCGGATCACAAAATAATTTTAGGCATATATTTGTAATATGGTGTTTTTGCGAATATTAACTTGTATTTTATGCTAGTTATTGGTGAACTATTGCAGGATCCAAGTGAATGTGTCGATGTTTGCCATCAGTTTGTGTGGCAGATCTACAAGTTACGGTTATGTGACTAGTTTCAAGACTTCTATAGCAATGGCGAAATATATTATATTGTGCACTTGGATATCGATTATATACTTACTGTATTTTTTTATGTCTATCGTTTAGTCTCGGATGACGATCATAAATCCATCCGTTTCTGAGAATAATTCTCCAGCTTAAGCAACGCGTGGGACGCAATCTTGTCAATGTTTGAGTTGGTTAAGTCGATGTCTCCCATGGTAGTATTTCTGTGTCCAAGCATCCAGTTTCTATGTATTGGCAACCTGGTTGAGCTACATGGCTGGGTCAGTTAGGTTGAGCGAGTTTGCGATCGGCTGGAATGGTAGTTCGGTGAAGAGCTGAAGCATATTATGATTAGACGGGTAAGGAGGCCCGGAGTGTTGGTTTGCTTGTTATGTAGAATTTGTAGACCGATTAGTCCTCGGCCACACTCCGCTCTAGGTAGAGTCTGTCATTGGACGCAACCCCTTTAATGGTGCTTTCGGTATATGACATGATTGTGTTTATATTTCTTTGTAATTTTTTAAAGTCAGTCTAAGATCATTTAATAATTCCAAACGAGTAAGGTTTTTTTTCGCAAACGTGTTTTATAGTTTTAACTGTGTTACGGGCATTCAAATGTCTATTTAAGATTTTATTTAAACATGACATTACGGTGAGCATTTTGTTCAGTTTGTTGGTACCTTAAGTATTTACATCCTTCTATGTCGTACACAGATTCTATTTGTTCATCGTCACCGAATTTTGTTCTCTTTGACCTCGCATAACGGATAAAATTACATTTAGCGATTCCAAGTTCCATTTGAATATCAGAGGTTCAAAAGTGGTTCCGAATAGTTTAATGCTATTTATATATAATTAGTGTATGGTGGATGTCGTTAAATTTAAATTTAAAACCTTTTTTAGCATTGTTAAGTAAAGTCGATAACGGATTTGGTGAGAGACAAAACCAGACAGGATTTTTTTTATATTTGATTAAATGACGAGACGAGCAAGGCGCTCGCCTGATGGTAAGCGCCACGCTTAGAGCATTTCCTTCGAAATGCCTCTTTTAATATAGATATGCTCCATTCTATGATTTTGTTACCATCGCGTAGTATGTATTTTTGTGTATGACTTGCAATATATCGGGACTATAGAGTCCCGGTCCTTTGGTGGGCGTGCCTGAGGGCCAAAGCCTATACGTAGAGGCCAGTTAGACAAATTTAATCCAATATTGTGATGTGACTCCATCCGACAGCTATCCCTGTGTACACTATAAAAATGTAACTAAGGACCGCTCGCGGTTGGTGTAGGACTATTGTAGCCATTGACAAATCTATACTGATTTATTGAGGTTGAGGTGGTGGTGGGTTGGGTAACTGGGTCTATGAAAAGGAATATGGCACCTAACTGACCTATATTAAAGCACGGGTAAAATAGGCGGGTGGTGACTCGCCAACCGGGTAGTTGGGCTCCCCAAAATAGTCGCTGAAATAGCGAAAAGGGAGCAACACCAGATGAGTGGCTAAAGGGTGGAGAAGTTTTCACTGGGCTTTAAACAACGATCATTTGCTCCCTTACGGTCTCCTTACGTTGCCCACTAACCACTTACGTTTCACGCCCAACCCTCGAGTATAATATCAGTGCTCAGTCTAGCCGGCCGGTGACGGCAAGCCAAAATGAAGAACAAGAGCTTCCCTCGGGAGCCCTCGGGTACGTAGGGTCGCTGCTCCCCATCATATTATTTATTTATTTAAATAGACACACCAATCGCACATGCATTAAAAAAATGCTGCAAAAAAATAATATCAAAAATTAAATTTCTGGTATTAAAGGTATGTACAATATTCTCAGCAAACGATTAATATTTAACAAATATGAATACAATCATTATGCCCGTCTGAAATTACTGGCTGTAGGTGCACTGGGTCTTGGTTTGTGGGTTTTTTACTATGTGTACGGTGGTACAACACTATCCAGTGAGGTAATAAAACGATCAAGTTGCGTAACACACTATATATACTTATATAACTTGGTTTACACTTTATAGTACCTTTACCCCATTGTGACGGAAGACTAAAAGGGGATGAATTAGTTATATGAATTTATAGTCCCGTCAATTCCTTTTATTGCCATATAAGCACAAAAAAAATTAAAGAATAAAATTTGTGTCAAAAATACATCTTAAAAAGGTTTTTTTTTTATATTTACTTAGCATACTGCCATGTCTCCTGAACAGTAGTTATTTATTTTTTGTGAGATATTTAATTTAATTTCTTTTTGGATATTAAATCAGAATTCTCTTTCTTGACCTAGATATATACATTGAATATATAATTCTGGTACAATGTCATTTTACCGTTATAAAGTTATACTAGTGTGCCATTTCTAGTGAGTTGCATACGACCTTCTGTTCCAATTCGTTAGTAGGTACAATATCTGTGAGCCCCACCCTTATAACATGTAGTCAGTTTGTGTGTGTCGATAATATTATATTGAGCCCGATGTCGCCGCGCCGTGCCGCGCCGTTCCTATAGCACCGGTAATGAGATAATCGCGTGCTAACGGCGTAATTTGCGCGAGATGACACGCATCGGTGCATCGCAGTCGCGCGTCGATGCCGCGGCCGATGCTATCACAGTGTGCAAGTTGTAGAAATGATCATATTATTATCACATCATTAGCCGACCATTTTGTGAAATGATAGCGTTTCATGTAATAGGTTAACAACATTGCGTTACATAAACAAAGCGTTATCAATGTTAATCTAGTTGTGGATAATATTATTTTACGTTACTTATTATTACGTACTCTACGTACGTACTTTATGCTTTTATTATGTTATGTTTGGTCACGTCATGAAGTGGTCGTACGTTTAATTGACCATATCGACAAACGACTTTTATTCGTTTAGCTATATGTCCAGGGCACATAATGACTAATAGTTTTTACAATTTTAAATGTTGAAATGGTGGTAGGTACATATTTCATAATTTGGCCTACCTACCTATCTAAATTATAGATCGTGTGTATCACCAAAATAAATCTACTTCCTTTATCATTATTTAAGTACCATTGTCATACTTCTGTGAAGTAAAAAACAAAACCACAGTTTCCAGAATGCGATGAGGCAGCGGCGTAGATAGGTATCACGCCACTGCGCCGCGCCGCGCCGGTCCACGCTGACGTCACTGCGGTGTTGTTGGGTTTGAGGGTGGACGGAGCGGGGCGGGGGGTCTGCCGGTTCGCACACATTGCTCTTCTTGTAAATTTATCAACTAATAACGTCGCAAGTCGTAACTCGTAACACTACAAACGAAATTCGGCGAAATGTGAGCGTTGTGTTACTCGTCGCACATCAATATGTATGACTATGTGATCGGCAGGTCTATCGTCATATTGGACACAGATTAACATCAAACAAATATTTTTCGGTTTGTTTCCAATTTCGTTTGACACTCTCCTTTTGCGACATGACGCGTTCGCGGAAGGTGGTCATTGCTCGCCACGACCTTCGTCTGCCAACCATGGCAGCTACTACGGCTGGCAAAGAGATGTCCCAAAATGGCACAGTGACAGCCCTCCATATTAGCGTAAAAAGTAGGCGTGACAAGCATGCCTCTAGAGCGGCGAAAAGTCACGGCAGTGTGGACGCATCTATAGAGTTCAAACACCTAGAAACTAACATTTAAACTCACATACCATTTAGAACTAAATGTCGACATATGCTGTTACTGAGTCATAATAGAAATGACTAATGAGCGATATTATTGGTAAAATTACGACCATATCAAATTGTTATCTACCTATACGGGAAAAAGTAAAAAAATAGCGAATAGTCGTTTCCAAGAACTCAGTTCAGTGATGTTATTGGATTTAGTAAATATTTGCAGTTGAGCGATTCCGCCGTGTAGGGTGGTTGGCGTGTCTAATCTGTTTGTTTGTATTTTCGAAGGTCTGCACGGGCTGCCCGAGCGCAATGGCAAGCTCAAGGACCTGGCGCACTTCGATGCGACGTTCTTCGGAGTGCATGCAAAACAAGCTCACCTCATGGACCCGCAGCTGCGACTGCTGCTGGAGCTCACGCACGAGACCATCGTAGACGCCGGCCTCAACCCCGCCGAACTGCGCGGCTCGCGCACCGGCGTCTATGTGGGCGTTTCCAACTCGGAGACTGAGGAGATGTGGACCGTCGACGCCGACAAGATCAACGGGTACGCGCTGACGGGTTGCTGCCGCGCCATGTTCCCCAACCGCATCTCTTACACGTTCGACCTGCGCGGCCCCTCGTACGCGATCGACACCGCTTGCTCGAGCTCGATGTTCGCGCTCGCACAGGCAGTGATCGCGATGCGCGCCGGACACTGCGACGCGGCCGTCGTCGCCGGTACCAACCTGTGCCTCAAGCCGGCGAACTCGCTCAATTTTCACCGCCTGAGCATGCTGTCACCGGAGGGACGGTGCGCCGCGTTCGACGCGAGCGGGCGCGGGTACGTGCGCTCGGAGGCGGCGGTGGCGGTGCTGCTGCAGCGGCGGGGCGCCGCGCGGCGAGTGTACGCGACCGTCCGCGGCGCGCGCATGAACACCGACGGCACCAAAGTGCAGGGCATCACCTTCCCCTCGGGCGACATGCAGCGCGCGCTCGCCCAGGAGACCTTCCAAGAGGCAGGTCTGCGCCCGCAGGACGTCGCTTATGTGGAGGCGCACGGCACCGGCACCAAGGTATGCACCGCCGCCACATTTTACAATCACCCATCCTTTGTTATACGTTTATTTACTGGTATTTGTTGTACGGTCAGGTTGGCGATCCTCAAGAGGTAAACGCGATCGCTGATTTTTTCTGCAACGGTCGGTCAAAGCCACTACTGCTGGGCTCTGTGAAGTCTAACATGGGCCATTCGGAACCAGCGTCGGGCCTCTGTTCGATCGCTAAAGTGGTAGTGGCCATGGAACACGGAAAGATTCCCGGCAATTTGCATTACAAGGAACCTAACCCGGACATACCCGCTCTTAGTGACGGGAGAATAAAGGTAATGTTTTTTTTTATTTCTGCACTTTCTTCTATAACATAGATTCGTTGCATTCTGTGTGTGTAAAGTGATGGTCACGTGCAGGTGGTGGACCGCAACATGGAGTGGGACGGCGGGCTCGTGTCTGTCAATTCGTTCGGTTTCGGCGGGGCCAACGCGCATATAATTCTTGAGTCGGAGCGCAGCGAGCAGCGTGCTCGCGGCGAGTACGAGGTGTCGCGGCTGGTGGTGGCGTCGGGCCGCACCGAGGAGGCGGTGCACGAGCTGCTGGCGCTGGCCGCCGCCCACCGCCGCGACACGGACCTGCACGCGCTGCTGGACGCCGTGCACGCGCGGAACCTGCCCGGACACGCGTTCCGCGGATTCACGCTCTTCGACGCGGAGGGCGCGCCGCAACAAGAAATCACGGTAACTGATATTATTGCAGCCTTATTGTTAAATATTATCAATCAGCGATAATCGCGCAGCCATGAAGCCATAATCATGCGATATAATATCTATTTTCTTATTTACTCAATGGAAAACATACAGTTTAAATATTTATATTATTGAAATAAAACTAATTTAAACGGATTGACGGACGGAGTTTTATTTCAATGAGTAACATTCGCGTAAACGTAACAAATTATTACATTTATATTACATAATATTTTGTACATAAATCATGGAAAATAATAATAGTTATACTTTTTTGGTTTAACAAAATAAAAATATCTTCAGAATTTTGTAACAAAAAATGATAAAATACAAATCATAATGTAAACAAATAAATATAATACATACCGACAGTTATCCTCGAATCTATAAACGTGGTTAAAAAAAAATATGTCCGCCATATTAGGTTTAAATTTGAATGTCGTTTTCATAATCAGCACCCCAACAAACCTTGTGAATGATATAATGATATATATTATATAAAAAATAATGTCCTAATCTTAACTGAAATTTAACGTTAACATTATGTTTTGACAAAAAACGATTTTATCATCTAAAATTTGTAAGATATTTCCATAACACCCCTAAGGCCGCGGACTCGATGTCAGCGGGTGCGGGGCGGCGGCGGCGGCGACGCGGGAGCGGCGGAGACCCGGTCTCGCTAGAGCGGCGTAGTGTTGTACTATGAGAATTTAGTGTCTGTTCGCGATCGAAATTGATGTGAATATGATGTTCCATATAAAAAATCATTGAAATAATTTACTCCACCACGTCGGCGGGCATTTTTGTAAATACACAGCACTACGTCAATCGAGACGCGCAGGCGCCGCTCGTACGTCGCTCCTCGCGCCCGCGCCGCGCCGCTGCTTTCGAGGCCAGGTCCATTGAAATCTATGTATTGAAACGCGCCGCTGGCGCGCCGCCGCCGCTTGCCACTGACTTCGAGTCCGCAGCCTAATGGCCGGCGCTCATAGACGGCATGGCACGGCATGGCATGGCAAAGGATTTTATTACTAATCAAGTTATTTTGAATCTTATTGCCACGAGTTTAGAATTCACGTTACTTTATTTCAATACCACAGTGCCGCGACGTGCCGCGGGATGCTGTGGCATGACGCGACGCGCCGCGGCATGCCGCGGCGTCCCGTGGCATGCCGTTTCATTCCACGGATTGCCGCGGTGCGCGAGAGAGAGAGAGTGGCTGGGCATTCAGCAGGATGCCACGGCATGCCACGGCATGCCACGGGACGCCGCGGGATGCCGCAGCATGACTTGCCGTGCCATGCCGTGCCATGCCGTCAATGAGCGCCGGCCCTTAGTATGATCAAAGAGAAACGAGTACAATCAATGAGCGATTAGTCATCGAACAAAACATAAACGTCACTTGACAGTTAGAATTGTTGGTTGATGGCTAATCTTATTGCTGCCAAAGTACATTCATAATACAAAGGGGAATGCCCATAAAATGCCTGGAAATGGACAGAAACTTCAAATAGTCATATAATCTATTTAGATTAAAATAAGAATAGTTGTATTATTCTCAAGTTTTACACACTAGGGGGAAAGTATTATAATTATTATTATAGTATTTAATTTGATTGTCGTAAATGTACATGAATGTCGAATTTGACATTCGTAAATACAAATCGTATTTGACAGATAGTTTTTCTGTTTAAGTTATTCGTAAGTACCAAACTTTTTACTTCCGATTCGACGTCCGCTCCAATATAATACCTCATTGTTTTATCTATGAATTATGATGTATCCTTAACCTATTTAAATTACCGATATTTGCACTTGTCAGATCCCATATATTTCAACACGTGAAATATATTTTTGGCAAAATGTTTTTAACCAGCTTCCTCCAAGTTTTTGGATAGACATTTTAATTGTAATAGATTTACTTTGATTTTAACTACAAATTGGTGTATAATTCATTTTTGTTCATCTTAGGCATTTTTTTGTATGGGAGATGGGCATTCCCCTTTACGATATTAGCAATTATTGTGCAGTTTTTGCTAGACTTTAGTAAGACACGTGATAGGAGCCGGCGCTATATGGAGTGTTTTGCAGGAGAGCGAGGGCGGCGAGGCGCGGCCGGTGTGGTTCGTGTTCTCCGGCATGGGCTCGCAGTGGGCGGGCATGGCGCGCGCGCTGATGCGGCTGCCGGTGTTCGCGGCGAGCGTGCGGCGCTCGGCGGCGGCGCTGCGGCCGCACGGCATCGACCTCGTGCTCGCGCTCACGGACGCGCCCGACGCCGTCTTCGACGATGTTGTCACGTCGTTCGTGTCCATCGCGGCGGTGCAAGTGGCGCTCGTGGACGTGCTGCGCACCCTGGAAGTACGGCCTGACGGCATCGTCGGTCATTCTGTCGGCGAGATCGGTGCGTTTTTGTCATATTCATCTAAATGACTTGTCGGCACACGCGGTATCTATTGAGTGATTTATTTGCGTCCAGGTTGCGCGTATGCGGATGAGACGCTGACCGCCGAGCAAGCGGTGTTGGCGGCGTACTGGCGTGGCCGCAGCATCATTGACGCGAAGCTGTCGCCCGGTGCAATGGCAGCCGTGGGGCTGTCGTGGGAGAGTTGCCAGGCCCGCTGTCCGTCCGACCTGTCACCGGCTTGTCACAACTCCAATGACAACGTCACGGTGGGTATGCCCGGCAACATACTCCGATCTGATTCATGATCGAGGCTGTATATGTATCTATCTGTCGTTTACGGTATCAGATTTCTGGTCCAGTGGCGTCAGTGGAGAAGTTTGTCGCGGAACTGTCAGCGGAGGGGGTGTTCGCTCGGCGCGTCAACAGCTCCGGGGTCGCATTCCACAGCAAGTACATAGCGGCCGCCGCGCCGCTGCTACGGAAGAGTCTGGAGAAGGTCATACCCGAGCCCAAACCGCGCTCTAAGCGTTGGATCTCATCCTCGCTGCCCAAGGATCAATGGGATTCGGATCTCGGTGAGTTATTGTGATGGGCACGGCGTCACGATAGTGATCGTGAACTGGGCGACGATGTGAGTTGATCGAACTGAATTTGTCGAACAGCCATGTTGAGCGACGTGAAGTACCACGTGAACAACCTGCTGTCGCCGGTGCGTTTCGCGGACGCGGTGCGCGAGATCCCGGCGCGGGCCGTGGTGGTGGAGGTGGCGCCGCACGCGCTGCTGCAGGCGGTGCTGAAGCGCGCGCTGCCCGAGGCGGCGCACGTGCCGCTGGTGCGGCGCGACGCGGCCGACCCGCTGCGCCACCTGCTGGCCGCCGTGGGCAAGCTGTACGCGGCGGGCGCGCAGCCGCAGACGGCGCGGTTGTACCCGGCGGCGCGCTGGCCCGTGGCGCGCGGCACGCCCGGCCTGGCGTCGCGCGTGCGCTGGGACCACTCGGTGGAGTGGAGCGTGGCGCACTTCGGCACCGCCTCGCGCACCGGAGAGAACGTGCTCGAATTCGACCTGTCGCGCACCGACGACTCCTTCCTCTCCGGACATAACATCGATGGCCGCGTGCTGTTCCCCGCCACCGGTTACCTCGTGAGTACACCATCTCTACCTTTTATTGGAGTATCCAAATTCATCTTTACCTTGTTACCCAGATTACGCCGCCGTCTGTCTGTTATAGGACCTTTAAAATGGTTCTATATTTTCTGAACCTTAAAAGATAACCGCTTGAAGTTTTCACAAGATGTATGTTATATACCAAAGGTTTAGTGTTTTTTTGATTTCGTGTGGAAAGTCAATTGAACCGACCAGTTTTGTGGACCATTTAATTAAAAAGAAAAGGCAAATATATATTAGGCACTTAGAACTATGTAAAAAAGAAACAAATAAATACTAATTTTAAGAGGCTGTTGGAACGTTCAGTTGCCCGGTATTTCTCCTTACCATGTTTTTGAAGTGAAACTTCTTTATCGGCGTTAGAAAAATAAAATCGTCACATTTTTCCGTTACGCGGCACGCGTCACGTTTTTGACTTTGACTGGATTTTGACCAGACTTTCACTGGACTGGACAGGACTTTCATCGGACTTCGACCGGATTTTGACCGGACGTTGACCCGACTTTTACCGGACTTTGACCGGATATAGACCGGATTTTGACCGCACTTTGACCCAAATTTGACCGGACATATACCGGACACAGACCGGACACAGACCAGACATAGACCGGACACAGACCGGGCTTTAACCGGACTTTAACCGGGCTTTGACCGGACTTTGACCCGACTTTGACGGGTCTTTGATCAGACTCTGACCGGACTTTAACCGTGCTGACCGGACTTTGACCGGACGTTGACCCGACTTTGACCGGGCTTTAACCGGGCTTTGCCGGACTTTGACCGGGCTTTAACCGTGCTGACCGGACTTTGACCGGACGTTGACCCGACTTTGACCGGACTTTAACCGGACTTTAACCGGGCTTTGACCGGACTTTGCCCGGGCTTTAACCGGGCGTTGACCTAACTTCGACCGGGCTTTGACCAGACTCTGACCGGACTTTAACCGGGCTGACCGGACTTTGACCGGACGTTGACCCGACTTTGACCGGACATAGACCGGGCTTTGACCGGATTTTGCCGGACTTTGACCCGGCTTTGACCGGACTTTAACCGGGCTTTGACCGGACTTTAACCGTGCTGACCGGACTTTGACCGGACGTTGACCCGACTTTGACCGGACTTTAACCGGGCTTTGACCGGACTTTGACCGGACTTTAACCTAACTTTGACCGGGCTTTAACCAGACTCTGACCGCACTTTAACCGGGCTGACCGGACTTTGACCGGACATAGACCGGGCTTTGACCGGATTTTGCCGGACTTTGACCCGTCTTTGACCGGACTTTAACCGGGCTTTGACCGGACTTTAACCGTGCTGACCGGACTTTGACCGGACGTTGACCCGACTTTGACCGGACTTTAACCGGGCTTTGACCGGACTTTGACCGGACTTTAACCGGGCTTTGACCTAACTTTGACCGGGCTTTGACCAGACTCTGACCGCACTTTAACCGGGCTGACAGGACTTTGACCGGACATAGACCGGACTTTGACCGGACATAGACCGGGCTTTGACCGGATTTTGACCGGACTTTGACCGGACTTTGACCGGGCTTTGACCAGACTCTGACCGAACTTTAACCGTGCTGACCGGGCTTTAACCGGACTTTAACCGGGCTTTGACCGGACTTTGCCCGGGCTTTAACCGGGCTTTGACCTAACTTCGACCGGGTTTTGACCAGACTCTGACCGGACTTTAACCGGGCTGACCGGACTTTGACCGGACGTTGACCCGACTTTGACCGGACATAGACCGGATTTTGCCGGACTTTGACCCGGCTTTGACCGGACTTTAACCGGGCTTTGACCGGACTTTAACCGTGCTGACCGGACTTTGACCGGACGTTGACCCGACTTTGACCACGCTTTAACCGGGCTTTGACCGGACTTTAACCGGGCTTTGACCTAACTTTGACCGGGCTTTGACCAGACTCTGACCGCACTTTAACCGGGCTGACCGGACTTTGACCGGACATAGACCGGGCTTTGACCGGACATAGACCGGGCTTTGACCGGACTTTAACCGGGCTTTGACCGGGCTTGGACCGGACTTTAACCGGGCTGACCGGACTTTGACCGGACGTTGCCCCTTTAACTTTATTAGACCAATTTCTGTAAAGTTGCATAATATAGTAAACCATTTTTTGAAAAATAAGGTCATAAAGAAGTTTCACTTCCTACGTGTGTACACTAGTACACGCACACATTTTTCTTTTTGTTTATTGTAATATTTTTATCCGGACAGACTCTCGTGTGGAGGACTATGGCCAAGCTACATAACAAGAAACTGGAGGAAACCGCGATCGTGCTCGAGAACGTACAATTCCGGCGCGCGACCATCATGGCCAGTGAAGGGCCCGTACGGTTTCTGATCAACGTGCTCGACGGCACGGGCCAGTTCGACGTATGTGAAGGCGGCGCCGTCGTCGTCACCGGCCACGTACGTCTCGCCGACGAAAACACCAACGAACGGTTGCCGACCGACGAGGTCGAGCCTGATGCCATAGAAACTGCGGCGCCGCTCAATAACGAAGATATTTATAAGGAATTGAGACTCAGAGGCTACAACTACGGAGGCATTTTCCGCGGGATCCGTTCATCGGACGCGCGCGGTACGGTCGGCGAGCTCACATGGGAGGGTAACTGGATCTCGTTCATGGACACGATGCTGCAGTTCGGTATAATCGGGGTGGACACTCGCGAGCTGTATCTTCCTACTCGACTGAGGCGTGCGCTCATCGACCCGATGGCACACCTCCGCTCCGCCGGCGAGTCCGTGCGCGTCACCATGCGCCGCGATATCGACGTCATATCCGCCGGCGGCGTCGAGCTGCGCGGCGTCAAGACGAGTCTCGCTCCGCGCCGCGCCAATCCGCAGCCGGCTCCCAAGCTAGAGAAATACACGTTCCTGCCGTACGACAACGCTAACATCGCCACCGAGGACACGTCACGGTCTAAACGCGACGCGCTCACCGTCAGCCTGCAAGTGGTGCTGGAGAACGCGGGCGCGCTCAAACTGAAGACGATGGAGGCGACGCTGGGGCGCGCGGCCGAGGCCCTGCTGACGCCGCTGGCGCTGCGCGTGCTCGGCGAGGAGCCGCAGGTGCGCGTGGACGCGGCGCTCGCCGCCGGCACCGACGCCGCCGCATACAACACTTTAGTGGAGGAACTCGGCGTCAAGGTGACACATCTTTCTCAGATCATATCTTTAGGGTATAAACCATAATTTGCCTAAAAAAAATCTATAGGTCTCTTTGGAGTCGGTACCTGTACGCTCACGGTCAACTGAAATTGCACCGATTCCAAAGAGACCTGAAATTGTTTGTTTGACTTTTCAGTGTTATTTCTTTGATATCGGTTTTTAAGTTTTATTAAAATTTATTTAATTTTTCAATTTTCAATGTAAATTACAGCAATGATATGTAAATCCTTGTGATACCTACATTTGTTTCTTTTATTGAAGTGATAACTTCTTATGGGAGGGTGAACCGAAACGTTCCGTAACGCGAGCGGTCCATCGACCAGCCAGCGTTAGCCGACCTCCCTGGAACATCGATTATTTCGAAGTCCCAGGTGGCGTCACACAGTGACCAGATAGCTTGGACCGGACTTTGACCGGACTTCAACCGGACTTGACCGGACTTCAACGGACTTCAACCGGACTTTGACCGGGCTTTAACCGGACTTTGACCGGGCTATGACCGGAGTTTGACCGGATTTTGACAGGTCTTTGGCCGGACTTAGACCGCACTATGACCGGACTTCGACCGGTATTTGACCGGACTTCGACCGGACTTTAACCGGACTTTGATAGGGCTTTGACCGGATTATGACAAATTTCGACAGGACTTTAACCGGACTTCGACTGGACTTTGACCGGGCTTTGACCGGATTTTGACAAGACTTTGACTGGACTTTAACCGGACTTCGACTGGACTTTGACCGGATTTTGACAGGTTTTTGACCGGTATTTGACCGGATTTCGACTGGACTTCGACCGGACTTTGATAGGACTTTAACCGGGCTTTGACCGGATTTTGACAAGACTGACATTACTTTGACTAGACTTTAACCGGATTTTGGCAGGACTTTGACCGGTATTTGACCGGATTTCGACTGGACTTTAACCGGACTTCGACTGGACTTTGATAGGACTTTAACCGGGCTTTGACCGGATCTTGACAAGATTGACATTACTTTGACTGGACTTTAACCAGATTTTGGCAAGACTTTGACCGGACTTTGACCGGATTTTGACTGGACTTTAACCGGTCTTCGACCGGACTTTGATAGGACTTTGACCGGGCTTTGACCGGATTTTGACAAGACTGACATTACTTTGACTGGACTTTAACCGGATTTTGGCAGGACTTTGACCGGTATTTGACTGGACTTTGACCGGATTTTGACATGACTTTGACTGGTACTTGACCGGACTTCGACTGGACTTTGACCGGATTTTGACAGGACTTTGACCGGTATTTGACCGGACTTAAACCGGACTTTGATAGGGCTTTGACCGGCTTTTGACATTTCGACAGGGCTTTAACCGGACTTCGACTGGGCTTTGACCGGATTTTGACAAGACTTTGACTGGACTTTAACCAGATTTTGGCAGGACTTTGACCGGTATTTGACCGGACTTTGAACGGATTTGACAGGACTTTGACCGGTATTTGACCGGACTTTAATCGGACTCGACCGGACTTTGATAGGGCTTTGACCGGATTTTGACAAACTTTGACAGGACTTTGACCGGATTTTGACAGGTTTTTGACCGGTATTTGACCGAATTTCGACTGGACTTTAACTGGACTTCGACCTGACTTTGATAGGAGTTTAACCGGGCTTTGGCCGGATTATGACAAGACTGACATTGCTTTGACTAGACTTTAACCGGATTTTGGCAGGACTTTGACCGGTATTTGACCGGATTTCGACTGGACTTTAACCGGACTTCGACCGGACTTAACCGGGCTTTGACCGGATTTTGACAAGACTGACATTACTTTGACTGGACTTTAACCGGATTTTGGCAGGACTTTGACCGGTATTTGACCGGACTTAAACCGGACTTTGATAGGGCTTTGACCGCATTTTGACAAATTTCGACAGGACTTTAACCGGACTTCGACTGGGCTTTGACCGGGCTTTGACCGGATTTTGACAAGACTTTGACTGGACTTTAACCGGACTTCGACTGGACTTTGACCGGATTTTGACAGGTTTTTGACCGGTATTTGACCGGATTTCGACTGGACTTTAACTGGACTTCGACCGGACTTTGATAGGACTTTAACCGGGCTTTGACCGGATTTTGACAAGACTGACATTACTTTGACTAGACTTTAACCGGATTTTGGCAGGACTTTGACCGGTATTTGACCGGATTTCGACTGGACTTTAACCGGACTTCGACTGGACTTTGATAGGACTTTAACCGGGCTTTGACCGGATCTTGACAAGATTGACATTACTTTGACTGGACTTTAACCAGATTTTGGCAAGACTTTGACCGGACTTTGACCGGATTTCGACTGGACTTTAACCGGTCTTCGACCGGACTTTGATAGGACTTTGACCGGGCTTTGACCGGATTTTGACAAGACTGACATTACTTTGACTGGACTTTAACCGGATTTTGGCAGGACTTTGATCGGACTTTGAACGGATTTGACAGGACTTTGACCGGACTTTAATCGGACTTCGATAGGGCTTTGACCGGTTTTTGACAAACTTTGACAGGACTTTGACCGGATTTTGACAGGTTTTTGACCGGTATTTGACCGGATTTCGACTGGACTTTAACTGGACTTCGACCTGACTTTGATAGGGGTTTAACCGGGCTTTGACCGGATTTTGACAAGACTGACATTGCTTTGACTAGACTTTAACCGGATTTTGGCAGGACTTTGACCGGTATTTGACCGGATTTCGACTGGACTTTAACCGGACTTCGACCGGACTTTGATAGGACTTTAACCGGGCTTTGACCGGATCTTAAAAAGATTGGACTGGACTTTAACCAGATTTTGGCAGGACTTTGACCGGATTTCGACTGGACTTTAACCGGACTTCAACCGGACTTTGATAGGACTTTGACCGGGCTTTGACCGGATTTTGACAAGACTGACATTACTTTGACTGGACTTTAACCGGATTTTGGCAGGACTTTGACCGGTATTTGACCGGACTTTAACTGGACTTTGGCCGGATTTTGACATGACTTTGACTGGTATTTGACCGGATTTTGACAGGACTTTGACCGGTATTTGACCGGACTTAAACCGGACTTTGACAGGACTTTGATAGGGCTTTGACCGGATTTTGACAATCTTTGACAGGACCTTGACCGGACTTTGACAGGACTTTGACTGCACTTTGACCGGACTTTTACAGGACTTTGACCGGACTTCGACCGGACTTTGACCGGACTTTGACAGGACTTCAACCGGACTTTGACAGGACTTTGACCGGACTTTGACAGGACTTTGACAGGACTTTGACAGGGCTTTGACATGACTTTGACCGGACTTCGTAACGTAACGCGTTACGGCGCCACTCTGGCTTCCCTTTCTCTCACGCATACGGCAGTAGTAGGCAGGCTCCTCCGTTCTCACTCAAACACTTAAACTAATGTGTGTTTACCCACATTAGTTTAAGTTATCACTTCTGTCGAGCGTCCCGAGACGCACACTTTTTTTTTTGTATTCCCCTGTCATATGCTTTATAAGAATTGTTTACATAATCAATAACTGATTTTATCTCTTATTATTTCTCTTTAGGGTGCTTAATTCTCCATAGATACTTGACTACATTGTCACTTCCACAGGTGACACAAAAAGACAGTCGGTCTGGTCCGGCGGACAGCGAGTGCCACCTGGTGATGGCGGCGGACGTGTTGTCGCGTCACGGCGGCGGCGTGCTGGCGGCGCTGGCGGCGGCGCTCGGCGACGCAGGCATGATGCTGCTGGAGGAGCCGCGGGGCGCGCTCGCCGAGCCCGCCGCCGCCGACACGCTCCGGCGCGCCGGCCTCCATCTCGTGTCGCGCCAGGCCGCCGCCGCCTGCGAGTACCTGCTGCTGCGCAAGCGAGTCGCGCCGCCCAAGGAACACGTCGTCGTCGACATCACCGACGACAAGGCGTTCGGCTGGGTGGAGCACATCCGCGCGGCACTCGCGCGCGCCGAGACCGAACAGATACGTGTGTACGCGGTGACGCGCGCGGCCGACTGTGGCGCGCTCGGGCTGGCGACGTGTCTGCGCGCCGAGCCCGGCGGCGGCGCACTGCGCGTGTACTACATGCCGGGTGCGCGCGAGCCGTTCTCTGTGGGCGCGGCCGCGTACGCGCCGCAGGTGAGCAAGGACCTCGCCGTGAACGTGCTGCGCGCCGGCGTGTGGGGCACCTACCGACACCTGCCGCTGGCGGCCGCGGCTGACGCGCAGCTGCAGGTCGAGCACGCGTACGTGAACACGCTGACGCGTGGCGATCTCTCCTCTCTGCGCTGGATCGAGAGTCCGCTGCGGTACGCTCGCGAAGCGCCGCTGCCGCGCGGCACGGATCTGTGCAACGTGTACTGCGCACCGCTCAACTTCCGAGACATCATGTTGGCGACCGGCAAACTGCCGCCGGACGCGCTGCCGGGCAACCTCGCCGGCCAAGAGTGCATCCTCGGTCTCGAGTTCAGCGGTAGATCGTCGAAAGGCAAGCGCGTGATGGGCATGGTGGCGGCGCGCGGCCTCGCGACCACCGTGCTCGCCGACGAGAGTTTCCTGTGGGAGGTGCCTCGCGAGTGGTCGCTGGAGGAGGCGGCGACGGTGCCGGTGGCGTACGCGACCGCGTACTACGCGCTGTGTGTGCGCGGCGGCATGCGGCGCGGGGAGTCGGTGCTGATCCACGCGGGCACGGGCGGCGTCGGACAGGCCGCGATCGCGATCGCGCTGCACGCCGGCTGCACGGTGTACACGACGGTGGGCACCGCCGAGAAGCGTGCGTTCCTGCGCTCGCGGTTCCCGCAGCTGCCGGACGCGCACGTGGCCAACTCGCGCGACACGTCGTTCGAGCAGCTCGTGATGAAGCGCACGCGCGGCCGCGGCGTCGACCTCGTGCTCAACTCGCTGGCGGCCGACAAGCTGCTCGCGTCCGTGCGGTGCCTCGCCGAGGGTGGTCGATTCCTCGAGATCGGCAAGCTCGATCTCTCCAATGATACCGCTTTGGTTAGTATCGCTCTACTCTCTTCCGTCTTTGCTGTACGCTTAATTTCAATACCTACTGACTGCTTTTTGTGTGCAGGGTATGGCGATATTCCTGAAAAACACGACTTTCCACGGTATTCTATTGGACGCTCTGTTCGACGCGGACGGCAGTCACCCCGACAAGGCGGCGGTGGTGCGTTGCCTGGACGAGGGTCTCGCGGCCGGGGCCGTGCGTCCTCTGCCCGCTACAGTGTTCACCGACACCCAACTCGAGCAAGCGTTCAGGTATTAAAAATATGTCAATTTCTTCAAACATTTCATCGTTTGGTCTTTTGCGTCGGACGTTTAAAAAAGTTGCGGGGGTTAACAGGTACATGGCGACGGGCAAGCACATCGGCAAGGTGTTGGTGCGTGTACGCGAGGAGTCGACGCCGGCGCGGCTGGTGTCAGCGGTGCCGCGAACATACCTGCACCCCGCCAGGTGCTACGTGTTAGTCGGTGAGTAATATCAGGCTTGTCTCACACCACGTAAATAGTGAACGTGGCACAGTTTAACATAGTAGAGCTACACAATAGACAATTTTGTCTACACATAAACTGACCGGTTCCACCGAGGTGCTGCCGCTGTCTCACAGAAAACCGACGTAAAGTAGCGGTTTCCTGTACCGTGATTGAGATACCCAGACGACGTAACCCCACCCCCTTTTCGTTCAATGAAGTAGTGCTAGCTTGGTAATGTTTCAGGCGGTTTGGGTGGTTTCGGTCTGGAGTTGGCTCATTGGCTGACAGTACGCGGCGCCACACGCATCCTGCTCAACTCACGCAGCGGAGTACGTACCGGCTATCAAGCCTGGTGCATTCGTAGGTAAGCAATTTTTGAAGTGATAACTTCTTATGGGAGGGTGAACCGAAACGTTCCGTAACGCGAGCGGTCCATCGACCAGCCAGCGTTAGCTGACCTCCCTGGAACATCGATAATTTCGAAGTCCCAGGTGGCGTCACACAGTTAGCTTGGACCGGACTTTGACCGGACTTCAACCGGACTTTGACCGGACTTCAACCGGACTTTGACCGGACCTTAACCGGACTTTAACCGGGCTATGACCGGGGTTTAACCGGACTTTGACAGGTCTTTGGCCGGACTTTGACCGGTATTTGACCGGACTTCGACCGGTATTTGACCGGACTTTGATAGGGCTTTGACCGGATTATGACAAACTTCGACAGGACTTTAACCGAACTTCCGTCGGACTTTGACCGGATTTTGACAAGACTATGACTGGACTTTAACTGGATTTTGGCAGGACTTTGAACGGTATTTGACCGGACTTCGACCGGATTTTGAACGGACTTTAACCGGACTTTGAACGGACTTTAACCGGACTTTGATAGGGCTTTGACCAGATTTTGACAAAATTTTGACAGGTTTTTAACCGGATTTCGACTGGACTTTGACCGGATTTTGACAAGACTGACATTACTTTGACTGGACTTTAACCAGATTTTGGCAGGACTTTGACCGGTATTTGACCGGACTTTGACCGGATTTCGACTGGACTTTAACCGGACTTTGATAGGACTTGACCGGATTTTGACAAGACTGACATTACTTTGACTGGACTTTAACCGGATTTTGGCAGGACTTTGACTGGTATTTGACCGGATTTTGACTGGACTTTGACCGGATTTTGACAGGACTTTGACTGGGCTTTGACCAGATTTGACAGGTTTTTGACCGGTATATGACCGGATTTCGACTGGACTTTAACCGGACTTCGACCGGACTTTGATAGGGCTTTGTCCGGATTTTGACAAGACTGACATTACTTTGACTGGACTTTAACCGGATTTTACAGGACTTTGACCGGTATTTGACCGGACTTTGATCGGATTTCGACTGGACTTTAACCGGACTTTGACCGGATTTTGACAGGACTTTGACTGGTATTTGACCGGACTTTGACTGGACTTTGACCAGATTTTGACAGGACTTTGACTGGTATTTGACCGGATTTTGACAGGTTTTTGACCGGTATTTAACCGGATTTCGACGTGACCTTAACCGGACTTTGATAGGACTTAGACCAGGCTTTGACCGGATTTTGACAAGACTGACATTACTTTGACTGGACTTTAACCGGATTTTGGCAGGACTTTGATCGGTATTTGACCGGACTTTGACCGGATTTCGACCGGACTTTAACCGGATTTTGACAAGACTGACATTACTTTGACTGGACTTTAACCAGATTTTGGCAGGACTTTGACCGGTATTTGACCGGACTTTGACCGGATTTCGACTGGACTTTAACCGGACTTCGACCGGACTTTGATAGGACTTGACCGGATTTTAACAAGACTGACATTACTTTGACTGGACTTTAACCGGATTTTGGCAGGACTTTGACTGGTATTTGACCGGACTTTGACTGGACTTTGACCGGATTTTGACAGTACTTTGACTGGTATTTGACCGGACTTTGACTGGGCTTTGACCGGATTATGACAGGTTTTTGACCGGTATATGACCGGATTTTGACTGGACTTTAACCGGACTTCGACCGGACTTTGATAGGGCTTTGTCCGGATTTTGACAAGACTGACATTACTTTGACTGGACTTTAACCGGATTTTGGCAGGACTTTGACCGGTATTTGACCAGACTTTGATCGGATTTCGACTGGACTTTAACCGGACTTTGACCGGATTTTGACAGGACTTTGACTGGTATTTGACCGGACTTTGACTGTATTTTGACAGGACTTTGACTGGTATTTGACTGGACTTTGACTGGACTTTGACCGGATTTTGACAGGTTTTTGACCGGTATTTGACCGGATTTCGACTGGACCTTAACCGGACTTTGATAGGACTTACACCGGGCTTTGACCGGATTTTGACAAGACTGACATTACTTTGACTGGACTTTAACCGAATTTTGGCAGGACTTTGATCGGTACTTGACTGGACTTTGACCGGATTTCGACTGGACTTTAACCGGACTTCGACCGGACTTTGATAGGACTTTGACCGGATTTTGACAAGACTGATATTACTTTGACTGGACTTTAACCGGATTTTGGCAGCACTTTGACCGGTATTTGACCGGATTTTGACAGGGCTTTGACTGCCCTTTGACCGGATTTTGACAGGACTTTGACTGGTATTTGACCGGACTTTGACTGGACTTTGACCGGATTTTGACAGGACTTTGACTGGTATTTGACCGGACTTTGACCGGATTTTGACAGGACTTTGACCGGATTTTGACAGGACTTTGACCGGTATTTGACCGGATTTTGACCGGACTTCGACCGGACTTTGATAGGGCTTTGACCGTATTTTGACAAACTTTGACAGGACCTTGACTGAACTTTGACAGGACTTTGACTGCACTTTGACCGGACTTCGACCGGACTTTGACCGGATTTTGACCGGACTTTGACAGGACTTATACAGGACATCGACCGGACTTCGTAACGTAATGCGTTACGGCGTCACTCTGGCTTCCCTTTCTCTCACGCATACGGCAGTAGTCGGCAGGCTCCTCCGCTCTCACTTTAACCCACATTAGTTTAAGTTATCACTTCTGTCGAGCGTCCCGAGACGCACACTTTTTTTTTATTTTTTTTACATATAGAATCACCTGACAATAATCAACCTCCACCACTCATGAATAAACAAAATGCTCCTGGATCATTATTTTGTCAAATGTCACTGAAGCTGTTTGGATATACTGTTTATTAGTGTTAATAACAAGATTAGAACATCGCTTGCCTGTTGGTAAACGTCACGCCTCTTCATGGACAGTAGTAACACTAGAATTATATGTTATCGCATGGGACTGAACTGCACTCTACCACTTACTTACTACCTATAATGTATGGTGTCTGTTAAGTCAAATATAAAATTATCATTTTAAATTGGCAGGTGGCGGGAGCGTGGCCTGCAAGTGGCAGTGTCAAAGGTGGACGCGACCACCATAGACGGGGCAAAGGCCTTGATCCGCGAAGCAGCCACGCTAGGACCCGTAGGCGGTGTGTTCAACCTCGCCGCCGTGCTGCGCGACGCCTTCATCGACAAACAGACGCCTGCTGACTTCCAAGCCGTCGCCAAGCCCAAGATTGACGGTAAGCGTTAACAGATCAGCTTTGTACCCTGACAATCAGAAAAAAATTGTTTCTTATATTTTAATTTCACAATTATCGATTTATCTCAATGACATTGTATTTGTTTTTGTAGCTACTAAAGCACTAGATATCGCGACGCGTGAGCTCGCCCCTGAACTGGAGTATTTCGTGGTGTTCTCATCTGTATCGTGTGGTCGTGGTAACCCTGGACAGAGCAACTACGGCCTCGCCAACTCCGCCATGGAGCGTATCGTGGAGCGACGACAAGCCGACGGACTGCCGGGACTCGCCGTGCAGTGGGGGGCCATCGGTGAGTACTGGCACCTGGAACTGAGGCCGGCCGAGATAGAGACGGGCCGGGGACAATGATGTGTGTGGTGTTGCAGGTGAGGTGGGGCTGATCGTGGAGACGATGGGAGGAGACGAGACCGTGGTGGGCGGCACGGTGCCGCAGCGCATCGCGTCGTGCATGGAGGCGCTCGGGGCGCTGCTGGCGCTGCCGCACGCCGTGGCCGCGTCCATGGTGCTCGCCGACAAGCGCCGCGCCGCCCAGCAGCCGCGCCAGGACCTCGTGCACGCCGTCGCCAACATCCTCGGCATCAAGGATCCCGCCAAGGTCTCCGAGGCCGCCAACCTCGCCGAACTCGGCATGGACTCGCTGATGGGAGCCGAAATCAAGCAGACGCTGGAGCGAGGCTACGACGTGGTGCTCGGCGTGCAGGAGATCCGCGCACTCACCTTCGGCAAATTGCGAGCCATGTGCGGAGACACGGGGGGAGGAGCCGACGCGCCTGCCGAAACCAAGCAAGACCAAACACCAGACTCGCTCGTGCAGTTCGCGACCTTAAACGAGTTGATGCCGAAGCAGACGCTCGTCAAATTGCCTAGTGCGTCACCGGCGGCTTCAAACACTTCACCAGTATTCATGGTAAGTGACCGTATTAGAAACATCAAGAAATAAATACCGTAGTCGTGTTTTTGTATATGATACATCGTTAAAAATAAAGTTGAATACAGTGTGTGCATTGTGACGTGTGCAGGTACACCCGATCGAGGGCGTGGTGGACGTGTTGCGTGCGGTGGCGAGCGGCGTGCGCGGGCTCGTGTACGGGCTGCAGTGCACCGCCGCCGCGCCGCTCGACACCATGGCGGCGCTCGCCACGCATTACGTGGCACATCTGCGCGCCGTGCAGCCGCGCGCGCCCTACACGCTGCTCGGATACTCGTTCGGAGCCACCGTCGCCTTCGAGATGGCGCTGCAGCTCGAGGCGGCCGGGCACGCCGTGCGGCTCGTGCTGGTGGACGGCTCGCCCGCGTACGTCGCCACCCACACCGCGCGCGGCAAGAGCAAGCGGGCCGCCCGATCCGCCGCCGCCGACGAGGCGGACGCGCTCGCCTTCTTCACGCAACTGTTTAAGGACGTCGACGCGGCCAAGTTGGCCGCCGAGCTGGAGCACCTGACCGACTGGGAGGCGCGTGTCGGCCGCGTCGCACAAATGGTCGGCGTCGGTGACGAAGCGCTGCCGGTCGCCGCCGCCTCCTTTTACCGCAAGCTGGTGATCGCCGACGCGTACAAACCGGGCGGCCGCCTGCGCGCGCCCGTCACTTTGTTCACGGCGCGCGACAACTACGTGACGCTCGGTGAAGACTACGGACTCCACGAGGTGTGCTCGGGCGAGGTGACGACGCGCCAGCTGGCCGGCACGCACCGTACCATCCTGCAAGGCGAGTCGGCGCGCGCGATCGCCGACCACGTGTCTACGACGCTGACGCAATAGCCGTCGCGACGCGCGGGCCGTGGACGCCGTCGGCGCCGCAGACGCCGCTAGCCCGCGCGACCGACACCACACGCCGACACTCGCCGACACCCGTCGAATTCCGGTGCGAACCGATACCGGTCATTGGCGCTTGTCGACTTCTAACAAATATTTATTTTACAAGAACGACGAAGGGCTCCACGTCGACGCGGGCTCGCGCATGTGATACGCTACATTCCAGTGATCCGCGGGAGCAAGCGGACTGTACGCTCGTTGCCGTTTCTGTCGGAGAGAAGCTCGATCGATCTCGCGGCGAACAGACTACGCGTCGCGCGTCTGAAAGCTGAAGCTTTGAAATGCACCCACATTTAAAGTGCACAAACTCTCATACCCTAATCCTCCCTAATAATCCTCATGATCGATTTCCTATCGAGGTCGATACCTTGAACAATTACATGAGAGTGCTCCAGTGCAGTGAATAATAAAATATATAAGCTGCGAGATCGATCGTACATCGTATCGTGATCCTATTAACATGACACTAGTTTGAATCTCAGATAGTAGATAATTGTAGTGGTGTAAGATTGTAGTGAATTGTAGCATGATTGGTGTTGAATCCCACGAGACGTGCACATTCGGTGTGGTGTGTGAACAGGTCGAACAACGTTCGATGTTGACGCGACGCGCGGATGTCCGATGGGATATCACAACTAATGCTTTATATAAAGTAAGGCTTTAGTGTGTAAATGTTGTATATACAGGGTTAATTTTAAAACACCAGCAACCTCGCAGGACCAGATACCTGACCCCATACGGAACAACTTTTGTTCTACGAGTTTGGATATAACTCAATATATTTAAAAAAAAATGATTTTATAAGTTTTTGTTGTGTCGTATTTTTCTTCCTAGATTGCGGCGCGGCGCGGCGTGCGCGCGCGACTTCAAAGGGCGGTCAGCTGCTCGCGCGGTCAAGGTCGTAGGCGCTAGCCCGGTTCCCCACGCTTCGCGTATTTGTTTACGTAATGTGCGACGCGCGTTGTAACAACATTCAAGACGGAAATTAAATGAATACTTATTTTTGTATGAAAATGAAATCTAACAAATTATCAAAAGTCGTAGAACAAAAGTAGTAGCTTATAACCTTAGGAATCCACCCCTGCGAGGTTGCTGGTGTTTTAAAAATAACCCTGTATACGGGGTGTATATGTACATATCTGTATGGGAACTGTCTTTGTTCCAAAAGGTTTTTTGTTATTTATTTCGTAGAATTTATTTAAGTAAATTATGTATTGTATATTGGTGTTGTTGAATAGGGATTATCGCACACACATACATACTCATATAAACACCATTGGTTAATTTTGGAGCATGCATAGGAGAATGCATATTATATTTCTTTTGTTGTACGTACATACTTGATTAGTAAATTTAACGTATTGCGCGTGTGCAACTTTTGATTTAAATATATGTCTTCATTTCTTCATGCATAATCTCACAGTATAATTGCATGCGTGTTGAAATGACGTATGCACTAGCGCATGTGTCAAAACTTTGATACATCAACAGATCACAGCGCATGCAGCAAGCACACATGCCTCGTCCGAGATGTATACGCGGACATAGCTACTATACCCACGTACACTAACATACTCATATGATCATCACAAGACACGGTGAACTGAGGAGATGACGTTAATGTATAGCAAATAACAATGTATCATGTTTGTTTAGTATAATGTATAAGGTAGCACGGTGTGGATGGCGCGTGCAACGTGTCAGGAGTCAGGATTCATGTTTTATTCGTAATGTTTAATGTCAGACGTTCCTAAGTATCTGCGAGCAAAATGCGTTAGCGCACAGAGCGACACAGAGTGCGCGAGGTGCGTTCCATCGTCACTGACCGGTGCGGACCGGTGTGGACCGGTGCGGACCGGTGTGGACCGGTGTGGACTGGTGTGGACCGGTGTGGACCGGTGTGGACCGGTGTGGACCGGTGCGGACCGGTGCGGCGCGACGCACGACGTGGCGGGACACGCTGCACTCATTGAGACGTACAGGTCACCGCACGGCACTGCAATGTGCTCCGCCACGTCGATCTCCGTACTACACACTCTTAGATTAAGTAGTTTTAGTTTTTGTGTATGGTTGTTGTGATAAATTATTTTGTTACTGACATAACCTTTGGAATTCTGTGATTAAAAGTGCATTATTTTTACCTGTTGCGTTTTATTGTGTAATCACCTCAAATTGGCAGTATGAAACTTGGCAGAGCACGATTCATAAGGTCCGCCCGTACAATACGCGCAAAATAATTTGCATACATCATCTACGATTTTCGGACTACATTAACAACATGGCAGAATCTAGCGGGACTGGGGAGAAAAGGCGAACAATCTTAGCCATTCTCACAAACAGGTCTCGGGATGAAACTTGATAAGGAAAGGTTTATGTTTAACCGTCACGTCCTCCTCATTTGGTTAGGCTGGGCGGCATTCTATCGTCATCGCATTCGCTCGATTCGTCTAATCCTCAGTGTTTAAAAGCGAAAGTTTTTATCACTATCCTAAGTTTGCGCTAGAAGAAAAGCTGCACGTGCCATACTCAACCCGTATCAATAATACCAGCTGTGTGTTACGACTTCTATTTTCCCGTATCAGGGCGCCTATTCTATAAATTCGAAACGAAGCAACGAAGGTCGGAACATACATAAAGAAAAGTCGGTATATGATAGTCATTAGATACAATAATAATATTTTTGATATAAATTACTATCACAAAGATTAATTTGCAAGTAAAAAAAACAACTATGATGAATATAATTCGAAATGAAGTGTAAATATTGTTCGCAAAATTAGCATGTTCAAGTGGAAGTGCGCCGGTCATATCTTTAGGCGGACAGATGGCCGGTGGAGCAGGTCACATGTGTTGTAGAGGAGACCGCGCTTAAGCAAACGTACTATATGATATACATAGTTAGGTCATAAATTCTGTCACATGTTTAATATAAAATAATTGAAACAAGTTTATTCATTATGTAACCATTTATATACCAAAATGAACTTAACAAAACATAGATTCTTATGACACTAAAGTTTATTCAAAATGACCTCCGTGATTTTGAATACAGGCCTTCAATCTGCGCGGCCAGTTGTCTATCGCAGCACGAACGAGGTCCATGTCCATATCGGCGGCTGCCTTAATCAAGGATGTCTTGAGTGACTCCAAATTGGGATGAGGCTTTGAGCACGCCTTTTCCTCCAAGTGTTGTCATATCTTGTAAGTAGTCTTCGTGCCGGATGAAGTCGATTTCACGCGCCGCCAGCCAGTCTTGTGTGCTCTTCGCTCTATGAGCTGGCGCCGAATCTTGTTGGAATACCCAGTGCCTGTTATTGAACATGGTATGAGAAACAGCCCCCCGACCGCCTATTCAAAGCGATAGCGATAGCGATAGCAATGCGCGATAGCGATGACAATGCATTGTCTTAATAAGTTAAAAATTACTGTCTGTTTACTGTCAAATGTATGGATAAATCATTCGGTCATTGCTTTGGATGATTGCTATAACTATGAATGCAATACAGCTCCATCGGCGGTACGAAATTGCCGTGTGACGTCATAAACTATAACAATGCTCAAAGCTAGAGAGATAGGCGGTCGGGGGGCAGGTTCCACAAGGTTCGTCAGGACTGTATTTTGATACACAACTGCATTCGTTTTTACACGTTTCTCACAAAAATGTACCTCTGTTAAGCCCCAATAAGAAACTCCCAACCATACCATGAGCGAGGATGGAAAATGACCTCGTTGGACACGCGGAATACGGTTGCTCGCTTCTTCACTACTTTGTGCGTACACCTTATCGTTTTGTTTGTTGTAGCTCTCTTCTACGGTAAAAAAAATTTCATCTGAAAAAAGAATTTCCCGATATTTTTTTCCCGCGTACCGCTTCAACAAAGCGCGGCATCTCATCAGTCTCAGGTCCATTAGACGAGCATTCAAACGATGTCCTGTTTTTCTTCGATATGCCCGAAGCCCAAGTCTTCATTTAACACCCTTTTTACCGTGGTTCTGCTTAACCCCATCTGAAGGGCCAACAGTTTCTGCTTACGTTTGGGATTTCTTTGAATTCGCGCCTTCACAGCTTTTATCACTGCTGGAGTCCTAACAGACCGAGGGCGACCACTTCTTGACCTGTCATCTACACTAGAGTCTTCATTGTATCGTTTGATGGTACGATAAACGAATCTTTTGGTTATATTAACATTTTTCAGTATGTCAAAAATTTGAATTGGCGCGTAACCGCAACTATGCAACGCAATAACTGCAACACGGTCTTCTTTAAGCATCCACTCCATATTTAAAAATGAGTAGAATTCTAAACAGTATACATTTTTATTTTCATGAACAATTCGAAATTCGAATTCAATAAACTTTTTTGCGGCCAGCATTCTAAAAGAAAAGTTTTTACTGTGTGACAATACTTAGACCTGACTAGGTATAGAGCGCCCTGCTGCACGGGGACCGATAACTTGAAAAAGATGGCGGGTGCTACCCGCATGGTCACGAACTGCTCAAGACTGCGAAGGTTGGCGCTCACTAGGGGACGCGGAACAGGCTGTGATGAAGCGACTTAGAATAATCAATTGACAGCTTCCATGGCGCAGTGAGCGAGTAGCCCAGTGCGAAGCGAGGGGCCGTGGGTGCGATTCTCAACCGAGAAAAAAAATTGTGATCAACAAATATTTGTTCCAAGTCTGGTTGTTGTGAGACCGAAAGTTTACCCTAGTTCCTGATACAAACGACACGGGTTAACCTAGTGTGGGGTCACGACTATGTGATTGTTAGGTGTGTTTATTATGATAAATTAAATGATGGTGCCGTAATCTTAATCGCAATCATTATAATACTTCCATAGCAATATTATAAACTTAAAAAGAGTCTGATAGATAGATGTAAAGATTGAAAAAAAAATGATTGCCATTTTCTTGTTGTTTTAATAGTAAATTCAAACTGATATCTGGAACGCTTCAACGTTACAAATCCTAGGTCCGATGTTTAAAATAGAAAATATTAATTTTAGTTTTCTTGGTTTTATAGCTACTATATCGACTTCAAAATCGATATAGTAGTCGCAAATACGTAATTTAGATGTTAGAATTGTGGGCATAATTAAAATTCGTTTTTAATGCCCAAATTATCATAACCATTTTTGCTTCATCGGATTTCCCATGCATATTTCTGATAGGCCCTGGATCACCATAATTAGCCCAAAATTCTGCTTAACAGACCTTTTTTCTGGGAGAATACATAGTACTTAAAATAAAATTCTCGTTTAAGCACAGTGTACTGTAGACGATAGTGCTGCGGACAAACCATGTATGTGATATGATAATACAGGAGTAGCTGATAATGCAGCCTGTAGGGAGAGCGGCGCGGCGCGGCGTGGCGTGGCGGCAGCGTGAGTCGAGTGCGGCGGCGGTGCGGCGGCGCGGCGGCCGGCATACGACGCGCAGTCCGCGAGCGGGAGCGCGCGCGTTCGCACGACCCTGTATCATCACACTGTTCTGTCCTTTGATATCGTTCATCCTAGTTGGTGTCTAAACGCCGCGCGCTCTGTCGCCGACGCGGTGCTGTTGTGCCACAAACGCAAGCGCGTGTTACCGCAACTGTGTGTTCGCAGAATTTTGTGTCGCGATTTCTTATCACTTTTCGGCGAAAGACTAGAGATGTGCGGGTTGTCGTTTCAGATTTTGAGGCTATGTTTATAAACAGAGATAAACTTAGTAACCATTTAAAAAGTTCTCTCGTATGCCTACGAAATACACTGCGGTCCGACTCAGTTTTGTGGTCTGGGCAATAAGAACCAGCTTACAACCTACGCACTCGTGTCCTAAGGCTTTTCCAGCAGGTAAAATTCGACGAAATTCAACTTAAAATATACCACTTAAAGGTACCTATTTAAGTAAATATGCAATTACTATTAAAATTGGCGACGATACAGTCATATGTAGGTACGACGTGCAGATTACAGCTAAGGGCCTCGCGCGTCTCGACTCCGGCTCCATAGCACAATTAAACGTATCGTTTTACAGCCGCGTTCATTACCTCTCATCCACTGATTATTCTGCAGATTACGCATCTCGAAGCTCTACTCGATAATTTCAACATTATCGTTAATGAGCCTCTCCAAGATTATCCACCTGCAGCACCATGGTGCTTTATGTAGCTTACCAGTCACTTCCCTCCGTTTGTCGAGGGTGTCGTCACGTCGACAATCGCAGAACAAATCAGGTGCAGGTTAAATGTGAACTTCTAAACGTGTGACGGGGCCGCACCGCGCCGGTGTCGCCGCCAGCCGTGGGAGCGGTAAGGTGACACCGCCGCATCGCCGCGCCACACCGCCACCACGTACTCCTGTTAAAGATAAAATATTTATTGTGGCACGGTGAAAATCGCGCTCAACTGTGTGGGAATTAAATATAATCGTGTGAGAAATCGAGACACCAAAACACCACCAAACATTGACGGTTAAAAACATGGCAAAGTCTGGGAATTCGTTAGTATCGATATACGAGTGACAGAGGTCTGTGAGAAGCATGTAGAGGTCCAGCGTAGAGTTCATTATGTAATTAAAGGGTCGGTCAACGCGGCGGCGTGACCGGCGCCACCCCGGTAAGAGCTCGGCCGACGTTGACCCGCGAGAACAACACCCGCCTCACGTTACCTGCGAGAACTCGTTCATCAGTATTATATTTTTGCGGAGGTTTGCACACACTCAGCAGTTAACATGTAGCACATGTCTGTTTAATAGCTCTGGTGCACCGGCTTGACCGCGTATCCACGCTAGGCTATTGGCCAGATCGCACGTGCAAAAAATCTAGAGCAGCGGGTGATCTGCGACAGTTATTGCGCTCTGTGTCAGGCACGCACTGTCGCACAGAGTACATTATTATATAACTGAAACACTGTCGACTGTCCCTAGGGTTGCCAATTAAATTATACAGCTAAAAATAATATGTATCTATTACCGTTTCTATAGGTACTATTCAACATAAATACTATTTTATATAGTATGTTTGTATGTAACAGAATCTTTGAACATGATTTTGACCTCCTTCGAAACGTCGGATTAAATCGAAATTTGGCATACTTATCAAGGACCAATGACAATGCAATATTATATAAAAAAAGTGTGCGTCTCGGGACGCTCGACAGAAGTGATAACTTAAACTAATGTGGGTTAAAATGAGAGAAAGGGAAGCCAGAGTGACTCCATAACGCGTTACGTTACGAAGTCCGGTCGAAGTCCTGTCAAATTCCGGTCAAAATCCGGTCAAAGTCCGGTCGAAGTCTGGTCAAAGTGAAGTCAAAGTCCTGTCAAAGTTCAGTCAAGGTCCTGTCAAAGTTTGTCAAAATACGGTCAAAGCCCTATCAAAGTCCGGTCGAAGTCCGGTCAAAGTCCGGTCAAATACCGGTCAAAGTTCTGTCAAAATCCGGTCAAAGTCCAGTCAAAGTCCGGTCAAATACCAGTCAAAGTCCTGTCAAAATCCGGTCAGTCCTGTCAAAATCCGGTCAAAGTCCAGTCAAAGCCCTGTCAAAGTCCGGTCAAATACTGGTCAAAGTCCTGCCAAAATCCGGTCGAAGTCCGGTCAAAGTAATGTCAGTCTTGTCAAAATCCGGTCAAAGTCCGGTCGAAGTCCGATTAAAGTCCAGTCGAAATCCGGTCAAAGTCCGGTCAAATACCGATCAAAGTCCTGCCAAAATCCGGTTAAAGTCCAGTCAAAGTAATGTCAGTCTTGTCAAAATCCGGTCAAAGCCCGGTCCGAGTCCTATCAAAGTCCGGTTAAGGTCCAGTCGAAATCCGGTCAAATACCGGTCAAAAACCTGTCAAAATCCGGTCAAAGTCCAGTCAAAGTCCGGTCAAACACCAGTCAAAGTCCTGTCAAAATCCGGTCAAAGTCCACTCAAAGTCCGGTCAAATACCAGTCAAAGTCCTGTCAAAATCCGGTCAAAGTCCAGTCAAAGCCCTGTCAAAGTCCGGTCAAATACCGGTCAAAGTCCTGCTAAAATCCGGTTAAAGCCCAGTCAAAGCCCTGTCATAGTCCGGTCAAATACCGGTCAAAGTCCTGCCAAAATCCGGTTAAAGTCTAGTCAAAGTAATGTTAATCTTGTTAAAATCCGGTCAAAGTCCTATCAAAGTCCTGTCAAAATCCGGTCAAAGTCCAGTCAAAAAACTGTCAAAGTCCGGTCAAATACCGGTCAAAGTCCTGCCAAAATCCGGTTAAAGCCCAGTCAAAGTAATGTCAGTCTTGTCAAAATCCGGTCAAAGCCCGGTCCGAGTCCTATCAAACTCCGGTTAAGGTCCAGTCGAAATCCGGTCAAATACCGGTCAAGAACCTGTCAAAATCCGGTCATAGTCCGGTCAAATACCACTCAAAGTCCTGTCAAAATCCGGTCAAAGTCCAGTCAAAGTCCGGTCAAATACCAGTCAAAGTTCTGTCAAAATCCGGTCAAAGTCCAGTCAAAGCCCTTCAAAGTCCGGTCAAATACCGGTCAAAGTCCTGCCAAAATCCGGTTAAAGCCCAGTCAAAGCCCTGTCATAGTCCGGTCAAATACCGGTCAAAGTCCTGCCAAAATCCGGTTAAAGTCTAGTCAAAGTAATGTTAATCTTGTTAAAATCCGGTCAAAGTCCTATCAAAGTCCTGTCAAAATCCGGTCAAAGTCCAGTCAAAAAACTGTCAAAGTCCGGTCAAATACCGGTCAAAGTCCTGCCAAAATCCGGTTAAAGCCCAGTCAAAGTAATGTCAGTCTTGTCAAAATCCGGTCAAAGCCTGGTCCGAGTCCTATCAAACTCCGGTTAAGGTCCAGTCGAAATCCGGTCAAATACCGGTCAAAAACCTGTCAAAATCCAGTCAAAGTCCGGTCAAATACCACTCAAAGTCCTGTCAAAATCCGGTCAAAGTCCAGTCAAAGTCCGGTCAAATACCGGTCAAAGTCCTGCCAAAATCCGGTTAAAGTCTAGTCAAAGTAATGTTAATCTTGTTAAAATCCGGTCAAAGTCCTATCAAAGTCCTGTCAAAATCCGGTCAAAGTCCAGTCAAAAAACTGTCAAAGTCCGGTCAAATACCGGTCAAAGTCCTGCCAAAATCCGGTTAAAGCCCAGTCAAAGTAATGTCAGTCTTGTCAAAATCCGGTCAAAGCCCGGTCCGAGTCCTATCAAACTCCGGTTAAGGCCCAGTCGAAATCCGGTCAAATACCGGTCAAGAACCTGTCAAAATCCGGTCATAGTCCGGTCAAATACCACTCAAAGTCCTGTCAAAATCCGGTCAAACTCCAGTCAAAGCCCTTCAAAGTCCGGTCAAATACCGGTCAAAGTCCTGCCAAAATCCGGTTAAAGCCCAGTCAAAGCCCTGTCATAGTCCGGTCAAATACCGGTCAAAGTCCTGCCAAAATCCGGTTAAAGTCTAGTCAAAGTAATGTTAATCTTGTTAAAATCCGGTCAAAGTCCTATCAAAGTCCTGTCAAAATCCGGTCAAAGTCCAGTCAAAAAACTGTCAAAGTCCGGTCAAATACCGGTCAAAGTCCTGCCAAAATCCGGTTAAAGCCCAGTCAAAGTAATGTCAGTCTTGTCAAAATCCGGTCAAAGCCCGGTCCGAGTCCTATCAAACTCCGGTTAAGGTCCAGTCGAAATCCGGTCAAATACCGGTCAAAAACCTGTCAAAATCCAGTCAAAGTCCGGTCAAATACCACTCAAAGTCCTGTCAAAATCCGGTCAAAGTCCAGTCAAAGTCCGGTCAAATACCAGTCAAAGTTCTGTCAAAATCCGGTCAAAGTCCGGTCAAATACCACTCAAAGTTCTGTCAATATCCGGTCAAAGTCCAGTCAAAGTCCGGTCAAATACCAGTCAAAGTTCTGTCAAAATCCGGTCAAAGTCCAGTCAAAGCCCTTCAAAGTCCGGTCAAATACCGGTCAAAGTCCTGCCAAAATCCGGTTAAAGCCCAGTCAAAGTAATGCCAGTCTTGTCAAAATCCGGTCAAAGCCCTATCAAAGTCCGGTCAAATACCGGTCGAAGTCCAGTCAAATACCGGTCAAAGTCCGGCCAAAGACCTGTCAAAGTCCGGTTAAACCCCGGTCATAGCCCGGTTAAAGTCCGGTTAAAGCCCGGTCAAAGTCCGGTCAAAGTCCAGTCAAAGCCCTTCAAAGTCCGGTCAAATACCACTCAAAGTCCTGTCAAAATCCGGTCAAACTCCAGTCAAAGCCCTTCAAAGTCCGGTCAAATACCGGTCAAAGTCCTGCCAAAATCCGGTTAAAGCCCAGTCAAAGCCCTGTCATAGTCCGGTCAAATACCGGTCAAAGTCCTGCCAAAATCCGGTTAAAGTCTAGTCAAAGTAATGTTAATCTTGTTAAAATCCGGTCAAAGTCCTATCAAAGTCCTGTCAAAATCCGGTCAAAGTCCAGTCAAAAAACTGTCAAAGTCCGGTCAAATACCGGTCAAAGTCCTGCCAAAATCCGGTTAAAGCCCAGTCAAAGTAATGTCAGTCTTGTCAAAATCCGGTCAAAGCCCGGTCCGAGTCCTATCAAACTCCGGTTAAGGTCCAGTCGAAATCCGGTCAAATACCGGTCAAAAACCTGTCAAAATCCAGTCAAAGTCCGGTCAAATACCACTCAAAGTCCTGTCAAAATCCGGTCAAAGTCCAGTCAAAGTCCGGTCAAATACCAGTCAAAGTTCTGTCAAAATCCGGTCAAAGTCCGGTCAAATACCACTCAAAGTTCTGTCAATATCCGGTCAAAGTCCAGTCAAAGTCCGGTCAAATACCAGTCAAAGTTCTGTCAAAATCCGGTCAAAGTCCAGTCAAAGCCCTTCAAAGTCCGGTCAAATACCGGTCAAAGTCCTGCCAAAATCCGGTTAAAGCCCAGTCAAAGTAATGCCAGTCTTGTCAAAATCCGGTCAAAGCCCTATCAAAGTCCGGTCAAATACCGGTCGAAGTCCAGTCAAATACCGGTCAAAGTCCGGCCAAAGACCTGTCAAAGTCCGGTTAAACCCCGGTCATAGCCCGGTTAAAGTCCGGTTAAAGCCCGGTCAAAGTCCGGTCAAAGTCCAGTCAAAGCCCTTCAAAGTCCGGTCAAATACCGGTCAAAGTCCTGCCAAAATCCGGTTAAAGCCCAGTCAAAGTAATGCCAGTCTTGTCAAAATCCGGTCAAAGCCCTATCAAAGTCCGGTCAAACACCGGTCGAAGTCCAGTCAAATACCGGTCAAAGTCCGGCCAAAGACCTGTCAAAGTCCGGTTAAACCCCGGTCATAGCCCGGTTAAAGTCCGGTTAAAGCCCGGTCAAAGTCCGGTTGAAGTCCGGTCAAAGTCCGGTTGAAGTCCGGTCGAAGTCCGGTTAAAGCCCAGTCGAAATCCGGTCAAAGTCCGGTCAAATGCCGGTCAAAGTCCTGCCAAAATCCGGTTAAAGTCCAGTCAAAGTAATGTCAGTCTTGTCAAAATCCGGTCAAAGCCCGGTCAAAGTCCTATCAAAGTCCGGTTAAAGTCCAGTCGAAATCCGGTGAAAATCCGATCAAAATTTTGTCATAATCCGGTCAAAGCCCTATCAAAGTCCGGTTAAAGTCCGTTCAAAATCCGGTCGAAGTCCGGTCCAATACCGTTCAAAGTCCTGCCAAAATCCGGTTAAAGTCCAGTCATAGTCTTGTCAAAATCCGGTCAAAGTCCGGTTAAAGTCCTGTCGAAGTTTGTCATAATCTGGTCAAAGCCCTATCAAAGTCCGGTCAAATACCGGTCGAAGTCCGGTCAAAGTCCGGCCAAAGACCTGTCAAAGTCCGATTAAACCCCGGTCATAGCCCGGTTAAAGTCCGGTTAAAGCCCGGTCAAAGTCCGGTTGAGGTCCGGTCAAAGTCCGGTTGAAGTCCGGTCGAAGTCCGGTTAAAGTCCAGTCGAAATACCGGTCAAAGTCCTGCCAAAATCCGGTTAAAGTCCAATCAAAGTAATGTCAGTCTTGTTAAAATCCGGTCAAAGCCCGGTCAAAGTCCTATCAAAGTCCGGTTAAAGTCCAGTCGAAATCCGGTGAAAATCCGATCAAAATTTTGTCATAATCCGGTCAAAGCACTATCAAAGTCCGTTCAAAATCCGGTCGAAGTCCGGTCAAATACCGTTCAAAGTCTTGCCAAAATCCGGTTAAAGTCCAGTCACAGTCTTGTCAAAATCCGGTCAAAGCCAGGTCAAAGTCCGGTTAAAGTCCTGTCGAAGTTTGTCATAATCCGGTCAAAGCCCTATCAAAGTCCGGTCAAATACCGGTCGAAGTCCGGCCAAATACCGGTCAAAGTCCGGCCAAAGACCTGTCAAAGTCCGGTTAAACTCCGATCATAGCCCGGTTAAAGCCCGGTCAAAGTCCGGTTGAAGTCCGGTCAAACTCCGGTCATAGCCCGGTTAAAGCCCGGTCAAAGTCCGGTTGAAGTCCGGTCAAAGTCCGGTCCAAGCGGACTGGTCACTGTGTGACGCACCTGGGACTTCGAAATTATCGATGTTCCAGGGAGGTCAGCTAACGCTGGCTGGTCGATGGACCGCTCGCGTTACGGAACGTTTCGGTTCACCCTCCCATAAGAAGTTATCACTTCAAAAAGGATTGTAAATTATGATTAATTATAAATAATTGTGATGTAAGATCGCCATCTACACTGGATAGAGTTAGATCGCGGAATATTTTACTCTTTTGTTAATACACTTTTTTGATATTCGGGTTAGGAATTACGTGATATCCAATTGTATCCACTCGTCTGGATCTCTCCGATAATTATAGGGAATATCGTAGTATCTAAGATTTATACCGAATTTTGTATTGTCAGTTTGTTTCTCCTAATAAATCATTACATTCTGAACATTGCATCAATTCATGTCTTATTTGTGAATAATCTCAACCAACAACAATATATTCATATTTTTCTAAAAAATGAAAAATAAATAATAGTAAAAAAAATCTAAAAAAACGCTTTTATAGAAAGTCTAACTAAAAAATAGAAAATATATTTTAATAAATTTGAAGAAAAAAATGTGTTTTATTATGAAAAAAAGCGTGGGTGCTTTTTAAGATACTGTCTAAATGATAATCCTTCTACTCATATCTGTCAATAAAATATTTATAACTATTGACACCACGCTTTTTAAAAAATAAAATACAGATTATTATAAATAGAGATTAGATTTTCTATAACAGCGTGTTTTTTTAGATTTTAAACTATTATTTTTAAATTTTGCATGCAATTTTTATATTTCAATCGACGCTGTGGATGGGCATTATGTAATTTTTATACAAAACATTGGTAGCCCTAACTGTACATTTACAGCGTAGGCTGCTAATGGCTCATTAGATTTTCCTTCATTATTTTGTATGATTTTTTTTGGTAAAATATGCACATGTTTTCATTACACTTTTAAAGTAAAAGGTCGTGACCAGAATTTGTTTAACAAACAGATTAAAACTACATATGTTGCGATTTAGATTTGTTCGCAAAAGAAAATAAAGTGCGTATGTATGTACAAATGTTATTATCGTAGCGAGAGGTGGCGAGTGAGGTTTTCACAGTGTGTCGGGCGACACTTTCCTTTGGTGAAGTGTTAGTACATACGCGACGCGGCGTCATGTCACCTCACCATGTGGTGAGAACTATATTACAAACTGATATATATGTAGCCTATTATATGAATCTACTAGCAGACACGACCACGCGTTGCTGCGGCTAAGGTATATGTTAAACTTATTGTAGTAAACAATTCAATACAGTATGCGCCATCTATTGGATACTTATTGAATCCAGTTGATAAATTACCTAACTCCACCATCTGTTAGAATCTAATGGAACTCACAGATACTTATAATTTGCAATAAAAAAAAAATTATGACTATAAATTATTGAGATATAAACTAACCTTACTCTCAAGTTTAATCAAACTGCAAATCACATTTTGCAAAATTTTATTAAAATCGTTCAGTAGTTTAGGAGTACATCGCGGACAAACAACGTGACACGATTTTTTTATATATTAAGTTGTTTTAATAGACCTACGGTACATTAGGTGGTACCACCACTTTGTCTATTGTTGCCCCAACGCAGAAGCATGTAAGCACTGTCGTGTTTTAGTTTGAAGAACATTGAAGCCAGTAAATTTACTAGGCATTATGAGACTTAATAACTTATGTCTCGGGGTTAGTCGATGTTAGACGATGTTAGTCCAGTGCACTGCGGTGCTTTGCAATTCTAACCTCTGTGTGTTGTTATGGCTGTTTATTGGCAGGCGTGGCGCTTATCTTTGGGCGAGTGACGTGCTCGTTTCGTTTAGCCAAGCTAGTAAACAAAAAAAAAAAAACAAAGAGACACGTGTGGTGCAGTAGTGTCTCGTCGACGTCATAGTGATGTGGTGCATCTATGTAGGTGTGCCATCCTCCCCATTATTCCTGCATAATAGCGTCAAGTATTTTATACTAGTCGATAGTATGGGCGCAGAGTGTCGTCGGGACGCGACTCTCCTACGACCATACTTAAATCGTATTTATTTGCGCTAAAGAGACTGTGTGTATGTTCATCTGTCTCGTTTCCAAGAAGCGTGTGACGTCACTTCGCGTGTCTCGCTGCGACGCGATCATGTTTTTTTCTGGTTTTCCAACAATGGAAATGCCGAAACGTAGCCGCCAGAGAAAATAAACATCACAGCCAATGTTTAAGATACATTGCTGTTCGTATGCCAACATGCCCTTCCGAGATCACACGCTGGTATCGGCTATTGATCAACTTGAAGACGATACTACCAGATTCAGTTAATATACAATAAGTAGTGATAATACACCGCTGGAGGAAGCGCGGAGCCAAACGAAACGCTCACAATTGTAATGGCCGGTCATTCAAGTGGACTTTAAGTTTAGTGCGGTGTTAACTTATGTTACTGAGAAATCTGGTATCGAGTGGGCATCGCGGCAGTGTCTGAGCTGCGTTCATTGCGTCTGTGTAGTATAGTGACAATGACAGGGTAGACTTTTATTCGCGCTAACACTACATTTGTGTGTCGTGACACCTCGACCTCGCTTCTATCTCCACCTCGACTTCAGCGACATGTTTTAGGTCTGAGAACAGCATGTCCGTTGAAACAACGCTCTAAGCGATTTCATTACGTATTTACCGGTAGTCCGAAACTGGGGACGTTTATGTGCCGGTTCGCGTCTGCACAAAAAACGCTACATTCCGCGACGGACAACTCTCCTCCCCTTTCCCTCCCCTCCTCAAACTCCGGTCGCTTTTATTAAGACTCAATTAACGGACATCGTTATGGTGAAATGTGGTAACAAACTAAGTACGGCAGCAGCTTCCGTCCACTGTATAGGTGCAGTACAAGACGTGTGGATAGTCGTTAGCGCGGATGACACCCAACGCGGACGTGCCTGTGCCGCGAGTCTATAGATCGTGTGGGATAGTAGTGACGTCACTTGTGCTGAGTCATCCTCTCTAATGAGGCACGAGCTTGCAGGGACCGTAATAGACGCACCATAGACCACAGCATACACATCGTTGTGGACTACTGTAAAGCGACGGCGTTGTCTCTCGAACTTTAGCAGGCTGCTAAAGTAAATATTATTTTATATTATTTTCCTTACCACATTTGTTTTAACGCTAAAATATTGTAAACATTCGCTCTTATAAATTATTTGGTACTTACGTTAACTGCATGTTATTTCCTTTCAATTGCCATACGTTTTAAAATCTGTGTTGCGCAGAGCTTTGTCACCCACGCTTCAGTATACAACCAGCGTAACAGTGTTGTTGTGTGAGGAGTGCGCGTGTAGCGCAGAGTGTGTTGCGGCGCAATGCGCGCGTCATGTTGCTGCCCGACCAGACGTACGAGGCGAGCGGCTCGGCGCGGTCGCCGCCGCTGCTCGCACTGCTACGTGCACACAGAGTGCCGCCCGAGTTCTTCTGCGCGAACAGGACGCGCCGCCGGCATACGTACGTCACACTTTATTATAACATAACTACCATGTAGATGTAGACATATAACATAACTACTATGTAAATTCATCTGCGCTGTAAAATAATGAAGTGTTGTGTGTGTGGCAGCGCGGGTGAGGGCGTGCAGCAGGCGGGCGGAGCGTCGCGACGTCGCGCAACACACCAGCGTCGAAGGCACGGTGAGCACTGAACGGATTAAACACGCTATCACCCATGACACCCCAACAACATTTCAGTATACTTGGTGGCAGGACCAAATGCATTTTGTTTGTAGCAATCCTCATTTCGTAATCGCGCTTTAATTGTGATAGCTCTCTTCTTAGGGTTTCCAGATTTCAGATTTTCCTGATATATCAGGATTTAAGGCACTCTTCAAGATCCCGACTGGACTTTGAAATTGACATTTGTGGTTAATGAACATATTCTCTTCTTCGGGAAAAACAACTTATATTATACTACTAAACTACTACTAAATACTACTACTAAATATACACCTAATAAACATATAATTTTATGAGTGGTAGAGCCACGCTGTGGGCAGTTTTGTCTACAGCACGAATGGGCCGGCTCGACCGGGTCCTTACCACTGTCTCACAAAAAACCGACGTAAAGTAGCGGCTTGCTGCTGCGTTTCGTACGGTGAGTGAGATATCCGGAGGGCCAAATCCCTCTTCCCTTTCCAATCTTTTAATTGTCCCGTTCCTTTAAGGTGGGCAACACACCTATGATTCTTATAGTATTGTGGGCGTACATGGGCGGTGGAGGAGATCACTTACCATCAGGTGACCCACTTGCTCGGTATAAAAAAAAAACATATAAATCTTGTTAAATAAAAACGAAATACCACTCACGCACCTCACTTACTGTTTAATCACGATATATCAAAAACTTTGAACATTTTATGAAACTATTTATGTTAACAACTTGACCGATTGAGGTCATATTGATATAAGTATATAGCATCACCCTGCGGCCCATGTGACCGGAGCAGTAATCTATACATATATAAAGAGACATAACAATCAGTCACTGATTAATTAAACTCGAAATCTCAAACTACAAAAGCTATGAAATTACTAACGCGCAATGTAGGTGCCTCCTAAGGAAGGATTGTAGGACGTCTAGGTTTTAAGGGGAAAGGGGGGGTGAGCTTTATAAGAAACTTTTTATGGAATGAAATAGGACTGTGACATTGAGTACAACATTGTTATATAAAAATAATGAGACACGTATTTCACATTTTTGTAAAATTCTACTCACGAAATATATTGTTTTGTATTTAATTAAAGTGAAAGTTTGGATGTTTGTATATCAATCACGCTTTAACGGCTGAACCGGTTTGAATAATATTTGGCAAACTATTACTATGAATTAGAACATTGGCTACTTTTTATCCCAGAAAAAGACATTGACCCGGGCGGAACCGCGGGTAAAAGCTAGTAATTTAATAAATTGAAAACTACAATCAATATGTCTAAAAACATATATTTTCCTTGGGAAAACAACTAACAGACGCCACACAAAATAGATACGATACATGTACAAAACTCGCACGCTTTTCTGGCAAAGGTCTGGACGTTTTTTTTCGGGACTTTCCGGGATCCCATCGATACAGCCAGGGATATGGCGCGAGTATAAAGCGCAAGCGTACAAACAGGCATCCCGTGTACGTACGCGCGTGCGCGTGTGTGTGTGAGCGCCGAGCGGGCGCTTTGTGCTCGTGTCCGTGTTGACTCTAATCACGTATTGAAAGCGCGTCCGACCGTCTGTCCGTTTACACAATAAGCACGCGTCAGTAAACATGGCTCGCCGCTGTTTGTTCCCGACTGCTTGTCAAATTAAATGATATTCTGTCGCGTCAGTCTAATTTATTAGTATCAAGGGATTGAAGTGTATGTGGCGCGGGCGTGGCGCGGCCCAGCGGCGGTGGCGTGTGCACATAAACAAGCGCAGGTCGTTATTGCGCGGCGCGGCGCCTTAATTGGCGTTATATCAGACCGCCGCAGCGAGTGAGCTTGCCATTGTCCCGCGACACCTCGCTATAGCACGCGCACGCGCCAATCTTGTCTATTACCAAGTTTGGCAACTATTTTCTGTTCAATTACTGCGTTAAATTATTGGGATTAGACACCTCTATCCACACCTACTGCTCACAATACTGCTGGCTCTAGGCCACGGCTGACAACGCCATGTATCCCGTGCGCCATGCAGAGCATCTGATGTGGCCCGGCGTGGTTGGTGCTGGCGTGCTGCCCCTCATTGATGTGGAATAGATGGCGCGGCGCCGCTCGGTGTCCTATCCTTGTTCAACCACGATACATACCAGTACATAGGTACGGGTATGTGTCGTGGTATATTTTACCATTATGTATAGACATAGCGACAATCTTAATGTTAAATAGAACTATTGGGACTGATGGCGGAAGTTGGCGGAGATTTGCTGCGTCTCCCCGAAATGGACGGCAGCACGGGTGGTCGGCCTCGTTGCTGCCGTTGGCGCCGAGGGCGTCCTTCGGTGCGCGGGGGCTTCTGAGCCCCCCCATTTGGAGACGGGCCGCTAGGAGGCACCGCGCAGTGGCGGTTCCGGTAGCAATCCTTGGCTCTTCCAAGGTTATCCCGGGACCGCTCCACATGCGCCGAAGAAGGCCACCGCGGGGTTCTGGTTGGTAGTTACCGGCTTAGGGTGTCAATAGTCTTAGGGAGCGGCCGCCCGGATGTTTTCCATCTCTCCCGGGCGGCTCTGGGTCGTAAGGCCGGTAGAACCCAACATAACCGTTCCACCGCCCCCCGGTAGCCATAAATAGCTTTCCCCGCGAAAAAAAAAAACGTTTGGTGCGTCTTCGGCGCAATTTTACTGGAAGAAAATGGATTTTATTTTGTCTGAGTACTGAGAGGATGATATGTGAGTTTTTGGTGAGATAATTTTTCAGTTCTAGTGATGACGAAACATTAAAATAACATTTAAGCCATAGAATTGTTTACAGTATGGCTCTGCCATCAAAAAAAGGTGATTGGGTGGAAGAAGCATCGGTGGCTTCACATTCCCCTACTACCGCAATGAAAAATATTAAGCGGTCGATGCGGCGCTTTGGCGTGTGTGGAATGGTCGCGTGCGTGGCGAATGCGATGTGTCGGAGGCGAGTGGCGCGGTGCCGCGGTAACTGTATGGGCAGTCCCGTGCGAGCGCGCGCCGAGTGCCAGCGTTATGGATGAAGACGAGGTAGAGCGCACCAGCGATGGTCCAGATGATCCAGCGGAGACCGGGGACCGAGACGGTAAGTACGCCGCGGGATCGACGCCGACCGCTATAGCTCTCCCTGTTGCCATCCTGCTCGGGTAATAGATTGTCCTTTTAATAGTTGATATAATAAAAAAAAATACATCAAATTGACAATGCCCATGGCGCAGCGTCTTAGTATCCAGCTGTGAAACGAGAGTCCGCGGGTTCAATCCCCACAACGAGACAACTGTTCTGGGTAATCCACAAGGATTTGTTTCGGGTTTGAAGGTTGTGAGACCGAAAGTCTCTTGTAATTCCTGATACTCACGACACAAGACTCGTATCTTATGTATGTTTATGGGTACCTACTCTAAGGCAGTGGTCGGCAAACAGCGACTCTAGATCCGCGTGGGGCTCTTTTGCACCAGCCTCGTTGATTGTAGGTTAGCTACAAATGGCCCATTGGGGAATTGAATACTTCAAGTGTTTTTGTATGAACAAATTTAAATTTGCGAAAAGTAATATCTTAAGTTTGTTTCAAAGAAATTTTAATAGCTGTGACACTTTATAAGTACATTTATATGTAAGTTTTTATTTTGTTTTCTTAAAGACAAATAATCTGAAAGGTGTCGGATAACTCGTACTATGTATTACATTATGCGGACATCGTCTTATTTAAAATGACGCACCAAACTGCAATATTAATTCATGAGCGCCATCTGTGGTCGGGCGGTGGTACTGCCGTGGGCGCGGCGCAGCCTCCGCTCGATTCACAACGTACTGCGGTATAGTGTGTACGGGCGCGGCAGTGCAGGCGCATTATCGCTAGGTGGCACTGCGTGACAAAAATTGACGTAGAGTGCCACTTAATATTCTTATCGCCCAGTATCTAATCCTAGATACAGTAAAGCGGGGGGGTGTAAGGAATACCGACGTCCGATATAGATATTCTAGGCCCCAACTCTGACTGGTGAAGAGCAACATTTAATTTAGTAAATTCACCCATATTTACCCCCACTCATCCACAATTTTTTCATTCAATTTTTTTTGCGGTGGTCTTCTTCGGCGCATGTGGAGCGGTCCCGGGGTATCCTTGGAAGTCAAGGATTGCTGCCGGAGCCGCCCCTGCGCGGTGCCGTTTAGCATCTAAATATTTATTTCTTTGAATAAATCCTTTAGGGTATGCCAACGATTAAGATGTAAATAGCTCGAATAGCTCTTTTCTGAGGCACAAAAATAGTTTGAATGTCGGCAGAGATTCCCCATAATAAAATGCCATACCACATTACACTATGAAAATAACTTCTTTTTTTTTTATAGAACAGATCGGCAAACGAGCAAGTGGGTCACCTGATGGTAAGTGATCTCCACCGCCCATGCACGCCCACAATATCAGAAGAATCATGGGCGCGTTGCCGACTTTAAGGGAAAGGGATAATTAGGGAAGGGGAGGGGTATTTAGGCCTCCGGATATCTCACTCACCGTACGAAACGCAACAGCAAGCCGCTACTTTACGTCGGTTTTCTGTGAGACAGTGGTAATGAACCGGTTGAGCCGGCCCAATCATGCTGTAGACAAAACTGTCTACAGCGTGGCTCTACCACTCATTGAGCCACTCAATAATTATACTAATCGTGCTGTTTCTACATCAGTTAGCTGGCGATTTATATTGGGGTTTTCTATCACGAAATGCTCAGTATCATCCCGCAGTCAGGAATTATGTCCGGTATGGCGATAGGCTCGTCTACCAAATCATGGGGCGGAAATACGCTCGGCGAAATGTGGGTGTACTGGTTCACCTCAGCCTACCCCTTCGGGGATCACAGGCGTAGGTGCGTATTTGTAATTATTTTTTTTATATTATCATAATCATGCAGTAAGCTCGTGCAACAACAAACACGGATTTGTTGCTACCCAATATATTAGACATCAACGCGTTCAGTCCGTAGCGAGCACTTGCGATAATGCACTACACGTGGACGCCCTTATTTGTGTGTGTGCATATATGTCGTTAGATACTGGCCATTGGCACTATAATACTATGTACATGACGTCGCCTTATTGATAGTGAGCATAGAAAAATCCCCTACATTGCTGCCTCTATGTCTATGGTAAACATTATTTAAACTTGTCTACGGCACCGAGACAGACACAGTATAAAATGTGAAGGAGTGCAGGATGAGCCAGCATAGTGGCTACGAACCCAACTATTGAATGAAGAGCCACTCCAATCTAACGACGAGCCTGTGTTACCAAGAGCGATGGTATCACTGCGCAGGCACAGGAAGGGTGTGCATAGCTTTCGGCGCGCTTGAGCTTACAAATAAACCAGTTTCGTCGCGACCTCACCGCTGCCCCGCGCGCCAGTCACCCCCCCCCCCTCCCTCGCCGTCCCACTGCGAGTGTTGCGTGCTATCTACAAACCCCTCCCTCCCAACCGCCACACCACACCTGTGACCTCACGTAATGCCCGTTTAATGCTCGGATTCAACTTGTTCCATATGACATGCCACATCTCCCTGCCGTGATCACCGGTTCTTGTGACATCTCGCTAACCGCCCCGGTATATTTGTCGCAAGTAATGCATAACGTCTTGTTTTCTATTCTGTGTTGGTATGGTTTCCTCTATGATGCTGATCAGGTATCGAGCTCGTGCGCGCTCAGGAAATACCATTTCTAGCCGAAAAGTAGGCGTCGCTCGTGCCGGACTGCGCGGCGGTGCGGAGTGTGCGCGGGGTGTGCGCGGGGTGTGTGCGGGGTGTGCGCGGCGGGGCGGGGGCGGGGGCGGGGGCGGCGGGGGCGGCGGTGCGGCGCCAGTGCTCGTGTGGAAGCGTGCGCGAGAGGTCGCCCTGTGCTTAGAGCGGCGCGGCCGCGGAGTGTGATGCGAGCGTGCCGCCCGCCATGGCCACGCTCGGCCTATCCAAGGTGTTCATCCTCGACAAGTACTTTACCGAATTGCAGAAGTTCTGGGAGACTGAGAAGAAACTGCAAGGTGAGCGAACCATCCTCGCCCCGCTGCCCGTGCACCGCACCGCCCACCCGCTCTGTGATGATTATTACTTTTTGTGTAGTGTTCGGCGCTCGAAAGCTCCGCGTCGTGCACGAAGCGCTTGCGCACGCTTCTGTGTGTGATAGTGTGTGTTTGTATGAATTGGACGAGTATATGAGGCAGGTAGGCGGGCGGGCGCGACGTCGGCGACGGTTTTACTGGTATAGCAGACGCCGCGCCGTACCAAGTGTGACGCGTGGTCACGGTGCATGCGCCACACGTCGCGCAATGTTTGTAAACAGAGGCGCCGCGCCGCACCGCTCCCTGTACACACCGCGTTGTACTCTAAACTAATTAGAAACCTCCCGGAGGTAACAAATAACAAACGAGCGGAATGTCGTTGTGTCGGTCGCGGTACTTGGGCTGCCCCGCTGCGCCGCGACGTACCTGCGCGCCGCGCCCGCACCCGCGCCGCGCCGCGCCGGAGACTCACCTCTAAACCCTTTTACTGATCGCCGTTAAGATATCCTCCGAAATACAATAATGTCGGTATTCCGCTTAAGCTGTATTGTCTTATAACATATTCATGAGGGAATATTTACAAAATTATGTGTCGAATTATATTAAATCCAGAGGTTCTAGCAGAAACAACTTACGAAATATGTTTGACGTTTCGATACAAATATTATTCGCAAGATATTGAGATTCGTAATAGACAACTAATAAAAGTGAGAAACAGTATTCAAATTTCAAACACTAAGAACAATATACAGGCAATGAACTCAAGTTGTTTAGTTGTGATACGAGTTACATAGTAACTATTAGTTAATCTGTGATACGAGGCAGGGGAGTGTGGTTAAGGATATCAGTGCAAGACGTTAGTGAAATTGCTAACCCGCTCTACCAGCACCGCTGGTATCACCGCTGTATCCCAGCCAACACACACATTTATATTCACAAACCCTACTATCAAAACTATTGTGCTTGAGAGCGCTATTTCGTTGTTTTTCATCAAAAATGGACAAATCGAATATTATACAGAAATCCATGTATAATAAAAAATACAAATGTGAAGAACTAAGTTTTTCTTGAATAGAAGCGAAGTGTCCGAGTACAGCGTCGTGTCGGTGGTTCTAACGAAGTGCTCATGTTTTCGGTACTTTAGTCAACATACAGGCTATAACTAAATTGACTTGTAAAGATCACGATGTGATGTCAGGGTTATGGATTTTTTTTTATAAAACTACAAATTAGTAAATGAATACATCCGAAAGTTACACACATTGTCCTGATTCCTAGGTCAACCTGTATCGTGGGTATCAGGAACTACGAGGGACTTCTGTCCCACACCCAAATCTTATACAAATACAACTAGCTTCTACCCACAGTTTTGTCTGCTTGAAATGAATTTGGTGAAAAACACTGTTTCCCATACAAACTTGCAACCCTTTTCCCGCCTTTAGCGGTTCAATTAAGAAATACTTTCTTAAATGATGTCTACAATATAAAATCAACGCCCACCTAAAATGTGCTTAAATTTTTTACTTTTTACAAGACGATGATGAATCGTCTGTTGTTTGTGTAGATACAAAACTTCCGAGAAAGTTTTTAAATTATTTTAAAATAATAGAGGTTTATTTTTTGATGTTATACCAAAGTAAATGATGTAAATAAATATTTGTTAATATTGTAGTATCTGTCACAAAAATAAATTATATGCTTAAGCAGGTGTGCCGGGCCTTGCTTGTGTTATGTAAAACTGCATCTGTACCTGGGAGGCTGAGTGCGAGCGCTGCGCGGAGACGTGCGGCGCGGAGGTGGTCGGAGGTGGTCGGAGGCGGGGAGGCGAGGGGGGGAGCTGGTCGGTACGGCTAACGGCATGTAATAGATAGGTGGGCCGCAAGTTTCGCCTCCACCACTCACTGCACTAAACATGTGCTTGCTAAGTTTGGTTCCTTTAGTTGCTATTAAGTTTCAATTCTTTGTCTCTGTGTCATATACTCGTTTTATAGCATCGACATTTTCCTGACATACTTTAATAACTGCTGCTGTGATGGTTATCACACAGTTTAAATAATGAGACATATAAATCTCACGCTGCAGTGTCAATAAGCTGAATATTGCTTAATAAGTAGTAGGTAGGTTAGAGATTGGGCATTATGAGATTGAAAGTCGACAGGTGGAGGTGCGTTGTATCCGCCTACCCCTATGGTCGACAGCCGTGAGCCTATGTATGTATGAGACTTAAAAACTTATGTCTCGAGAAGACACCGATAGCCCAGTGTCATACAGTGCTTTTGTAATTCAAAGTTCTGTGTGGTGTTGTTTATGTGCAGGCAAAATTAACATCACGCACTACCTGTTCCATTCGTCATACAACATTTGTTTCGGTGCGGAAATCGAACCCGCGGAGTCTCGTCTCACAGCCGGCTACTAGCCTGCTGCTCCACGGAGGAAGTCAACATTACAATATCAATATTTATAAAAAAAATGGTTAAAATACTTCATGACACGTCCACGGTGGACGGTCCGCCTCAGTACTCACATAACTTACTGCAATTACAATCCAATAACATAGTCTCAACATTCTATTGGTATTCTTGTGCCACGAGTTTTTATCCGCGAGCCTTCTCGCGCCGCCGCCGCGCCGCCGCCCTGCACTCCGCGCCTTTCTCGTGTGTTGCAACTGTCGGGAAATATGAATAGAGCAAGAATGAGTATGCGAGAATAGCTGGGACTGTACTCATTGTCATCTCTCCGTGTCTTATTCCCATTTTCATCAACTTTTCCTTAATTTAAGTAAATAAACATTTTTTGAGAACAGTTTATTACGAGGCGGGAAGTATAGAAACGTCTTTAGATGTGATATTTCGTATCCTTAAAAGATTTTTAGGGTATCAAGAACTTAAACGTAACTTAAAAAGAACATTTTTCTTTTAATCGCAGTCTCAGCAGAACAACACAAGTTTTAGTTTGTTTAAGTTTTGTTTTTTTAGTGTTCATTTTTTTTGGTTGTGTTTTAATTTGTCCATGCGTATAAGTTAGTTTTAAGTTTTTTTATTGTAATAATATCTGTTAGCCGTTTAATTTATTTTGTGCATGGTGTTTGCCAGTAAATGGCTGTTGCACTTAGATCTTAAGATAAGTTTTCTTTGTATATTATTATGTGTTGAATTAGTGTAAACAACCGTTGGTGAACCTTAATAAATAAATAAATTAAAGAGAGGTGGTAACGACAATTAAAACGATTAACACTTTCATACAAATTTTAATCCTCTTTCACTTGCCCTCATCCCACTTGGACAGGGGTCGGCGCGACACGGCTTTTTAATACATGTTATAGACAGATTTAGTTTGACGTATCAATCGAGGATGAATCAATCAATATTTATCCCTGTGTGGTATGTTTCCTAAGCAGTGAAATACATAGTTATTTTCATTAGCGGTAGACATGATTAAAACTTACCTAGTTCGCGGCTCAAAGTATTCTCCTGTTTAAAATATGGACCACTTCAAGTAACAACCAATAAATAAATAAATACACGCACAAAATATGTAACTTGTCCCGCCTGAAGTCAGTGACGGCCGGCGGAGCGGCTATTTTTTTATTGAAGAAAAGGCAAGGCTTTTGACTGTAATCGCACCTGATACGGTACAGCCTACGTTGTTACACGCCTGGCTAAAGTATACATATTCACTGTAACTTTGAAAAGTCCCAGATTATTTTTAGATACTGAATGGTGATGGGAGACGTAAAGGGCGTTGTTTGTTTTCATTATAAGAATGTTTAGAAAAAACAATTGTTGTTTAAACATACACTTCCACAACACTCACAAGAGAACTCTGCATAATAATATTTAGATTATTTGAATAAAATTATTTTATTTAGTCCGGTCAATTTAGACATTTCAAATAACAAAAATTCCCACAAAGCTAAATTTTGGTGGAGGGCTGGGGTTTACCATTACAAATAAAGTTTTAAAAATCCCCATCGATCCCATGAGTGCTTCAAAAGTTATTCGGGGTCAAAGGTTAAAATTTGAGGTTTTTTGGATTTTTCTCAAAAACGGTAAGTTTTATCAAAAAATACCTCAAACTAAAGTTGTAGATCTTAAAATTCTCTACGAAAATGGTCTTAATAATTTTTTCCTAAGAGTTACTATTCCTGAGATATCGCAATTCTAAGAGTCACATTATACATGATATGCACATACTAGCTTTTGCTCGCGGCTCCGCCCGCGTAATCAGCATTTTCCGGGATAAAATTAACCTGTAACCGTCTCCAGGGTCCCATCTATCCCTGTAGATATATTCATCAAAATCGGTTCAGTGATTTAGGCGTGAAAGCGTAACAAACAAACTCACTTTCGCACTAACTTTCACCCCCCTTTTCATCTCTTATTAACTAAAATTTCCAAAATTCCTGAAACACTTGTTTATTTGTTTTACGTCAATAACCAAAATACAAAGTTTTGTTTATGTAACTTTCAAAATGACGGACTTTCATACATATTATCATCCCCTATTTTGACCCCTTTGGGGTGGAATTTTCTAAAATCCTTTCTTAGTAGGTGCTTATATAACAAAATGAATATACAGTCCGAATTTCATGCTTGTAGCCTTGATAGTTTGCGCTTGGCTAGGCACCTACCAAGAAAGGATAAATACGTGTTTCAGGAATTTTGGAAATTTTAGTTAATAATAGATGAAAAGGGAGGTGAAAGTTAATGCGAAAGCGAGTTTGTTTGTTACGCTTTCACGCCTAAATCACTGAACCGATTTTGATGAATTTATCTACAGGGATAGATGGGAACCCTGGAGACGGTTACAGGCTACTTTTATCCCGGAAAATGCTGTTCACGCGGGCGGAGCCGCGAGCAAAAGCTAGTTAGATATAAGGTTACGCGATAAAAATAGCACAGCATCAAAACACACCAACTTATTATATAATGTTGGTATTAAATTATATATTCTGGCATTTGATAGATCGCAATATGGATCGCAGCAGTGTGTAAAGCGCGTTAAAACTAGCGTTATTTCAAGGGATTATTTAATTAAAAAATTGACAGATTAGGTAATATATTGTTGTCTATTGAATGCACGCCACCAATGCAATGTTCAGTGCGTGAGTGACCGGACGCAGGTGTGTACCGCGCGCCAACCAAAAGACTTCAACGCGCTATGTTAACGCACACTTTTACATATAAACATACATAGTACATAAAAACGCCCGGGAAATCTTAAAATGTTAGCGGTACACGTTTTATCTCGTAACTCACTTTACAGAGTGTCATAAAAGTCGTGTTTTGGTCAACAAAGTGTTTAATACTCTCAAACGGCGTGTGAAAAGTTCAGTTGTGGTATAGATTTGTAAGCTTTACATATTTGTCTACACACTCGATGGGAAGTCCGTTCAATTATTAATTTATAATTATTTACAGTTATAACAGCACTACCGTTATTGATAGAGCGAATAAAATTATCTTATTTCGGACACAAAATGAAGCGGTTACAAGTTTATTTTCGCAATGACAACTAGTGAATGACAAGCAGCAGTTTGGAAGTTGATACCGATTCTGTGGTAGTACGCAGTGAAGATATTATTGTTGATTTAGATGAGTTTTTTACTGATATTATACTTTGATGTTTTAACTAAATATTCAACGGAGTAAGGAGAATTACAGTCGACGGTTATTGGCGTGGTGTCCGCGATGAGACAGGCGCGAGGCGCGTGGACATTCCGTACTTCTGGCGTCCATTACTCACCCGCGCCGAGACTAATTGTAGCGCGCCGATAGCCGCTGTCTATCAGGGCTGCCACTGTTCTCTGTCAGCTGTCATCGCTTAAATATATACACATGTTGGCCACAGATTTTATTTCTTATTTATTTTTGCTTATGCGTTTTCTTACCTTGATATATTCTCGTGTGTAATGTTAAAAATGCAGTAACATTAGTGACAGCCCTATGAACGGCGCGTGCTGAGTTGTGGCTCTTTTTGCGAATGACGCTCGTATGTGGGAATGTCTGAGCAGTAAGTGTGAGCGGCTAGTGCGTCCTCGATGGAGACGCGCCGGTGTTTTTGCTCGTTTTCCGCATGTCACGCCACAAACGCCGTCGTTACGACTAAAACTATGTACAAACTTGAACGCTTTCATCTTCCACTTGCGTTTTTCTCAGACATGCTTTTCCGATCAGTATATATTTGAGGCATCTGCTGTGAGTTGTCATTCCATATTTTTTTCTATTTTTCACACATGCGCTTTATGCATGCATTAGAACAAGACGCACATGAACTATAGTGACGTTGACGTGTCTGGTAATTATTACGCACATGGGTCACAGACGCGAGGTGCGGCGTGCGGTGTTGGTGTGCATCTCCACGTGATGTTTGTCGTTTTGTCATTTCTGACGAAGTGCGCGAGCTCAACGTTCGGTCGCAATTTAATTTTGTGCGCCTGAGTCATGCCGACGCAGGTCCTAGCTGTCCAATACTGAGGTAATGTCAATCAGACTTGACGAATACCCGCCGACAACGTATGATTTTACGTGGAATACTATATAGAATATTGTTTCTATACACTTGTAAAAACAGAAGCTATTTTTAATATTCAAACTGTCGTAATTAATCATGCGATGCCAAGAAATCAGGACGAATAAATATTTTAAATCTGTTATACTGTACACACGTTTATAGTCGCCCGCCAGTTTTATCGAAGGCATAGGCAGAGATGCAATTAGTACACCTCCGGTTCGTTGAGCTTCTTTCTATATTATGACGTGATAGGTGGCGAACGTATTATATATCGGGCGTAAATTGCACGCATGTGTGACATTATCTAATTGAAAATCACACATGAGGTACAATACAGTAAAATACATTTTAATTATTTAAAAAGGTATGTGTGGTGTATAAGACAGTATACATTGACATTATTGGTCTGATAGAGGAGCACTACCGCACCAGAGATATTGACGGTGGTCGGCGCGCACGTCGCGCGTCGTATGCGCAGAAAGTAAAAGCAAAGTTCAGCGAACACTTGTCGCGACTTGAGCGCGTGCGCACTTTTTGCTCGCTCTATGTCTTTCCGGTTGATTGATGTGTGCGACGCCAACTCGCAGCTAAATCGCACTTTTTAAACGCACGCGTGATTCTAGCTTTTTACGGTTTTTCCTACGTTTGTTTTAATTAAAGAATCATTAGCATTACTCCAGGTACAGTTAACAATAGGAGTGCACATGCCGTGGCCGCGTACTGCTTGCTTTTAGCTCGAAGCAGCGCACATACGGTTATCGCAGCCTTTATTGCAAATGCGTAGTCGCAAAAACTAGGTACCGTTGTAATTAATATTCGTATCGTGTTACTGTTTGGCTAAAGTGATAATATTTCCCGGCACTCCTCGGCTCCATTTAAATTGTAAAATATGCATGTATTATCACACACTGTAAGCAACATTATGTTTATTATATGCATGTTGCCATCTGTCATTTGAGTGCCTAGTGCGAGTGTTTATCGATATGTGCCACGTCATTATAATATGACGTATTAAATATGCAAACCGGCACAGCGCCCTTAACAGATTGTATTTGAAATTTATTAACTTCATATCGTATGTGAAATTTACGGTAGAACATTTTAAAGTTGTTTTTTAGATAATACTTCCTATAAATTAACCCACTGGATAATTTTCAGTAAAACTTATATTTTATTGAATCATATTTTTCCTGATAAAATTATTAATAATTCAAAGTTCTGTGTGGTGTTGCTTCTGTTTACGGGCAGGCGTGGCGCTTATCATCAGGCGAGCGCCTTTCTCGTCTCGTCATGTATTAAATAATAAAAACAATATATAGTACAAAAACAAATTTAAAATGCTTTACCGTAAAGGTCACGTATTGGCGCTTTAGTATTTTTGCGTTTCCACTGACGATATCTATTTTGCATTCCTTGTATACAAATGACGTGACAGATATAGAAAAAACACACACTATGCACACACCTCATTCATATTGGGTGTAAGGCTACGCGTTATGTTACGTACACCGTGTGTAACAAGTGAGCCATTGTCGCCGGTGACAGTCCCCTGCCCGCTGTCCCCGCGTTTCCCACTCCTCGGTTCTCGCCACTCGCCCAGTTGAGTCGCACTCTCGCCTCACCAACCGGTTATCGAAGTTATATTTTTGTCGTTGACGTGTAACGACGTTATTTGACCTTGTTCTAGTTCCTTCCTATGTTTTTGTCATAAAATTGGCAGCATTTGTTGCGGTTTGTGTCAGCCTGGCGCGGTGCGACCACATGCCACGTCGCGGGCTGATTACAATAATTTTCCTTTTGTATGTACCAGTAAGACAGATTTTATTGAGGATTGATTGTTTCAAATTTAAAATGTCAATCAAGAAAGATTTCACAGTATATAGATGCCGGTATACTTTTCTATGGTTAATTTTTCATTGCTTGTACTTTTATTGCAAACTATTCAGATTATACCAGGTCAATGACCTATGCTAAAATACGGACTGGTAAAAAACGAATTTTTTGCAAGTTCTATTAAGTTATGCCTTATGTTGTATTACTGACTAAAGTGTTATTCCTTGGAAAGCTTTGTAAGAGAGCTCTTAGTTGAGTAGTTATCTTTCCAAAATCAACGCATCGCAGAACATCATTATCTAATTTGATATGGCATTTAATTTCCCGTGCGAAGGCCGCATGTTGAAAAACGCTTGTTATTTTTTAATTGAACTTGCAGACAAGGACAATATTATAAACAACTAACCTTCGGTTTTTATTAAAAATCTATCTAGGTTTTTTAATTACATTCCAAGATTAAGGTATAATTCTAGATATAAAAGGATTGAAATCCACATGGATTAATTTTAAAAGCTTTCACTGTCACACTGTCTATTTTAATACACGTTAGTAAATGGCACGCCCGGCCCGCGCCACTCAGCTGCTGGTGCGGTGTGGTACGACGCGGTGTTTACGAGTGCGTGTGCGAAGGAACGCGCGCAAGTTCGCCAACATTATAACTTTCACAGAATCTGAGGGCGTTTCATTCGCATTACCGAGAGCTCTCTCAAAATACACCCGGATGTCCGAGGTGCGGTGTGCCGTGCGGAGACGGGTAGGGGAATGGAGGTGTCCTTCGGTCTCGCACTAATAAAAAGGTTTTTGACGCGACGCGGCGCGGCGTGCGGGCGGCGCGAGTTTGCCGCGGCCGGCGCTGTGAAAGGGCGCCACCGCCTCGCCGCCGCGCCGCCGCACCGCGCCTCTGCGACCGGTTGTGTGTCCCTCTCCCTCCCTGCACGCCGCACACCCTCACACAACAACATTATAAAATAATCAGGTGGACCAATCCGTAGGCTCGTGACTGTTAACGTCAATATTTGGTTATGAGGCATCTTTAAAGCAATTACACGAGATTGTATCGCTGAAACCACACCACTGCAAGAATCTATGTTGAGACCAGAACAGGACAGTCACCACATACACACATACACACTCATACAACGTGCTTAGACTACCAGCCTTCTAGTAATCAGATATTTTTCAATCTACACTGGAATCTGCGACTACGGATACAAAACCGCAATTAGTTATTTCTATCGATATTTGAGTAGGTACGGCAAGAACGTTTCTCTATTATCTGAAGGTAGCGAGTGGTGTTGGCGTCCTAAGGTGCAAAACTTCAATAGTCTTATCGCTTAATTTGGATCAGGTAGGGAGACACAAAGAATTAGTTGTTTGTAATGGCATGGCGTCTATATCTAAATGCATACTATTGCAGCGGTGTAAAGTCATGAAGAGGTTTATGTATAAGATCCCTTATAAGCGCATGGTTAGTACGTATTGACGCTTTTTTGACTGGGATAAAAGACGACATTTATCTCATAGCGTGGCGTAAATTGGGGTTTGAAGCAGCGTCACCTTGAGCATACACGAGTAAAGCCGGTGTTTTAAACTGAGGTAGTTAGTCTCATATTGTACTATACCATAACATGTGTTTGTATTCGCAGACGCGTCGTCGTCGAACGAAGCAGTTCACCTGCAACGGCGGCTGCTGAGCCTCAGCTCGGAGCTGGTGACGCTCCGCAACCACTTACACGTGGGCGCGGCTGGCGCGGCTGGTGCAGCGGGCGCGGGTGGCGCGGGCGCGGGTGCTGGCGGTGCTGGCGGCGCGGGAGGTGCGGGAGGTGCGGGAGGCTCGCAGCCGGCCGTGCCGCCGCGCGCGCATCATCTGCCGCCCCCGCCCACCGCTCATGCGTATCATCCCGCTCCACCTCCACCAGGTACCATCAGTGTCTCCTAATATCTTAGTATTTTCATCTTCGAGCCCGACTCTACAATATTTAGTGTATGCCCCGCATGAAGCGCGACGGAAAACACATCATATCGTATTCTAATCTGCGATATTCTCATTCACTGTACGAACTGAACGAAATGTTGTCACTTCACGTCGGTTTTCTGTGAGACAACCTATATGTTAGGGGAAAGGGTTCTACGTATCATACATACTGTCTCATTGGCACAGTTGTAATACGTACGCAGTACGACGGCTGTGCTAAGATCTCGAGTTCGATTCTCGGGTCGGGTAAAACTGATATTGGAGTATTCTATCACGAAATGGTCAGTATTAGCCCAGAGTCTGGAATTGTGCCTGGTATGGCAAAGGGCTCGTCCCCTATCACATCATGGCTGGCGATAAGCTCGGCGAAATGTGGGTGTACTTGTTCACACCTTTGCCTTTGGGGATTGCAGGCGTAAATATGTATGTAACGTGGTACCACCACCTTTTAGGTATTAACATGATCCCGCTGCTGAGAAATGTTGAGATTTATTAGTAAAAAAATGCGACAAGTGTAGTTTTGACAGTCCCCTCTTAAGGTTAACCTTACATTACTTGAAGAACTTTAAAAAGGCAGAAACAAGTGGAAATTCAAGAAGAAAAAAGTGAAGGATGCGAGGCCCGGGCTTAATATTCTCAAAAGTGGTTTAGTTTTATTAAGTTTTAATAGAACGGCAAACAAAAGATACATGATTCGTCTGTTTTCAGTCAGCGAACTCTTGTAGCACCCAAATGTCGAGCATTTTTTGTATGTTTTCAAATGAGGTTTCATCAATGACATCAACTTTATCCAACAGGACCATGTTACATTATAACAATATGACCAGAGCGAACTGCATCTTTTATATTAAAATTTCCTGATTGAAATCGCTTAACAAACAGCTTTGTCCTTACTGATACTGCATTAGGTCCATAAACAGCACTTTTTTCGCCGCTGGTGTCGTGTTACTTTTTATTTCTTTCAAACACAAATCAAAAGAATTGAATTTTGAATTTGAATTGTTTTTCTTCTCATTTCATTTTTTTAATGGTGTCTTAGCCAGCCAGGTACAAACAGTTCAAACAAAGAAATTGCATTACAACGTTATACATATAAAATAGGTAGGACCGAAAAGACTCTTCCGGCCTATTAACCCAGTCTGACCTGTTAGTGTGTACAGCGCAGCGTGGGAGCACTTACTTGTTGCCTAGTGTCTGGATATTAATGATATGTAATGTGCAGAAGCTCGATGGCGGAGCGCGCCGGTGTCAGCGCCTGCTCCGGCGGTGCTGGGTGCGGGCGCGGGGGGTGCGGGCGCGGCGTGTGTGTCGGCGGGTGCGAGCGGAGGTAACAGCGGCGGAGGCAGCGGCGCTGACGTCGACGATCTCATACACCTGCGCGGCCCGCTCACGGAGGACGCTGTAGTGCGCACGCTACAGACGCGCTTCTACCACAATAAGTTCTATGTGAGTTTTTATATCACCATTATTGTCAAAAGCATTTGGAAACCATATATAATTAAGACAGTAAATACATACCTGCTTATGAAATGCCATCATAATATTTTTATACATGGCCAGTGTGAATGGTACAGTTGGGAGGGGAAGGCCTCGGAGAACGTTCTTAGATCAATGCGGAGATATTGTCGAGAAAGGCCAGGTCAAATACTTTTGGGGTACTCCCCAAACCGACGTGCATGCATGAAGAATATAATGAGAGTGAAAGAGGCCAAAGAGGTTTGTAAGGCTCGCAGCAGGTTGAAGTCCGTTGTTGCTGGATACCCCTATGGGAAACAGGCGTGAGTATATGTAATTTTTCCTAAACTTACCTACCTCGCCTATTTATAGTGTAAAATATAAGTATTTTGCTCCCCATAGTATTATAATACCGCCTGTTTTATTTGGATATGGCGACAAATCGGCTTTTTGGCAATGGGACATCTTTAAGGAGAGAAGAGGATATGTGCACGAGGAGGAGGATAGAGGAGACCTAACCGACGCAGTCGCTCTTTGATTGGATTGAAGGACTGTTAGGTAGGAATAATGTCAGCATATCGGTTAAATCCATTTAGGCGGCTTCCATCGTAGCATGGCTTTTTTCAACCCATGAAAAAACAGCACTCAAGCTCCTAAAAGTCTCTGCTTACTTCTAGACCCGTCCCTGCATATAACGGTTTCACAGTTCGTTTAGGCCAGTTTTCTTTTGTCTGTTGTTTACTTCCTTAGGTGATCGATTACGACGAGAACAAGCACAAGCTCCTGTTTTTGCAACATTATTCGAATGTACTGTACATGTGTGTATGTGTGTGACTTTATGCGGTATGATGTTGTAGACTATGGTGGGTCCAATCCTGATCGCACTGAACGCGTACACCGACGCGTGTAATGCACTGACGCTGACGGCGGCGCGCGCGCACCGGCCCGAGCTGGCGCGGCTCGTGCACGACGCGGTGCGACACCAGGCAGATACCGGCTATCCACAGGTACGATCATAGGATAAACTTGTGCATGGTTAATTAGGCTTTTTGAATGTCAAATTAAAACGTTGAGCAATTAGGGCATTTTTTTAAGACCTTTTTACACATCAATAAGACTCTGGTAGTATTTCGGAAGTACCGACAATGCAGAATATACATCATGAAACTCAACCAAAAGGTTTTATCTAAATGTCTTAATGAGATAATAATTCATCCAGTGACCATATATGTCAACCCTTCATCTCCGTGAAGTGTCTTCCATCCATGTTCTTTAAGTGATCAATAGTCATCCATATTGTTGCAGGCTATTATCCTGTCGGGTGTGTCGGGGTCTGGCAAGACGCATGCGTCGATGGTGCTGCTGCGGCGGTTGTTCGACGTGGCGGGCGGCGGGCCCGAGACCGACGCGTTCAAACACCTCGCTGCTGCCTTCACCGTGCTGCGAGCCCTCGGCACCGCCGCTACACCCGCCAACTCGCACTCGAGCCGCATTGTGAGTCACTTACTTAATCATTCAAGAACTCACTCCACAGTCCGTACGTCCATATTACTGGATTCCCAAATGTACACTTTAAGAAGCCTCATTGTTTTCTTTTAAGGTCGGTAAAGAATCCATGTCTGTTCTGGTACTGTGGAGTGTTCATTGGTCGGCGATTAGTTACCATCGTATGACGCAATTACTTTTACACAGATATATGCTATACAAAAATTCTTCATAAACTTTAAGGGTTCACGAAGCTCGCCATAGAATTTATCAAGTCCCTGTTGTAGACTGGATCGCTAGGCCATTCAGTCGGATAATATTATGTGATTTATACACCGTTCAGGGTCATTTCATCGAGGTGCAAGTGACTGACGGCGCACTGTACCGTACCAAGATCCACTGCTACTTCCTGGACCAGACGCGCGTGGTGCGGCCGCCGCCCGGCGAGCGCAACTACCACATCTTCTACCAGATGTTGGCCGGACTCACACCCGACGAACGCGCACAGCTGCACCTCGAGGGGTACTCACCTCAGGACTTGAGGTATGGATATAATAACATTAGCCTTGTATTAAATATATACCTACTGTCCCACTGCAAGCCATGGCCGACATGTAATGATGACAAGCGTAATATTTCAGTGTTAATTGGTATTATTCACATACTTATGATATTCTTGTCGATAATTCTCAGGTATTAAGGTTTCCTCCGGATACTTTTTCTTCTTGGGGGTTCGAATTTGCAACATCTGTTTTGGTAGTTCATACCACTCCTCGCTAGATCGCTATACCGCTTATCGGCGGCCTAAGATCGCTGAGTTTAGTTATTGCACCATTTCCAGTTCAGAGTTCCATTTACTCTTTAAAACACCTATTAAGAGTCCCTTATATAAAAATTAAATATCGTGATTGGTCGCCGACAGGTACCTGGCATCGCCGCATCAACGTCGCGCGGAGCCGGAGGACGCGGCGCGGTTTCACGCGTGGAAGACCTGTCTCGTGATCCTCGGCATCCCATTCCTGGACGTGGTGCGGGTGCTGGCCGCCGTGCTGCTGCTTGGCAACGTACAGTTCATAGAGAACACCGAGGGCGGCGCCGAGCCCGGTGGCGAGGCGGAGCTGGCCGCCGCCGCCGCGTTGCTAGGCGTCGCTGCCCCGGCGCTGCTGCGCGGGCTCACCACCCGCGCACCACCTCGCCGCTCGAACGCCGGCGGCACCGGCGGCACCGGCGGGGCTCGCGGCCCCCGTGCGGCCGCCACGCCCGCCGCCGCCAGCGCCGCTCGTGACTCGCTCGCGAAGGCGCTCTACTGCCGCACCGTCGCCACCATAGTGCGCCGCGCCAACTCGCTCAAGCGGCTCGGCTCCACGTTGGGCACGCTCTCGTCAGACTCGAACGAGTCTGTTCACGGCCCGGAGGCGGCCCGTCGCGCGCTGTCTGCGGGGGCGGCGCGGGCGGCTCGGGCGGGCGCGCGCTCGATGGCCGCGCTCAACGACGCCGTCAGACACGCCACAGACGGGTTCGTCGGCATCCTCGACATGTTCGGGTTCGAGGACGCGGCGCCGAGTCGGCTGGAGCACCTGTGCGCGAACTTGTGCGCCGAGACGATGCAGCACTTCTACAACACGCACGTGTTCAAGTCGGCGGCGGAGTCGTGTCGCGAGGAGGGCGTCGCGTGTCCACTGGAGGTGGAGTACGTGGACAACGTGCCGTGCATCGACCTGGTGTCGTCGCTGCGCGGCGGGCTGCTGGCGGCGCTGGACGCGGAGTGCGCGGCGGGCGGCAGCGCGGAGCAGTACGTGTCGCGCGTGAGGGCGGCGCACCGCGCGCACCCGCGCCTCGCCGACGCGCGTCCGCCGCACGCGCGCCGCTTCGCCGTCAGACACTACGCCGGCGAGGTCACATACGACGCGGCCGACTTCCTCGAGGCGAACCGGGACGCCGTACCCGACGACCTGCTCGCCGCCTTCGACTCTGCCACTTGCGAGTTTGGTTTCGCAACACATCTCTTTGGGGCTGAACTTAAGGTATCAATTTGTTTCAATATATCTCTCAATCATTTTTATTTTAAGCTCAATCGGCATAACTTATACTGTACACATATTGTGATGTGTGAACATTATTGTACTTAAAATTTGCATGCACTGTGCAGACGCTGGCGGCACAGGGTGGCGCGGCGAACGCCGGCGGTGGATTTTTCCGCGCGTCGCCAACCGTAGTGGCTGAAGGAGGCTCTACGCTCACTCAAGACTTCCACACGCGGCTGGACAACCTGCTGCGAACATTAGTGCACGCGCGGCCCCACTTCGTGCGATGTTTGCGCTCCAACGCAACAGAAACGCCGATGCTATTCGAACGTGCTACCGTCGCTAGACAGGTGAATATGGAAATTCACATCACGTTCCTAAGTTCAAACTTATCAATACCAACATCACCTCATTAATGTAGTAAAATTAAAACTTTGTACGTATTGCGTGGATATTTTGTTAAGTTAGTATGGTGCAATGGTTGCAGGTGCGCGCGCTGCAGATCCTGGAGACGAGCCAGCTGATGGCGAGCGGTTACCCGCACCGCATGCGGTTCCGAGCATTCAGTGCTCGATACCGCGCGCTGTGGGGTCGGGTGGTGTGGGGCGTGCGGGGCGCGCGGGCCGACAGGAGCGAGCGCGGCGAGCGGGAGGGCGGGGCGGAGTGCGCGCGCGTGCTGCGCTCCGTGCAGGCCGCCGCCGCGCCGCCCGCGCCCGCCTCGCCCGCCGCCGTGCGCTGGGCACTCGGCAAGCGGCACGTCTTCCTCAGCGAGGGCATGCGACAGGTCACTCCCCATACTGTTCTGAACTAGAAATAAAGTAAGTGCTCAGTGATCCCCACCGTTCATGAACACCCGCAATACCAGAAGAATTATTGGTGTGCGCCGACCTTAAATGCAAGAAATAGAGATTGGGAAGGGGAATTTTGGCCTCCGTAAATCTCATTCACTATATGAAATGTAACTGAAAGCTTTCACTTCACGTTAGTTTTCTGTGAGACCGAGGTAGCAAAACTTATGGAAACACTGTTAACAGAGTGGTTCTATCACGTACTTATTACTTTTTAATGATACGTGTGATTTAGTCCGATGTGGCGCGGCATTGTAATGTTGTGTAACGGTTGTGGTACAGGTATTGGAGCGCATGCGCCGAGCACGGCGGCAGGCGGCTGCGGAGTGCATCCAGGCGACGTGGCGGAGACACCGCGCGCGGCCGCGCCCGCCGCCCGCTCCCCCCGCTCCCTCCGCCGCGCCCCCCGCTCCCCCCACCGCCGCCCCCGCCGCCCCGGCGCGCCCCCGCCCGGCTCCCATCGCCGGCACTCCCCCGCCGGACCCACCAGACAAATGCGACCCCGCACTTGTCAAACGAACCTGCTCACTCTTCGGACTCGACTTGGTGATTATTTTTTATACTATTTCAAAAAGTGGTTATTGAACCACACTAACATAGACTTGAAGCACTTTATAGTGACGCGCAGTTATCAGATATTTGCATAAATCCATTGAACATATGTACCTATCTATCACTCAAGCCGACAGACCTGATAGGACACGTCGATACAATGACAGGTCCGTGAATGAAAGCGGAATAGTGTCAGATCAACAGCGGACGAGTAGCCGGTTACGAAGCCGGAGACCCTGAGTACGATTCCCGCACCGAGACAAATGTTTGTGTGATCCACTAATATTGGTTTCGGGTCTGGTGGTTGTGGGACTGCAAGACTCGTAGTTCCTGATACCCACGATACAGGTTTAACCTAGTGTGGGATCATGACTTTGTGTGTATTTATTTATTTATTATTTTTTCGTTGCGACCTAAGATTAGTTCGTGCCATAGCATCGGGTTGCGTCATTTGACAATGAGTGTTGAGTGTGTGTTGTATGGTTGTATGTATGCGCAGGAGCGTCCGCCGCCGCTGCCGGCGCCGCGCGCGTACGTGGTGTCGGGCGGAGTGAAGGTGCGCTACCCGCAGCAGCGCACGGCGCGCGCCGACTGGGCGGACGAGGCGGGCGCGCGGCTGCGACCCGGCGACCACGTGCTCGTGCTCGGCGCCGCGCGCTCCGGCTCCGGACACCTCGCCGTGCAGGTAACCACCACCACTCACCACTCACTGCTCACCTGCGGCCCGGCGACCACGTGCCTGTGCTCGGCGCCGCGCGCTCCGGCTCCGGACACCTCGCCGTGCAGGTAACCACCACCACTCACCACTCACTGCTCAACTGCGGCCCGGCGACCACGTGCTCGTGCTCGGCGCCGCGCGCTCCGGCTCCGGACACCTCGCCGTGCAGGTAACCATCACATTCTGGGATACAATTCAGGTCTGCGAAATGTACTGGTTATACACCTCCGCCCATCCCTTCGGGATAATTCCCGTGTGGTGTGGTGGTGTGGGTGCGAACTTAAATGACATTTATCTTAAAATACTTTTAGTATTAGAACCCCACTGTAGCCAGTTTTGTCTACAACATAAACAGGCCGGCTCATCCGAATTGTTACCAATGTCTCACAGAAAACCGACATAAAGTTGTGGCTTGCCTCTGCATTTCGTAAGATGAGTGGATTATTCTAAAGCCCAAATGCCCCCCACCTAATTCTTAATTCCCAATTCTCTACCTATGCCTTTCTTTTAAGGTCGGCATTGCGTCCATGATAATTCTGATATTGTGGGTTATTTGCTCATTTGCCGTCATATACTTTACGAAAAAAGATAGTTATATATTTTTTTTATCCTGGGTCGACAAAGAAGCTATCATTTCACCTTTTATATTTTTACAACCAAGAATACGCGGCACGATATTCCATGTTAATGGTGAGCGGATGTTGTGAATATATTATAGGTAGATATATAAAGCGTTGTTGATGTCGCAGCTGTGCGGGCGCACGGTGCAGGTGCCGCACGCGGTGCTGTCCCCGCCCCGCGCCGCCGCCGCCGCGCGCCGACACCCGCCGCCCCCCGCACCGCCCGCACCACCACCCGTCACATGACACTAAACAAACATATCGACAATACTTACAGAGCTTCCTTTCAGAAACGTGCCTTACATTATATTATCATATAGTATCGTGTAAATATTAGGTTAAGTATTTATATTGGCTCTGTAGCGAGGCCGACCGGACACCGTAACATCGACCGTGAGTGACCGGTCTTTTTATATCGATGTGCAATCGTGCTGGCTTTAATTGTTCAAGACTGGTGACGCACGGTCACTGGCGGTATTGTCAGCTTTACAACTGGAAATAATTTAGTATATCACTTTTAGTTTCGCATAATTAAACAACCGATTATAAATTACCAATATAGAAAATATTAAGTATCAAATAACTATTTACCTATGTACATACACATAGAAACAATATTTGGAAATGTGTGTAAAGTTTACGATGTGTCAAAATTGTAAAATGTTTGTGATTTGTTAACGCTTACTCTAAAATCAAATAATAAATTAAGTTGAGTGGTAAATTTGCGTTCCACTGTACCAGTACGTATACTTTAGACGTACGTGTATAATATATTGTAATAGATATAGCTATACAGACACATATAAATATTCTGCTGTACATTAATGTGATAGAGAAGTTTTCAATAGAACTTGTAGACTGTAAACAAACGTTTTTCACTATAATTCATCGTTAGGAAACCTCTGTACCTGAGAATTGCCGGTAAAATTTTTGAAAGGTTAGTATGAAGTACTGACCGTATTAGGCCTGCGTAATAGGATTAAGGTCTAAGCCCTCTTGTTTAAAGGGGAGGATCGTACCCAGCAGCAGTAAAAGGTATACAGAGTAGATATTTTATAATAATATTAATCCACACGATTCGAAGTGCTTTATCAACTGCACTGTATCTTAAAATTTGCACAATGCCTTAGAGGTTATTTTTTAAAACATCATTTCAGTATGTCTCTCTCTATAGGTTTTATTGAAACCACTCTAGTTCCAAGTGTTGTATTATGAGCACCGAGCCGTGTTCGGTGTGTTCATTCGTGAGTGTTGTGTGACGGTGCTAATTCGCGTTGTGTATCACGAGACTAGTTCATAGTGTACTATGTATTAAACCTTCAGTATTCTTTGAAGACGGCGGCTTTTCCTCTGCTATCTTTTGAATTATCCCTCGTGCGAGAAGTTTTAATTTATTGCACAACACTAGTATTCTTGTATAGACAGGCGCAGTAGACAACAAAACTTTGTTATATACAACTAATGTCAATTACTGTTGGCAGCGCAGACCTAGACCTAAGTAGATCATGCAAATGTATACCTACTTCGAGGGCTGAAATCTAATCGAAATTCTGGATAATTCGTGAGCAAGGGTAGTCCTAGGTAGTAGTCTGTCAGCCTAGCACACGATAAGTGACCGATCGTACCGTAAAGTTTTCAAACGTCGTTCAAAGGTGTTCCTCGTTGCTTAATTGCTCTTGTGTCGTCACAGCAAATAATATACCACACATGGCTTTATAGGGATTGAAATACTTGCGTTGTCTACTTAGATAATTACTGCCTGTTGTTAGCATTAAAAATGTAGTTTAATGTAATTTCAGCTCTTTGTAAAGTGTCGAATGCTGTGTAGGTACACATAGGTGTAAACACCTATGTGTACATATACCTATGATGTATACAGAAATCGCCAATATGTGTTCCTGCGCACTACACACTATGAGTGTAGTGTAGTCTTATAGTAGAGTTTGTGTATACAAGGCCCAGTCTCTTAGTGCGCGCGAATACACAGCGGTGACTTCTTTAAACAGGATTGGTCAGTTTTTTGACGGAGCAATTATGTACATAGGAATTTACGTACACTTGTTGTCACAATTAGGGCCTATTTTCAATGTTCCTATAAATGTTATTAATTAGATAATGCATTAAACAAACGTTTTAGGAAGTTGCAATCTATTTGATATTTCACATAGTTACGCTTCGCCGTATTAATAAACAATGTGATATTTATGAATTGCGCCGTCTTATACTTTATCTGGTAAATAAGGTTTACTTGGCAATTAGAAAACATAAAAATGGGCCTCCCGTCAAACGTTGAAAAAGCCCGTCAACTCGAGTAGTGTAGTAGTGAATGTGCAATGAATTGTTTCGTCTCGCACCAGGCTCGCCAGCCTGCACACGATAGTATTGTAAAACACAAAGCTTGCCAATATGAGTCTGATTATTGTTTTAAATTTTAACTTTTTCGAAATAATTTAAGGGTACAAAAGCAAAATAAAACTATATTAGTAAACATACGTGTTTTTTTCAAGTCCAATCGTCATTCAAGGCTACATTGAAGTATTTATCAACAACTGGAATGCCTGGCCTGGACTAAGCCCGAATCCCATACATTAGTAGAGGTCCGTGCCCAGCAGTGGAAGAGCATAATATAGGGCCGATATTAACTTTTCATAATTATATGTAGATCAACGCAGCATTTTGATGCTATACAATTAATTAATAGCGAACAAATCAATATCTCTATGAAGGCCCACAATACTATAAGCGTGATGGACGCGTTGCCGACGTTAAAGGAAAAGAAATACTTAAGAGATTGGGAAGGGGAAGGATCAGCGCCTCCAGATATCTCACTCGCCTTACGAAACGCAACAGCCAGCCGCAATTTACGTGGATTTTTTGTGAGACAGTGGTAATAACACGGCCGAGGCGGCTCATTCTTGCTGTAGACAAAACTATCTACAGCGTCGCTCTACCATTAAAAGTTAGGTGTCTAAGCCGTGTTGACACACTGATAAGTGAATACCTTACAAAACACGTAAAATAGTAGTTTTTTTTGTTTCCAAAGAGTATAGGGTGTGTTGACTGTGTAAATTCATCCCGGACAATTTATATTGCAAGTTTATGTGTGTCAACAGTAGTGTTAGTGGGTCAATTTTTCGGTAGAATCGAATGAAACTGCACATACCTCTATACACATATGAATTTATTCGTAATAACGTGTATATATAGAAAATGAAGGTAGTTTGTGATCGACATCGCGCACACACACACGCTCGTCACGGCACACCGCCACACATGTGCAACGTACAACACGGAGCTGTATCATTGGCGTATAATACACATGCCACTAAAATGTTATTGTTTTTGCTGTGGGTATATAGTATTCGTTGTTTTTGGTGTTTCAACAGTATTTTTAACGGGTATAGAATACACATTTCCCGTTATTGAAGATTGAAGGATCCAAGGTTGTTTCATTTAATCTTGTCTTCGATATTAACAATACGTTAAAATTATACACACTGTTTTTATTATATTGCACTGTGATTGACCAATCCACACTCTTTAATTTATGAGACGACCGGAATAACCGGATAGACTATGGGTCACGGCAGTAGCGAGTGTATACAAGGCATTGCACTGATCCCGACAACCTTACTAACATGTGGCTTGACCGTTATATATATTTATCTAGGGCACTAAACATCATTATATGTTTATAAATGATGTGCTGAAATTGTACCGGTATACATTGTATTCAAATAACCGACTTCAAGTCTTTCGCAAAAATTACTGTCGTTGTATAAAACGGGTAATTTCTAAATAAAATATATTTTCAAAGATAATAAATCAATATAAGAAATATTTATATTGACTTCTTAAAGTGTTGATATTTTTAATTATTGTGAAGTATTTAGTACTGACTTGGTAGGTTATGTCTTTAACCCGAAGAGTTCTCACATAGTGAGTGTGGGCCAGAGTGGGCAGTGTGCGCGACGTCTCACAATATCACCTAAAGATCAATATAATAACATTTGCACAAGTAATTTAACATAGTTTAAATCGAATAGCCAAACAGCTACGTATAGTAATTCTCTCATTTAATTATCGATAGATACCGATAGCGAAAACTCAATCACACAGACACACACACATACGCACGTACACGCGCATGCACATACACGTACAAGTACTCATAATGTACATACTTGTGTCGCATGCATGTACTGAGCTTAAGATAAGCTTGTGATTATCGCATAAAGCGCCAGACGCACGCGTTAGTTGACATCCCATTTGAAACGCCGTCGACACAAGTTATTTAGGAGTTCAGCAGCACGTCTAACGCTCGTCGCGATCATCACAAGTCAGCCATTACACATAGCTAATACAATAAAGATCACAGACGCGTCCGAGACGAGCATCGCAAATATTACATACCTATAATGTAACAACGCTTTACAAAAATACAATTGTCCTACTCCATTTACACATACCAGTGTAACAAAACATTTAAAGGCGTCAGCGAAAGCCGAGGGCGGCGCCACACACACGAGGCGGACATACACACGAGCTCTAACGAAAATTTGGCCACTATCATAAACGTATCGACATGCTATAACGTCAGCGCGTCAATACTTTGGTACCTTAGCATTGGTACGTCAGCACGTCAATGCGTGTATACGTAAACTGTACTGTAACTGTTCAAAATAATCATAACCCTCTCCGCCTCGGTGCACGACCACCATAATACATAAAAATATTAATATAGAATCTCACCATTAACAATACATTTTATTTTATAACATTAATGAATACATTCAGAGCACATCTAATAATAAAATATTTGAACGACAACATTATCGATAAATATTACAAACGAATAATTTCATCATATTAAAGTGGAACGCGACTAACTTGGCGCCTGTATAATCTGGTATTACCAGACATAATACGAATTTATACGTTGGTTACCTATGGCTATATTTTTCAAATATTTGCGCAGCCTCGTAATTAGATATAACATAATAAAACGATCAGTATCAGAATCTATTACACCTTGTATACACACATACAATACTGTGGTATATATATTAAACTATACATGCTGAATCACAATGTAGTGAGGCGCACAGTATGGCGCCGCAGTGTCTCAAGTCCCAACCATCCCTCCACGTAATCGTAATCGTTTAAGCTGATGCTTCAATTAGAAATTGAAGGCTTCAGTTCTGAACAATTTAGATTTCTATTTTTAGTGAAGATTTTCACCAAAGCGGGGCTAGGATAATTCCTAATGGATTGCACGAAATACGAATGACTTGTGTTTCGGGCAATTCCTCTAATTAATATTCCGTTGTTTTGATGTGACTGTATGGCCTCGCACAAACTATTTCAATATATATCATATCTTATCGCCATGTAGAGTGGATGGATGCAAGAACTTTGTCGAAACAAATATACATGGCGTGTGTGAATGGTACAGTTGAGAGAGGAAGGCCTCGGGGAACTTTCTCCGATCAAGTCGTCGAAATCGTCTCGAGAAAGATCAGAAGGACCCAATCGACGTGTCTGCTTGAAGAATTTATTGAGGGTGAAGGAGGCCAAGGAGGTGTGTAAGGATCGTAGCAAGTAGAAATCCGTTTTCTGCCTACCCCTATAGAAAACAGGCGAGAGTATATGTATCTATGTATTCTAATTACACTCATTCTTTGTTTCAAATTAACCACGGAATCATCCCATCGACGACGTCGAGCTTTACTATATACGTTGAGACTGCGAAGACAGACTGACACAGTGACACACTGCGGCCTGCGCGCACACCGATACGTGACAATAAACACGAGGCGACACGACACACAATCAGATCACACAGAATCGAGATAGTATAATATATCAAATGTAAAAAGATCAAAAACCTATCGCTAGACGTTACACGAAACGTTAAAACAACCGACACGTGTGACACAAACGAGCTTTCACAAATGTCGCCAATTCACAAACCATTCGGATGACGCTTTTATATATACTACTATACCATTATACCAAACTGTTTAATCTGTGTAATCGAGAGTACGGTTCACCAGGGTTTCATTACTAGGATTACACCTTAGTTATCCCATGTGAAGGCCGCCAACCCTCATTAGATCAGCGTGGTGAACTAAAGTCTAACCATCATTCGTGATTTGTGAATTATCGTCATTCGTGATGAAGATAATGAGATGATGTTGAGATCAGGGCCCAGAAGTGAGAAGTGTACATAAGTATACACAGCTGGTATTATTATATTGTATAGGGGTCATAGCCTCGCCCCTTCTCATGTCTTTTCCATGTGGGATGTGCTCGGCAGACGTGCCTTATGGTGATGCTCTATCGTACTATACAGGGTTAATTTTAAAACACCAGCAATCTCGCAGGGCCAGATAGCTGACCCCATAGGGAACAACTTTTGTTCTAAGAGTTTGGACATAACTCAATACATTTAAAAAAAATGATTTTACAAGTTTTTGTTGTGTAGTGTTTTTCTTCGTAGTTCTATGTTTTATTCATAAACGAACGACCGGACGCTCGCGCCCGCTTGCGCTGCTAATAATAATCTAGTTAATTTCAATTGCTCGCGGGGTTTGTAGCCAGTATGTACATACCTACATTGTGTCCACAATCCCTTCATACTTTACCAGGCTTAGGACTGGCTACATTAAACAATGAAAAACAAATACAGTATTTAAATTCTGACACATGGACGACACAAGCACCTCTGTATTTCTGTGTATTCGATATTGGAATACTGATACGCCATGGTAATAAAATTACACTGTAGGTACCTACGCACAATACGCACAATAAAATAATGATAATAGATCGATCGCCGGGACTGCGGCGCAGCGTATGCGCATGTCATCAAAGACGGCGGTCAGCTGCTCGCCGGTCAAGGTCAAAGGCGCTAGGCCGGTTCCCCAAGCTTCGGGTCGGCGATCTGCGATGCGCGTTGTAACATTCAAGACGGAAATTAAATGAATACTTATTTTTGTATGAAAATAATATCTAACAAATTATCAAAAGTTGTAGAAAAAAAGTAGTAGCTTATAACCTTAGGAATCTAGTCCTGCGAGATTGTTGGTGTTTTAAAAATAACCCGTATAGCATGATGTTAATATAATGTTAAACATCATCATCTGAACACTTCATCTGCGTCGTTCACACGTGACGTTGAAAGATTGACCAAAACCTTAATCTACCGGTTATGTCATATAATAGGTACAACATAGCTCATTAAAATAACAATAACTCTACACTACTTTATACAACTAAATACATTCAACATTACATATAAAAGCAATTTATATCCGAAACTCGTTTGGATCCGCATGTCTTTGTAACTACCACCGTCATTGAACTAGCGCTGCCAGCCCGTAAAATTTAAAATCCATATTTAACCGGTAGTCGGGACAATCGTCTGATGTGGCGGTGTAATGTAAAAACTATAAACTCAATACTACAAGCCGTACAGACAAAATTACTACACTTTCCACTTTTTGACTGGACAAGCGTTCAAAGGCCCAACTTTTTCAGACGCCTGGCAACTCTAATTCGAACGGTGGATACAAAATAAACGTTGAGAATAAGAGAAACATTATTACAGCATAGTCTAAAATGTATACAGTCTGTCAACGAGGACCGGCGATCGTACGTACCCGACATGCGATGTTACACGGGTAGCTAAGTACCAGCCACTATAACACCTTATAGACAATGTCGACTCATCAACATCAGAAAGAAAGAAGAAATATTTATTTAGTGCAAAACAACTAAAAACTAAAAGAGGCATATACTAGGTACTTAACTAAAGAAAATAGAAGAGGTTTGCACTAAATAGAGTCCAGTTCAGCGTTATATCAGACGTGTTGACAGACTGTATGATATCAGACTGTGATTATTGACAACATGCAACATTATCACGTGATACAGTTCACGTATGTACGTGTATAATACAATATAGGGCAGTTTCGGCTGAACACACGCTATAAGGCAGTGTTGTTGGTCGCCACCACTGTATACAACTTTATAGGTAGCCGCAGACAGACGGAGCAGATGAATCAAAATACTTTTGAAAATCAACTTTATGTCGTATCACATACGAACAATATTTGCAAATGCTTTTGTTATACATTCGGCATATACGAAGAACTGTAAGGTTGAGTTGGAAAATTGAAATTTAATTGTTATTGAAATTAGTATTTGCCACCATTCCGTCCGTCTGCATTGACTATAAGGCGACATTGGCTCGTAGTTTTCCAGAACGTTTCACACAGAAATGTCGAGAGCCGCGCTCGAGATGTAATGCTAGCCTAATACACCGGCTCATTCAGATACATTATCATAAATCACACATTCGCGGAGGAACAGGGGAGGCGTGTCTCATCAACTTTATATCGGTCGGGTTGTTGACGATCGACCACTATAAATAGACACATCCGACCGTCCGATGTTCCGGCGCATCCTGCGTATTGATTACATTCATAAAATAAAAATATAATTCGGCCGCGGAAGGTCGCGGCCGCGCCACCGCTATTTATACCGGTTTATGGCTCCCGTATAAACCATGACACTGAGAGAGATCTGTTGTAGAAACGCGCGAGTACCGCACAGCACCAGGAGAGGAGTACAGGAGTACTGTATGTACGAGTAGTATGCACATAGAGAGAGCAGGTGTGTAGGTGTGCAGGTGGTGGGTGAGGTAAGGTCATGCGTGGTTGGTGAAGCAGCGCGTGAGTCCCGTGCGTAGTATCGCGCACACACCTGCACGGGAGGTGTGCGCGCGCTAGTCCCGCGCTATGGGCGTGCTGCACGCGGCGGAGGGCGCGCGCCGCTCCAGGGGGGAACTGTCGCCCGCCGCCACACCTACAAACAACACATTTACATAACACTAACTACACCTAGCACTCCATACTTCACTGGAGCCTACCATCACAATGATATTGCCCACTTTATTAATATTAAATGTTTATATTGGATTTATTTTATTCCTAATTAGTATTTAATTCCGATCTACTCTTAGACAGCCCTCTCTTATCTCCATCCAATGGTTGCCTGTAAGAGATTGCCATGGACGACAAGGACGCCAATTGTACTATGCTTAAATATTTAAGTTTGTTTTCTTTTTCTCTTTAAATTTGTCTAATGTACAAAGAATTATAAATAACAAACAAAATTGGATATTTCAAGTTTCTTTGTCTTTGAGAGTATTGTTAATGATACCTGCACCGGCATCGGCGGCGGCGGCGGTATCGGTGATGGTGCCGTCCGCCGGCGTGTTGACCGCCGTGTCCTCCTCGGTAGGGTCACCATCGGCGCCACACATCGACGCAAACACACTACTCTCGGATACTTCGCGCACGCAACGACGCTGCTCCGCTGCAAACAACGTTATATACACATAAATACTATCATTTTTTAAGTTATTGCTACAAATAGTCAAAATGTGACCCAGATTTGCCAGCGAGCAAGGAACTAAACATATGAAATAAAGCTTATGAACCACGTAAATAATTGTTAAATGGTAGACCCACGCTGTAGACAGTTTGGGCGATGTGAGGCAGCAGCTTTTACATTTCGTACGGGGAATGGGATATCCGACGGCACAAGACCCCCACCCCTTCCCAATATTTTCTTTTCACATTTCTTTGGGTATCGTGGACCTGCATGGGAGGTGGAGATCACTTACAATTAGATGATCCATTTGCTCATTAGTCCGCATATGCTATAAAAAAAATAGTTCTGAAAATCCTGACGTCGACCAAACAGCTGCAAAACTGAAATCGGCATGGGCTGGGTATTCACTAGGTGCATTATTCTATAAAGTAGCGACTTCACCGAAAAATATTGTAAGATAGTAAAAGGAGACAAAGCAGAAAATAAGTCCTCTACTGCCTGTCAGACTGCAGAGCAGAAAGAATAAGAATGATAATATCTAAATGTGGCAGTGGCAGCCCACTGAAGTTGATAAACCATGACGTGTTGGTTTCAAATCCCAAGTCAGGCAGTCACAATTGGTTCACTAGTTGCCTCTGCCTACCCCTTTGGGGATACAAGATTATTCTCTGTAGACACATAAAATAATAATGTAATTCATTGTATATCGCTCGGCTTCCAGTAAGGCTTAGATCGATCGAGTCGTATCGCGGACCACTCATTTAGCAGTTACATAATCGACGATATTTTTAAACGCGGAATTGAACTATTTGCGAGCCCATAATGTTCAGCACAGGAGCACTGCACAACTCACAAGAATATCACGATACTATGATGTAATGCCGCCAGATAAATCTTCTACGTACGAGTATGTAAGGCGATGCTGTTGTTGAATATTATTAAATAGCATTCTGTAAATAGCACGACAAAGCGTAATGTAACATCTAAAACATATGTAATGTATCAGGCACGCAATATCGAATCGCGCCGTAACAGTACAAAAATATACTTTTTTAATTAACATGAATGACGCAAAGAGCGGACGGCCCAAAAAGCGCTGGCTTGACGTCTTACTAAAGAGTCAACGTCTAGTCCTATTACGGAAGATGCTCAGGAACGAGTGAATGGGAAGCGTCTAAGTAGAAAGACGGAAAGTGCTAAAAAGCCAGGATAACACCATGCAGAAGAAAAAGAGCATTAATGACGTAGCGGTAATGATGATCACGTCGTTTATATGACTGTAAGCGCCACCCACGCCTGTCCACGAATAGGAGCAACAACACCAGACCTATAAATTACAAAGTAATGCATGCTACTGCATGTCCATTGTCACTGGAGAGTGAGACTGGTGAGCTAAGCATGGATCAGCAGAATATCGGCGTAAATTGGCACCTTGTTGTTGCAGTTTGCACGGTTGGAACCTTAACCCAAGGCTCAGAGCAATTAATTCCCCATTCCTATTTTAAACTATTCATTAAAAATTAACTAAACACCGTTATTGTCAGTGTTGATGGGCAGCAGTGATCACATGCTCATTTGTTTGGGTTGATTGTTGTGTGCACTCACCGATCATGTTGTGCAAGTTGTCGATGACCACCTCAGTGTTGTATGTGGCGTCGACGGCGCGCTGCAGGAATGACGTCCACGTACTCAGCTCCGCCTCCTGAAACCAACAAAACAACAACCACTGTAGGCGTATACTTTCTGTATAATCTTACACCAACTTGTATACTACACTCGAATGGATAAGAAGTGGAAGTAGTGCAGCATGATTCTATTGTGGGTAATGATTTTTTATGTTTACGCGAATATTACACATTGAAATAAAACTAATTTAAAAGGATTTTATCTTATTTTTTGGGGCCAAAATTAAAATAAAAAGCTGCGATAAAATCCGTTTAAATTAGTTTTATTTCAATCTCTTGTGGATGTTCATGGATGCTGGAGATCATCATTACCATTACCATCAGGTGACTCAATTGTTCATTGCCTACCGATGCTATAAAATTCAGATACGTTTTTCAAACTTGAACGTACGTACATGCTCGATAAATTTGCTCGATCTCGAGCAAGTACGAACGTGTGTACCATGCAACTCTCAAGACAAATGCTCGAAGCCAACCAAAATGTTCGATTCGAACAAGATTCAAACGTCCATAATTCTTGCTCGAAGTTCGAAGCAAACATGTATGTACGCTTTTTACGTGTAGACACAATGTGGAACATGTATGAAGAACAGCGTTGCTCGATGAGCTTGTACGTACGTGTGCACCCACCATACCAGATTAATAACGCGATTTGATAGTAGTATCGTACACAGTACACACAAATATTTGTTTGAGTAATAGTAGCGAAAGTAGGTCAAGTGTAGTGGTACGTGCTGGCGGAGGGGGAGGGGGGTTGTGTTAATAAAACTTCCCTTGCAACCGGGAGTGATGGACGGGGCGGAGAGCAGGAGGCAAGGGTGCCTTGAGCCATCCCACCGTACCGATGTCATCTTCCGAATATACCCCGTTCTGTCCTACAGTTGTCTATTGACCATCTTATAATTTGAACATCTTTTATTTTCATCCAAATTTAATGTACAACGAATACTTTTTAGTTGTGCTATTTAATCATGATTATAGCAAGTTTATCTGCTGTCTCTATTTTTTTATGATAAGAAACTAATTATATTTTAAAAACGCAGAATTATTGAATGTTGTATGCACCTGATTCATTTTGTCTTAAGATATGTTATTTTCCCTACTTTAATAGGTACTTAACGAAACAATCAATGGTGTATTAATAAATAAATAAAATAACATATATGTATGTATACAGTTCATCTCGTTTATTGCTATCGATGTCGCGATGTGGTTGCGTTACGACAATAGTATTTATTTGCAAATTATTTTAATTTTAGATCCCCGCACCTAGACATATGTTTTTGTGTTCCACAAATATTTGCTTCAGAGTCTGGGTGTTGTGAGACCGAAACTCTCGTAGTTCCTCATACCCACGACACAAGACTCGTATCTTACTGTGGAGTCAGGACTAAGTATGTGACTGTTGGGTGCATTTATTTATTTTTATATGACTCATGTAGGTTACACCCTCGGCAACAAACCCTGATGTAACCGGAGCAGTGAGTCCGGTGTGTTCCCACTGCCCGCTGCACCGACCGGGGATAACCTACAAGCGGCCGCACCGCGGAAGCACTACAAATGCGTACATCCTGATTGCCGCACCGACCTCAATCTATCGGCTTAGGATCGCTAACTAACCTATCCTAAGTGTATGATATTGTTTTTATAAACCTAAATAACGGGACGAGCAATCTGTTCATATAGCGTGACACTGTGTTGCGCTCATGAGATGCGAATAATCGTCTGTAAGAAAGACATTTATTGTTAGGACTTGTACGTCAAAATCCACACGTCCCCGCTACGGAGGTGTGTGGATAGAGCACTCCTTGTCGATTAATGGCCGATTACAATAAACGATTTTACATTGACTAGCCCGATCGATCCCACAAATGAGCCAATAAGCATACAGTGTGAAAGTCACACGTCAAACTACTTAGTTTGATTGGTAGATTTTCGGGATCGATCTGGAGAAGCAAACCAATATCGTGTGATGAAATCGGCCATATATCGAAGAGTGATCAAAACAGATGTTAGGCATAACACTCGAAACATTTTAATAAATCTCTATAAACATTGTTATTGAAAACATCACTACCATTTTTATTTTATTTTTGTGGCTATAAAAAGTTACATTACAGAAGTTGTATTCGAGGGCACATACTCGTAAACTCACGTAATGTAAGGCAGTTGCCCTACGTACGGCTTTCTCCGTACAGATGTGATCCCCGTGCTCCCCCGGGCGGGCGGCGGCCGTGGAACTGGGTCGTGTTACCCCAGGCCATTTCCCCGACAATTGGGTCAAGGTAATGTCGTCGCGACTGTGATGTGTGCCGCCAGACTTTAGCGTTTTCCCGAAACTATTCCATTTGTAAGAATTTTTGACGACACCCGATATTATTAGGCTTGCCCCTAATACTGACAATGGCACGATAACTTAATAAAATGAACGTTAGAGACTGGTACATCAGCCAGAGAATATTCAGCTATTGTTAGATATCGCGACGTAAAAACTCAAGGCGTCGTCTGCATCAGCATCGTTATGTCCTACTGACGACCGAATGCCTCCCTCTTCTTTAATGGCAGGGACTTTGACCGATTATCTTCTATGTTGATCAATTAAGGGTTGGTGAATCGCCGTGGCCTCGTGCGAAGTCAACATTGTGTACCGATATCAGTTGTTGCAGCTGGTAGGGTTGGCTACAGGTACCGTGCTGTGTCCCGAGTCCTGTCGCTAGTGCGTCTGGCTGGTGTCAGGCATATAAATAGAGATGACAGCTAGCGGCGTGCGGCGTGAGGCGGGCGGCGCGGCGGGCCGCGGTCAGGGTCGCGGCCGGTCGCTGCACCGCCTCAGATGGCCGCGCCACGCCGCCCGCACGCCTTACGTCACGTCGACTCGTCACTACCATCACGCTAGGGCTGCTAACCAACCGCCACGGGATGATACGGTAGCAATATATACTCATATATTATAACAAAACCTGATGCCTGTTTACACGAAGTGGTAAGCAGAGGTGCAACTAATGCTTTCACGGTTTGCCGAGGTTATGTTTACACCATTATGCAATAAAGTGTAAACCCAACGTCACATCAGACATTAATTTTCATTTAGTGTAACTAGCAAATGTATTTTTTCGTATCATAGTACGCCACTCATATTACCACTATACAATAGTCAACAAATATAAAGCACGGGGCGTTACAAAAGAGTTACCTATTAAATCAAATTACACCCTATAACCTATATATACGTAAGATCATATGAACAAAAACGTAGCGCCACATCAGTGGGCATACGCATCAGCGTATGTTAATAAGAGATAACGAAATAAAAAATAGAAGAGTACTTTAAAACGGACAATGCTTGAAGAGATAAAGCGAAAGATGTCCAGACCGTATAAAATGGAGTCCCTAAGGCTCTATGACATAAATTATAGATCATACATTTGCAGTGGCAATTGTTAGCTCTGCCACGAGTGCAGCATGACAGTAACAGAGCTGCCCCTGAACTGTCGCGCCGATACTCAGGAGGGTTAATTGCATCGTTAGCGGTGTGCTAACGCTGGAGCGCGTGGGCCGGCTCGCGTCACACTTTGGCCTTATTCAGACGATGCTGTTATACCATATGATTACATACTATGCTGGAAATAACACAACAACAACCTTAGGGATCGGTCAGGCACGCGCTGCTTTACATACTGAAATCGTATGCTTTCCTACATAGAGGGTATCCGACACACACACCCGCTACATGTAACTCAAGGTCGACACCAGAACGCATTTATCGATACTGAGCAAGGAGAGTGTGCCAGTCATTGGGAATGTGAAGCTCTCTTAATCCTGAAATAATTAATCAAATTGAAGGGTACAGAGGAGTTGGAAATATATTGTTTTCCACATTCACAAATGACGATATTACATACACTTCTTGACTTGTACTTGATGACATTACATTTTTTTTTATAGCATAGGCCGGCAAACGAGCAAGTGGGTCGCCTGATTGTAAGTGATCTCCACCGTCCATATACGCCCACCACCATAAGAATCATGGGCGCGTTGCCGACCTTAAAGGAAAGGGATAATTAGGGATTGGGAAGGGGAGAGGATTTGGGCTTCCGGATATCTCACTCACCGAACGAAACGCAGCAGCAAGCCGCTACTTTACGTCGGTTTTCTGTGAGACAGTGGTAACGACCCGGTCGAGCCAGCCCATTCATGCTGTAGACAAACTGTCTACAGCGTGGCTCTACCACTCAAAAAACATTCAGCTTAGCGGCTTCATTTTCAGTAGTGGTTGGTTAAGAATAGAAGCTCTACCTCCTTCAAACCACCTCCGATGAAAAATGTAGATGTCCTAAAGCGCGCACCTCGTAGTAATGTGAGGTCGGCAACATTTACATCTATATTTTATTGCACATGACACTTATGCAATAACCTTGGCAACAGCATTAAGCGTAACGTCAAACAGGGGTTGATTAGTTAATGGTGACCATTCTGAATAACTAATACGCACTGAAAGCGTGTACATGTTTGTCGTATTTATTCGTTGAATTATAATGGTTTATTTTTACAAATATAGCACTCGGACATATTTCATGATAGATGGAACACCGAAATATTAACATTCGTATCGAATTTTGGCTTACTTGTCATCTCGGAAACCAACAGTATATGATGGTCCATCATACCGGAGATGATATGTAAAAGATTCTGTGTTCAGGATATCTAAAAGCCCGTAGATAAATAGTGATAGTATCACACACGGAGCACAGCATGAGCTCATTCAGGATCATATTGAAACGTCGCTGATGCTACGTTATAGCTTGTAATGGTATCACAATCATTCTACGAGAATATAATTTGTTTGAGCGAAATTGCTACACTTATTCCAAAGAACTTATCGGTGTATGTATACTCCAAAAACCTCAAAGGTTCCTTCAGGATAGTAGCGATAGTTCTTTTTCGACTCCAGGAATCTTACTAACCATACTGAATCAGATAAACTGGAACTTCCAATCGGCTTCTGTCAGACATTGGTGGGGGAAAACGGTTACGACGTCGTCCTAGGTACTTGCTAATACAAAGCATTGTTATTTATTACTTATTTACTCTAAGAAAGTGTAGTGGGAGGCGGAGAAATCGTACAAACAAATGCCACCCACGATCAAGACAATTCAAACACTGACATACTATGTCCACGGTACATATAACTCTTTGCATCCATACGCCTGTGGTACCTACTACTCAGCGTACAGACAGCTGGGTGATCGGATGTTGGTGTTGCGACTTTTCATAGACTTTCGATGCGAGCCGGTCGCGCCGGTTTTATTTGGGTCGATTAACGAGAAAGCTCTATAAGGATACCGCAACACTGCAACTCAATAATAAACAGCCGCCCGCGCCGAGGGCACATGTTGTTTATAGCAGAAGGTAAATCAAACGAGATTGTAGGTCGCTCGTTAAAATGGGGTAAGCCTTTGGCCAGCATACGCCTGCTATAGCAAGGCTGATTAAAATATATGGTTTTGCACCTCGTTTTTATTGACATAGAACAAGACGTCGCACACTAAACGGTTTACTGTTGATAGTATTATTTATTAAATTTTACTCGCGACTCCGTCGAAATGAAAAATTTTTTCCGGAATAATAAAGTAACCTATGTTCTAACCCAGATTATGGTCTACCTGTGTATCAAGTTTTATCCAAATCTGTTCAGTCGTTAAGATGTGGCGTTAAGTATGAACGTGTCAATATGACATTTCTTAAAGACGCCGGTCGTGGCACGTACAATATGATATAACTTGTGCATGACTGTAGAATCACACATTATGTTTATTACAATATGTGCATTCTGACACCTCACATCCGTGTTACATTGTAAGCAGGCAATACTGATAACTGAAATTGTGTATTAGACGGCAACTGGCGTGCAAGTCTCCTCATGAGGAAAACAATCAAACGGCTTACAATCGACTACCAGAGATACTAAGCAGAACCTCGTTACGGTAGTGACAACGGACGATGTCACTTGGGAAGTAGAGACGTAAGCACGTTCATGAAGTTCCGTAAAATATTGGTAACTAAGTGTGAGAGATCAATAGCTGATCTTGTAGGAATTGAAATAGATAATTGGTGATATAAAATATTACATACTAGATGACCCGGTGAACTTCGTATCACCTACGTAATATATTTGTGTAAAATGTGGTCAAAACTTAATACAAATGTTTTATTTACATTAAATGCAATTAAGTGAGGTACTGCACCATTGCACTTGAGGTAGCCCGTCGCACATTTAATTGACTTCGACGACCTAAGTCAGGTCGTCTTCCACCTCCCTCCGGTGGGACAGTCCTGTCCCCGTTCTGTCCCTGTCCCGTCCCCGTCCTGGCCCGTCCCGTCCCCGTCCCATCCCCGTCCCGTCCCCGTCCCGTCCCCGTCCCATTCCCGTCGCGTCCCCGTCCTGTCCCCGTCCTGTCCCCGTCCTGTCCCCGTCCTGTCCCCGTCCTGTCCCCGTCCCGTCCCCGTCCTGTTCCCGTCCTGTCCTGTCCCTGTCGTGTCTCACTGTCCTATCTCACTGTCCTGTCTCACTGTCCTGTTTCACTGTCCTGTCTCACTGTCCTGTCTCACAGTCCTGTCTCACTGTCCTGTCTCACTGTCCTGTCTCACTGTCCTGTCTCACTGTCCTGTCTCTCTGTCCTGTCTCTCTGTCCTGTCTCTCTGTCCTGTCTCACTGTCCTGTCTCACTGTCCTGTTTCACTGTCCTGTCTCACTGTCCTGTCTCACTGTCCTGTTTCACTGTCCTGTTTCACTGTCCTGTCTCACTGTCCTGTCTCACAGTCCTGTCTCACAGTCCTGTCTCACTGTCCTGTCTCACTGTCCTGTCTCACTGTCCTGTCTCACTGTCCTGTCTCACTGTCCTGTCTCACTGTCCTGTCTCACTGTCCTGTCTCACTGTCCTGTCTCACTGTCCTGTCTCACTGTCCTGTCTCACTGTCCTGTCTCACTGTCCTGTCTCACTGTCCTGTCTCACTGTCCTGTCTCACTGTCCTGTCTCACTGTCCTGTCTCACTGTCCTGTCTCACTGTCCTGTTTCACTGTCCTGTCTCACTGTCCTGTTTCACTGTCCTGTCTCACTGTCCTGTCTCACTGTCCTGTCTCACTGTCCTGTCTCACTGTCCTGTCTCACTGTCCTGTCTCACTGTCCTGTCTCACTGTCCTGTCTCACTGTCCTGTCTCACTGTCCTGTCTCACTGTCCTGTCTCACTGTCCTGTCTCACTGTCCTGTCTCACTGTCCTATCTCACTGTCCTGTCTCACTGCCCAGTCTAGTATAGCGTGGCGACCCTTCATCACGGCAAGCTTCGCAACGACAACAATCCGGTTTATACCTGCGCTTATAGATGTTTCACATCTAAAAGACATCAAGTGTTTCATACCCAGGAACAGTTTGTACTGGAAAATTAAGTTTTCGTTTTTAGTGTTTTCCTGTACTTATTATTTATGTTACTAATTTTTTCTCACCGGGTAAACCTTCCCTGAACTTCCACAAATATTTCAAGATCAGAATTAGCCAAATCAGTACAGCCAGTCTCGAGTTTTGGCGAGACACACGCACAGCGATTCATTTTTATATATGTAGATTAGAATACTATTGTAAGTTGTCCCCAGTGACATAATACGCGTACGGTGCTGCTAACGTAGTAAGCTCGTAATTTAAACTGTGATGCTTCTCTCTGCGACACCGTGACGCAGTCGTACATGAGTATTTACTTGCGCTTTGCCAGTCGCTTATTCTTTATCGGGTTCTGTACCCGAAGGGTACTAACGGAATCCTATTTCAGACGTGTCTGTCTGTCCTAACTTTAAAATACTATCTTCTGGACCATAATAAATAGCCGACTGGAATTGTCACAGAATATGTGTTATGAAGGAAACCTAACAAATAAAAATATAAAAACTGAAAATTGTACGGAACCCTTGGTATGCTAGACCCACTCGTACTTGGCCGGTTTTTGTTCCTGCGCCCGTTATGTATGTGCACGCGTTTTGTAACACTATACTATTGATATGTGTCGGTAGGTCAGAGTGTCGACGCGCCGCACGCGCCATCACAACAAAATAATGGATAGGAGTTCGGCTCGAGCTATTAAGTAAGCGTAAATGTTATAGCATTTACGGCTTCATACTTTTTTGGAAACAAACCTCTGATTATATGAAATGCAATGTGTTATTATATAAGGACAACCTCTGTAGCGCAGTGGGCGGGTAGCCGGCTGTGAAACGAGAGGCCGCGGATTCGATCCACGCACCAAGACTAATGTATGATCCATAAACATTTGTTTCGGTTCTGGGTGCTATGAGAACGATATAGTTAGACTTGACAAGACCCGTATCATACTTTGGGTCTGTGAGGGTGACTGTTGAATGTATTTAATATTATTTGATAAAATTTATTATCTTGTGGAGTAGAGATATTTTTATACGCAAAATTACACTTGATCAAGGCCTGTTTTTAGACGCGCGACCAACAAAAGACAAATGAAATTTTACCTAAACTCTTATAACACCTTAGATTTTTTTTATCATAGTTTTGCAATCCACAGCAATGCGTTTTTACATCAGCACCATTAATCTTAATACATTTCACAATAAGGCAATAACATTAAATACAATAACATCATCGTCATGCTCGCAACCGCTCGCGTCCTCATTCTGTGTGGTGCCGCGCTGGCCTGCTCGAGGGATCCAGGTCAGTACGTGAAGGTTAAGGCCCGCCTACACCTCGCCACGACACCATGGCTCACCGCGACACTTTAGCACTTACCGCGTATTAAATAATTGAGAACAATCATCAGATCTCGCGGCCAACATCACTAATATTACAAGTGATGGCGTTTTCTAGTCCAGGCCGAGGCGCGATGACCCGAGCTCTCTGAATTACCGCTCATGATGAAATTACTTAGAGCTTAGATTTGGGAGCGGACGTCGGCCGGCATATTTACGCTGCTAATATAATTAAGGCGGCCTTATACCACATTACACCAGCACTACGGTGATGCATTGAAAGGAGCCGCGCTTTAAAACGGTTGATTCATAGTTTTTATGACGTGTATAAAATGACCGCGCGTTGGATATACACCGGTTTGCGGAGTCGGCGGCAGGATGTGGTGGACGCTCATCGGAATCAAATATATGGCGAGGTGTCTTTCTCAGAATCGCCCGCGACTTGGACTGCTATTAACAGACTAAAAGCCACAACTCACACATTCATATAGAACAACTCGCATTTGCTTACAACAAACATCTTACCCATTATAAGTGCATTTTTGTGTAAATACTTATTGACAGACGTCTATACTCCATTAAGAAACCTTCCTGCGTAATCCAAGTGTCCAAGCGTAATTTAAGTTTTTCTTTTTTATTGTAATTCACAAAACTGATGTTCAGTTTTACAGACGATCAAGGAAATATTCAGCATATTAATTATTTACCTATCTAGTTATTGAAAAAACATAGTAAAACTAGCAGTAAACAATAAGTAAGATAAGTTAAAAAGACTTATTTTAATAGCTTATGAAGACATTTTCTACTGGAGGCCATCGAACTATCAAAAATATTTATGGAGTTAGCTAATGTAACCTCTCGGGCTTTTCGGATTACGATTGCTATTTATTAGCGGAACTATTAACATTATGACTTTCTAAAATTACCGCAGAGAGATGTGTATAGTTCCTGTATATATGTTGATTAATCAGGGAAGAGTCACCACCGCACGCTGACGCTGCCATCACTTTCCACTTCAGATATCGTGCCGTGAGCACTGACACGTGCGGAAATTTCACACGGCTCTGTTCGTTTGTTACATCATTTCACCGCAACTGAACACGAAAAAGACTTAGACAATATATTTATTCGTACACCATAGGAATTGCAACGGTCGTTTTCAATATCACCTTTGTTTTAAATGATGTATCTTTTTCCGGTTCTATACTCAAATGATGCGTACGAAACTCTACCCTACCCTAATAAGCCTACGCCGCGCATACCGCCGCGCCGCGTCGCCCCACGCCGTAATAGAAAATGACCGCTGAAATTTCAAAGAATATGTGTCCTTATGACGGATACCCTAACATATTATTAAAAATATATAAGAAGTTTGGAACCATCGGCGTTTTATTTGAAGCCTGGCATTTGATGACTGCAAAGTCAACAAATTGTTACTGCTAATCTCACGTTAACTCTGCTTCTAAATATTAATCAGTAGCAGAGTATGTGCGTGATGGACTGTCATTGAACTGTTCCTTACTGCCGGGTAGCTTTAAGGTACGTTTTGAGGCACGCGACCGAGTAAGGAAATAGCCACAAGTAACCGTTTTGAACGAAATTGTATGAAAACGGCTGCGTGATGTCCTATCTAAATCTTTTACCCAAATATATAATAGCTGTTACCCGCGGCTCCGTCCGCGTAAATGTCCTTTTATGGGATAAAGGTAGCCTCTGTTCTAAGTCATGCCTTGGTGTACATGAATGCCAAATTTTATCCAATTCGCTCGACCGTTAAGGCGTGACTAGTCTACAAACATCAAAACTTTCACATTAATAATTTGCAAAATTCAATCCCCGCACCTTTTTGTAAGTGGAATTTTACAAAAGTGTGAAACAAGTTTTCATTATTTTTAATAAAGCAATGTTTGTGTATTTGTGTTCAATTTCACAGCTGTAATAAGTTCCATACAAAATTCAACCCCACTGATTCTTATAATGTAAATGTCTAACAATATTTTCTTAGAATGCGCTTACGTTATACAAACTATCATCTGACCAAATTTCATGATCCTAGCTTTATTGAGGATTCTGGATTATCAGTGAGTGAGTGAGTGGTATTTTTCGCCTTTATATATATTGCAAAGCGTATTGCAAAAACACAAAGCGAACTTGTCGCTTTCATCGCACTTCACGGTTTCTGCTTTGGTCGCACATCTCGTAACATACCTTTACACATATCATTCGTAGTCATTAAGCTGGTTTACGATTAATGACACGACTGGATGACCGCGTTCATTCCGCACGCAAACATACGTTCAATCACTGGGGAACCGAATTACAGAATTCCCCTAAAACCAAACAAATTGTCGGTCAATGAACTCGCTTGCTTTGTGGTGAAGTTTGCTACTTACCACCAAGTAAACAAAACCTAGGACAATCCTTTATATTTTCAAAGTAAAACCTATTTTAGGTAGTTTAAAATTATTTCCAATTCTTCCTATTTTAGATCCTTTTTAAATCCACCACTCTTGTGTGGTAGTAGAAAATGTTTATAGTCACTATATGCGTTTATATGAAACAAGTAGTATCAAAACATAAGTAGTTTTGAACTCACATGGAGGAGCAATGACAAATTCGTTCACCTGAACTGTAAGTACCCTCCTTGGTATAATTTTCCAAAACCCCTGTGTATTGAATAAATGCAGCTACCCTGCCGTTCGATGTCCTCGCCAGGTCCTCGTTTATCGTCAGATTGCGTGCATCCGTGGCTAATGTTAACGACACCGTCGCGACGTACATGAGTATTAATGAAATGTAATATGACTTCTAATTCTAACGAAGTATTTAAAAATATTGTTTTCATAGTGACCTCGTATATTCAAGCTAATGAAAAATTCGAGTCAAGTGCGAGTCGGACTCGCGTGGAATGGGTTCAGCGCTATTTCTACATCATTTTCGCGTGTGATTTCAAACTCAATTCCGTGGAACGAAAATATACGATAAAATTGTTCGTATTATATGCTTCCTTCACTGTTGAAGGATTGGTAAGGTCTATACAAACGTGCCCATTGTGCCAAATGCATGGACAGACACCAGAGTGATTCTATAATGTTTATTTTATTTCAATGGAGATATACAGAGCACTACAAACAAAAAATTCTTATTCAGTCTATTAATGCTATGACTTTATAATACGTCTGTTTCTCATAGGTGTAGGCAGAGACAACGGATTTGTTAATGTAATATCGTTACTAGAAATACAATACTTAAACCCCAATAAACCTTGAAATTTACCTTAAAGCCTTTTAAAGTTGTTTTTTGCGATTAAAAATCATATAAATTTACCTATTGGATAATTTTCTGTAAAATAATTATTATTATTTTTTATCGTAAGCAACTTTAAAATGCTCTAAGGTAAAGTTCACGTATTGACGCTTTAATATTTTTTCCTTTCTAGTGACGATGTAAATATGAATTGTGCGTAATTGTGTGTGTACTTGTAGTTATAAATTTCGGAAATATAATATCTAGTTCGAGGTGAAGTGCAAAATCATGTGTTTATCAGTAGATTGCGCGCGTCAAGTGTTTGCGATACCGCGGGGTGCAGCGTCCATTACGCAAGACAGTTGTTACACGACCGTAGTGTGCGAGGCCTTCGTGTAATCACTGACATATCGAAGAGCCAAATCACGAGTGGTCTAAAAATAGACATCATTACAGACACTGGTCAAGAGCATACTACACTTGACAATTAACATCGACCGACGAGCGACATTGTATCTCTCGGCGTCTGGCGATCGCCAAAATACAGGCCGGCCCTATTACTTCTTCACATTTCGCTTAAAGGACCGAAATACTCATAATATGAATACCATAAAAGATAACTAGATATCGTTTAACGGATTCAATTCGATTGATTAATCTGCCCTTAATGTCTTTTAACATTGGGGAAATATTTTGGCCTCCGGATATCTCACTAACCATACGAAACGTAATAGTAAGCTGCTACTTAGCGCAGTTTTTCTGTGAGACAGTGGTAAGAACCGGGTAGAGCCGGCCCATTTATAGCAAATTGTCTACAACATGGCTCTACCATTTAATGTAACAATATTAAACTTGTTGTCATATGTAACCGGACCAAAAACAAACCCACTGAGTTTATCTAGCTGGATCTTCTTAGGGGTGGGTCGCGCCGCGTTGAATCCAGCGGTAAAGGAAGCCCACTTGAGTTTGTTTCGCCGAGTCTTCTCAAGACGGATCGTTTTGGATCCCGTGGTAGTTTTAAAACACGTGCCGTTTCGATAATGCCTATGGTCCATATCGTTAAGAGCACGGTTTGATGTCCTGTAGGCGGGGTCGGGAGAGAGTGTCGGGCACCCGCACCCGCCTCGACGGTTAACTTTCACCATGATTACCGCGGGGCGCGAGCGCGGACAATGCCGCCCGCGACCGCTCAGCGCTCATTAGAAAGCGAGTTTCCATTTTGTATGCAAATCCCTGCTCATGAGCGGATCACGATTGTTCCGCTGAACAGTGGTCGCCGCAGACAATCAGATGTGAAATTTATTATTACGCGTCTATTGTCCGTGGAAAAAGTGGATACGTGTGTGGGACGGAGCGTGACGGGACCGCAAGCTCGAGTAATGTATCTTTCAATAAACTTGCAAACAGTGTAGTATACAATTTAACTCGATATTAGCTAAAAAAGCGGGCCGTGTCATATCGCCATCATTTATTGTAATCATTGTCTCGATACTGCACGAGAATATTATAATTTTTAAGAGTCATTTATGCATGTGCAAACGGCGTGTCGAAAATTCTCCAATTCGATCTCAGCACCCAGACAATTAATGTTTCTGAGATCCATTAAAACATGTTACGGATGAGTGTGTTTGAGACCAGGGTCCTTCGTAGTTCTTGACAATCATAACACATGACTTGTATCTCAATGTATACATCATGAGGAAAAATTGTATACCTGAAAGTTCTAAATTTGAATGTGTGTGAAATCTGCCACCTTAGATTAAGCCAGACTGATCTTATTATTAGAGGCCACTAGTGCTCACCAGTGGCACAATTAGATAGCTAGCTATTTTCATTGGTATAATATACAATGCGGTCACGGCGATCACAACAAATCAATGATAATGCACAATCCCACATATGAACGGCAGGAAGTGATACCTGTCGATAAGCGGCGTGGCGGGGTCCACTGCCCAGATAGCCTAATTAACCGATTAGATTACAGATTAATACGCTTTACTAATGTGATAAATATTGGCACGAGTCTGTGCTGTCACATCGGTTTGTCGCGTCGCAATCACCGTGCATTTTTATCAGATTATAAGCTGTCCTCCATATTAATGGAATACGCACACAGCGGTGATCATAAGAGATGATCGTATGATGACGACTAAAACAATATTAATCACTTTATTATATTGAAGAGTTTGGTAGAAGCTATCTTTTGTTTTTTTCCACCTGTCCCACTCACAATGGGGTCGGCGCACCATGCTTTTTTAACACATGTTACAGAAAGATTTGGCATGTAATTTTTACGACCGGCCGCCATAATTTGTACCCTTCTAGGAAGAAACACCTAGACCTGACACAAATATTTGCGGATCACACAAACATTTTGCCTCGGTGCGGGAATCGACGCCGCGGCCCCTCGCTTCGCAGCCGGTTACTCGACAGAAAAGTTTGACACAAGTAACCTGGTAATTTTAAATGTCCACTGAGACTGAATTGCTTGCATCTTCTAACCCCTTATGAATCACCCTCTCTCCGTGAAAAGGTCTCTTTGCGCTTCAATCCTGTATAGTTTTTGGATCAACTCGTAATTAATACCAACCTACCGTCCAACCCGCAATTTCCCGTTTCGATTGAAATAATACTGGAAAGCTTGAAAAGGCTGTCATAAGTATACAATAGCTCAATTAGTGTTATCTGTTCCACGAGATGGAAAAGTAAAATATCTCCCATTGTATAATTTACACACATTGTATTACGACCTGCGTCAAGCTCTAATACATCTTCACAAATTAATAACGTTATAACAGTTATAATAACATTTGATGCTATACCGTTCCCATTAGCATAGCTAAGTACTCGCGAAGTACCGACGCGGCAAGAACAGATAAATAAGTTATTAGAGTCGGTGGGCGTTCAGTTGTCTGCATTAATGACGCGATCTTGACACCGATGTTAACGAGCTGCTCGAGAAGCAACCTCAATATTGCATTTGGGTACTTACTAGTCTTTTCAATTACATTAAATGAATATTCTCTTTTTTTATACATACACATTCAAACCTCACATGGGCCGTGCAATTTCAGGCATTTCATTGGTGTCGCGTCGGGCACGTCAGCTCTCAGACGTAATATCGCAGCATCGGAACCTCGTGTACTTTGTTAAACCGCAATAAGACGCGCACTCATGTGCGCCGAATTAAAAATGCTCAGATGTTCTGCCAGAGTTACTTTGCTAGGCAAAGTTCGAAACTATTACGTCAGAGGAATCTTTAAAGTAACACCTATTTAAGACAAATTACTAGAGGCATGATGTGTTGGTATGACCACGTCATGAGGAGACTGGACGATCATACATCCAAAAAAGTGCTTGAACATAAGACCACACTAAGAAAACGTGGAATACCCCTACTTACATACATCGCTTTATGACTTACAATTTAATAACATAGACTCGATTACGGTCCAGAATAAATAGCTCTGGAGACAAATGATTAGGATTAGTAAGTGAAATACGGTACAAAGACCAGAAGAAAAGAAAGTAAGGTGGTATAATTCGTCCCTTTAGAAACAGCATAATTTGTTAGCAAATACTTGTAAAGTTTTTGCCGTTGCCGCGGTACAGAAGCTCTGCTGGCGCATTTATTTTACGCTGACCGACTAACCTAACCTGCATAAGACAATGTTCTCTACCATTTCATCATCTTCGGCAAAACCACCGTCATAACCACCATCCATGAATACACTAATGAACATCAGAATCAAAGCGAACCAATATAAAAATATAACTTCGGTACTTTACAAACTAAGAAGTGTTTGTAGACGATGTCGTTTTTAAAAGACAACGATTTTTCATTGTTGTTTTCGATGTTGCATCAGCCGGTCGCGGAATGAGTGAATAGAGCGCAACTCTATGTAATTATGATTTCAAACGTGTCATTTATGAATGGGAACTGCATTGATATGACTAATAAGTTAACGAGATGAACGATCAATGAATAACGTAATGTTGAATACATTTCTGTTTAGTCATACACTCGGCTACCTGATATTATTCTTCACTGTTCTAAGTTAATATAAAAGTGTTATCCAGATAAACGTCACTGAGTAATTTTATAGGAAATTGCATTCCGTCCGCTTGGGCTCCTGCTTCCTTAATTTCGGCCTATCATGATTGACGATAGCAAGAACTAAGGCATTTTTTAAAACACACTTACGGTACGTTGTAAAAACGGTCGTTTGTCGCGGTGTCTTGTCTAAGTCGCATAGCTCAAAATAAACCTACCTATATAACTGCATACGAAGCGGACGTGGCACTGTTGTCGTATGTCGCCGTGTCTTGTCTCGGTCGCGTACCTCAAAACGAGCCTTTCTACTGTTTATGTCTCGAATGACTTACTTAAGTATATCAATAATCAATACATAATCAACAAGATAATCAACACTTATAAGTTTGATAGAATTATTCAAAACAGACAAGTAATTAATATGTTATCGTAGTGTAATACTGACAGATAGTGTTAAATCTGATCACCTGTCCATCTGGTACGTGTAATTATTTGTCTCATTTCCAATGCTTTTGTCATTCATCAGCTACCGATCGATGTAGCGTCGACCGTGGGAATCGGACAGGGTTGCCCCAACTATAATCTTATAAGCAGTATTGTGTTTGCTATATCTAGTTCTTTAAGTAGCTACAATATAGTCCTGTGTTAATCAATCATCTTCAATGATTGTTTCGTTCAACTATTTGTTTGAGCCACGACTCGGATTATTTCAATCAATCAATCATTTGATTGACCATTCATGTGTATTGTGTGACTCAGTCGATCGTCAATACGATTTATTTATCAGCGATCCATACAACAACCCATCATAAGGATCCGGATCATTCAAAACAAATGATTGCAATCATCAATACTTTACACGATTTGGGTTAAATGATCGGATCAATCATGTTTGACACAGTAGTACAACACAAAAACAATTTGTATCCAACCAATCCATCTCATAATCTGTAAATTACTAGTATCCAGAACCATAAAATGTATTATAACCAAGCTTTTGAAGCTTTCACAAAAGATGCTAAACTAACAGTTATGGGAGAAGTGCAAAGAAATATTCTACTGAGAACAGTAAATACTGTTTATTCGCTTTCACCCCCCTTAGAGGCTACAACGCCCAATGCGTCTGCGCATTATTTTTGTACATTACATAAATCTCATAGATCATTTGACAGTTGTGTCATTAACGCACAGCATCCTTCGGACGCGTCTGCGGTCTCACGCTTTAAGCGATCATCGAAAATCTGCCTTAGTACGCTGTTGTTTTTTTTACAAAAAGGTGTCAACCCTAAGAGCTGGGTCGGCGACGCTTCACGAATCGGTTGCTAATCAGGGTACTCAGATTAACTAGCGCACGATTTGAAACAATTACCAATTGTCTCGGATCAACACCGTTGGTAACCATCAAATAATGATCTGATAATTATGCCATGCTGATTATTTTGTATTGTTAAATACACTATAAACGGTACAGTTTTAACCGTAGATTGACGAAGCGAGATTTCCTATAACAATACGATGGAATTTTATTTATTTATTTATTTGCACTTCATATACACATATGTATATAGGCGGACTTAATGCCAGAGGCATTCTCTACCAGTCAACCTTAGGATAGTGCAGAGATAGACAAGGTAGGTGCATCAAGAATAACAAGGAATGTGACAAAATTACGCAATACATATAAAAATAAATACAATCAACAAATGAATATATAAACATATACATGAATAAATATATACATTAATAATATATGCATAATATATACATACCTACACATATATAATATTAAAACTAATTAAGGTGGTGACTCTTCTGCTTCATTCATCAGCATCTGACGTACCCTCATTTTGAAGGCATACCGAGTGGTGCACGATCTGATTTCAAAGGGGAGTGCATTCCAAAGAAGAATTGATTGAATAGCAAATGAAGAATGTGGGAAGTTAGAGCTGTGAGGGGGACACAGAAGAAGAAGATTGTTAGAGGAGCGAAGGTTCCTATCGTGGCTATTACAAAGATATTGGAAATTTGAAGATAAGTAAGTAGGAGGTGTAGGGGAGGTGAGTAAAGAGAATAGAGTGGTAAGTGCTCGCAAAGAGCGGCGCTTACGTATGGGAAGCCATTTTAATTGTATGCGATAGGAGGAAATGTGATCATACTTACGAAGGTTATACACGAATCGAATGCAGTTATTTAGCATGCGGTCAAGTTTATTGAGTTGGTCTGCATTCAGATCAAAATAGCACACGTCACCATAGTCGATTATAGGAAGGATTAAGGCTTGCACAAGCATAGCCTTGATCTTAGGCGGGAGGAAGTTCTTCAGGCGGTACAGAGCGCGAAGTGTACCGGTGGCTCTCTGACAGACAGAGGTTACCTGGGGCCTCCAGCTCAGGGTGGAATCGATATGTAGGCCGAGATTACGAACACTGGAGCTCCAGGGAATGACAGAACCATTGAAAATTATAGGAGGAATGTTCGTAACATCTAGCACGCTCATCAATCTTGAACTACCTATAATGATAGCCTGGCATTTCGCAGGGTTTACTGACAGGCCGAAATTTTCGGACCAGGTCTTAATTCGAGCCAGGTCCCTGTTTACCTTGTTTACGACTGCGGGGACACAATCTATTCCACCCTGAGAATATATCTGCAAGTCATCAGCATACAGATGGTATGCACACTGAAGTTCTTGAGTGAGAAGGTTAATAAAGATGGAGAACAATAAAGGGGAGAGAATGCCGCCTTGAGGGACCCCAGCATCGATAGCACACCAGCTTGACGAAGAGTCGCCGAGCCGAACCATCTGCTGGCGTCCCTGAAGATAAGACGAGAACCAATCCAGTGCCGAGGGCGAGATCACAAAGTGGGAGAGGATAGCAAGAAGGATGTCGTGACTGACGGTATTAAAGGCGTTCGAGAAATCGACCAAAGCCAACACAGTAACCTTGGTGTCCTCCATTCCCGCCCCAATATCGCCAGTCACTTTGAGGAATTTCAGGATGGACAATGTTATTACTGATTTATTTTTATCATTATTTTTGTATAAACGTTAAATTAGTTAATATCAACCCAAAAGCCGTAGTTTAACAACAATTGAAATTACTAAATAAATAGGTTGAAATGAAATCTAGACCCATATCAATTTACTTATAAACATAAAATACCAGGCACGACTAACGCTGCACCGCACCGGACTGTATAAGTGGTAGATAAGGTACAGTTTAAGATATTTATAATGTACATGAACCTGCATTGAAGAACACTCGAGATAATACCGATAAAGGTGTCTCCCGTGACTACGCAGCGTAGTGGCAGATAAGTGTCGCGTCTATGAGACACACCCGCGACAACCAATACGCACATTTCCTCAATATCCCACGGCTATTTAAAAACCAACAAGTCAAAGTACTTAGTTTTTTTTTCTAAAACTGATATCGTAGTTGGCATTATTTTTGGACTGTATTATTGTCTTTTACTACGTGTGGATTGCACTCGGTTATCGTTAGCTATTGTAACCAGCAATGGTGCACGTTTTTAAAGGGTGTGTCAGTTGTTTTCCTGACAACACCCACTGCTTATTACAATAACTTTAACCGACAGTTGACACAATCGACCCTAAAAAATCCAGTTACATATTACGGTACAAAAGATAGATCCATTTAAATGTAAGACAGACACAGGCAGACGACGCCGCGTAGATTTAGTAGTAGAGTTCTGTTGGCAGCCTTTGCACACGGAACTCTAGAAACTACAGCACACTTACAGCATCGTACTGGTTTTAATATTTGTATGAAGCTACAAGCAGCGATAGCTCAGCGGGGATTGGTACGAACTGTCGAGACGAAAGTCGCAGATTCGAAACCGGCCCCAAGAGCATACACCTCTGACTTTTCTAAGTCACTTATATATTAATTGTTAATTATCGCTTGCTTTAACGGTGAAGGACATCGTGAGGAAACCTGCATACCTGAGAACTCTAAAGATTTTTCAAAGGTATGTGAAGTCTACTAACCCGCATTAGGCCAGCGTGGTGGACTAAGGCCTAACCCCTCTCATTCAGTAGAGGAGGCCCGTGCCCAGCAGTGGGACATGTATTATACAGGGCTAGTAAAAAAATGAAATGAAACTGCAATTTATTTGGATCGATGTCGTCGCCTCGCATTGTTCTCCGTTGGCTCTCAGATTCGTTTTCACGAACGCTTTTCTGCTAATCACTCTCTTATAAAGCATTTCAGTATGCAATTCCGTATTTGAAATCATTTCCATACACTACATTAATTGAAACGTTTCTTAGGTACATGACACCAATTACATCTGGAAATTCGATGCTCGAACTCCGTGGCTTAGTGCTGATGGTGCTCTTTTTATAGACTTGTTTACAAACCGCCCTACAAACATTGCACGTGTACGCCTCATTAGTGAATGCAGTGCAGTTAATGTTAACAAGCGCTTTTACGCTGTCTATAACTTAAATGGGGCGGCGTAACTGGGATGGTTGGTACTACAATCTTAGCAGAGTAAGTATGAAGTCATAAAACTCTTTATAAAACACACAATCTAATGCCTAGAAACTGTCGCCGTGTAAATGGAGCTTTTTTTATTCAATTGAATGACGAGACGAGCAAGACGCTCCCCTGATGGTAAGCGCCACGCCTGCCCATAAACAGAAGCAACACCACACAGAACTTTAAATTATAAAGCACTGCATGGCACTGAACTGCGCTCGTCACCCCGAGACATAAGATGTTAAATCTCATAATACCCAGTAATTCCACGGGCTTCAATGTCCTTTAAAACCGAAACACAACAGTGCTTATACACTGTTGCTTGGCAGCAGAAATAAACAAAGCGGTGGTACCAATTCAGACGGCCTTTCGCATACGAGGGACCTACCACCTTGTAAGTAAGCTTAACTTCATACTGGTCACGTGAAACTGTGCCCATTGTAAGAAGCGATGTGTGCAGCCGACAGACACGCGAATGTGGCTCATGTCATTATTTTAGACGTTGATATTAAAATGCCAATACGTGACCCTTTACGGCGCCATGCCCCAGGGGATGGCAGCTACGCGCCACTGCACCGGGTCGACGCCGCGCCGGGACCGTCCGCGTCGTAAACACACGCTGATAGCATTTTTAAACGACGACACAAACTGCTCATGTAATGTGAATGTCGCGACTCGCGACGTCTGGCTTCTAGATCTTCACGAGCTGTTGAACATTGTACGGTATACCGCCGTTAAATATCTTTTCACGCTTCCCGGTCTCTGAATAGTCGGCGTTCCGTCGGTAGGTGGTAATAAGGTCTATTACCATACCCGTTGTAGAAATGAATCTCCATTCTATTCATCGTAAGCAATATACGAGTAGCGCCCGAAAGAACAAAATGAATATAATTCAAACTAAGAATTTGGAGTTTTTTTTTCTTTAATAGTAATGCGACACATTTTTTTTTATCCATGTGTTATATGTGTCATACCGGCCTGCTAAAGGGCCAAGGGGGAGGGGAAGGGAAAAGGGATGGGAAAAGGGTTAGGATCAGGAGTCAAACCCCCTGGGGGGAACCGGATTGCATGGACATTACTCTAAGAACTCGATTGCAGTCTGTCAATTCCACTAACCATGTTTAATTTACAGATTGGGCCTATTACTCGTTAGAAATTCTCGATACACAGGTTTCTCGAATAAACGTTTCTAAGTGAGTACTGTGCCTATACAAGTACACGCTGATCAACTTTGAAAGCTTTCCTAGTGAGGAATCAACGTCAAGTAAATACACTATAAATGTTATAAATGTAAAAGTGTGTTTGTCGATTTGATAGATCGAATTTTGGATATTGGTAGTATACATAATAATAATAAATGGGACGTTCAAGGGCCAGAGATTGAGATGAACTACATTTTATCTCGCAAATATTTCGAAAAAGACTCCCACGCGAGCGGAGCCGCGAACAAAATCTATTATGATAAAAAAGTCGAATATTAAATCATGACATGCAGTAAAGGGTACCTACAGAATAACTAATCATATTAACTTTTTTGAACAAACGATCAATTTATTTAATTTATGGTAAAACATTTACCTGTGAGTACTGAATTATGACGTCATTCACAATTATGATTAATTATTAGTATTGGTTGCCATAACTATAGCGTCGATTACACATCAAATAACTTTTTTCTTGCGACATTAATATTACTAACATGCGGCCATGTTAGTAATATTAATAACCATGACTTCTACATTTGAACTCAATTAACGACCTTGAACTTTCCATATGGAAACAAAAGCATAACCTTCAACCTGACTCAATATAATTGGTAAGTTGTCCGTCTGGAACTGCACGAGGCACTTTCTGACCCAAATATGTGAAATATCACTGAAACAAGAGTGTTTTTCGGTAGTATAGCGAGTGACGAGCGACGCGCGTGTTTTAAGAACATTTAAAGCGTATCTCCTCAGCGGGTACCTCCGGCCGCTCGTCCGGAACAACTCACATCCGACCAATACCGAAATACTCTGCATTTAGAGCAGACCTGGTGTATTTTAAATAAAATTATAAATTATGGTATATGGAATACAAATGCCACAAAAACCGTAACCGTTAACCGTTTTTTATATCCGAGCACGGCAAAGTGACTACACTACACCTGATGGTAAGCGCAGTGTAGTCCAACAAAAAAAGCAGCGACCACCGACAATGAGTTTATCGGTAGAATCATGCCGGCCTACACAAATATTTCTTCACACTCCGAAGAGGTAAGAAGCAAATCGAGGGGCCTGCGACAGGACTGGTGTATGGGCGATGCAGGCACAGGGATACAAGAATGTACCCCTATACCAGCCCCAACCAACCGTTCAGTCATGTCGAAAGCCCTTCGGGTGAACCGGATATACACTGGCTGATCCTGGAACGCGATCCACTCAAGGTGACCAATTTTCCATTTGACCAATTCCAATAATGAACCATTCTGGCAGGTTTTATCATCATGTGTACGCTTGTCGCTGTCCGGGCGGATATGAATATCCCATCACCGGCATGAATATCCTACCACCAGCATGTAACCATCGCGTTATATTACATTGCTTTCTGATATGTCAGGGTTGAGCTGCGGTCACTCACGCCGCACGCGGCTTCACTTTCGATGCGGTAATTAACTCCGCTATTTATTTTGCTAATAATTCATAGTCCAAACGCGTGCTTATTCATCTTTGAATACATTAAACTTAAATATTTTTAATTGCTACATTAATTCTTTAGCCATAAAAGCTTTCAAGCTTATTATTTTATAATATGCAAATTTTTTAATTACCACTGTCTCACAGAAAACCGACGTGAAAAGCACCAGCTTGCTTTCCTTTGGTGAGTCATATTTCTGGTGACTCAATCTCCGTCCCCTTCTTAATCACTATTAGCTTCCTTTAAGGTTGGCAACGTATTAATGATTCTTTTGGTATCGTGGGTGTTTATAGGCGGTAATCACTTACCAATGCCCACGGTGACCCACTTGCTTATTTGCCACCCTATACGATATGTTCTTATTCTGCCGTTTCTAAAGACCAGCGTGATGTTCAAACCCCATTTTCGCTTGAAGTGATTCGGTTAAACAAGCATGTTGCCTGAAGGAGAGCATTTGATAAATAGTGGGAACATACGGTGAGCTCATTGCAGCGCCTGGCAGGTGACACAATAGTTAATTAAGCACTTAGCTCGATGATCGAACGCGGTAATGAACGGCGGTCCCTGTACTGTAGCGAAGGAGAAGTGATCTCGAAATCACACGCGGACACCGCCGCGCCGCGCCGCACCGCCAATTAGCCCACATCGCCCAATTGTGCACTCAACAATTACGACCTTAATGTGCTAATGTCGGTGATGCGGCTGACCGAGCGGTGCCGCCACCTCATTACAATTCTTTCACTTATTCTGGAGCCACATTTGGAGTGTCGTTGAGAGGATTATCTCGTGACTCATCAACAACTGATGAGTACATGACGGGCTTAGACAATTCACTTTCTAGCGGTGACAGTTCTCTCGGACGATATATTTATTGGTGCACAACACGATACACGAGATCTCAAATTACACTCTTATTGTTATCCATTACAATACATTTTATTTCAAGATTTCTACAATCGATGTTGGACAAAAACACATTCCGTGCAAAGACACATAATTATCGAGAAGTACAATAGTCTGTAAGCACAATATTAACATTACCATAACTGCCAGCCTTCTAGCTGGCAGTTTCGCTAACATCGTGAGCGAACCTTTAACAGAGCTCAGCAGAACCGGTCGGTTGTAATGAATAATGATCCTATAGTATACCTACGACGCTAACGTTCATTCGTTGCCGGACAAAAGCTTCATCTTATTACATTAAAGAGCTTTTGGTCATGATATTTCCGTACGAATTCGTTGATGCATGCAGTTTGACATTACTGACTAATTGCCGATTGTAGCATATGATGGTGGTACGATATATTATATATCCGCTCGGATAGCGACCACCGTACATACGGCGTTAAAATCTGCCATAGTGACCCACATACCTTGTGTGGATCAGCCAATGTTAATCCGGTTCTTCTGAGGGGCTTACGACATATCCTGATATTTGGATGGGGCGGGTATAGTGGTAAATCCTTGTACCCCTGCATCGGTTATCCACCTGCCCTGTCGCATTGCCCTCAATTTGACTTTTCCGTCTGCGGAGTGTTAAGAAGCATTTATACAGGCCTAGAATGATTCCGGTGACCGATAAACTCATTGTTTGTCGATGGGCGGTGGTTTTTTGGACTGCAATGTGCTTACAATCAGGTGTAATGCATTCACTTACCTCGCATAAAAAAATAATCTATAAACGTTAATACAATAATTACGTAAAAACATAATGCTAGAGGAATCATACGTAGTTTGGCGACGTCTAAGCAATGCGTAGGTAAGTTAGTATGACGTAGCAGTGTTGTTCAACAATATTTACCTCACTGCTAATGTTGTGGACAAAAATGTCGGACACAAAGCTTTCAATAGAGCACCACCGTTATGTGCCGTGAAACATGACCGAGCGTCGCATCGGTGTTCAGTGCGCGGTAACCTATGGTTTTTTCATAACTGTCAATAAAGAGTATTATGTTTGTAGGATTCGTGTGTGATGTTTCTTTATTTCACCAAAAGTTTTTTTATACGATCAAGGCAAAGTGGCTGCATTACACCTGATGATAAGCACAGTGCATTAAAAAAAACAGTAATCTCCGACAAACAATGAGTTTATCGGTGGTCACCAGAATCATGCCGGCATATATAGATGCTTCTTCACACTCCGAAGAGGAAACACGCAAATCGAGGGGCCTGCAACAGAATAGGCGGATGACCAATGCAGGAACAGGGATACAAAGATGTACCCAACTAGTAGTCCAACCATCAAGTCATGTTGCAAGCCCCTCGGCAGAACCGGATATACACTGGCTGATCCTGGAACGAACGCGATCCATACAAAGTGTGTAGGTCACTATGGCAGGTTTTAACAACATAGGTACGGTGGTTAATATCGGGGCGGAAATGAATATCCTACCACCAGCTATTAGTTGTAAACGAATGTACCGATTTATATTGCTGCTGGTGATGTCACGTGAGATCATAATTTTTTCGGGCAGTCGCGATATTAAATGTACCATAAAATATAGGTTTAGTGCACCGCGCAAGTAACATGGGTAACAATGCTGAGAGCTGGCTGTGTGAACTGCACTTGTGCAAGAGATTACAGTGTCTCGCCACTGCGCCGCACTTAAGGCGACGCGACGGTGCCGATAAATCACGACACACTCGGAAAAGCTTTGTTACTTATTTTAGATTTTCACTGTGTCACGAATATATATAAGGGAACAAATAGGTTTGTTAGTTTTGAGGCGAGAATTAAGCTGTTGCTATCACAGAAAAAATCAGAAAAAGACGTCTATCAAGGACTAAGCGCCAAAAGTGTTGACTCTTTATAGCGAAGAAAATGGCATAAGAAATCACTACATAGTTTTTCTGTAAAGACAGCCACCCAAGTCCAATGCGACTAGAGCTTAAGTCGGTATCACGTGTATGAAAACATTTCTTTTTTGTCATCCAATCTTATTTGATTTTGCTTTAATAAAGGTCGTTGCTTTTCATCGTGAGACATCACTTAGATGCGACATAAAAACTGTAGTGGATGGGAGCCTGTTGGCCGCGGCGGTCGCACAATACATACGACAAGAATGGTTAACGAGTTTAGCACGGCGTGGCGCGGCGCGGCGCGGTGCGGCTGCAAAAAATTCAATCTCGCCTCCGTCCACAGATCACATCACGATTACGAACGTCTCCAGCACGAGTGGTCGCGGCGTGCACATTACACACAAACACCTTCACAACATAACCACAGGCCCTGTGCTCGATGCCTAGGCTTCAAATCAATGTTTATATCAGGCAATAAATAAATTGCAGGTTGCAGCAACCATGATCGTGTTAGGAGCCTGTAATGCAAATTATTTCAAGAACAACAGCTTCTAAGATCAATTTCACATTTATTTACTTTTAATATTATAAAATATATTACATCTACTGGTGCTTCGGAAATACCCACCGGTGACAAAAGTCGTGGTTGGCTAAACCGCCTAGATATTGCTTGAGTGTAGTTTCTGAGAATAGAGAATATCCGCAAAAGTCCGTTCTCCAACATGTCGAGACAGGGGTGTCCATTTATTTATACTACTTTCTTAGTGTGTAAATACCTCGGAAGTGGTCTCCCAGAGGCCCGAGCTCTGGAAGGCTCGCGCGGAAGGTCGTCGGCCGCGCTCATGTACTAAACCAGGTCAACAAACCGTAGCGCGACCTTACACCGGACCGGACCGCCCAACAATCACACCAATTAATTTATTGACGGATGTTATCAGATACCTCACGATTTGAACAGTGGCGCGCGGACACCTCAAAGTCTCATTTTGACGACGGCAAAAAGCATAACGTCAACATTATAAAGCTTGTGTGTATGAACTGTCAGACGGCGCCGCGTTGTATAGTTAATCCCCGCGGTGCTTTAAACTGAAATCGCTGGTAGACATTGGTTGGCGCCATCGAGACAAGAGACTACGCGCCGACGCACTCCACAGCATGCGAGACAGTCACTAATGTTGCAACAAACGATATCACACATCGTGGGAGCTTAACATTTATGTCCACGACATATTATCCCGCGCGCGAGAAAGAAAACTATCGACGACATAAATAACCGAAAAGTAAACATATAAATAGTAAACAAAAACACCCAATAGTTACATACATAGTCCTGACCCACAATAGGTTAACGTGTAACGTAGGTAGGTATTAGGAACTATAAGGAGTTTGCGGTCCCACAATACCCAGACCCGAAATAAATATTCGTGGTTTACAAAAACATTTGTCTCGATGCGGGAATTGAACCCACGGCATCTCGCTTAGGAGCCAACTACTCGCCAACGGCGCCGCGGAGGCTGCCAAAAGTGTTAACATTCGATAAAGTTACGTCAACATGTTAGGGTTCGAAGACATAATAACACAGAGAGGTTGAAAGTACTATTTTCACTACTTCTGTCATAACGAGTCAAGTTTTCTATGCTGGTTGCATGCTAGCTTCGATATATGTGTACATATAGAGATTACCAGATAACACTATATTTTCACGACAAAATTATCTCGTGTTGCATAATATATTAAGTTCGGTGGTCGCGAGTCGTTGTCTTCAACACAACACAAGGACAATATTTATTTATTTTATTTTTTAAGTTTGGTACAAAAGTAGTAGTGCGTAATGATTTCCACCTTGCTAACATGTAGGTAGTGCTGTAACATTTGTGCCTGATTATTTTCGAACTGTTATACTGTTCACCATGATTATCGACAATTATAGCCGTCATCACTCATCAATGTTATATTACGTAGATGGTAACAAACGTATCATCAATTTGTGTGAAATCATTCTTTGGCTTTGTGTTAGTTGAAGAATTTACAACATACAGATTGGAGTTTATCATTACAATTAGTTACTTCCACATAAAAGAATTTACAGTACATCTTAAATGAATCATGCGTACGGGAAACAAAATGTACACATAAACATTGGATAAAACAAAAAATGAAAGATAATTGCAATTTATCACTTAGTATGATTCCTCAAAGTGATAAACGTAAATGAGCCTTTGGCGAAATAAAAACAAAGTGAAACGTGACCTTTGTGGCTTTGATGTATTCGTTAGTTTAACCTCCACACGTGGCCGTTAAGGTTCTTACACACAGTTTTATTGTCTACCTAATTAAGCTCTTTTATATAAACTAGTACTCTTAAGAACTAACACAATATGAACGACTTCTACACGAGTCGAAGTTTATAAAAAAAGTTAGCTTTCGGCGCTCCTCAATATAAACTTTAACTATGCCAAATATTACACTCCTCCGTGTGCGCCATACCTATGCTTGAATAAAGGTACAGTTATCTCTTCACGTAATAATATATTGAATACAAACTTACATCGGATGCATATGACGTGATGTCAAACTGATCGAAATGCGCGACGAATATAAAATATACAATAGTCGATCAATACGGAGCGACAAGTAGATACTTAATATATTATGTTTGCTAATAATATATGCTTAGTGCATTTACGAGCATCTTTACTACGCATGCCATGCGGTAACCATGGGACCCATACGTAATAATGTTTTACTTGTTCTTGTACTAATACCGCCCGTTGCCTAAATTAGACCATTTAAAACAAATGGAAACAAAGCTATGTGTTTGTTTGCATCGCGTGTATATGTACATAGTATGCAGAGAAGATAAGAGACGTAAAGTAGTTGCTTGCTGCTGTGTTTCGTAGGGTGAGTGGGAAATACGAAGATCCAAATCCCTTCCCAATCCCTTAATTATTGCTTTTAGGGTTAACAATGAGTCCACGATTCTATTGGTATTATGGGCGTTCATGGGCGGTGGAGTTCATTAAGCAGGATTTTGTAATAACTCGTCATTTTTTTTATTTGATTGAATGTCGAGACGAGCAAGGCGCTCGCCTGATGCTAAGCACCACGCCTGCCCATAAACAGAAGCAACACTAACAGAACTTTGAATTACAGAGCACTGCATGGCATTGCACTGCACTCGTCACCCCGAGACATAAGATGTTAAGTCTCATAATCCCCAGTAATTTCACTGGCTTCAATGTCTTTCAAACCGAAACACAACAGTGCTTAAACACTTTTGCTTGGTAGCAGAAATAGACAAAGACTCGTCAGTTGTCTTGTAAATAATAAAATAAAAGTAAATAATGAAGTGACCAGTGTTAGTTTGTGTCGTTGCCCTATACATCACTGTGTGCGCACGTGGTCGGTGGTGGTTACACCGCGCTACACCGCGCTGCACCGCGCCGGCTCACGTCGCGGCACGTCGCGTCGCGCCGCTGTATCTGCCACTCATTTGTTACAGGACAGCTCTAATCAAAACAGCGCTATTTATTTATTCATCATAATTTCATTTATTTGCATCCATGTTTTTTTTTTAATAGCATAGGCCGGCAAACGAGCAAGTGGGTCACCTGATGGTAAGTGATCTCCACCGCCCATGTACGCCCACCACCAGAAGAATCATGGGCGCGTTGCCAACCTTAAAGGAAAGGGACAATTAGGGATTGGGAAGGGGAGGGGATTTGGGCTTCCGGATATCTCACTCACCGTACGAAACGCAGCAGCAAGCCGCTACTTTACGTCGGTTTTCTGTGAGACAGTGGTAACGACCCGGTCGAGCCGGCCCATTCATGCTGTAGACAAATCTGTCTACAGCATGGCTCTACCACTCAATATGCCATGTAAGCTCAATAACCATGTAAGGTAATCGAGCAACTAGATTATATCATTCACAGTTATTTTATCGTTTCGCACCCATAACATCGTGAGGCGGAAGTAGGCTCGGCAAAATGTGTGTGTGTGTACTGATTATAACTCTGCCTACCCCTTAAAGGATTACTGGCGTTAGTGAGTACATCATTATAGTACTCTGCACTTAAGTCACCTAAGTACCGGCGCAATAGCTAAGCTAAGTTCTCGTGTAGGCTAGTAGTGGAGCGCCTGGGGGTTTTCACCTCGGATTAGAGTTATAGTGAATGAATTAATATGATCGATGTGGGATATTGTTTTTTAGACTATCAATTGCAATGTTTACCCATTTTTTTTTGTGCAAACCATTGTTTCATTGTTTAAAAAAAATATTATAAAAAATTAATGTTTGACCATATATTTTCACTTTAAACAGTATTTTTTTTTATTTATATGTTAAATCTTACCTGAGTAGACATATAGGAACATTTTTCAAATATACCTGTGTATAAAAATAACAGTAGGAATCTCAAACACAACGACAGCTGCTATGTACAATGGAATTTCTCGGCCAGTTTAATTATAAATGAAACGTACTCTATTGTGTACATTTAAAAAATAAGGTAATTAATTACGACTAATGAAAAGAAAAAAAAAAATAGTACAAAATCAGTTTATTTAAATATATTACACTAGCTTTTGCTCGCGGCTCCGCCCGCGTGAACAGCATTTTCCGGCATAAAAGTAGCCTGTCACCGTCTCCAGGATCCCATCGGTCTATGTAGATAAATTCATCAAAATCGGTTCAGTGATTTAGGCGTGAAAGCGTAACAAACAAACTCACTTTCGCATTTACTTTCACCCTTTTTCATCCCTTAATAAATAAAATTTCCAAAATTCCTGAAACACCTATTTATTTTTTTTACGTCAATAATCGAAATACAAAATTTTGTTTATGTAACTTTCAAAATGATGGACTTTCATACATATTATCATCCCCTATTTTGACCCCTTAGGGGTGGAATTTTCTAAATCTAAAATTTCTTAGTGGATGCCAACATAACAAAATGAATATACAGTCCGAATTTCATGCTTGTAGCCTTGATATTTTTCGCTCGGCGATGATGAATCAGTCAGTCAGTCAGGACATGTTATTTTATAATAATAATAATTATAGATTGTTGTCTACATCAAATATTTTCTTCTACTTCATCTATCTGTATAATAGGTGAAGTATTGGAACAACTATTTCCGCTGCACTGTAAACATGCTACACTGCAGTATAAACCACTTTTTCGGCTTCCACACGCAGCTCCACATCCCTTTATGCAATTACAAAATAACATTTGCACTAAATTATCCGGAGCAGGTAATTGATTCATTGTTATTGGGATGTACATGTTATTGGAATACTTCCATCCCCAATTTTCAATAACTACGTCATTTCCTAGCCATATCTGAATTTTTAGGTACACTCTTTTAAGGTGCTCAAACGCTGCATCAGTTGTTGGAGGCAGTGATGACAAAAGAACACTCGTATTTTTGGCTGTTGCTTTTATGAAAGAATTGAACCTCAATGTATTTAAATCATAAATTTTAGACGGAGCTCCATATAAACTCCAAATACATGCTACACCTGCTTGCAATATATTATTGGGGTCTTCATTGATATTTTTAAATACTTTTACTGAATCGTGTAAATCAATCCGTAAAAAGACAAGATAAGATAAGAATACTCAGGTAAGATTTAACATATAAATAAAAAAAAAATGGGTGCGTGTACTTATGTACGCGCGTGAGAAGTTATACTTCTTTGGAATCATTAAATAACCAATAATAAGTATTTAACATTAATAATTTAATAATATTTAGTGTTAATTATATTAAATAAAAGTATTTTAATTTATATCAACATATCCACTCCACATGATAGAAGTACATTCTACTCTCTTCACGTTTATGCGAGCCTGGTACTTGTTCCGAATAAGAAAAAAACCTAAAGAGTTTTTCTTTGTCCAAATCGTCATTTGTTTATTAATTACGGCTACTCGCCATGAAAAATGGACATTCTACTCTCTTCGCGTTTATGCGAACCTGGTACTTTTTTTACGGCACCATGTTCCAAATTATAAAATAAAAACCGCATCTATATATAATTATATATATATATATATATTTATATTTATTTATTTATATTTATTTATTTATTTTTTTATTTCACTCATCATTTTTTCATAACGCGCCTAACTTCATACTGCTGGCATAATGTATAACAGATGCCATTAAAAAAAAAAAAAAAAAAAAAAAAAAACTTCATACTGCTCTCACGCGCCTAACTTCATACTGTTAATTTTTTCTGTTAATTTTTTGTGTCACAGGTGCGCGCGCATCTTAAAATTTCACTCTCATCATTTTTTCATAACGCGCCTAAAGAAGTATAACTTCAAAAAAACTGTTTAAAGTGAAAATATATGGTCAAACATTATTTTTTCATAATAATTTTTTTAAACAATGAAACAATGGTTTGCACAATTTTTTTTGGGTAAACATTGCAATTTATAGTCTAAAAAACAATATCCCACATCGATCATATTAATTCATTCACTATAACTCTAATCCGAGGTTTTACGGTTTTGAATGCTCCAGGCACTCCACTATAGGCCACGCAACCGTAACCACAGAGTCAGTCATACTGGCATGTATATCAAATGTCAATCTATTACGTACCTGTTTAACGCCACATCATGTAAGTAATTTGCTGTGTGTGTTCCGATTTCACCGCGCAGTGTTTCATTTAACACCTATCGAGTTGCATTATTGGCAGCCGGTAAGTACTCAGGGCAGATAAACTCCAGAAATGTCGCTTAAGATAGACACATTTAGAGGAAACCAATGGTTGTACCAAATCGTACAAGTACAGGGGTGGGTATCGTCTCGCAGGCGAACTTAAAGGCGCTGGCTTGACCGATCAAAGGGAGCCATGAGATCCAAGTGACTTCAGAGGATGCGATCACGTGAAATGGAATCGTTTAAATAGAAACGTGCACCCGGCCACCAACCCGGGCTAACGCCAGGCAGAAGGGTAGCTGGAAGTGCTTGATAGAAGAGGTCAGCACTAATTGCAGACATCAACGAGCACGGGCCGCGCTTACTACTACCACGCTGACTGCCGCCTTCGGAGACATCACTTAAATTTCTTAGAATTAAATTATTTTCACACTCCACAGCCAGTAAATGCTTTGCATTCTGTTACTGAATACAGAAAATGATTTATATGTACTCCGTTACTAAATACAGAAAAGTCTTAATTAAAGTCTCTGCGAAATAATCGAAATCTAGGAAATTACTTAATGACAATTAAAATTTAGTGGCGTCTCTGAGCGCGGCCGTTAATGTCAATAATGAACGCACTAATACAATTAGCCGCCCTTATTTCTCTCACCGCACTGCCAAGGGCCTTGCACGAACCATGATAATTACCTCGTGTAATTGTCAGATTGCTAATTACATCGCGATTAACCAATTTACGAGATTGTTGTTTTTGAGGCGTTCGCGTTGGTGTGTTAGGGTTGCCATCCGTTAATGAGTTTTGTTGAATTTGGTTTAGAGTCCATAACTACAAAGGAGCATTGAGGAATGAAAGACCTTGGGTTAATTCTTTTATAACTATAAATGTACATCAGGATAATGCGTGTGTCTATAATAATGTTAAATCATATTCACATTCAGTTATATGTTCCACCAATCCACATATGAATCTGAATTGCATTCGTATTATTCTGCTTCACTTAAGTCGACACAGGTGAGCTCGATCTCGCGAGCCAGCGGAAAACCGCGCATCCACTTCGAGGAAAAATTATCATCAAAATACGCGCAAACAACCTGGCCTGGCTGAAGTTTGTCACTTCACCTACCCTCTAAGCGTCGAGTCACTGTTAACTCTCTTTCCGTTTCGAAAAAGTTTCGACACCGCGAGTCACTAACTTCAGTCCTGCAAAATTATTTTAAGCGTATTGTACTTGTTCGTTTACTTGATGCCTTGTTAGATTTATTACAAGCATAAATCATAACTAACAACTATGATTACACCCTAACACGTACTATTTAAACACACATATTCACCGTTTTATGTTTCCCATTGCTTTTTTAATTCCGTAAAGTGAACAATATGTAATTCGTTTTTATTATTTACCGTCATAATGCAGACGTAAGTTGTAGAGCCACGCTGTAGACAGTTTTGCCAACAGCATGAACAGGCCGGCTCGACCCGGTTGTTACCAATGTATCACAGAAAATCGACGTGAAGAACAGCTTGTTGTTGTGTTTCGTACAGTGAGTAAGATATCCGGAGGCACAAATCCTCCTCAACTTCCCAAATGCTTAATTATCCCTTTCCTTTAAAGTCGACAACGCATCCCGGATTCCTCTGGAATTGTGGATATCCATGGGCGGTGGAAATCACTTAAAATCAGGTGACCCACTTGCTCATTTGCCGACCTCTACTATAAAAATGGTAATGCGCACTATAGGGTATACTATGTGCCTTTAATTTCCTATAATGAATGCCGACTGTATGGCTTCCTGCCTACCGACTGTTGCCGCCTGGCAACCACTGTGATTGGATTTATTTTATAACACAAACGCGACTCATAATGTTCTAAAGGTAGCTATTTCAAAGAAGAATTAAGAAATATTAGTCAGTAAGTACTTTTGAAAACCTGCGTGGCACAGTTGGCGAGTAGCCGGCTGCAAACATCAGGTAATAGGTTCGATTCTCGCACTGAGACAAATTTTTGTGTGATCTACAAATATTTGTTCCGGGTTTGGATGTTGTGGGACCGCAAGTCCCTCGTCGTTCCTGATACCCACGATACTGTGTGACTGTTGAGTGTATTCGTTATTATTTATCCTATCACATGGCTCGCCTTTAGACTCAAACTTTCGCTTAAATTTGCATTAAGTAGGTATCAAAGGCTCGACATAGAAATAATTACATCAATAGTGGTCTAAGATCCCGCGGAACATTGACCTTCACCCATATGTTTACCGGATGAAAATAATATTTTAGGGTATAAAAGGTGTTGCTGAACACATACAAATAGGGTTGCCTAAAAGAATATGGTCAAGGATAGGTTTTGCGAATTAAAAAAAAAAAAGAAGATATTATTTCACTGACTTGCTCACCAAATAAATGAACCTTCAATGAAAACCTACAACGTATACTACCTGCAAAAGCTAGGAGCTAGATGAGCGCAATTACCACTTTTTAGTTACCTGTTTGCACACGGCAACCAGGTAGTAGTGGCCAGAAAAAGGTAGGCAACCTATTTTTTGCAGATAGTATACATTGTACACTTTTCATTGAAGGTTAAATTTTTTTGGTAAGCAAGTCAGGGAAATTATATATATTTTTTTTTAATGTTAATTAATCATATCCTTGACCATATTTTTTTAGGCAACCCTATTGGTATGTGTTCAGCAACACATTTTATACCCTAAAATGTTATTTTGATCCGGTAAACAGATGGGTGAAGGTCAATGTTCCCCGGGATCTTGTACTATAGTTGGCAATAGATAATTAAAAGATGCTGACATTCAAAGTTTGGTCATTTAACACCCGACAGACAAGCGGCATCGATGGTGTAATTTTATCCTTGCCCCACCAAACGATATCGCAATGTATTGGCAGTAGGAGCCTAGCTAATTGCGCCATACAGTGCCCCTATACAATGTACAGTTACAATAAAAAGCTGCACACACAATAAGAATTTACACTGAAGAGCTAGTCAATACACTAGGCCTCGAGTTCAGAGAGTTCATTAGGTGAAGCCAGTGCAGTGGGGCGCACGTCGGAGGCACGGACCGGCTCGTGGCTCAATCACAATAACGAGTCTGATTCCCATTTCACAAACCTTTGCATAACTTTAGATGACTTCTAACGCCCAACATACGTCAAAGCGATGAGATATCAACCTATTTTTACGTTGCGTTATCACGCCTTTGATAGGTTTTGGGGATAAACTAAAGCACAAATCGGTGACAGCGACTATTAAAAGGCTGTATTTTATGTGATATCATAATAATGAAGAGGAATGTACTAAGTTGTTAGATAAATATAATTACATAAATACCTAGAATAATATAGCGCGTCATGCAATCTGTTTAATTAACTTTTTCAAGTAAAACAACGTAACAATCAAATTACAAACATCGAGTTACAGCAAATATTTGATATTCACATGTATTATTATGAAGACTCTAGAACATTTAAGTTTTAAAATAACTGCCAAGTCTGTCACGAATAATCATGACTACATGAAACATTTAGTCGCTCGACGGTCGGCAGAATTATGATGGCCTGAAGTTACTGGATATACACTGGCTGATCCTGGAACGCGACTCGCCTGAACGAGCCAATATGGCGGGGTTTTCACCATGTGTACGGTGGTCGCTATTCAGTCGGGATCAAAAATATTTGGTGCCAATATGGCTTGGCTTGGCCTGGGCCCGGGCTTGCGTTAAACAGGTTAGATAGAGTAACTAACCACGCCTCGCCAGGACGTGCCACAACGATCGCTCATCACAAAAGGGGACACCAAGCGCTATACATTAGGTTCGTGATAATTACCTAATGCTTATCAGTTGCAATCGTTGCGAGTTCTAAACTATAATATGTAATAAGAAAATACTCGGCGACAGTACAAGCAATGCATAATAATTACTACCCAGATGGGTACTTTTTAAATTCAGCAGCTGATTTCACAGAATCCCTCACTTTTACGATTGCGTCGGCTGATACTTAAAGCCATAACCTCATTACAATTTATACAGCACTATATAAACGTAAATCACATAATGCGTGGTGACGCGGAACAATATAGTATACTATAATCAGTTCTCTCATATGGAATAGATTCAACATAAGCCTCTTTATGTAATCGTGCACCAGTCCTAATTGAAAGCTCGGTTACTCGTGCGCACACAACCACGCGGAATAAATCCACTTACTCATTTTATTATAATTCAAGAGCTAGTTTTATGAGTGTGTATCGGGAAACATAGACAGGGGCTGGCCCTGCCATATGGTTAACGGTGTGACCAGTTCAGACGGCGACCCGGCGCGACCCGGCGAGAACCGGCGCGGCTCGGCTTAGAGGCGCCTCAGCACGTCCATATACCAAATCATGGGCCAGGGAGGACTATATTTTGATCTAGCTATATCGTAAAATTATTCTCGTGGCAGCAATCGATAGAGAATACGGTAATCACGCTTTAAAAATTGTTATCAGGCCAATGCAGCCTGCGTAATGACTGTAGTCTAGCCTAACTGGTACGTGCATTTACCATGGAGTAATTTAGTCAATTTTATCTATTTGTTACGAGGACGGGTAAGCGCGCAATTGGATCACCTGATAGTAAGTGATCCCCACCACACATATACCACACTACCAGAAGAACTATAGATGCATTGCCGGCCTGAAAGGGAAGGGAAAATTAAGGTATAGGGAAGGGAGGTGGATTTGGGTATCCGGATAAATCAGTCACAGTACGAAACGCAGCAGTAAGCTGCTAATTTAGGTTAGTTGTCTGTGACAGACAAACGGTGATAACAACTCGATCAAGCCGGCCCATTCATGCTGTAAACAAAACTGTCTACAGCGTGGCCCTACCACGCATAAAATTTAATGTTTTCATCAATTTGATTCATTTGTTATAAGATTACGAATTAACAGTACGAATATTTCAATATTCATCGCACTTTTATGCCTTGAGGACATAATATTGACATACGATTTTTAAGTAATGAAATAAATCTGAAGGTAATACTGACCATGCATGTTAACTTTTGAGGGCGCTCTTTTTGAAATAACATAACATTTTGCCGTTAAAGAAGAATGGATATACATAATTATGTTTCTTTTCCTCAATACATTATCATCATACATTCGAGTTGCGGTCAGTGGCACGACCTTAAAAATGGACACGTAGGTACATAACAAGCGAGGTAAAAAGCCGTGACCTATTGCGATGATGGATAAGCAATAAAAGCGTGCTTAAGTGGAACGTACTGACTGGCACACATTTCGGCGCCCACCTCCGTACCCGGTAATTAGTGAACGTGTTTGTGTTCAAAGATCTGGGTGGATGAGGATGGTTTATAGGGCACAGATTTAACACATGTACATGGGTACACATTCACGACTGCATCCTACGGGGAGAGGCAGAGACTACCGAGAGGTATGAAATATGATCCAGGCTTACCTCTTTTCCAACTTGGACATACATTCTGATTACTAAAAGATAAGGCTATATTTACAGTATCTGTGACGCGTCGTGTATAGAGTCGAGCAGATGCGGGCGCGGCGAGGAACTTTAAGAAATATACGCCGTTCGGTATTAGAAAATTGATTTATGCGGTTTTCTCGAACACCTTTTCTTGACACGGCAAATTACACTAGACTTCTTATGTCTCGGGGTGACGAGCGCAGTTCAATGCCATGCAGTGCTTTGTAATTCAACGTTCTGTGCGGTGTTGCTTCTGTATATGGGCAGGCGTGGCGCTTACCATCAGGCGAGCGCCTTGCTCGTCTCGTCAATCAATCAAATAAAACCTAAACATAAAAAACCTGATGTTAAGTACAGAGTACTGCAAATAGTGATTATTGAATAGGAGTTCCCACCGGTTTGATTTCCTTCCGAGGGAACCTACCGCCTAATGAAACCGTTTACGTCGGTTATCGCTCGAGCAGCTTTCTCCGCGCCGCGCCTCGCCTCGCTTCCTGCAAGTTCTTACTGCGCGGGCGGTACTTCCCATACGCGCCACATATAGTATACCATTACACCATGTAACACGATCGGTGGATTAACAGCATCAAGTCAATAGAGGAGATCTCAATACTTATTGATTTAATGAATCCCCGTGTATGTTGCCCTAAAATGCATGGTTCAATTGTTATTTGCATTTTTCATGAAAATCTATTTTATATGTAATCCATCGAATCGATCGAGACGATCTAATAAAGCACAAGGTACATTGTTATTAAAAGACAAAAATCTCTTAATAAAATAAAATATTCCATAATATTAATTAAATATTGGCCTCATATTAACCGCTTCATTGGCTGCTAGTGGGAGCGTAGTTCGAGAAACCAGTGAAGTCCTGGGTTCAAGTCTCATGTAGAGCAATCACAAATTGTGTTTTGGTTTTCGAATCGAAAAATCACACATGAATTCCCTGAGATTGGATTTGGATATACAGATTCACCAGCACCATGGGTAATAATCTAATTTTAGCGAGCGAATTGTAGCGAGCTCTAGTAGCATCTCTACCTACCACATCGCGGATACAAGCGTGTTATTATATGAATTGCTTCAATATTGACTCATACCAAACTAAAAAAGACCTGACCCATTATAGCCAGTCCATTTATGCACAAATCATGGTTTACTATAAAACAAAGTGCTACACGAATACCCATTCACACGAATATCATGAATAACACAAAAAATCATAAAACGATGCAAATAACAAACCCGAGTTGACATTTATGTCCAAACTTCGAATATAATAGTCAGAGCTCAGAGCTTCTAAAGTAGTACAAAGGACATCTCGGTATCGATTGTTCCTCAAATATAGCGGAGCAGGTGCGCTGCGAGATTATGAAAAACAACCCGAAAGCCACGCTGAAATTATGGAATATAGCTTTGTGGGATGAAATAACTTACGAATAATAAACCTGCCTAGTTCCTACCACTAAAGTTGACTAAAGCAGTACTATTGTAACATTAGATACATTGATTAGATTCATGAGTCGTTTTTTGCATGAGATACGGTGATTCAATTAAGTTACAAAAGTAGACAGTTAACAGACGTTGCGGCCGATGTGGTCCATGTCGGGCAATCATAATTTGTGTTGACACAGTTCCATTCGAAAAATTACCCATGAGGTGGCCAGGATTGGAATTTGTGACCGTTATAGCGATAAGCTCGCCACCTATCATATCATGGGACGGAAATAAGCTCGGCGAACCGTTAGTGCATTAGTTGCAACTCCGCCTACCCCTTCAAGGATACAGGCGTAAGCCTATGTCATGTGCCTTCTTAGAATTAGAAAGAAAAAGAGGCCTTGCAACGCACGACGGACACAGCTAGTTGATATTTGATTATATTTTTGTGATTTTTTTATGCCCATTATATTAATGAGTATATAATATTAATAACCCCCAATATAATAAAGAACTGTTTGATGTGGTGTGGTGTTGCGGTCATCTCTAATTTAATACACGGTGACATCGGCAACATCCCGTCATATCTGTGTTTTATATTTCCTTCGCGCCTCCTGTTGCTAATGATACCATACACAACACTTCATTTTGTTTTTATGACATCAGGAAATATACATGTTGCAATCATGAATTCAATCTATTTTCTATGAGCCGCTTTCCGGAACGTCTTTCTAGTATACTAGAGAGAGATTTTGTAATTTAAAAACGCGCGCTGCCATTTAACTTTGAATCTCACAAAGATGGTCACAAAAATAACCTACAGTTTAGTTTTGCTGGTGGTAGGATATCAATATCCGCCCAGATAGCGACGACCGTACACATGGTGGTAAAACCTGCTATAGTGACCCACACACTTTGCGTGGATCGCGTTCCAGGATCAGCCAGTGTATATCCGGTTCTCCCGAGGAGCTTGCAACATAACTTGATAGTTGATTGGGGTGGGTATACCATCAGGTGTAGTGCAGTAACTTTGCCGTGCTCATATAAGAAAAAAGGTTTAGTGGTTAAATACGATTTAAAGATCATCGTGCCAGTCCCCCCTAGTGTCATAACGCAAAGTAATTTCACTGGTTTCAATGACCTTCAAACTGCAACACAACACTGCTTACATACTGTTGCTTGGCGGCACGAATACACAAATGTCTAATGGCAAACCCTATAGTTCGTTTTGTCTACAGCATGATGAGGCGGCTCGGTCGGGACATTACCACTGTCTCACAGAAAACCGATGTGATTGTGATGTGATGTGTGGTGCATGCTGTTGCGTTTCATAGAGTGTCATCCGGAGACCCAAATCCCAATCCCTTTATTATACCCTTTCTTTGAGGACGGCAACGCGTCCATGATTTTTCAGGTATAGGCCACATCGTAAGTTATCACCGCCTTTTAAGAATATTTTACTAATTAAATCATAGCTGCGTTGCCAACGCATGAGGAGAGCTGAATAGGGTGTGAAGGAGGTGAGCATGTCATTGCAATATCACGCACGCAACTGTCACTTCTGTGAGAAGTTTGTACGACTACTGTTTAGCCGGCCCCTATTAGTCGTTAAAACAGAATTGGCTACTGCTCTTCTACTCACAATATAAATTAATAAATGATGTCTTGTGTACAACATAAAATATGACAAGTCCCCAAAGGTCGAGTACTGTCCTTCGCAAGTCCCTACTATGTTATAGATGTAACGTATGTGTGGACGCCTACATTCGCCATAACTCATAATCACTGCAGACGTGCAGAGTGTAGACACAAAGAGATAATGTCCATGTTTTTGTGTGAGCCATAATTGCGAGGGCCCTTGACTCGCACGCGGAAGCAATTTGTGGGCTCCTCCGAATGCCAGCCGACAACTGTTACTGTATACGATGTAATGTGCAAAAACTGCAGAACACTACCGGTATGTATAGTGTAATTATAACGGAATAGACTAACATTAATACGTGCTTATTGTAATGTAATAACAATAAATAATCACGGTATTTGTATTACAACAGGTTATTTAGATTTTGTTATTAACTTGAGACCGATATATGATTGGAAAAAATAGTTTTCAAAACAAAATATACATAAATAAGCAGATGGATCATCCGATTGAAAGTGAGCACCATCGTCGTTGTGGTCTCACAATGCGAGAGGCAATATGGATTAATTGCCATGTGACAACAAAAAAATATTTAGCTACCTATTACCCATATATAACCATATATATATTTAGATGTAGGTACATAACAAAAAGATCTAAATTCTGTAACGCTAATAGACTAACGGTCTTATTCATAAAAAATGCTTATGGAACGTTTATAACGTTCATTAGTTAAAACATTCGATAGGCTTATGAAACGTTCGATAAATTTGTTTATTCATAACAGTTCTATAAACCTTCTATAACTAATAATCGTCTATAAGCAAAAATGTTGCCATTATTATGAATTTCGCCAACAAGTTTGGCGAACATACCGAATCAACCACAGATAATACGTATCGTTTGTCCAAAAAGTGTCCAAAAACGTCTAATCATAGACAATATTACGTCTTAAAACCATATTTTGTTGTCTACGGAACGTAAAGTCGTTTCAAATTTTTGAGTAATCAACGTTGTACATACAACAATTATTAATATTTGATTCGAATTTCGAAGTAAAATTATTACTTAATGATGGAATCTCAAAAGATTGTTAAAAGGCAGAGAAGTTTAAACTGGTTGTTGCAAGATAAGGTTTGTACTGGTACACCTAAAATTGGACCAAAGTAATGAAACATTGTTACACCTCCTAAACTAACGCTTGCTTATGCTTTTGGAACGAAGTTATTTAATAGATGATATTGAAAGAGTTAATAAAGGAGAGTGTCCGTAATTGAAAATAAAAACACGGACGCAAACGAACCTGAAAAAGGGGTTTGGCATAATTTACGTACTAGATACCGAATTCGATATATAATGAATAATTTTATGAGGTATTTTATGTAAGTACATAGTCATAACTGTACTATCGGTACACTTTTCTTCGACGTGTACTATTTTCAAGTTGTTGAATCGTTTCAATGACTTCTAGCGTAACGCTTGCATGATTTTTTATAAATAAAATCAGCAATATTAATTAATGTAAATTCTAAACAAACTACTAATTTTCAATGTTGACTATGTACGGTGTACCTACTTCAATTTTGTAAAATAATGTCAGTTCATAGTTATCAGCTGTTGTGAGTTCGGCCATCTTGTATCTTATAATACTGTTATAGTAGGGTCCAGGCCACTATAACTTTATGATAGGTTTATAGAACTGTTTAGCGTTAAAATGCTGTTATGAATACGATTTTTTGCCAATCTTCCTATAGCGAGCTTATAGAACACTTTAGGTGTTTCATAACTTTTTATGAATAAGACGGTAAAGTTATATTTAAAAAAAAGTTCAATCGGCACTGAAGTTGACTTTCAAACTAACTAACCTTAGCGAAATATAATAGACGCGTAACTATTAAAAATAATGCGCGAGCTTTAAAACTATTGTCTTTACGCTACTGAATAATAGTTTCCTAAAATGGGTCTAGGTCTGTTCGGGCCGAGGTGAAGAAAAAGTGTCTGCTCAAGTCGAAACTTCAGAGCAAAGAATTATAAAATACCTAAACAATACTTTTCAAACTCCCGACGCCAAACATGTACATAATAACGTTGTATTATAGTACTTGTTCTTTCTAAACGGGCGAAACAATTTCAATTGATTTTTTTTATTTGAAACGCTGGTCAATCGAGATGGTTCTTAGCTGTGTTTCAAGTGAACCTGTGCAACGATGTAGAAATTACAGATCTGTTAATACAGGCTCATAATATTCCACAGGAGAAAAGCCTCCTTTATCTTTAAAAGAATTAATAAACCAAATAATCCATTTCGGTAGTCCAGTGCGTGGCAGTGCGTGTAGGTGGATCACTATAGCCTGCTTCGCCAGCAGGATATAAACAGGTAGATGAAATTGGCTTGGATTCCGAAAGATGCAGTTTAAACCTTTAATATTCCAGCTTTTTACACACTGAAATGATTTTTAGAGAGGTTAAATACTTATTTAATGTCGATATTTTATGAACAATTGCTTTATGTAATTAAAAATTCTGTGGGTTAACAAGAAAACCGAAAAAACACGCGATTCGGAAGGTCAAAACAATTAATGCTGTAAGCACTTGCCTTCACGCAGTGCTAGGTCAATTTTAAAATTGTATGTTCCTACATATTTTTAATAACAGAGTTCTACAAAACAGCTGCATACTGCTACGAAGTCTAGACTTCATTCATAAAAATCCGTCGAGACTCTTGGACAATCTTTACCAAGCACTTCTACAGCCCTTGGTCGGATGCCAAGAGAGACGAACATATCTTAATAGTTACTGTTATTTTCTTATTGCATCGTACTTCATAGCATTATCATACTGTACGAGTTCCACAAGCTTCGTACTTCGGCTTTATGATGGGGACAGCTCAGGACAGTTGGAGTCGTTTTTAACCGACTACCACCGAAACCGACTGCGATCAATTGCGTTGTACTGTTTTATATTGGAGATTACAAATCACATACAACTTCGGGCTCAGTACTATCTTGTTAAATCATAATAACACAGCAAGTTATGAATTCACTATTGTTCTCCTCACTATAGTGGTAGCGACCTCGGAAGCAGATAGCTTGTGAATATTCGTGATGCGCCCGAGCGGTTAACATTACCATATAGACAAGACGAATAAAAACGGTCCTCCACTGCGCCCCGCATAGCGCTGCCAGAGCTAGGATAGGAATCGAATTACACCACATGGTCACAAAAACAACGGATTAAATATAAAGATCTTCTACATAATAATTGTACATTTTCTACATAATAAATTTACTACATTAAATTGACAAACTTTCAAATCGCTAAAAAGTAGTTGTATTTTGTATTTCAATAACACGCAAAATACCTTAGCCGAGCTGAACTTAGACTGTTAGTGTATTGTCTATGTATGATTTTATACATTATTATAATTGCAGCCAACAATTATAACAAAAGAAACTGTTGGGCAAAAACAGACCTATAATTTGGGTAAAAAATGAGGCCGAAGTTCATGTTTTAAATATTATTACGAGCAAAGGTGAGCGCGTAGTGGGAAAATCCCACTAACTCCTTCACTCTCGTGCACCATAATGACCTGTCTTGTGACGTAACACTTGGGGTATGTATGTAGCTTATTAATTAAAATAATCGAGTTAAATGCCCTATTCTCCCCCTACGGCTCTGGTCACCCTCTTTGAAAATAACGGGCGCAACGCTACGAGGGACTAACGACAGGATTGCCAAGTTATTTTGCGGGAATCGCACGTCAGATGACTACGTCAGTGCTGCGGTCACAACAAACATGACACAGGAAACCTTAAATATTGTAAAGTTATTTGTTGTTCGTTTTTATTATTGCAGCAGGAAATTATTATTTATTTTCAATAATAATTTGCGAGACATATTCGATGTATTAATATATGTTTTGGCAATGATTCACAAAGAAACGCCAAAACTTTTGTATTTTTTTGTTTAGGACATGATCATGTAAGATTTTGAAGCAGAACGTGAGAATCGACCACAATGATTATTTTTATAAATTTCATTAAAACAATGAATCATAAACTCAAGTAAGAATATTTATTTGTATTATCTACCTCTTTCGAGCGCAATGATGGCCCATTCATTTTATTAGTATACAATTTAGCAGTTTCATACTTATGATAATCCTGACAATCAGCGATAGTTAGATGAGAAGTGTGTTATATGTAAAATATCATTAAGGGTAACCCCTTTTTGTAGCTCAGCATGTCGATACATATAATCGGCTTCTTTTATAGCATAGACCGCAAATGCAGCATTCAATGCAAATGAGCAAGTGGATCACCTGATGATAAAGATCTCCACCGCCCATGTACATTGTATACATGTACTTACAATACCAGAAGAATCAGGGGCGCTTTGCCGACTTTAAAGGAAAGGGATAATTAAGGGATTACGAAGGGAAGGGGGGTTTTTTACCTCCGGATATCTCTCATTGTGCAAAAAGCACCAGCAAGCCGCTACTTTACGCCGGTTTTGTGTGAGATAGTTGTAACGACCCGGTCAAACCATTCATGCTGTAGACAAAATGTCTACAGCGTGGCTCCACCACATGCATATTAAATACTGACATCTTCAATTCCAAAATTAGCTTTTGGAATAAGTACCGACACGAGCCGTGGACACAGATGGACAACAGTAGGGATAATTATAAATTTCAGCAGACGTGGAGAATCTACTGACGAACCAATCGCGTCAGCGTCGATGCTCTGCGCTCCTTCATTCCACTAATGAGACCTATAAAAGAACTACCGCGCAGACGAAGTGAATGCTCATGACTAGTGCTGGTGTAGTAACTGTACCCATATTAAATAGCAGCCGGTGGATCGGCACAGCACGGCGTACAAACAGCGAACAATGCAAGGAGACATGCCCATTGAAATGCATGTGGTTTGAGTTCTTATCGTGTAATGTATTAAGAGAATCGGTTCACAAGACGTAATACAATGTGTTGCTGCTAATCAGTATTCCATTGAATAATACAAGCCTGTTTTGGCTCAGGATGCTTGAAACAAATACTCCGTTGCTAATCATCAACAAACCACGCCTGTATCTCCAAGAAGATAGGCAGAAATGCAACTAGTACATCCACAGTCCACCAATGTGATAGTTGGCGAGCCTAAGGGACATAAATTCCAACAACAGGCAACTTCAATTTTTCGAATGCAAAATTCAAACCCTGCATTTAACCGGATTTGGAAAACTTGTCCTGAAATTTTTTAAATGCATGAATGCAAAACAGAGTGCTTTTTCTATGGGATTTTGGTATGAATTTAAGACGATAACTCACAATTGGACCGATTTGATCGATTATCGATATGAGTATATCGTTTTATTTTTTCCGTTATGGTTCTAAAAAGTTTTCAGGTAAGATAAATTTCGGACTACTACAAATTAACTGAATATTTTTTTCGTCAGTAAGTAACCAATTGGGAACACCAACACTTTATTTTGTCCAGACGTTGGTTCATAGCTATTTAACATCATGCTATGACTGACGGGGACGGAGCAGCAGAATGCAAGCTGGTGAAACTGCGAGGGATAGCTTGTTAAAAACACACACATGGTTTCACGCGTGTAAGGACACGCTTTATTGTCCTAGTGCAATATAAACGTTCGATTGATTGCACTTATCAGGGAATCGTTATCAGTTATCACGGCGGCGCAATGTCGACGGCCGACGAATATTGGCGCGCGACCCTCAGCAGTCCGATCGTTGTCGAACAGGGTCAAAATGGGCTTAATTGTCTTATGTGTAATCGATAGCTTCAGACAATGACCATCAAACTAATAACATTGATATCATCGGCTTATAAATCTAACTCTTAAAAAATATCTTATATCTAATACTGGAACTTTCTTAAGTTCTAAATATAACAAGTATTGTATTATAGTCATCTGACTATAATACAATACTTTTCATATGAAATATTTCATATGACTTTTCATATGAGACTGCATATCTATGCAGTCTCATATGAAAAGTCATAAGTTGAATGCTTAAAAAATTCGATTTCATAACCTTAAAATTTTTCTAGGTGAGGTATACGAGAGGCTGTCACTGCTTTGTCTAGTTCTACTGTTAAGCACAATGTGTAAGCATTATTATATTTCAGTTTGAAGGACATTTAAGCCAGTGAATATACAGCGCATTATGAGATTTAACCTACACCTCGGGATGACGATTGTGTTCGGGCCATGCAGCGCTTTATAATTCTAAGTTCTGAATGGTGTTGCTTCTGTTTATGGACAGAAATGGCGCTTACCATCAGGCCAGCTACTTGTTCCGTCGAATCGCGGTGCGTTTGCTGTCTTCCATCGAGTTTTATATTCCCTCGTTCTCCGTCATCAGATCTCAGTAAAATTATGAATCTATGGTAAGTACTTCATCAGGCATTCACGCGAACACGGCGAGCCGCGCTGCGCCCTCGGCACTTTGAGTTTATTATTCAGTGGCGAGGTAAGCGATGCGCGCGCACATCTTCAGATTTTTGGACACCAACTCTATTAAAATTCATACCCATCTGTGTAAGCTCCGTATCTTTTGGTATGTGAACTAATTCATTAAAATAACGTGTTAAGGTTTTAAGGTTACAAAAAATACTCAGTAACGGCCTGGAGTCTAGAATTGTACCCGTTATGGCGATAGGCTTCCCCCTATCACACCCAGGGGACGGAAATACGTTCGGTGAAATGTGGGTGTACTGGTTTACAACTTTGCCTACCCCTTTGGGGGTTACAGACATGAGTGCGTATGTATTAAAAGCCATGGTTGATGTACTAAAACAGTCCACGATGAAATATTGGATAAAACGTTCAAAATGTTCCGCGCACCGCTATCGTGATATTCTCTCGTCATTCGTCTCTACACAATCATGTGAAATTCATACAGACATACTTGCATCGCAATTAACACGACCTCCATGCACTCCAGTGCATGTCGTCATCGCATTTTATTTAGCTATGTTTCACACCATTATTGCATCGAGACGGCTAGACGATACGCTTTGCAATAACTGCCGTGAATTACGAGCACAGTAAGAAACGGTTATTATTCTAATATCATTCCGTAGTTTCGCTTGTCTCCCCATACGGCGTCATATATGATCACACATACACCCTGTGATAAATATGAACTGTTTATGAATTCCCATATCCCTGAGTTATAAATTAGGTGCTACGAGTAACTTAGGTTTGTCAAAGTTATAAAATAAACATATCTCTGCCCGACCTCATATAGTCTCCGGCATTTAATTTACCTATATAGTAATAAATTTGTAGAGTGTGACGTGTGTTAGATAAAATAACAACAAAACTGATAGGTTCGAAGAAATTATTTTTTTATAGCATAGGCTGTCAAACGAGCAAGTGGGTCACCGCCCATATACGCCCACAATACCAGAAAAATCATGGGCGCGTTGACGACCTTAAAAAAAAGGGAAAATTACGGATTGGGAAGTGGAGGGGGATTTGGGCTTCCGGAAATCCCCCTCCACTTCTCCCTCACCTTACGAAACGCACCATCACGCCGCTAATTTACGTCGGTTTTCTGTGAGACAGTGGTAACGACCCGATCGAGCCAGCCCATTCATGCTGTAGAAAAACTGTCTACAGCTTTGCTCTACCACTCGATAAAATTTCATTACTAACATCATTTAAATGTTGTGCATTTAAATTTATGACTGTATTTACCTTTTTTTTAGAAGTAATAATGTAATAACTACTGGTTGTCCAAATAAATCATTTTACCCATTCTGATTCTTTCGGGTTTGTGGTACTTCTGGGCGGTAGAGATCATTTACTATCAGGTGACCCACTTATTATTTACCAGCCTTCTACTATAATAAAGTCGATTAAAAAATCAATTTAGACTATAGATTCCATATATGTCTAGTTCAACATGGGATATTTATGTTCTAATAAATGTGAGGTTTAACTGGCGGACTTTACTATGTAGAAACAATTTTTATTTCAACAAAATATGTCCACATTATTGTCGGCGAAAATTTAAGAACATCATCCTATTTTGAAGTCGGTTGAGAATATAGCTGACGTAAATGAACTGAAGTCAATTTAGATACTCATGCACATAGGTATATTACAGCTGAGTCAACGATACATTTATACATATAAGCAAACATAACCTTTCACATACGATGTTATAACTAGTTTCATCATTTAGTATAAAGTGTAAAAATTTAACACGAAATCGATAAGGTTTATTGTATCTTATAAAACAGATAAATGAGTTTCCCCGAAAGATGGATGTAATAATATGCAGTATGAGGAACAGGATTAACGATAAAGAAGGAAAACGTGGTTGCAATGCGTTGTAAACAAAGCACCTCTTATACACCCTCGCATTCACGCCTGTATACAACAAGCGAGCTAATAAAATGACCGACCACGTACGGAGTGACCCAAAGCTCGGCCAGCTGGACATACAATAACTCGATTTGCGTACAGCCGACGCACAGGTTAGCTGAAACACGTACGGCGTGTGTACTGTAGCCCAGCCTACTCATTAGCGCGTGTTCAATATCCACGCACTGTTACATAACAGCAGGCGTGTTTCCGACAACATTGCACGTGTATATTATGTTCCCCTATGAACTTCAACCGACAGCTCCAAAAAAACTGTTTTAATTTTTTTTTCTTTATGGGATAAGGGGCCAAACGGGCAGGAGGCTCACATATGGAAAGTGATCACCGCCACCCATGAACATTTGCAACACCGGAGGGCTTGCAAATGCGTTGCCGGCCTTTAAGGAAAGAATACGCTCTCTTCTTGAAGTATTATTCGATGCTATATAACTTATGTCCGTATTCACAAACATCACTTAAGTAAGCTCTTTGCCAAGTCCGTGGTGATTTAGCGCCAAAAACTAACCTATGCGTTTGCGCTCAATAATAAACCTCATAGTAATAACGTTTATGATGGGGTAATGTTTTTTAAGTAATAAACTTGTACCGACGTAAGTTTCTCCATATGAGATAACATAAATAGGACTTCCTAAAGCTCTTGATCTGCGTTTCGCGATCATTATGTATTACCAAGATTATGTGTAATTTAAAGGTAGGGCGCAATTTGTATAAATATTATTGAAATCCATACACTAAAACCATTATTGTAGCACCATGTAAGTTCACAGTGATATAATATTGAATATTGTTTGTATACGTTATCTAAAATTCGCAAAACGCGGTGCTTACTCTAATTACATCCAAGTTATTTGCTTGTTTATGTGAAACCATTTAAAAAAACATTTATTTGCCACAATACATTATAAGATAATTTAATTTCACATAATATTTTAAACGATACTACTTATGTTAATAATGTTTAAATCGTTCCTGTACGTCAAGCTGTTTGTATATTTCCACTGCGCGGTGGTTCGAGTTTCCGCTCCATAAACCGCATCACCCGACACTTTCGCCTTCTACTTTTTCCGTTCTTGAACGATCGTTCAGTACCAAGTATTAAATATCAACACACTTGACTGCTTTAATATATTGAATGCTAATTAAAACAGCATCGATAAAATACGCGATGGACTAGCGTCATTGAATACATCATGGTCAAAGGCTACGCTCAGGATTGTTGCCGGTAACAGTACTTACAAGACGTGTTATTAGTAGCATACGCATAACAAGGGGTCATAAAGATCCCCTGAATTCGGCAACATAAAACAACGTATTGGCGTCGTATCATTTTACGAGGGATGTAAACATGTTGCATCGAGCGTGCCATGCGTAAACTTGGGCACGCGAGGCGGCGCGCGGCGCGGCGCGGTGTGGTGTGGTTACGTCGCTTGTTTGCGAATTGATTTAATTTGTACAGGTAACAACACACGTCGAATGCTCTGATTTCACTTGACGCCATGTGTGCCTAGTATGATGTGTGATGTCATTGTACAGTTGTTAGGTACGAATTCCTTACGCGACGAGTAAATATAATGCTAAGGATCTATGACATGTACCACGTGGTCTTACACCACGTGGACTGTGAATTCGAGACTTTTTTGCTTAACTTCAGTTTGTTAAATTCAATCATTCTAGGTACTTGACATAATAAGTTATGCCTACTAAACTGTATAAGTAGGTATAAGTACTATGAATTTCATTGGTCCTGGTTAATGATAAAACTGTTGGCAAACAACGGAATGCGCTACTGCTATGAACTATGTACTCACCATCTTAGCAAGCATGGTGTCCATCTGCGGTCGATGCGTGGCGGCCAGCAAATGTCGTATGCGCGACGCATTAGCAACACACTGCGCCATGCAACGCTGCAGCGCGGCCGCTTGTCGCACGAGCGAGGCGCTCAGCGGCACCTCCCCGCCCGCGCCCCCGCCCGCGCCCGCGCCGGACCCGCGCAGCACAGTCTCCAGCACGTGCGCGTGCTGCGACACGTAGTCCAGGCAGCGACGGAGCTCCACCGCCTCGCGACGTTGACGCTCTACGTTTAAACAGACAGTTCAACAATCTTCAACAGCTTTTATTTATGACAAAAACGAACAACTAGTCATCAGCATTCTAAAGTTCTTAAGGGTTAACAATTTAGATAACACAAGACTGTATAAACATATCGAAAGTCTTAGAAGGATGACATCCAGGGAGGCCTGATATGGGCGTGGCTGGGTAGGAGGCAAGAATGGTTATATCCCACATTGGTAATTTTATTGCCCTATAGAAAATCGTAGCCTTTGGATTTTCTACCTACATCAATAAGGCCTGAAGCAATACATTTTATAAGAACAAAAAATGCTGACATTAAGGACCTTTATTATCCTTCAACAAATATTATTAAAAAATAAAAACAATACACTGTTGCATACAATTTAAGCACTTGATGCAATGACATTGATGATAGATGATATGATGATATGACAATTGATGTCTAGACATCAATAATTGTCATCACTTGCACCAATTACATCCATGTCAATACCCTTTACTTGACAAAGGAGTTAAAAATATAAGGTGGTTGGATGTGAAACCACAAGTGGCAACATGTTAGCATCAAATTAGACTTAATTATCCTCATTAATCTCCATTGTTTGTATTTAACAATGGACTGTTATTAGGGATTGCAATCCGGAAAAACGGATCCGGTAATCCGGCGGATCCGGCATCATTATACGACCACCGGATCCGGTACCAATATACCGGATCCGGCGACCGGATCCGGTGCTACAATTTTTAGATATTTAAATAGAGCTGTTGCATAATTAGGTACTTTACTATGCCAAAGGAAAAAGTCATACTATCAGAAATGAGAAAAATCTTGAAAAGAGTTATTCAAGATGATAACTCTAAAGAAAAATTTGGAAGAAATAGTAGAAGAGAACTTAGATTCACCCTCACTATTTGACATTACAGGAAGAATTTCAATTACAAATCCAGCAAGAAACCATGTGTTATAGCTTACATACTAAAAAAGAGAAAGATTTTCATAAAGTACTAAAAAAGTAAATGACTACATTTGAAAGGACGGAGTTTTGACGGAGTTCGAAGAGAATACTTGTCTGCTATTTATGATTATTTGCTGACAATAAAGCCAACAAGTGTAGAAACTGAAAGGGCCTTTTTGGCCGCAGGCTATATTTGCAGCTCTATTAAAAGTCGACTAGCAGATGACACAATTAACATTATTTGTTTATTATGTTATCCTTTTTTCAAAATCAACATTGATTTTCTATATAATGAATACCAAGACTATTATTACTTAAAATTCTACTTTAAATAATTATTTTTCGTAAGTTGATTAAACTAAAAAGTTGAAATTATAAGACAAACTCATTATTGTGATAATTGTGCCATTCATTACAAAGATTCATCAAATCATGATTGTGTCTGTCATAAATATAAGACTTGTTTGTTGCAATGTTAGCATTCTCAAATACTTTATTAATTATTGTGATCTCATCTCAATAAATTACGTAAGGTTAATTATATTAGATTTTATAATGTTACTTACTAAAATAATTGATCTACATGTGAAAGTGAAATCTATGAAGATTGAGCTACTTGTTTCATCGTTAAAATTTTACTAGTTACCTACACTACTAGATTTTATTTGTTTGCTCGTTGTCTAATCTTAACATAAGATCCTATCCTACTAATATTATAAACGCGAAAGTTTGTAAGTATGGATGGATGTATGTTTGTTACTCTGTCACGTAAAAACTACTGAATGGATTTTAATGAAACTTTACAATAATATAGCTTATACATCAGAATAAGACATAGGCTACTATTTATCCCGAAAAAAGCAGATCACGCGGGCGAAGCCGCGAGCAAAAGCTAGTTAGAAATAAAGTTGACTACCTATATTAAGCACAATAACACTTGATTAACTTACTAACAATTCATTTTGAACCGAAAAGCGAAAATCAACCTGACTTGATCAATACGGCCGGATCCGACCGGATCCGGCCGGATCAGTGGAAATCCGGTCGGATCCGGCCGGATTGAAAATGACGCCGGATTGCAATCCCTAACTGTTATCTTATTTGGGTGTTTTGCATTTGTAAAAGTATTGAGTGTAGTAAATAAGTAATTATCTATTTAATGACAGATTTATCAGTTTCATTGAAGTGTAAAGGAATTGATATAATCCTATTTAATAAACATGATAAAATCAAAATATAATATGTATTAAGCTATATCAGGTAGATAATTGAGAACAATATTTTATAAAACAATTTTATACTGATTAGAAAACAATGTATTAATATGTTACAATTTATTATAATTAGTTTTTTTCTTATTTTATAAACTGATGAAAATAATGGGGGTTCTGAAATTGACATGCCTGCATTGGGTAACTTCATCAAATAAACCAATTTGGATATTTCTTTGTCATTTGAAAGAGTACTGCTTGACGTTTATCCTATTTTTGGAACGAAGTTCCTTACGGCAGGCTTGGAGGGGATAGGGATTTCGCTGCGTGACCGAACTGAAAAAAATGTGATAGTAAAACCGTAAGAAAAATGCGTGGAAAAAATGCGTGGAAAAAATGCGTGGAAAAAATGCGTGGAATAAAACCGTTAAATGAGACTTTTTTTTAACTTCATTTGATATCTAGCACACAAAGTTAAAGTCGAAATTCCGTTAATAAAACAGATAGGTGTGAAACTTATGACATTTGGAAATGTAGACGCGGTTTGAAATTTGAATTTGAATTTTTGATTATAGAACACGGCCGTCCACCGTTTAGTAGCCAGTCTAAGTCTAAATTAATAAGTTTTTATTTATAATTACACTAGATGACCCGGTGAACTTCGTATCACCTACATAATATATTTGTGTAAAATGTGGTCAAAACTTAATACAAATGTTTTATTTACATTAAATGCAATTAAGTGAGGTACTGCGCCATTGCACGTGAGGTAGCCCGTCGCACATTTAATTGACTTCGACGACCTAAGTCAGGTCGTCTCCCACCTCCCTCCGGTTGGACAGTCCTGTCCCCGTCCCGTCCCCGTCCTGTCCGCGTCCTGTCCGCGTCCCGTCCCCGTCCTTTCCCCGTCCCGTCCCGTCCCCGTCCCGTCCCCGTCCTGTCCCCGTCTTGTCCTGTCCCTGTCCTGTCCTGTCTCACTGTCCTGTCTCACTGTCCTGTCTCACTGTCCTGTCTCTCTGTCATGTCTCTCTGTCCTGTCTCTCTGTCCTGTCTCACTGTCCTGTCTCACTGTCCTGTCTCACTATCCTGTCTCACTGGCCTGTCTCACTGTCCTGTCTCACTGTCCTGTCTCAATGTCCTGTCTCACTGTCCTGTCTCACTGTCCTGTCTCACTGTCTGGTCTCACTGTCCTGTCTCACTGTCCTCTCACTGTCCTGTCTCACTGTCCTGTCTCACTGTCCTGTCTCACTGTCCTGTCTCACTGTCCTGTCTCACTGTCCTGTCTCACTGTCCTGTCTCACTGTCCTGTCTCACTGTCCTGTCTCACTTTCCTGTCTCACTGTCCTGTCTCACTGTCCTGTCTCACTATCCTGTCTCACTGTCCTGTCTCTCTGTCATGTCTCTCTGTCCTGTTTCACTGTCCTGTCTCACTGTCCTGTCTCACTGTCCTGTCTCACTGTCCTGTCTCACTGTCCTGTCTCACTGTCCTGTCTCTCTTTCCTGTCTCACTGTCCTGTCTCACTGTCCTGTCTCTCTGTCATGTCTCTCTGTCCTGTTTCACTGTCCTGTCTCACTGTCCTGTCTCACTGTCCTGTCTCACTTTCCTGTCTCACTGTCCTGTCTCACTGTCCTGTCCCTGTCCTGTCCCTGTCCAGTCTAGACGCTATACGACCCGTCATCACGGCAAGCTTCGCAACGACAACTCAACAACTACTAATAAATTAAAAATTAATAAAAAAAACATTGTCCAGCGGACAAAATTGTGAATCTAAACCATTCTCAGATCCCCTTGAACACACACAAAAAATTTCATCAAAATCGGTCCAGTCGTTTAAGAGAAGTTCAGGAACATACACACTCACAGAAGAATTATATATATAAAGATAAGTTGATAAAAAATGCTATACAATAGCTTTACCGCGGCAGTCTCCGAGTGCTACACGTCTTTTTTTTATTTCTATTATTCTATTCTATTTCTATGTAATTTTATGTTGTCAAACAAAAATAAAGAGACATATTTTGTTATTTTAGTTGATAATTTGTATTTTTTACAATTTGTGTCGATTCTAAATTAGCCGAAGGAACTTCGTTCGTACCTGGTGTCCCACGACACACACCAATTTTTTTATAGCATAGGCTATCAAGCGACTATGTGGGTCACCTGATGGTGATCTCCACCACCCATGTACGCCCACAATACCAGAAGAAACATGGACCGTTGCCAACCTTAAAGGAAAGACATAATTAAGATTAGGAAGAGAAGGAGATTTGGGTCTCCACTATATCTCACTCACAGTACCAATCACAACAGTAAGCCGCTACTATATGTTAGTTTTATGTGAGACAGTGGTAACGACCCGGTCGAGCCATCCCATGGCTCTACCACTTGTATCAATTTACATTTCAATTCCAAGAAGAAATAAGTTTGAAATAGGGATGAAAGACTAAAACTTTGCTCATTGACAGCCTCCGTGGCGCAGCGGGCGAGTAGCCGGCTGTGAAGCGAGAGGCCGCGGGTTCGATCCCCGCACCGAGACAAATGTTTGTGTGATCCACAAATATTTGTTTCGGGGTCTGGGTGTTGTGAGACCGAAAGTCTCTCGTAGTTCCTGATACCCACGACACAAGACTCGTTTCTTACTGTGGGGTCAGGACTATGTATGTGACTGTTGGGTGTATTTATTTATTTATTCCACAGAGTTTGATGATTCTTTCACTTGAAAATAAAATCAAAACTTTTTAAAATAGATAAAAATGTCTCAAAAAATAACCAATTTTCAGTGCAATGCTTTACATCTATAACTGATCATTTAATTGTAATAGCATTGCCTCAAGTACATATATTTTTAGCTTTAGTTTTTTTTAAATCATTTTATTTTTGTTATGAAATAGCCAATAGTTTGTAGTTATTATGGTAGTATCAAAAATATTTCCTGCAGCAGTGCTTCCATTGTACTTAATTGTTTATAAGTCCATATCAAACCCTATCACATCATACATAGTGAACTGTGGGTGTACTACGTTCAACTGTGCCTACCTTATTAGGGCAACAGGCATAATTATATTTTCAAATAAGTAAACTATTACATGATACATATAATTCTCTGATATGTATTTATTTTTATTTTAGATAATTTTTTATATTCCATGATTTAGAATACCACATGAATAGGTTAATATCTAAAAAACATATAGGTATTGAAGACCTATATCAGGTCAGCAGTGGGGAATATTCAAGCAATACATAACAGTAAAAATTAAAAAATTGCCACAAAGGAGGGGTTGCACGTTAAACACCATAAGTACATAAAGAAAACAAGGTTAGATCTCACTTATTAACACTCAACTGAAATATAAAACTTGGAAATTATAGCAGAAAGTAACCAATAAGAAATTTAACATTCTAAGAAAACATTATTTGAAAGTTAAGGATACCTATTGGATAAACCACTGTAAAAATGTAAACGATAAATATAGGTAGCCAACGAAACTATTTAAAAAGCTCCAGTTTTGATTAAAGGTAGTTGCACCATGTCCAGGGTACTAATATTTAGCTAAAAATATTGTTTTTTTATAAACACATAATTTAACGCATTAATAGTTTACATACCAGGTATAGTGCCCAAAGGTAAGGGGAATTTACAAAATAAGAAATACTTATCATTTAATATTTAAAATAATGTACGAAAAAATAAAAAAATACGTTAAACATTTCGAACAAGATTTGGCGGCATTTTATCATAGCAATTACCGTGAAAATCATATATTCTCTGTGTCCTCCTGAGATATTTCTCTTCCTGGAGTTGTCTGTCGACCTGTGCTTGCTTCTCTCGAGCCTCCAGGACTTCGAGGAACGATGAAAACAGTGATTTTCTTTCGCTGGTGTTTGTAACGGTTTCTTGCATGTTGATAACAAAAAAACTTCGCTCTATCTAACTATAACTACACAGCCTTCTTTGTATTGGCAATAGGTTTGTAAAATACTAATGGTTTATTTCAAAATTAAAAGCGTTATAACAAACGAGACCATAAAATAAACTGAACGGCGAACTCAAATTCAAAACCACACAACCTCCACGCGCGCCTCCCTATCAACAACTAATCATAGACAAATTGATAACAAAATTCAACTTGGAACCATAAACTAAACTGACTTGTGTTGATAGAGTTGCGTTCTTGCTGCTTGATTGGAATATGTTTTAAAATAAAATATTGTTATTTTTAGATTGATAATCAGTACTGATATTTATTGTTTTCTTGCTTGGCGGCAGAAATAGACAAAGAGAGAGAGAGAGATAGAGTGGTACTGTTGTTGGTGGTTTTGTTGTTTAAATTTAATTGGAAAATCGATGGAGCCATAATCTCTAATTATAGGTTATAACTTTTATGAGAAACTATTTTTTTATAATAAGCACCAATCTATATTAGAAAATAAGGATTAATTTAATAATTATTATGTTCTACAATTAGTTTAAATTACTCCAGAAGGCGTATGAAAAACGCACTGATGATAATTGAAAATTGAAATATGTCCTTGTCTATGGAATATACATTCGCGGCTGTCAATTGATTGTCAAAAAACTAAAAAGAGTTCGCGTTGTGCATAATTTGGAGGAATCATATTATTAAATAATGGCACGAGAGAGCAGCGCTGGATTTGATAGACACATTACTATCTTTTCTCCTGAAGGAAGACTTTATCAAGTCGGTGAGTACTAAGTAGTTTTAAAGTTCCAAACAAGTTTTGCACTGAGCGGTATTCAGAATGCAACAAAATTTAAGATCATTTGATCAAAATAACGCTATATAACATGCCTTCCATCACATACTTTCCATATGAATGACCATAATATACCATACAGAATTTGTTACATTGAGTAATTACATATTTACAAAAAAGTGTGTAGTCATGCATGTGCGGTTTGCGTTTTCTAAAGTATGCTGCTTACCAAATGCACATATGAAACATGCATTGAAACCCCCATAAATCTGGATACGCATTGAAACTATAAAAAAATATATAGAACTGTAAACTTTAATGTATTGTTAGTTTAAACCAATCACAATGCGCTCTACAGAATATCTATACCTACAGTGTGGGTGCTCTAGTCTTAAGAGAGAACTTAAAGGTACCCATGTTAATTAATATCCAATGTTACAACAATACATTACAAATATAAGGTAATGTATAAGGTTTCTGATGATGATACGCCCCATTAACTTTTTAATGGTAGGCAGCAGCTTGACTATGCCCATGGCATTGCTGTCGTCTATGAGTAGTAGTGAACGCTTACCATCAGGCGGGCTACTTACTGGTCTATTTATCGTAAGGCAATAATAGAAATAACTAACTTTTTATTAGACCATCTTTGTGTCCATAAATTACAACCTCATTTTACAGGTTTGATAACCTTCAAAACAACAATAGATTCATTTTCATTTATATTTTTCAGAGTATGCCCTGAAAGCAATCAACCAGGGTGGTCTAACATCAGTGGCACTGCGTGGCACGGATGCGGCGGTGGTGGCGGCACAGCGTAAGGTGCCTGACCGTCTGCTCGACCCCACCTCTGTCACTCACCTATTCCCTCTCACCAACAACATTGGTTGTGTCATGACAGGCATGATCGGTGAGTAATATAACATTATAGAGTGATTTCATATCCATATTCAGGACTTCAACTAAAAGTACCATAAGTACTTGGTTTGTTAGTTGTATATAAAGCAGGTGACCATTCTTAAAAATTATATCAGTATGCCAAAACTTTCTGCATAATAACCTAATGTGATTGTATAAAAACTGCTGACATGACTTATAAAATTATCTTTAAATGTCTGAATAGAATTTCTTCAAAAGTAGCTAAGCATAACCACCTCGATCAACCAAGCTAAACAACAAAAAAATAAACATATTCAAATTAGCCCTGAAATGCCACAGCTTTCTGTGGTTTGCAGCTTGGAGTTGGTGGTTTTAAATTTGACTTATTGGACTTGGACCCAGAGTAGAAAAGAAATATTTCATTTAAATGTTCGCCTTATTTTGGGGACTCTTAATTAAAACTAATAAATAGCTAATAATGTCACTTCACAAAACATCAGTTTTATAGAAATTCTAAGTATGTCTAACACACAATTGACAAAACAAAACAAACAACAGAATTGGAAAAGCAAGTAGGTTTTGCCAGGTGAAAGGTCAAATCTTACCCTCTGCTGTGTTTCGATCTTCCTATAAGGGAGACCTTAGCTTAAAAATGATCAGAGCCAAAGCTGGAAGGACCTTCTAGAGTCGGAGATGAAGATCCGTAACATCCCTATATCAGTATACATACAGTGCCACAGACTGACAAAAGTATCAAACTTTTAACACCCCACTTTATTGTCGAGGGTTAAAAGATTATTTTGAATTTATACTGTGATCATAGCCTGCAGTCAAAATTATGGATGAAAACCATATTTCATGAGCAAGATAGTACAACTTGCATACTTAAATTGGGTTTTAATCAGAACCTATTGTATACATATAAATATTTTATGACACAGCGGATAGTAGGTCTCAAGTGCAGCGCGCGCGGTACGAGGCGGCGAACTGGCAGTACAAGTATGGGTGCGAGATACCCGTGCACATCCTGTGTAGACGCATTGCTGACATCTCACAGGTACAGTACCTCAAGTATTAACACTGAGTATTCATTTCGTATTAGGCTTCTTGATAAAAAATCGTAGTAAGTGTTGGCTCTTATGGAAGAATACCTGTCTTATGTTATGTTATAAATAAATAAATACACCCAACAGTCACATACATAGTCCTGACCCCATACTAAGATACGAGTCTTGTGTCGTGGGTATCAGGAGCTACGAGAGACTTTCGGTCTCACAACACCCAGACCCTGAGACAAATATCTGTGGATCACACAAATGTTTGTCTCGGTGCGGGGATCGAACCCGCGGCCTCTCGTTTCACAGCCGGCTACTCGCCCGCTGCGCCACGGAGGCTATCAAATGTATGTTATATGTTAATGTATGTTATATGTTAATGTATGTTATATGTTATGTATGTAACTAGGCCACAAAATGCTCTTTTACATGTCAATGTCAATCAATTTAACTATAAATTAGATTGAAATGTCTCTACCAATGCCCACTGGTTTAAGAAAAGGCACCAAGAAATTCAGCCGTAGGTTTTTTGAATATTATTATTACATTGTATTTTGTTTTATTTGCCCTCAAAACATCTTTTTTTACATGTCATATTGTAATGGGTATAAATATGGTTGTTAATGTCTTGTCTCAGTATAAAGTACCATCTATCTCGATATCGATACACTCAGCTGACGTATACTGACAGGTGTACACTCAGAACGCGGAGATGCGTCCACTCGGGTGCAGCATGATGCTGATAGCGTACGACGAAGAGAACGGCCCCGCCGTGTACAAGACGGACCCGTCCGGGTACTACTGCTCGTACAAGGCGGTGGCGGCGGGCGCCAAGGCCACGGACGCGAGCGCATACCTCGAGAAGAAACTCAAGAAGCGCGCCGACCTGTCCGCCGACGAGGCCGTACAGCTCGCCATCTGCTGCCTCTCGCACGTGCTCTCCGTCGACTTCAAGTCCGCGGAGATCGAAGTGGGCGTCGTTACCAAGGATAACACACAGTTCAGGTACCAACAACCACTTTGATGTACCCCACCACCCAACAGAACTAAAAACTCCCTATTACTTGGATATCGACGTCTGTGGTTTTTCTGGTACTGCAATGCACAAATAAAGCGATACTGCTAAGTGCATAGAGAGCATTCATATTCAGGTTATAATAAAACTATTGCCATATTATTAAAAATATTTAAGTATGTCATACAGCTAGGGAGGCGCCTACTCTACTTAAAGAATGTTTAAACTAATTGTAATTAGTGTTCTTGCCTTACATTAAATATATGACAGAATTCATCTTTCAATCTGTGACTGGCCACAATAAAAAAGGAAGGAAAATGACATATTACACTTAAAATCTTCTAAACTCTTGTAAAACTATAGGTACTGACTTTTTTAATCATTGAAACTCCACCACACTGGCCTAATAACATACGTTGCGCAATGCGGCGTAAGGTTCACAGATTTTAATTTTATATATATTTACAGTGCACTGTGATTAAAGTTTGCACTTCTAACATAAACATTATAATGTTTTTGCAGAGTGTTACCGGAGAACGAAATAGACAGACACTTGACAGCCATCGCCGAGAAGGATTAAGGGATAGAGTTTGATCAATCAAAACATATTGTCTAAATAAATCTTTTTAATAAAATTACTTTTTAAAACATATCGATTTTTTATCACACAACATACTTAATGCTTTAAAGTTTCTATTATAGTATAGGGTTTAGCTATTAAATATTTTTAATCAGTGTTTTGTAAATAGTCTCTTTGTTTCTTACGCCAAATAATAGACATATTACTCATTTAGTTTACCCTATTTTTTTTATAAAAATAGAATGACATATAAGATCATATAATTATCTTATTGCAAGTATCACATTGTCCTAAACAAACATATTGTTGAGCAACCCGGCGACGCCCGCGTTCACTTGTATCTCATCCGCTGGCATCTCCGTGACAATGCTGGTGAAGTTGTGAACATGGCAGCAGAACACTAGCCCCTGCAGCGGACACTCGTAGTTACGATGTCGGCGCAGCTCGTGCAACCACGATACAGAACCACACGCACTCTCGCAGAATACAGCCTCGCGGATCTCACTCACCGACACAAACGGATCGTTGAGCAGCACTACCGCCATCGCCGTCCTCTGTTCCTTCGCGTGCACCACCGTCCAGAGGTACTTGGGCACGGGGAACCGCCGCCCCGCCTTCAGAAACACTTCGGACCTCGCGTGACCGGCCCGTAGCGACAACACGCCGTGTGTACCCGCGTACACTTCCACTTCAGCGTGCGGTCGGGCCAACTCGAGGAGCTTCGCCACGTCTCGCTGCAGGTGCCGCAGGTTACCCTCCGCCACCGACGCCCACACCGCCACTTTATTTGACACGAAGTCACTCACTCGCATGTTCTGGTCTTCGAAGTACCGGCGACTCAACAGTTTCGCGGACGTGAGCTTCTGCCCGGCGAACGAGACCCTGTCGTGTTTGAAGAGCTCGTGCAAGCGCCGGTTCATCCTGACGTCGTCGGAGTAGAGTCTCTCGGCGTCGTGTCGTGTGTTGGCGTCGAACATGTGGTTGAAGTTGCCGAGGATGGTGAGCGGCGCGGAGTGGTCCTGATGAGAGGGGAGGTGGAGCTGGTTCCTGGCGGCGTTGGTGGCGCGCAGCCGGACGGCGAGGCCGCGGTCCTGGTCGAAGCACAACGTGGCGAGGTGTCGCGCGGCGCGAGTGCTCGGCTCCTGCATGAGGTACGCGCGACCCTGGTACGGCGCGCCACATCGCTCCACCTGTAACGTCACCAACATGTTAGTTACTCCGCGTTAGCTCAAAGCGACAGTTTTACCGTGGGCCGATAAAGACCGATAAGACCCGACGTCCTGCTGTTCACACTATATGACGAAGGATCTATTGGTCCGATCTAATGTTAACATCATCCCAGCTTTTATCGATAATAGGCACATCACATAGCAGTTGTGAGTTGGTTTCTAGCCCTCTCCTACTCGCCCGCCTTACCTATCAAACCCCCTCATTATATGGCGCAATTTTATATTAAACAAATCAAATCAAATTAAAATTTGCCAATATGCATCCAACACATGTATCGTCCCGGTAAAACTAACTAGTTTTACCGGGACGATACATGTGTTGGATGCATATTGGTAAAAGTTGTACATTAGGTCGTACAGTTGTACGACCTAATGTACAACTTTTACAGTTTCACCCAAAATTCATCCATAAGCACAGTTTCCATTCGCAAAACAGCAAATAGATTTACAACATAATGCATTATATTGAGAAGTCCATTTGACAGAGTTGTGCTCTTCATTATTTGATTACGCCCATAGGCTGCACAACTTGTCCTGTTTTAACACAAAATTTATCTACACTAATATTATAAAGAGCAAAGATTTGTATTTTTGTATGTAACAAATAAACTTAAAAACATGTTTACGATACGTTCAAACCGTATGAAACTTGACATTAGCAAACATGTTTATAATAGTGATTAAATACGATGAATGATCGTCGTGTATCTGTACCTGATGCATCACGTCCTCGAAGACGTTCTCCTGGCAGCCGAGGTCGAGTAGATGTCGCAGCGCTCGGTCCTGCGCCACTCGGTACCGGCCCGCGTCACATGTGGCCCGCAGCGTGTCGTGCAGCGGGTACGCGAGGAACTTGCCGCCCGCGCACGCCAGCACCACCTCGTCGCCGGCTCGTGCCGTCACCGTGCCGTTCACGGCGCGGTGGGACGTCACCACAGGCATGTTCTCCGGTATGCATTCCGCGCACTCCAACTCGATCACACATGGCGCTGGACATTCAATGCCAAATATTCATTTAAAAACACATTATTCATTAGATAACATTTCACACCATTTCTTGTTTGAGGCAAGTATAACGCTCAATATTTGGCGATGCTATTATTAGCACGCAGTTTCCAGATGTTATACAGCATGGTGCACGTAATATTCTTAAGACCTGTGTACTATCACTAGCGACAGAAGATGAAAGCATACATCTAACATTTGTCACAGAATTATACAAAATTGCGTTAAATTTAATTAAATCTGATTCATCACAATAAGGAGCAACTGGCATACCTTTTCATGCGAAATGTCGAGCAATATATTGCGCGTCATTTGACGATAAGGTCTACATTACAAGGCTACCACCTTGAATATCCTACATTTTGACATTTGTATAGCCAGGAAGAAAAAGAGGTGTACGGTGGGCACATGGTAAAAAACTCGCCTAGTTTAGGCGTCTTTCCAGGGTCTGCCAGTGTATATCTAGTAACTTCAAGCCGGCATAATTAAAAAAAACGAAAATAAAGATTAACACGGTGTTATAACAAAACGTATTCTAACTTAACTTCTAAACTTTATAATCTGAAAACTAAGTGTCTAACAACTAGTAATTATGGTACTCAATACAAACTGGCCAATAGAATTCGAGTTTTAAAGTTAGAATACGTTTTATAACAACACCATCACAGTTTATATGCAGAATGGAACGTAATGCTGTACTGACTTTACAATTAAATGAATAGGGAGCCAGGACAGGCTCATATCGGTTGTATTGTGTAGACATAAGTAGAAACACTAACTCATTTCTAACTAGTTTTAGCATATTACTTACGTTCAGTGAGATGCGCCAGGTGGAAACAGACAACGAACAACGCAATTCGTAGACACGCCATGACGAGATGTTCCCGCGACCGACGCGACGTCAGAGAGGCGACTGATCTCAATAACTTGCACTATTGACACCGGCCACCAGCCGATAACGTACGGAATGTGTTAACAAATAATTATACACTTTTATTGTCCTATTATTTACCGACAAAACGAAACAATGGGATGAACTGGATTGGGATCGTTTCTTGTTAAAATAAATACCACGTTTTCTACCTGCGGATTGATATTATCAATACTCTGAGGCGTAAATAAAATATGTATGAAAAACCGGCTTAAAATCCAGTGCTTATGACGTACTTTTCCAGAGAAAGTTAGGTTTTAATAGGTACAGTCAACACCAAAAATCGTTAGACATATCCAGATTTCTAAAAATCCTATATGCCGTAGGATACATTAATTGCCCAACAAGACTAGCGCTATAATTGATGATGATTGATGTATATATGTAGAAGTTTCGTTAGATTGTGTCCATCGGTTTTTGGTGTTGACCATACTTGAACTATGACGCGTGTCCGCTGTATCAGTAGATTGTAAGATGTACAATATTTTTTATAATTTTCAGTGCAATAATATTGTGAACTAAATAATAAAAAGCAGCAATAGCTCAGCGGGTAGTGATAGGACTGCCGTGTGGTGTGTATTCCTTGTTAATTAACATAGCTTGCTATAAAGGTGAAGGAAACTTCGTGAGGATACCTGCATATTTGAGAAGTTCTCCATAAGTATTTCGAAGGTTTGCGAAGTCTGCTAACCAGCATTAGGTCAGGACCTAGCCTTAGGCCTAGTCTTTCTTTAATTGCCTACATAAACAATTTCATTTCGATTATTTAAAAATGCATTAACTTGTGATAGTTTATTCATTTATTTGTAAGTATGTAGGTTAACTAAAACGCCAACAACTTCCGATAGGTATTTTAATATGAACATAATATACAAATGCCGATGTTTATTTATAAAAGCGGGTACAAACCGACGAGACATACGATACATCATACACCGTACAATAACATAGTAATTCATTTATCGACCAACGCTGCGACGGCCGGCCCGTCGATACCATTCACGAGTACATTTCTTAAATAATTATCTTTATTGAGAATCCATCTTACCGAGCCAAACCACCGAGTGTCACAAGGATGCAAGCAAAAATCAGAGAAATTAAAAGACTAGTGTAAGTTAAAATGAATTACGTGCGTGCATTGAATAAAAAAAAATAGTACAGACATGATAACTATCAGGTATAAACAAATAGATCAAACTCATACATAGTCCTCATAGATACATCATGTATTATACATGTCTTGTGTCATGGTATCAAGAGCTACGAGGGGCTTACTGCTCATAACACCCAGTTCAGACCCGAAACAAATATTCGTCTCGGAGCAAAGACCCAATCCGTGTTATTCCATGTTATTCCACAGCTGACTCCCCAATCTACCTGACTCCTGAATGAATGAACCTCGACTAAGGATGTCGGTGAAGACCAATAATAATTGTTTTAACTACCTCAGAGACATTCGACACTAAAATACGCAATCACTCCGCAATTAAACGCAGCGCGCAGTGGTTGGCTCGATACGACGTACATACGTTTATTCTATTACAATTCTTTCCTATTCGTATAAAAATGTAGACATACTATGAGCGGAACATAAATACAATATAGATATGTAGAGTACGGTGCGGCGCTGCGGACCAATTGTACTAGCAGTAGCTATTGATTTAATAAAGATAAACACAACATACATTTCGGTACACAAATGAGTGTTCAAGAATCCAATTAACAGTCGGATTGCGGCCCTACAGTATCCTACCAACCCTGAGGCGAAAACACTAAGTCTCGAAACAAATAATTGTGGATAACACAAACATTTGTCTCGGTGCGGGAATCGAACCCACGGCCTCGCTTCACAACCGGCTAATCTCCCGCTGCTCCACGGAGGCTGTATTAAAATTTTTAAGTTTTAAAGTAGGTAATTTTCACAGTAACTTGCAAAACCCGCCTAATGCATTGGGAAACACCCATCAAGCATGCCAATACAAACTAGCCACACCGCCGAGCCGCGTACAGATCAACCAAATCACCATAATATAATGAACTAATTCATAAATCACGAGAGAAAAATAAAAGTACACATGATATTAGTGTGAAACAAACGATGCACGAAAGTTGAACACGGCGCGACACTTCACAACTTCACAAGCAGAAGCAGCACTTCAGAAGCACCTCAACTAACGTGTCCGCACGCGAAACGCACACTACGACACTAAACATTCCCTAAACAATAACTGATGTGTAACACGTGACGCTCAACATGATTAGCGACATTGCCAGTTGATCTGACGCTACAAACATGACACGCATCATTACGTGCGCTGTTATGTAAAGTTGCCAAATGTATTGAACGTGACATTAAGCGTCAATTGCAGTGAATTCCTAGTTATACTACTGCATGGATAGTATTGCCAGTTAATACCAATCATGGGGCGAATACATGAGTCTGTGCATAAGTAGTACCTATACGACACATCGTTTTGAGTAGATATGATAGATTTATACACAATTCATTTTATTCGCCTAAATGACGAAACGAGCGAACACCACTCGGAACTTTGAACTACAAAGTTCTAAGTGGCATCGTAATGCATTCCAGTCATCATTCCGAGACATAGGGTGTTAGGTCTCGTAATACCCGGTAATATTGGGAAATCTTGTGAGTTTTAAGACGAATCGCGATCTCAATGCGTGATGGCCAGGCATTAGGCAGATGATCTGCCGAACTTGACAAACTCAGTAGTAGTCGGTAGTGTACGTCTCGCGCATGTCAATATCTACATACACTGAGAAATGCGAGGGGACTATGAAACATTCACCTAACACACTCTACAATAATTATATAAACCTCCAAAATGTTCACATAATCTATAATGTTATTGCACGTTAAATAAACGCTTTATTATTGCAAGTGAAAAGTGTTGGTTCGACATTTTCCTACCACAGTAACACATTCAGCATATTAATAGCGCGTGTGAAGTTCGTTATTGTACGTCCACTCACCCGCATTATAGCCACAAATGCTCCTAACATGTTACTGTGGTTACTGTTAATCTATGCGATACACATGAAACATTAATCACCGCACACGATAAATTATATATTTATTACATTTCACATTTCGATATTATAAGAAACAGCTGGGGTGGACTATGTATTCAGCATAGGGTGCACAAACTAAATTACAGTTCATTATATATTAACATTGTTTTTCGACACCTTTGTTTTGCGGACGTGGTAAGTAATATTCTGTGTCCGGTTATGCAATAGCCTCCCCAACTCAAACCAATATAATTAATTTACTATTTGATAAAAAACCGAGGTGGTGATAAATGATGTATGTATAAATACTTAAATACAATTTATCAAATATTGAATTATTATTTATCAGCACGGATTATGACCAGTTATACTAATAAAAACAATGTATATATGTTTTAATATTGACCATACGATGTAATGCAAACGTATTGCTTCCTCAAGTTCGTCTAATTCGCTTACCGACGAGACTCAACCCCCGCCTCGTGTCCAATATTATTCTCTGCAAGTACTGAGGTGGTGCAGCAAAGCCCTCCTCAGATACAGTATATTAACATTACTAGACGCTGACCCAGGATTCCGCAAATTATTATTGTTCGACGCCAAATGTAGTTTTAATAAATTACTCCTGTTTACTGACTCAGCGAGGGGCACTTGCACGCGTAACTTCCTGAATCCGCGCCTGACTAATGCATATTAATGTGTGTGCGTTGAAACATAAGATACAATAATTTAAATTGAGACATCTGCTAAAACTTAATATAAAATTGTTTTCCACCGCTCGCCTCATATATCGACTTTACAGTATTTTCTAAACACTCCATAATCTATACATTTACAACGATGACGAAGCGTAACACAACTTGTGTAAGAAACTTTGAGACTTGCTAAGGTTATAAAGTTATAGTATAGTCACTTAGCCTACGAGGTCGCTCGTCGCCTGCAGTCCGACCACACACAATGGATACGTGTGCCTCTTAGAGTTAGAACAGTTTAATATGGGTAATAATTGGAACTAAAACTTATGTCTCGTTATAATTATATTAGTGAGATACTGTGCACCCCTTAAAGCCGCCTGATATTTTGTTTACAATATTGGCTCTATACAATGTCATAAGATTACGTTTCAAATTATCGATATTTTATACTTTATTGCTTTTTTCTCTGCATAATATACTGTGATGAGTGCCTCACCAGGACATGACGAGCGACCTTAACTTAGACAGAAAATAGAAAGGTGACACAGAACTCGCGCTACAACATCGGTGCGAAGCGCGGCAACTTTACCCTTAACCTAAATGACTCGTGCTTATATGTAAATTACAAAACGCGATGTCGGACATGTCGTCTGAAGTTATCGATGACGCCCATCACCGCTCCCGACTCCGCTGCGGTGATGAGGTGATGAGAAGCGCGATGAGATGGCAGCGGGGCCGCGGCGTAGATCACTCACCACATCTCACACACACCTCCATCATCTAACTGTTTTATTGCTATTTGCTCATTGAAATATGTAACAGTTTTTTTATTTATTATGATGTCTGTACATTGTCTTCTATGTGTGTGTGCATGTGTTTACTGTGAGTTTCACAATATAGATATTATTTGAATTGGTATCAGCAACATTAGAGGATGGAGGCGCTGATGGTAGGTGAGTAGTGTGTGTGTGTGGGTGTTGGGTGGGTGTGGTGCATCGCTTACGTGCAGCAGGCGCGGGCGGGCGGCGCGCGCGAGGGTCTGCGCTCGACGGCGATGCGCGAGTGGTCCGCGTCCGCCTCACGGCCCGCCGTCTTGTCGAGGATCGCCTCCGCCAGCTCGGAGAACGCGCGGTCGATGTTTATGTTGGCCTTCGCCGATGTCTCCATGAAACGGATGCCGTGCTCGCGCGCGATCTTTAACACAAAATATTATTATAAACGTTTTTGCGTCATCGTGTGTCCCATACATATTTACGAGTGGTAGAGTCACGCTGTAGACAGTTTTGTCTACAGCATGAATGGGCTGGCTCGACCGGATCGTTACCACTGTCTCACAGAAAACCGACGTAAAGTAGCAGCTTACTGCTGCGTTTCGTATGGTGAGTGAGATATCCGGAAGCTCAAATCCCCTCCCCTTCCCAATCCCTAATTATCCCTTTCCTTTAAGGGCGGCAACGCACCCATGATTCTTCTGGTGATGGGCGTACATGGGCGGTGGAGATCACTTACCATCAGGTAACCCACTTGCTAGTTTGCCGGCCTATGATACAGAAAAAAAAAAAAGTGTGCGTCCCGGGACGCTCGACAGAAGTGATAACTTAAACTAATGTGGGTTAAAGTGAGAGCGGAGGAGCCTGCCTACTGCTGCCGTATGCGTGAGAGAAAGGGAAGCCAGACAGAGTGGCGCCGTAAAGCGTTACGTTACGGCGCCACTCTGTCTGGCTCCCTTAACGCGTTACGTTACGAAGTCCGGTCAAAGCCCTGTCAAAGTCGTGTCAAAGTCGTGTCAAAGTCGTATCAAAGTCGTATCAAAGTCGTGTCGAAGTCGTGCTAAAGTCGTATCAAAGTCGTGTCAAAGTCGTCTCGAAGCCGTGTCAAAGTCGTATCAAAGTCGTGTCAAAGTCGTGTCGAAGTCGTGTCAAAGTCGTGTGGAAGTCGTGCCAAAGTCGTATCAAAGTCGTGTCAAAGTCGTCTCGAAGCCGACTGGTCACTGTGTGGCGCCACCTGGGACTTCGAAATTATCGATGTTCCAGGGAGGTCGGCTAACAGTGGCTGGTCGATGGAGCGCTCGCGTTACGGAACGTTTCGGTTCACCCTCCCATAAGAAGTTATCACTTCAAAAACACCGGGACCAGATCAGATTTCCTTGAAGGGCAAGGTGGCTACACTGGACCGGATGTTAGTGCAGTTCAAATATTATATCGACGGTCTACGGTCGACGGAGATATTGCGTCCCTCGGACCAGATTAATTAAACAAGAATTATGCTGACCTGGAGTAAATACACTGACTAACCCCGACACGCACTCGACTGGATGGCCCACGATAGGGGGTTTGTCAACATGTGTTCGGTGGTCGCCATTTAATAGGATAGAAAAATGGATCATGAAAAATTATAAAATCCAATTTGAACTTTATTAAACTAATATTCTCGGGGATGCAAAATACACAAAAAAACGTTTTCCGGCTAACCAAAGCTACGCAGTACGCGAGCGGAGCCGCGAATAAAAGTTAGTACTGAACTAAATTAACGGGAGAACTAAATACCGCTACCATTGTCTGAGTATTAGATAACGAGTAATTAATTTTGCTTCGAAAATAAACTAAGTGTGAAGCCTAACAAATCGAAAGTAAGAATTTTATTGTTTTCAGTCACGATGGTGGCAGACGGGTGATTTCGCGAATATTAGCGGCTAAACATCCACCTTAGCCTCGGTGGCGCAACGGTCGTGTATGAATACACACGGAACTGCGTGCCCTGGGGACAGTTACCAATAATATGATTTAAAATATTTTCAACGATCAGTAGTCACATAGCTATATAACAAAATGATTACCCCGTCATCTCATGTGTTCTTTATTTAGGACCCAACTTTTTATTATTGCAAAGTAAAAAGAAGTGAACAAAAAAATATATTTCTCCTTTATTATTTTTGATAATTTTCGTAAAAATCGTAAACGAATTTGATACAAATCAAATAGGTACCTACATCAATATGTTATTAGAGAAACATAACTTAGGTACGTTACGGTAAGACAAGAGACAAAATATTATTTATCAGTCCTTTGCCCAACTGCGGCCGAGATCCCTGGGCACGGGCCGCGTGTCCGTGGCCTCCATTTGGTAAACACGGAATTGACTAGCTCCTCTTTCTACATCTTGAGGAATACATAATGTGTGCCGTAATGGTCACTTGATTAAGTGTCTATAGAGACAGAAGAAACTAGCTAATAGTACCTAATCTTATAACAAAAATTTAAAGTTTTGATGTTTTAATAATAAATATAAATAATAATAAAATCTCTGAAAAGATTTGAATACCATACACCATAGCATGGATTTCCTAAGTCTATGTCATGAAGTATCTTATGTCATCATAGGATACATTTTATACCAATGGTATGTTCCCGTGCAATGTCGTGGTATATAATAGATAAGTACAAAAGACATTCACACCACCCACCAGCAAAAAGTAGTTAACTAATAAATTGCTGACAAGTTTGAAGAATATTTGTGATAATAGCGATGAGCACACAAAATCAGAGCGGCGCGGCGCGGCGCGGCGACTGTACCCATCGCACGCACACGCGTTTAGCGCGGGTGAGTCAGGCGGTAGTTACTTATGTATTGAGTATGGAAGATAATTAATGGCAAGTTTTCACTGGACATTAACACATGTACGTACGAGTGGCGGCGCATAGCGCGCGGTTACCACGCGTGTGAATTGTACATTCATACAATATACTGCGGGGCACCCTTGTCGCTTCAAAAACGTAGCGTGCCGACCGACACACAACGTTGGTTTGCTGCTGTTCTAAATTGGAGGAAACACTCCACTAAAATAATAAGTCAGGGCTATTATACTAGATAACGAGACACAAACAACAATTTGTTTAAAATTACATTTAGTTATCACGCGGCGCGGGGTCAAAAATAAATAGCTGTTGTGTGGGCTGAAATTCTATAAGTGTTGTCGCTCTGCATCCGATCCGAATCCGAGACATTTCAGTGTGAACTGTGAAGTAACTATAGAACGTACTACGGCTATTAGGATGTAGGGCACAACCCCTCATACAAATTGTTGTGTGAGGGGATGTGCACTACATCCGAATCCTAGACCTGCTAGGGTGTTTATCTTGGCCATAAACATAATGTAAAGGGGCTACATTGAAACATAATAAATCTAAAATAAGGGCATGCCTTAAAAATCATTAAAGAATGTAATCACTTTAACTGTCTTCAAAAGAGGTTTTTAATTCAATTAGAAAAGTATGTATATTTTACGCCACATCTACAACAAATGTAGACAGTTTTGTCTACAGCATGATTGGGCCGGCTTGGTACCACTGTCTCACAGAAAACCGATGTAAAGTAGTAGCTTGCTGTTGTGTTGTCTCCGGTGCGATATCTGCAGACCTAAGTCCCCCCTTCACTACCCAATCCCTAAATTGAACCTTTCCTTCGCAAGTCGGCAACGCGGCCATGATTTTTTAGGTGTTGTGAATTTTCATGGTTAGTGGAGATCACTGACCATCACAGGTGACCCCACTTACTCCCTTGCTGGCCTGCTATAAAAAAGTATTATTTTCAATTTTACTATGTTTTTTTAAACAATAGCCTAGTGAATGCACTTACCGCCTCACCACGTTCTTTGCTGACGACGCGTTTCTCCTCCATATCACACTTGTTGCCCAGGATCATCTTCTCCACATCTTCATTGGCGTGCTAGAACCGTAAGATGAAAATGCACTATATCTCTTGGCCTCTGGATTTGCATAAACTGTTTGCTACACATTTTCTAATTTTAATATTGTTTACATGTAAAGCCACCTCATTTGTCTAATGCTAGCATACATAGGCTAAGAAACCACAAAGTCCTGGGACTCTTGGGTTAAAACCCCAGGCTGGGCAATCAGAATTCGGGACTTGTGTTTGAACTTCAATCTGAATAATCACACATAAGTTACCCTAGATTATAATGTGTACCCAGTGTGGTGATAGGCTTGCCGCCCTACCTAATCAAGAGGTGGAAATAACCTTAGTGAATGTGGGTGCACTAGTTGTACCTCTGTCTACCCCAGTGTTGATTCATACTTTAGGTAATGTATGTATGTGCATATTATTATTTATGACATGTTAAGGACAGTGCATTTAATGACCGACTTGTGCTGGTTGCTTCCGGAAAGACATCTGATTTTACATTAACATGAGTGTCATTCAGTGCCAGCTCGTCATAGTCTGTCAATACCATAATGGAGGTGCCAATGATACCATGTATTAGAGACAATACTATGAACCCCAATAATCAAATGTCACTAAAGTGACACTGAAACATAGTAAATCTGATTTTTAAGAAATATGTTGGTACACTAAATACATAATTTGTAGTATAAAACAAAGTCTGACTATCTGCATCTGTCTGTCTATTTCTCCTAATATAGCTACGGATTTAGATATTGTTTTAACTATAATTTAGATAATTTATTTTAGAAGGTTTACATGTTAATATTTACACTATGAACCATGAGAACAGGGCAGTAACATGGCTGCAGTGAAACTGCTAGGGACACCTAGTAACATAATAAATGTGATGTGTGTTTTTAACTATCATGATAATTACCACAAGACTTTATTGTCTCAATATATCTAAAGCCTGAGACAAAGAAGTTCATCAGCACTAAGCTGTGAGCATATGTCAGTGAGTCATAAGTTATAACTGTATGTCAATTTGATAAAGAATGAGGCATGCTTTAAAGTACACCCCACAATTTATTTCATTGTTACACATCTATTATGTGTAGAGGTCACTCATTAAACACAATACTAAAATAACAACACATTAATGTGTTAGTAAGGATAATTCCTTGTACTCAAGACTACCCTGAGTATCTCACGCCTGTTGATCTCACTTATAAGAAACTTGTTTATAATCTTCCGGAACAAATAATTTGAAAAAAATAATATCGCCTTTAATTTAGTTAGTCTCTGAAACAAATAGTGGCGATTCAGCTCATGACTTACTTCATTCAGGCCATGAAAGTTATTTTGTGGTATTGTAATGTGCATGCAATAATTTTCCTTGTTTGTTAATATTGAATTAATCACTTGTGTTCCAGGAGAATAAATAACCCATTCGAGGCTCGTATGTAAAATACAAACCTCGTCTATATTCCGTAACCACTTGACAATGTCGTCAAAGGTTTTCTCGTTGGTTATGTCGTACACCAGCATGATGCCCATCGCGCCGCGGTAGTACGACGTGGTGATCGTGTGGAAACGCTCCTGGCCCGCTGTGTCCCATATCTGGAGCTTTATCTTCTTACCGCGTAGCTCTACTGTTTTTATTTTGAAGTCGATCCCTAAAATTACACTTTCATCAGATTTATGCATAAATATTGTCCTATACGAACAAACTACGACAATTAAAAGCATTTTAAGCATAAACATATACGAAGCTTTATTTGTATATTGGAAAATACGATTAGAAAATATGAAATCACAAAAATACAAAGGTGGCTCCTACCGATGGTTGATATAAATGTCGTTGTGAAGTGATTATCTGAAAATCTGAACAATATGCAGGTCTTTCCCACGCCGGAGTCACCGATGAGGAGTAATTTAAACAGTAGGTCGTAAGTCTTTTTGGCCATTTTATTAACTTTATCGATGGATTTATATAAAAACTATGAAACTAAAGTCATCCGATTTAGATAGAATGTGACAGTCAATGTTGCCACTTGCCAGCGCCTCCTTCAGGGTTGCTACATCAAATTTCATCGAATTTTTATTCGTTACATAGGAAACTGGCTAAGGTCAGAGACCATGCTGCCAACACGTCGAATTTCAGACTTTTCCCCACGATTAATATATTTTACCCAAAATAATAAGTATTGCATCTTTATTTACCAACTAGCTTTTGCTCGCGGCTCCGCCCACATGAACAGCATTTTCCGGGATAAAATTAGCCTGTAACCGTCTCCAGGGTCCTATCTATCCCTGTAGATAAATTCATCAAAATCGGTTCAGTGATTTAGGCATGAAAGCGTAACAAACAAACTCACTTCCGCACTAACTTTCACCCCCCTTTTCATCTCTTATTAACTAAAATTTCCAAAATTCCTGAAACACGTGTTTATTTGTTTTACGTCAATAACCGAAATACAAAATTTTGTTTATGTAACTTTCAAAATGACGGATTTTCATACATATTATCATCCCCTATTTTGACTCCTTTGGGGTGGAATTTTCTAAAATCCTTTCTTAGTGGGTGCCTATATAACAAAATGAATATACAATCCGAATTTCATGCTTGTAGTCTTGATAGTTTGCGCTTGGCGATGATGAATCAGTCAGTCAGTCAGGACATGTTATTTTATAAGTATAGATATTTTCCCAAACAAGAACGATACCATATCAAGTATATTAAGATACCAAAATATAGGTATTAAAAAATTGCGCAATGTGAATATTCAATAATTATTACATAAACAATAGATAAATTTGAATGAAAGTGTCGGAGGTTTTCGTGGGAGGGAGTTGAGAAGGGTGGGAGGGATTGGGGGATTGGGGTAGCGGCGGTTTCGCGAGGCGAAGGTTGAAGGGGAGGGGGAGGAAAGGGTCGCGGTATGTTATATTACTGAAAGCAGAGAGTACTCTTTTACGTTGAAGAGTTTTTATGTTGAAATAAAACTAATTTTAATGGATTTTATAGTGGTTTGTCATTTTAATTTTGGTCCCGACATTTCGAAAGCTTTTCGGCTTTCGTGATGACGAAGTGGGGATGGTGTCCTATTTGGTCTTGTATATTGTCGTCTGCCAATATCGTTTCAAGTTATGAAAAACAACAGCGTTTGAGAATTGCAAAGTATTCATCAAAATAATAATATTTTTTTAGGGTTTAGATTTATGAGTGATATAATATAAATGAACTGTGAACCAGTGATGCCAACTTGGGTGTTTTCTCCCTAAATTTAGGGAGAAAAAAATCTCGACAGGGAGTTTTTTAGGGGGAATAATTTTTTGGGGGTATTTTTAGTGATAAAATTTTAATTGTTTTTTTTTAATTGCACTATTGCAATGTATGTTATTATATTTATAAAAATACAATTGTATTATTTAATATTACTGAATAACTATTCTAATTTATTTCATTATTTTGAAAATGATATAGTTGTGTCACCGTCAGGGGGTTTTACTTTGAATTTAGTGGGTTTTGAAATTGCTTTAGGGGGAAAGTTTTCAAACAGTTGGCGACACTGCTGTGAAGTGTGAACATGAAAAAAGTTAAAACTTGATCTAGCAACCCTGGCTCCTACCGTGGTCGCGCGTCTATTATTGATCTTATGTCGTACATTTTACTTGATTCTTTAGATGTGAGAAATTCGTATCGATCCGCCAATGGTGCCACAGTTTAAAACCTTTATCAAGTTTGAGAAATGTGATAAATTGTGTATGTTTTATGTGTGAATCGTTAAGTTTACCAACAACAACATGCATCGTCGCGGCGGGAAACGCATCCGGATGGATGACCCGCCTCCGGAGTACGTGAACCCCATGACTCCGGCGACACCCATGACTGACTACGGCGGACAGTCAGTACACGAGCCCGAGACGCCCAGCTACAGCGGGTTTAACGCGGGCGCGCCTGTGAATTCGACAACAGCCGAGCCGTTGCGGGAGGAGGCCGAAGAGTCTCATCATGAGGAGGAGGAGGCCAGGTCGCCGTCACCGACGCCTACCAAACGTGTGACCCGTAGCCGCGGCAGGCGCGGTGATGGTGGGTACGTGGGTCGCCTGGCGGAGTCGCCGCCGCCGCCGCCGCTGCGCAAACGCGGTCGCGGCGGACGCGGCCGAGGGCGCGGAAGAGGCGCTGCTCCGCCGCCCGCCTACTCTCCCCCGCCCGTACTGCTGCCGGGTGACGACGAAAACAGCCTTTATAATATACTCAGATTCAATAAGACTGCTATAAATGTGAGTTAACACCACTTGTTAGTGAAATCTTCAACACATAATTTACGTAATTCAAATTGTAAAGTCTAAGTGTGTAGTAAATTTGTCACTCATTTGATGTAATTTTGGTTTGTTAATGCAGCAAGTAGTGGACATGTGGATAGAAGAGTACAAGACAAACCGTGAGGTGGCGCTGGTGCAGCTGATGCAGTTCTTCATCAATTCATCAGGGTGCCGAGGAAAGGTCACACCTGACATGGCACAGATGGACCACACACTCATTATTAAGAAGATGACTCAGGAGTTTGATGAGGTGCTTTACTCATTTTAACACAAATCAGTTTGGGTTGTCTTACTTTGATTACACCAGGGCCTTTTCTTGTTTCAAATAATTAGTTAAATAGTTTCAAATGTATTAATTATAATCAAAATTGATTTGGAACCTAGTACAATACGTGTTCCATAGCTTCATAGGCTATTTAGCTTCTGGTTTCTGTTATACCACTTATTAAAAAAAATATGGGTGCGTGTACTTATGTACGCGCGTGAGAAGTTATACTTCTTTGGCATCATTAAATAACCAATAATAAGTATTTAACATTAATAATTTAATAATATTTAGCGTTAATTATATTAAATAAAAGTATTTTAATTTATATCAACATATCCACTCGACATGATAGAAGTACATTCTACTCTCTTCGCGTTTATGCGAGCCTGGTACTTTTTACGGCAACATGTTCCGAATAAGAAAAAACCTAAAGAGTTTTTCTTTGTCCAAATCGTCATTTGTTTATTAATTACGGCTACTCGCCATGAAAAATGGACATTCTACTCTCTTCGCGTTTATGCGAACCTGGTACTTTTTTTACGGCACCATGTTCCAAATTATAAAATAAAAACCGCATCTATATATAATTATATATATATATATATATATATATATTTATATTTATTTATTTATATTTATTTATTTATATTTATTTATTTATTTTTTTATTTCACTCTCATCATTTTTTCATAACGCGCCTAACTTCATACTGTTAATTTTTTGTGTCACAGGTGCGCGCGCATCTTAAAATTTCACTCTCATCATTTTTTCATAACGCGCCTAAAGAAGTATAACTTCAAAAATGTATAAAAATTGCATGTATGTATGTTGGCATTATAGGTTACAAGTGTAAAACAGAAAAATTGATGAGTTTTTTTACAATTAAACCAATTCAATAGACTAAAATGTTCTAAATGTACAGATTGACTGAAAATTATATTAGCTGTTATTTTTATGTTTAACAGGAAAGTGGTGAATACCCACTAATAATGACGGGGCAGACATGGAAGAAGTTTCGCTCCAACTTCTGTGAGTTCATCCAGACTCTGGTGAAGATGTGCCAGTATTCCATTATCTACGACCAGTACCTGATGGACAACATCATCTCCCTGCTCACAGGACTGTCCGACTCTCAAGTGAGAGCATTCAGGCACACCGCCACTCTGGCTGGTAAGTTGGTCATAAAATAATTCTGTTAATTATTTTGCTTTCATTACATAAATGTCATAAGTCACAAGGTGGTAGGACCCTCATATATGAAAGATCTTTTGTGTTGGTGCCACCAATTTATCTATTTGTGCCTTCAAACAGCAGTGTTTAAGTACTGTTGTGTTACTGTTAGAAGGACTTTGAAGCCAGAGAAATTACAGGGCATTATGAGATTTAACAACTTTGTCAGTTGTCTGGTTTATCACCACAGTCCAGTATCATGGTTTTGTTTTGTGGCAAAAAGTTTTTATTCTACCACTTTTTAGTGAAAGAATCATCCAAATTAGTGATTTCACCTTCTTAAGGGTAGAATTATGTCTTCAAATTTAACTAGGACCACCAACAACATAAACCCGATTGCATACAAAACGAATTGTCCAAATAGTTGTTTTTAAATTAGTCTCATTTTATCTAGTGATGAAGCTGATGACCGCACTGGTAGATGTGGCACTCCTCACAAGCGTGAACTGCGACAACTGTCTCCGACAGTACGAGGCGGAGAGACTGAAGGCGAGGGACAAACGCGCCACAGAACGACTCGAGGTGCTCGTCGCCAAGCGACAGGAGTTGGAGGAAAACATGGAGGAGATCAAGAACATGCTCTCGTACATGTTCAAGTCTGTATTTGTACATAGATACAGGGATACACTGCCTGACATCAGGGCTATCACCATGGCTGAGATCGGAATCTGGATGGAGAAGTTTCCCGCACACTTTCTTGATGATCTATATCTTAAGTATATAGGCTGGACGCTTCATGACAAAGTAAGTTGAGATATTTACGGGTATCACACATCAATGCGATGTCGCAACTCAAGCATACGCAAGGACCTATAGATACAGCGTGTCTGCACTGATCACTCTAGTTAAATAAATATGGCGTGCTATCCTATGATTAATGTGAAAGTTGTGAGTTTGTGAATTTGGATGTTTGGTAATCATTCATACATACATATAACGCCCTCATGCCTGTTATAGCGATATTTATTAGGTTCATCTGTTGACAGCAAAAAAAGTCGCGATGGGATGAACCTTGAACGATGCGACGTCGCCTTTCTTGAGTTGAGACATCGCACAACTGACATCGGGGGATAGTTTTGTGAGTTACACATAATACTATTTATTGTTGTACATTTGTGTAGGTCGGCGAGGTACGGTTACGTTGTCTACAAGCTCTGCAGCCATTATACGAGTGTGAAGAGTTGAAGGGCAAGTTGGAGTTGTTCACGTCGAAATTCAAGGATCGCATTGTGTCGATGTCTCTGGATAAGGAGAACGAGGTGGCCGTGCATGCAGTCAGACTCGTCATCGCGATACTCAAGTGAGTGCCTCGCGTCAGTCTGTATGTGATAGATATTCTGGGTACACCATTACTTTGTTTATTTCTGGTAGTGGCAATGTGCAAGTATTGTTATGTTTTAGTGTCCTAAAACATAACAATACTTGCACATTGCTTAATGTCTTAAAGCCAGTGAAAATAGTGGGTGTTTTGAAACAACATATTGTGCCTTAGAGTGACGTGCGCATTGCAGTCCCATGCACTTCTTTGTAATCTTAAACTTCTGTTTAATAAATCCTATATTTTAAAATGATAAAAAATTCTTTATTTTCAAAGCAAACTAGAATATACTAATAAAAGATTGTAGTCGGGATGGCGTTTTTGTTACGTAAAATCACGTTATAATTTTGGGTCTTTTTAGCGAAAACACTGGAATATGACGCATATTTTTATTGGCATAGGAAACTGTAAAACTGGTTTCCCACGACTGGTTTTAAATATAATATCACCTTATTGAGCCGATATTTTGTACTCAATTCAACCCTTCCCACATACTCACCACAACACCCCACTACACACTATCACACACCACCACCACACCATCACACACCACCACTCAACACCACACACCATCACACACCACCACACACCATCACATACCACCACACACCATCACATACCATCACACACCACCACTCAACACCACACACCATCACACACCACCACACACCATCACATACCATCACACACCACCACACACCATCACACACCATCACACACCATCACATACCACCACACACCATCACATACCATCACACACCACCACACACCATCACACACCATCACACACCATCACATACCACCACACACCATCACATACCATCACACACCACCACACACCATCACACACCATCACACACCATCACATACCACCACACACCATCACATACCATCACACACCACCACACACCATCACACACCATCACACACCATCACATACCACCACACACCATCACATACCATCACACACCACCACACACCATCACACACCGCCACACACCATCACACACCACCACATACCATCACACACAACCAAACTCCATCACACACAACCAAAGTCCATCACACACAACCAAACTCCATCACTCACGACCAATCACTATCACACACCCCCACTCACCATCACACACCATCATTCACCACCACACATCACTACACACCACCTCACACCACCACACATCACCAAACACCACCAAACAGCTCCACACATCACCACTAATCACCACTAATCACCACACACCACCTCACACCACCACACATCACCAAACATCACCAAACACCACTATACATCACCACACATCACAAAACATCACAACAACAATTATCACACACCACCACACACTACCACAAACCAGCACATACCATTACACCACCACACACAACCATACACCACTACACACCACCACACACCACCACACACCACTACACACCACCACACCACCACACACCATCACACACCATCACACACCATCACTTACCACCACACAGCATCACACACCACCACACTACACCACACATCACAACACATAACCAAACACCACCACACAGCACTCCGGCTCAAAGCATGTGAACCTATGATCACACGCGCCATGAGAACTCAGCGTAAGGTACCAGGGAATTGTGATATAGAATAAGTAGAGTTGTATTGTTACAGGATGCACCCGGACGTGCTGACGGACAAGGACTGCGAGAACGTGTACGAGCTGGTGTACTCGTCGTGGCGCAGTGTGGCGGCGGCCGCGGGCGAGTTCCTCAACGTGCGACTGTTCCGCGCCGACGAGGCGGCCGAGACCAGGTCCCGCCGCGGGAAGAAACGACTCCCCAACACGCCGCTCATACGGGACCTCGTGCAGTTCTTCATCGAGTCTGAGGTATCTACTACAACGTACTACATACAACATACAACGTGCGACTGTTCCGCGCCGACGAGGCGGCCGAGACCAGGTCCCGCCGCGGGAAGAAACGACTCCCCAACACGCCGCTCATACGGGACCTCGTGCAGTTCTTCATCGAGTCTGAGGTATCTACTACAACGTACTACATACAACATACAACGTGCGACTGTTCCGCGCCGACGAGGCGGCCGAGACCAGGTCCCGCCGCGGGAAGAAACGACTCCCCAACACGCCGCTCATACGGGACCTCGTGCAGTTCTTCATCGAGTCTGAGGTATCTACTACAACGTACTACATACAACATACAACGTGCGACTGTTCCGCGCCGACGAGGCGGCCGAGACCAGGTCCCGCCGCGGGAAGAAACGACTCCCCAACACGCCGCTCATACGGGACCTCGTGCAGTTCTTCATCGAGTCTGAGGTATCTACTACAACGTACTACATACAACATACAACGTGCGACTGTTCCGCGCCGACGAGGCGGCCGAGACCAGGTCCCGCCGCGGGAAGAAACGACTCCCCAACACGCCGCTCATACGGGACCTCGTGCAGTTCTTCATCGAGTCTGAGGTATCTACTACAACGTACTACATACAACATACAACGTGCGACTGTTCCGCGCCGACGAGGCGGCCGAGACCAGGTCCCGCCGCGGGAAGAAACGACTCCCCAACACGCCGCTCATACGGGACCTCGTGCAGTTCTTCATCGAGTCTGAGGTATCTACTACAACGTACTACATACAACATACAACGTGCGACTGTTCCGCGCCGACGAGGCGGCCGAGACCAGGTCCCGCCGCGGGAAGAAACGACTCCCCAACACGCCGCTCATACGGGACCTCGTGCAGTTCTTCATCGAGTCTGAGGTATCTACTACAACGTACTACATACAACATACAACGTGCGACTGTTCCGCGCCGACGAGGCGGCCGAGACCAGGTCCCGCCGCGGGAAGAAACGACTCCCCAACACGCCGCTCATACGGGACCTCGTGCAGTTCTTCATCGAGTCTGAGGTATCTACTACAACGTACTACATACAACATACAACGTGCGACTGTTCCGCGCCGACGAGGCGGCCGAGACCAGGTCCCGCCGCGGGAAGAAACGACTCCCCAACACGCCGCTCATACGGGACCTCGTGCAGTTCTTCATCGAGTCTGAGGTATCTACTACAACGTACTACATACAACATACAACGTGCGACTGTTCCGCGCCGACGAGGCGGCCGAGACCAGGTCCCGCCGCGGGAAGAAACGACTCCCCAACACGCCGCTCATACGGGACCTCGTGCAGTTCTTCATCGAGTCTGAGGTATCTACTACAACGTACTACATACAACATACAACGTGCGACTGTTCCGCGCCGACGAGGCGGCCGAGACCAGGTCCCGCCGCGGGAAGAAACGACTCCCCAACACGCCGCTCATACGGGACCTCGTGCAGTTCTTCATCGAGTCTGAGGTATCTACTACAACGTACTACATACAACATACAACGTGCGACTGTTCCGCGCCGACGAGGCGGCCGAGACCAGGTCCCGCCGCGGGAAGAAACGACTCCCCAACACGCCGCTCATACGGGACCTCGTGCAGTTCTTCATCGAGTCTGAGGTATCTACTACAACGTACTACATACAACATACAACGTGCGACTGTTCCGCGCCGACGAGGCGGCCGAGACCAGGTCCCGCCGCGGGAAGAAACGACTCCCCAACACGCCGCTCATACGGGACCTCGTGCAGTTCTTCATCGAGTCTGAGGTATCTACTACAACGTACTACATACAACATACAACGTGCGACTGTTCCGCGCCGACGAGGCGGCCGAGACCAGGTCCCGCCGCGGGAAGAAACGACTCCCCAACACGCCGCTCATACGGGACCTCGTGCAGTTCTTCATCGAGTCTGAGGTATCTACTACAACGTACTACATACAACATACAACGTGCGACTGTTCCGCGCCGACGAGGCGGCCGAGACCAGGTCCCGCCGCGGGAAGAAACGACTCCCCAACACGCCGCTCATACGGGACCTCGTGCAGTTCTTCATCGAGTCTGAGGTATCTACTACAACGTACTACATACAACATACAACGTGCGACTGTTCCGCGCCGACGAGGCGGCCGAGACCAGGTCCCGCCGCGGGAAGAAACGACTCCCCAACACGCCGCTCATACGGGACCTCGTGCAGTTCTTCATCGAGTCTGAGGTATCTACTACAACGTACTACATACAACATACAACGTGCGACTGTTCCGCGCCGACGAGGCGGCCGAGACCAGGTCCCGCCGCGGGAAGAAACGACTCCCCAACACGCCGCTCATACGGGACCTCGTGCAGTTCTTCATCGAGTCTGAGGTATCTACTACAACGTACTACATACAACATACAACGTGCGACTGTTCCGCGCCGACGAGGCGGCCGAGACCAGGTCCCGCCGCGGGAAGAAACGACTCCCCAACACGCCGCTCATACGGGACCTCGTGCAGTTCTTCATCGAGTCTGAGGTATCTACTACAACGTACTACATACAACATACAACGTGCGACTGTTCCGCGCCGACGAGGCGGCCGAGACCAGGTCCCGCCGCGGGAAGAAACGACTCCCCAACACGCCGCTCATACGGGACCTCGTGCAGTTCTTCATCGAGTCTGAGGTATCTACTACAACGTACTACATACAACATACAACGTGCGACTGTTCCGCGCCGACGAGGCGGCCGAGACCAGGTCCCGCCGCGGGAAGAAACGACTCCCCAACACGCCGCTCATACGGGACCTCGTGCAGTTCTTCATCGAGTCTGAGGTATCTACTACAACGTACTACATACAACATACAACGTGCGACTGTTCCGCGCCGACGAGGCGGCCGAGACCAGGTCCCGCCGCGGGAAGAAACGACTCCCCAACACGCCGCTCATACGGGACCTCGTGCAGTTCTTCATCGAGTCTGAGGTATCTACTACAACGTACTACATACAACATACAACGTGCGACTGTTCCGCGCCGACGAGGCGGCCGAGACCAGGTCCCGCCGCGGGAAGAAACGACTCCCCAACACGCCGCTCATACGGGACCTCGTGCAGTTCTTCATCGAGTCTGAGGTATCTACTACAACGTACTACATACAACATACAACGTGCGACTGTTCCGCGCCGACGAGGCGGCCGAGACCAGGTCCCGCCGCGGGAAGAAACGACTCCCCAACACGCCGCTCATACGGGACCTCGTGCAGTTCTTCATCGAGTCTGAGGTATCTACTACAACGTACTACATACAACATACAACGTGCGACTGTTCCGCGCCGACGAGGCGGCCGAGACCAGGTCCCGCCGCGGGAAGAAACGACTCCCCAACACGCCGCTCATACGGGACCTCGTGCAGTTCTTCATCGAGTCTGAGGTATCTACCACAACGTACTACATACAACGTGCGACTGTTCAGCACTGACGACATTCTGATGGAAGAAAAACACGTATACAGCATAAATAAATATAAATAGGTACTCCTATAATTGCATTTCAACTCATACGAGTAGGTAATTCTTGTGACTCTCGCATCGTTTACAACTGTTGATAGCTACGAAACTTATTCACATTGTAACACTTCACATTTTTAGTGCATTTTCCAATAATGAATGTATTATTTTTTCAACAGCTACATGAGCATGGTGCTTACCTGGTGGATTCGTTGATAGAGTCTAACCCCATGATGAAGGATTGGGAATGCATGACAGACTTGTTACTGGAGGAGGCGGGGCCTGGTGAAGAGGCGCTCGATAACAGACAGGTATTTAGTTAATTCCACTAATAAATGCTATTTAAAATTTTTACAGCCTCTGGCTGTGAAGCGAAGTGATATGGGTTCGATTCCCGATTGAGACAAATGGGTCATTCCACGTCAAATAGTTGGAATCAATAGTTGGAATCGACCCCTTTCGATTTGGACAAATTTTGGTCAGAAGTTTTCTTTTATCCCATAACGAAGCCCTGTCAAAAAATAAATAAAAAAAAGATGCAAAATTTAAAATTTCACTATTTTCCATGTTTTTTTAAACTTGGAACAAGTTTAAAAACCTCGAAAACTATTGCAATAAAAAAATGCTTAGGGTCAGTTTCAAAAGGGATACTTAGGGCTATTAAAGAAAAAAAAAATTGAAAAAAACTAATTTGTGAAATTTTGAATCTTAAAAATGGACGATCGACAATTAATTTTTGGCTCTAATTTTTTTATGTACTACTTTGTACCAATCTTAAAAGATCCTGAAATATTTGGAACTGTGTTTTTTGTATTTCCAAAATTGAAATTTGTTGAAAAAAAAGGTCTTAATTGATTGCCAAACATAATTAAGATAAAAAATTTAAACATTGAAAAAATTTGTTTTCACACACTTCAAAAAATCCTATTTTTAAAAAAACAAAAAATACACTATTCCCAAAAAAAAAAAAAACGTGTGGGGTCGTGGGACACCAGATAGGAAAGAAGTTCCTTATTATAAAAATATTAATTTCAAGTTCTATTCGAGGTATAAAGAAAATAATTATTCGGGTATACATTTTTTATTATGATTTTTTATCGATAAAAATAAAAAAAATATACTTTACAAAGTTATCTTAACACTTTTATTTTGTTTACAATGTGATTTATAAAAATATATAATAAAATAAAACAGTCACCCGTAGACTATACATTAGACACTGTATAATCTGGAAGCAGCCAACATTCAAATATCTTATGATATGTGTACGATGTACGTTAAATTAAATATTAATCACATCCAGTGTTGTTTTAATGTAGATCTAACTAATACCGCTCGCTTGCCAACCCTTCGCAATTTTCAACGAATCGATCGGATGTCTGACTTGGCTCGTGTAAAACCTTGGAATGGTTTTCCGCCGATACGAATTCGGTTATAGTGTCGGTTTTTAACAAAAATGAAAATAAATTTATGCCAAGCGCTTGCATTCGCTCTTTTAAGCTGTTGCTGTGTGATATTTGTCTTCGATAGTTGTCTCTCGCGCGCGAGATATGCCGTCTTTCACTTTCACAACCTAAGCTTACCTACCTCTTTAGCTTTCACAATTCAACATAAAAAATAATTTGCTAAAAAATGAAAAATAAATAATAGTTAATAGAACTAAAAACACGCTATTTAGAAAACCCAACAAAAAAAAATACATTTAAATAAATAAAAAAAAAAATGAATTTAATTCTTAAAATAGCGTGGGGTGCATGGTGTCAATAGTTATAAATATTTTATTGACTGATATGAGTAGGAAGATTTTCATTTTGATAATATCTTAAAAAGCACCCCACGCTTTTTTTACAATAAAATATTTTTTTCCTCTAATTTTTCTCAAAAAATATGGTCAAACTGTTGAATAAGTAATGAGGCTATGGTGAAACTTAGTTTCCGTTGCGTGTTGTGGGTGTCAAACGGTGGGTCGTTCTATATAACACTCAAATTTTAAGCAAGAGAAGACGGTTTATTTTGGTATAAACCGGGACGCCAGAAAGGAAAAAAGATATGGTAAAATTGGGCCTTAGTGCAGGCACAAGTCAGTCTGTGGCGCGATTGTGCACAACGGCGGATCACTTTATTTGAAATGAGTAATACACTGTTTTATGAGATGTGCAGGCTGCATAGTAGTTTGTGTGGTGTCCAGGAGTCGTCATTGATCGAGCTGATGGTGTGCTGCGTGAGACAGGCCAGCACCGGCGAGCCGCCCGTCGGACGCGGCGCCTCCAGGAAACATCACCACATGCTCAGCAAGGAACAGGCCAAGGTACACCTACACTACTTACTGCACTTGTACCTGCGAGCACCGGCGAGCCGCCCGTCGGACGCGGCGCCTCCAGGAAACATCACCACATGCTCAGCAAGGAACAGGCCAAGGTACACCTACACTACTTACTGCACTTGTACCTGCGAGCACCGGCGAGCCGCCCGTCGGACGCGGCGCCTCCAGGAAACATCACCACATGCTCAGCAAGGAACAGGCCAAGGTACACCTACACTACTTACTGCACTTGTACCTGCGAGCACCGGCGAGCCGCCCGTCGGACGCGGCGCCTCCAGGAAACATCACCACATGCTCAGCAAGGAACAGGCCAAGGTACACCTACACTACTTACTGCACTTGTACCTGCGAGCACCGGCGAGCCGCCCGTCGGACGCGGCGCCTCCAGGAAACATCACCACATGCTCAGCAAGGAACAGGCCAAGGTACACCTACACTACTTACTGCACTTGTACCTGCGAGCACCGGCGAGCCGCCCGTCGGACGCGGCGCCTCCAGGAAACATCACCACATGCTCAGCAAGGAACAGGCCAAGGTACACCTACACTACTTACTGCACTTGTACCTGCGAGCACCGGCGAGCCGCCCGTCGGACGCGGCGCCTCCAGGAAACATCACCACATGCTCAGCAAGGAACAGGCCAAGGTACACCTACACTACTTACTGCACTTGTACCTGCGAGCACCGGCGAGCCGCCCGTCGGACGCGGCGCCTCCAGGAAACATCACCACATGCTCAGCAAGGAACAGGCCAAGGTACACCTACACTACTTACTGCACTTGTACCTGCGAGCACCGGCGAGCCGCCCGTCGGACGCGGCGCCTCCAGGAAACATCACCACATGCTCAGCAAGGAACAGGCCAAGGTACACCTACACTACTTACTGCACTTGTACCTGCGAGCACCGGCGAGCCGCCCGTCGGACGCGGCGCCTCCAGGAAACATCACCACATGCTCAGCAAGGAACAGGCCAAGGTACACCTACACTACTTACTGCACTTGTACCTGCGAGCACCGGCGAGCCGCCCGTCGGACGCGGCGCCTCCAGGAAACATCACCACATGCTCAGCAAGGAACAGGCCAAGGTACACCTACACTACTTACTGCACTTGTACCTGCGAGCACCGGCGAGCCGCCCGTCGGACGCGGCGCCTCCAGGAAACATCACCACATGCTCAGCAAGGAACAGGCCAAGGTACACCTACACTACTTACTGCACTTGTACCTGCGAGCACCGGCGAGCCGCCCGTCGGACGCGGCGCCTCCAGGAAACATCACCACATGCTCAGCAAGGAACAGGCCAAGGTACACCTACACTACTTACTGCACTTGTACCTGCGAGCACCGGCGAGCCGCCCGTCGGACGCGGCGCCTCCAGGAAACATCACCACATGCTCAGCAAGGAACAGGCCAAGGTACACCTACACTACTTACTGCACTTGTACCTGCGAGCACCGGCGAGCCGCCCGTCGGACGCGGCGCCTCCAGGAAACATCACCACATGCTCAGCAAGGAACAGGCCAAGGTACACCTACACTACTTACTGCACTTGTACCTGCGAGCACCGGCGAGCCGCCCGTCGGACGCGGCGCCTCCAGGAAACATCACCACATGCTCAGCAAGGAACAGGCCAAGGTACACCTACACTACTTACTGCACTTGTACCTGCGAGCACCGGCGAGCCGCCCGTCGGACGCGGCGCCTCCAGGAAACATCACCACATGCTCAGCAAGGAACAGGCCAAGGTACACCTACACTACTTACTGCACTTGTACCTGCGAGCACCGGCGAGCCGCCCGTCGGACGCGGCGCCTCCAGGAAACATCACCACATGCTCAGCAAGGAACAGGCCAAGGTACACCTACACTACTTACTGCACTTGTACCTGCGAGCACCGGCGAGCCGCCCGTCGGACGCGGCGCCTCCAGGAAACATCACCACATGCTCAGCAAGGAACAGGCCAAGGTACACCTACACTACTTACTGCACTTGTACCTGCGAGCACCGGCGAGCCGCCCGTCGGACGCGGCGCCTCCAGGAAACATCACCACATGCTCAGCAAGGAACAGGCCAAGGTACACCTACACTACTTACTGCACTTGTACCTGCGAGCACCGGCGAGCCGCCCGTCGGACGCGGCGCCTCCAGGAAACATCACCACATGCTCAGCAAGGAACAGGCCAAGGTACACCTACACTACTTACTGCACTTGTACCTGCGAGCACCGGCGAGCCGCCCGTCGGACGCGGCGCCTCCAGGAAACATCACCACATGCTCAGCAAGGAACAGGCCAAGGTACACCTACACTACTTACTGCACTTGTACCTGCGAGCACCGGCGAGCCGCCCGTCGGACGCGGCGCCTCCAGGAAACATCACCACATGCTCAGCAAGGAACAGGCCAAGGTACACCTACACTACTTACTGCACTTGTACCTGCGAGCACCGGCGAGCCGCCCGTCGGACGCGGCGCCTCCAGGAAACATCACCACATGCTCAGCAAGGAACAGGCCAAGGTACACCTACACTACTTACTGCACTTGTACCTGCGAGCACCGGCGAGCCGCCCGTCGGACGCGGCGCCTCCAGGAAACATCACCACATGCTCAGCAAGGAACAGGCCAAGGTACACCTACACTACTTACTGCACTTGTACCTGCGAGCACCGGCGAGCCGCCCGTCGGACGCGGCGCCTCCAGGAAACATCACCACATGCTCAGCAAGGAACAGGCCAAGGTACACCTACACTACTTACTGCACTTGTACCTGCGAGCACCGGCGAGCCGCCCGTCGGACGCGGCGCCTCCAGGAAACATCACCACATGCTCAGCAAGGAACAGGCCAAGGTACACCTACACTACTTACTGCACTTGTACCTGCGAGCACCGGCGAGCCGCCCGTCGGACGCGGCGCCTCCAGGAAACATCACCACATGCTCAGCAAGGAACAGGCCAAGGTACACCTACACTACTTACTGCACTTGTACCTGCGAGCACCGGCGAGCCGCCCGTCGGACGCGGCGCCTCCAGGAAACATCACCACATGCTCAGCAAGGAACAGGCCAAGGTACACCTACACTACTTACTGCACTTGTACCTGCGAGCACCGGCGAGCCGCCCGTCGGACGCGGCGCCTCCAGGAAACATCACCACATGCTCAGCAAGGAACAGGCCAAGGTACACCTACACTACTTACTGCACTTGTACCTGCGAGCACCGGCGAGCCGCCCGTCGGACGCGGCGCCTCCAGGAAACATCACCACATGCTCAGCAAGGAACAGGCCAAGGTACACCTACACTACTTACTGCACTTGTACCTGCGAGCACCGGCGAGCCGCCCGTCGGACGCGGCGCCTCCAGGAAACATCACCACATGCTCAGCAAGGAACAGGCCAAGGTACACCTACACTACTTACTGCACTTGTACCTGCGAGCACCGGCGAGCCGCCCGTCGGACGCGGCGCCTCCAGGAAACATCACCACATGCTCAGCAAGGAACAGGCCAAGGTACACCTACACTACTTACTGCACTTGTACCTGCGAGCACCGGCGAGCCGCCCGTCGGACGCGGCGCCTCCAGGAAACATCACCACATGCTCAGCAAGGAACAGGCCAAGGTACACCTACACTACTTACTGCACTTGTACCTGCGAGCACCGGCGAGCCGCCCGTCGGACGCGGCGCCTCCAGGAAACATCACCACATGCTCAGCAAGGAACAGGCCAAGGTACACCTACACTACTTACTGCACTTGTACCTGCGAGCACCGGCGAGCCGCCCGTCGGACGCGGCGCCTCCAGGAAACATCACCACATGCTCAGCAAGGAACAGGCCAAGGTACACCTACACTACTTACTGCACTTGTACCTGCGAGCACCGGCGAGCCGCCCGTCGGACGCGGCGCCTCCAGGAAACATCACCACATGCTCAGCAAGGAACAGGCCAAGGTACACCTACACTACTTACTGCACTTGTACCTGCGAGCACCGGCGAGCCGCCCGTCGGACGCGGCGCCTCCAGGAAACATCACCACATGCTCAGCAAGGAACAGGCCAAGGTACACCTACACTACTTACTGCACTTGTACCTGCGAGCACCGGCGAGCCGCCCGTCGGACGCGGCGCCTCCAGGAAACATCACCACATGCTCAGCAAGGAACAGGCCAAGGTACACCTACACTACTTACTGCACTTGTACCTGCGAGCACCGGCGAGCCGCCCGTCGGACGCGGCGCCTCCAGGAAACATCACCACATGCTCAGCAAGGAACAGGCCAAGGTACACCTACACTACTTACTGCACTTGTACCTGCGAGCACCGGCGAGCCGCCCGTCGGACGCGGCGCCTCCAGGAAACATCACCACATGCTCAGCAAGGAACAGGCCAAGGTACACCTACACTACTTACTGCACTTGTACCTGCGAGCACCGGCGAGCCGCCCGTCGGACGCGGCGCCTCCAGGAAACATCACCACATGCTCAGCAAGGAACAGGCCAAGGTACACCTACACTACTTACTGCACTTGTACCTGCGAGCACCGGCGAGCCGCCCGTCGGACGCGGCGCCTCCAGGAAACATCACCACATGCTCAGCAAGGAACAGGCCAAGGTACACCTACACTACTTACTGCACTTGTACCTGCGAGCACCGGCGAGCCGCCCGTCGGACGCGGCGCCTCCAGGAAACATCACCACATGCTCAGCAAGGAACAGGCCAAGGTACACCTACACTACTTACTGCACTTGTACCTGCGAGCACCGGCGAGCCGCCCGTCGGACGCGGCGCCTCCAGGAAACATCACCACATGCTCAGCAAGGAACAGGCCAAGGTACACCTACACTACTTACTGCACTTGTACCTGCGAGCACCGGCGAGCCGCCCGTCGGACGCGGCGCCTCCAGGAAACATCACCACATGCTCAGCAAGGAACAGGCCAAGGTACACCTACACTACTTACTGCACTTGTACCTGCGAGCACCGGCGAGCCGCCCGTCGGACGCGGCGCCTCCAGGAAACATCACCACATGCTCAGCAAGGAACAGGCCAAGGTACACCTACACTACTTACTGCACTTGTACCTGCGAGCACCGGCGAGCCGCCCGTCGGACGCGGCGCCTCCAGGAAACATCACCACATGCTCAGCAAGGAACAGGCCAAGGTACACCTACACTACTTACTGCACTTGTACCTGCGAGCACCGGCGAGCCGCCCGTCGGACGCGGCGCCTCCAGGAAACATCACCACATGCTCAGCAAGGAACAGGCCAAGGTACACCTACACTACTTACTGCACTTGTACCTGCGAGCACCGGAGAGCCGTTTGTGTATTGTCAACCTTCGATGGTCGTGGGTTCTCATTATACGCTCCAGTGAGAACAAGCCTATTTACGCTTTAAATTGGGTACAGTGTGACGAGGTTAATAATATATGTAACCATGATCATTGTCGACAGGTGGTGAGTGATGATCGTGCCAAGATGACGGCGCATTTTATACTGACTCTGCCGGCGTTGCTCGACAAGTTCGGCGCCGACCCGGAGAAGCTCACCAACCTGGTCTCCATACCGCAGTACTTCGATCTGGAGCTGTACACTACGCAGCGGCAGGAAGCTGTGAGTCGTTACGTCATTACACAAATTTACAAATATATTTTCAATTTGTCTTATGTATTACTAACCTGTCAATGCTATTAGCAGTTGAGTACAGTTTCCTTATCTCGAAATTAATATGTGAGCATTGAACATAGTCTACTCTGAATAAAACTGTCTATATACTGAAAGTGATAGAAAGTGAAAATGCCACAACTGTCAGAGCGACGATGCCGCTCTACACAAGGCCGACTTCGTCACATCATTCCCTTGTAAATTATTAGACACTAGATGACCCGGTGAACTTCGTATCACCTACATATATTTGTGTAAAATGTGGTCAAAACTTAATACAAATGTTATATTTACATTAAATGCAATTAAGTGAGGTACTGCACCATTGCACGTGAGGTAGCCCGTCGCACATTTAATTGACTTCGACGACCTAAGTCAGGTCGTCTTCCACCTCTCCCCGGTGGGAGAGTCCTGTCCCCGTCCTGTCCCCGTCCTGTACCTTTCTTGTCCCTGTGCTGTCCCTTTCCTGTCCCTGTAATGTGTAATATATAGCGCGCAACGTTGGTACTCGATAGCGTGACGTGAACGTGCACTAGCCCCCGCTGTGCCGCTGTGTCGCTGTCCCGCTGTACCGCTGTGCCGCTCGCAGGCCTACGTGCTGCGGCCGCGCCCACACCCCCTATAGTAATTATGCCTTGTTGTAAACCAAAATATTATATTTATTTGTTGATCTCTACTTATGACTAGAACCTGACACTACTTCTGAACAAGATCCGTGACATGGTGAATGTTCAAACGGAGGCTGAAGTACTGGAAACGTGTGGGCGAACACTAGAGTTCCTCTGCTCGGAGGGATGTTCCGTCTACAGCAAGTGTAATGTAGCACGAGCCACCATCACTGACGCCTGCGTCAACAGATACAAGGAGGCCATCGATGAGTACCGCAGTCTTATCGAGGGCGGGGAGACGCCTGATGCAGACGAGGTCAGGATCAACACATTTTGTACAGACGTTCTAATATATTACAAGTGTAATGTAGCACGAGCCACCTATATATAATCAACCGTTGCGCTCGTATAAGTAAAATGCTTTAAAAATTCACACCAAGTGAGGTTCGAGAGGAGGGTTGTGAATTTTCAGTAATACTACTTACTGTACGAACAACAACTGCAAAATTTGCTACTTAGTCAATGTGCATTGATTGTCATTAATTTGTGTCCCAATTGATACGGTGTATATGTTAAAAGCGATGAAATTATTATCAAATAAACGTTCCATCCAGTTTCTTGTCTGCAAGCAGGTGGTATAATTTAAAACTGTTTGGTTATAGGTGTTCAACGTGATTAACTCTCTGCGCAAGGTGTCGATAATGTACATGTGCCACAATCTGAACGACACCAATATTTGGGACTCGATGTTCGAGGATCTGCCCAAGTGTGTGAAACAGAACGAAACGCAGATGCCGCCGCAGGTGCGTTTCTTTATTGTGGTTGTTATCAAAATTGTTTATAATATTCATCATGGTAACAATTTAGGTGGTAGTTTTCATATGCGAGAACCTACCTGGGTAGTATCGCGTTGTTACGATGAGACTTCCGACTTTTAAACGTTTACATTTAGCTTTACTTTACGTATGTGATTCACATTCATTAGTGACCATTAGTCATTAGTGATGATTGATGATGTGAGTGACCATGAGCTTGTGGCTTCGATCGTCGATACTACAATGTCCGTATCTCTCTTGATCTTTGTATCCAAATTTTTGTAGTTTTCATCTTTAAGTTGTGTTTTGAAGTGATAACTTCTTATGGAAGGGCGAACCGATTCGTTCCGTAACGCGAGCGGTCCATCGATCAACGGAAGGTTCGAGAATATTCGAGAACCTTCCGTGAGACGTCACGAGGGCTAGTTGACCAGCCAGCGTTAGCCGACCTCTCTGGCACTTTGAGAATTTTCGAAGTCCCAGGTGGCCAGTCCGTTTTGACCGGACTTTGAGTGGACTTTGACCGGATTTAGACAGGACTTTGACAGGACCTTGACAAGACTTTGACCGGACTTTGACAGAACTTTAATTGGACTTTGACCGGACTTTGACAGGACTGACCGGACTTTGACCGGTATTCGACCGGATTTCAACCGGTATTCGACCGGACTTCAACCTTCTTTGAGTGGACTTTGACCGGATTTAGACAGGACTTTGACAGGACCTTGACAAGACTTTGACCGGACTTTGACAGAACTTTAATTGGACTTTGACCGGACTTTGACAGGACTGACCGGACTTTGACCGGTATTCGACCGGATTTCAACCGGTATTCGACCGGACTTCAACCTTCTTTGATCGGACTTTGACCGGATGGTTTTGACACTTGTCTTATGGAGGCATGGGGCGAAGATAGATGCAAGGGAAAAGTGAAAGCTCATTATTGATGATATACCTGTTATAAGTTTTTAGGGTTCTGTGTCCAACTGGTACCAACGGGTGTTATTACAAAGCATTTGTCATCTGTTTGTTTAACCCATAGCCCAGTGTGTTTGTTCGCCGGGTCGCATACGGGACACGTACCGCTTACAGAAACGTTAGCATATATGTGTTGGGTGTTGTGTTGGTGCAGGCGCTGGTGTACGTGGTGCGCGCGTGCTTCTACGCGCTCGTGTGGGAGCTGCACGCGCTGGAGGAGCGCGGCGGCGGAGCGGGCGGGGGCGGGGGAGGCGGGGGAGCTGGCGGGGGCGGCGTGGTCGCGCTGCGGGACCGGCTCGCCGCCTACACCGCGCACTGCAAGCTCATCGTGCAGCACGGACTCACGCCTGAACTGAAGGAGGAGGTATGCACACACACACACACACACACACACACACACTGCGGGACCGGCTCGCCGCCTACACCGCGCACTGCAAGCTCATCGTGCAGCACGGACTCACGCCTGAACTGAAGGAGGAGGTATGCACACACACACACACACACACACACACACTGCGGGACCGGCTCGCCGCCTACACCGCGCACTGCAAGCTCATCGTGCAGCACGGACTCACGCCTGAACTGAAGGAGGAGGTATGCACACACACACACACACACACACACACACTGCGGGACCGGCTCGCCGCCTACACCGCGCACTGCAAGCTCATCGTGCAGCACGGACTCACGCCTGAACTGAAGGAGGAGGTATGCACACACACACACACACACACACACACACTGCGGGACCGGCTCGCCGCCTACACCGCGCACTGCAAGCTCATCGTGCAGCACGGACTCACGCCTGAACTGAAGGAGGAGGTATGCACACACACACACACACACACACACACACACACACTGCGGGACCGGCTCGCCGCCTACACCGCGCACTGCAAGCTCATCGTGCAGCACGGACTCACGCCTGAACTGAAGGAGGAGGTATGCACACACACACACACACACACACACACACACACACACACTGCGGGACCGGCTCGCCGCCTACACCGCGCACTGCAAGCTCATCGTGCAGCACGGACTCACGCCTGAACTGAAGGAGGAGGTATGCACACACACACACACACACACACACACACACTGCGGGACCGGCTCGCCGCCTACACCGCGCACTGCAAGCTCATCGTGCAGCACGGACTCACGCCTGAACTGAAGGAGGAGGTATGCACACACACACACACACACACACACACACTGCGGGACCGGCTCGCCGCCTACACCGCGCACTGCAAGCTCATCGTGCAGCACGGACTCACGCCTGAACTGAAGGAGGAGGTATGCACACACACACACACACACACACACACTGCGGGACCGGCTCGCCGCCTACACCGCGCACTGCAAGCTCATCGTGCAGCACGGACTCACGCCTGAACTGAAGGAGGAGGTATGCACACACACACACACACACACACACACACTGCGGGACCGGCTCGCCGCCTACACCGCGCACTGCAAGCTCATCGTGCAGCACGGACTCACGCCTGAACTGAAGGAGGAGGTATGCACACACACACACACACACACACACACACACACTGCGGGACCGGCTCGACGCCTACACCGCGCACTGCAAGCTCATCGTGCAGCACGGACTCACGCCTGAACTGAAGGAGGAGGTATGCACACACACACACACACACACACACACACTGCGGGACCGGCTCGCCGCCTACACCGCGCACTGCAAGCTCATCGTGCAGCACGGACTCACGCCTGAACTGAAGGAGGAGGTATGCACACACACACACACACACACACACACACACACACTGCGGGACCGGCTCGCCGCCTACACCGCGCACTGCAAGCTCATCGTGCAGCACGGACTCACGCCTGAACTGAAGGAGGAGGTATGCACACACACACACACACACACACACACACACACACACACTGCGGGACCGGCTCGCCGCCTACACCGCGCACTGCAAGCTCATCGTGCAGCACGGACTCACGCCTGAACTGAAGGAGGAGGTATGTACACACAACAACACTAAAACACAACAACAACATACATACATCCCCTCTACTTTTTACACATTTATAATGTATGTAATGATTAAGTATTACACAGACATATTCACCTGAAAAGACTATTGTGGTTAACCTATTTGCAAAATAAAACGAAATATTCAATTAAGCGTCTGGCTCGAAGGACCAAAAGTTATATATAGATTTATTTATACAATACACGAAACGACATTATATCCACTATGACAGATTTAGTAAACAGTTTTTACATTGTCGGTGTTAGGCGTACACGAGCCTGTGCGACCTGCTGATATTCTTCGCTGAGAACCTGTACTCGCTGCACCACGCGGGCTCGCCCGCCATGAAGCAGCTCGTGTACGAGCCCGACAACCAACTCTGCGACCTGCTCAACGACTTCATACAGGAGTTCGTCTTCGTACACCATAACTACGGTAACTATGCACCATACACTACACACGCATCATATTACACTCTCGAATTGATCTTTCATACAATAAATGTTGTATCTGACATATACTGTGTCTCAATTAGATGTCACTATGTGGCACAACTCTATTGTCTAATCTACCGAATGACACCTTGTCCTAAATGTAAAAGTGATAGACTACACAGTCAGCCCAAATGGCAACAAATTCAATATCGCTCTTGTTATCATTTGAGGTATGCATACATGATTAATGTTTGACTTTTGACAGGCAATGTAAATTTGACAAATTAGTCTATCATGAGCTGTGTTGTATAGTGACAACAAATTGAGACATTACGCCTCCTTATAATAGCAAAAGCGTTGGAAACCGATTGCTCGCATTGTTATGGGATAAATTCAATGATTGGGTATTCATTTGAGCGACCTCAGGAGTAGCCACGACTTGAGGCAAACTGGGTTGCTCACCTCGAGGCAGAGCTTGTAATAACTTGCGGCTCAACGTTGAGGCGACGCGATACAGTTTTTCGCAAAACTGCGGTTCGACCAGACGTGCGTAATGTTACTGCTGCTTTGATAACTAATGATTAAGCAATAAAAAAATAGAGAAATTATACAAAAGAGGAAGAATCAATAGTGGTTAAAATATTTTTTATAGAAAAGGTTATAGAATAATTTTCATATTATACTTTTATTCCTTTATTGAAGTTTCGTTGTCGATTGTTATGCCGTAATTTAAAGCGATACTTCCATTTCTACTGCACGGGTCAGAATGAGGCGCCGTTGAGCGCGACAAAAAGTCGTACAAATTATGACTCTATCCGAGGTGATGAATGTTGCCTCAAAGCGAGACGTGCCTCTGTTTGAGGCAGCGTTTCCACTCAAATAAAGCTCTCCTGAAAGACAACGTACAGTAATTCTATGTCGTATTTGTTTTGTCCCATGGCAATGCGAGTAACCAATCTTATCGCCCGACGACTTAATATGTTACAACAAAGTGTTATACGTAGTAGTTACCGCCAAACAAATGGCTGCTCGAAAAATGTAAGCCAAATAGGATATTGTGCCAATCCTGTACTAGTTTGGGTGAAAGCTCCTCCTGCCTATAAGGACTATGACACGCATCAAAGATAGTATGATGAAATTTGCAATATTGATTTGAAATAAAGACCAACAGGTGTCACAGAATTACTATAACTGTACATACAAGGGTCTTATGGAAAGCGCCGACACTCAGATGAGTAGCGCGGTAAACCTTATTACTTATGATATATCCCCACATAGTCACATAGTTCCATAACGCTTACGATATAAATATGTCCCGTAAAATGTGTTTAAACTTGTTTATAGAAAGACCTTTTAGAGAGCTATTACTGATTGTACATGACATTGTTTTGTTTTGTTCGGGAGCGGTGAATCTTTGGTATTTGCACTTTGTCCAAATTGGGTTTGTGTGATTTAAATTGGGTGTTCAAACGTTTTGTCGGGTGTGGTGCGCGTCATGCGTGTTCGAAATTATTATTTGTCGAGGGGTTTCGTTCGTGTTCGTTTGGTAATCATGTGGGTGTACCGTGTAGTGCAATCATTTGCTTTCTGTTATTTAAGTCAATTTTTATCTACTTGTGCCTTTTATTGGACTCTTTCTATGTATTTTTTTTATTCCAAATGTGTAGCAAATAATTGCACATGGAACTGAATCTGTGTATAAAATATGATTTCACTGCATATAAACAGTGAACATGAGAAAAAATATGCATTATTACCGTTCAAAACGAGCGATGTGGAGAAGAAGCGATGGTGTTGCGTGTCACGTGTACGCGTTGCGTTCGAATGTCGCGACGGCGCGGGCCACCCGTACACTACGTCACGGCTTGTCCCCACAGTACAGTGGACACGAACACACGCAGCTAGCCTCGTGACGGATCATATTATAACGAGACGTAGTATACGGGCCGCCACGTCACCGATGAATGCATTGCAGTCGTGAGCATCGCGGCATCATGTAGTGTTGTCCGTGCGAGTGAGGCGGTAACGGTGTGGTATGTTTGGTTGCATGTCACGCTCCGTGCGTGCGACGGGTCGTGTCCGTGACATTCCGACGCCGGTAAGCAGTTGCTCCGCACTCCGTTCGCACTAGTTGACACACCGACGGCGTATTTTACCTTAGTAATGGCGCGACCCACCCACACCCACACCCACACCGGCACCGGCATCGGCACGCGTCGCCGCGATCGACTGACGCTTGCCACTTCATTGCTTGCGCCCTTTATCGGTTCCTTTCGCACGGTCAAGTAGAGATAGAGGCCGAATCGCCGTCAGTCGATCGCGGTCATTCCGTAGTGAGACGTTGACACGATGCTGAGGTCTGCGTCGTGTGTCGGTGCGTGTCGGCGCGTGTCTGTGCGTGTCGGTGCGTGTCGGTGCGAGTCGGTCCGTGTGTTCCGCCGCGCGCCAATAATGCATATTTTTGTCTCGACGCGACAAGCGAACGACGCCCACGTTCCGTGTACAAGTCACCTAACATTACTAAGGGAAAATTTGTCGCGCCCGCTTCATCGACCCAATCCGAAACCGACGGCGAGACCCGCGCAGATTTATTTCAATCTCGACTCAGATATTTTTTGTCGTCGCTTGTGTCTATACTTAGATACGGGTTGATTGTTCAAAATTTGAGTTGCAAATATTATATGAAAAAAATATTGTGGTCATTTACAATTGTGACATGGAAGAACCTTTTTGGTTCTCGTTACATCACAAAGATCTTAACATTTTTGTCATGGGGGAAAAATATGCGATGCAAGCGTTGGCTATAAAATAACACAAAGATAATAAATTTAAATTTTTTACGACTATTCATTATGGAGTGTTCGCTTGCGGTGTCGGATTGAAAAAGTTCATTCTAACACATTTGAGAGAGTTCTTGTGAATTGTTTTATGCATGACTTGTGAAGTGTTTTGATTTTGTTGCGTTGTCTATACTTTACTACTGTAATTAATTTGGCGAAATATTGTTAATCGGTGTCTGGGGGACGTAGTTTTAGTTTTTATTTTATTAAATTAAACACATCGCCGTAGTTGGAACAGTATGGCAACTATTAACAAACAATTAGGTACATATAAACACTGATTTTGATGTAATTTTTTGCGATTTTGTAACATAACTCAATAAAAATGTGAAAAGATTATTCCACAAAACCAGTGTACATTTATTTTTGAATACATTTTCAATAATTGTCGTGTAAACATTGCGATACTGTTTGTTTTTGCAAAACGTCACTCGGTGCATAGAACCTACAACAGAATATTACGAGTGGTAGTAATGATATTTTCTTCAATATGTTTAAAACATGTGCCGATCATACATTACAATGTATATTATGCCATATGGAATACTTTTTAATATTTTAAAATATGTTCAAGGGTTTGTTTTCTGTGTAACCGCAACTTATCAAATATAATATGAAACATTTAAATACAGACACTTACATATAAATATACCGGTAAAAATATGTCTTATAGATATTTTCAAAAATAGCTGTCTTATTCGTTAGTTGCTGTTTAATTTAAGGTACTCAAACTCCTTGTGAATTAGTGATGTGAATTAGCTGAATCTTTGTATAGTTAAATCGGTTCGTTTTGACACGCCTGACTAATGGTGCGTGTTGTAAAACATATGTCAATGTTATTTCTATAACCGTCATTGTCCTTATCATCACGGAGGTATAGCAGGACGTGCATAATGTAATTAACCTATCTATACAGTTCGATGAAAGATTTTGACTGAAAAAATCTTGACAGAGGCATAGCTAGTGTAATATATTAGAAGATTATTGTCATTACTACCTCTTGTAATCTATATAGATATAGCAGTGTATTTACGTGAAAGGCTTATACTAAATTGATGTGGGAGTTTCCACCACTAATACCGGCGCTGCGGTCATCAGCTTCTTCTAAGATCTGTAGTTAGAACGTGCATGGCATACACGCAGGGTCCCGACATACTACGATGGAATTTCCGCCGAGTTACACGTTATCGATGTGACAATTATCTTAAACTAGTCCATTATAAACATGTTAATAAGGATAACCGGCGACGTCAGCTCAGTCGTATGGCGGGACCCTTTTACTCAAGATCAAGTCACTGGATTGTTACCACTATTCACAAAAATCGGTGACAACTTGAGACTAAATATACGCATGCGACGTTTCAACAATAAACTCAATCGGTATAAAAACATCAATAAGATAACTAAAGTTGGGTACATTTTCATCAAGTATGTGAAGTGTCAACGCGTGCGTCAGTGACTCGAGCATGTTACAATGCCTCATTGAAGTGATTGGCGTTGTGATGAGTGTGTATACGTTGAGACGTCTCATGCGGGTTGTGTTTGTGCGCGGTTGGGTTAACGCGCGCGCGGTGGTGTTACAGACGGACAAGACGAGAGACGTATCGAGGAGTTGCACAAGCGGCGGAACTTCCTGGCGGCGTACTGCAAGCTCATCGTGTACAACGTGGCGCCTATACGGAGGGCCGCTGACGTCTTCAAGCATTACATTAAGGTGACTCACTGTACACATTGTTTTTTATAGCATAAGCCGGCAAACGAGCAAGTGGGTCACCTGATGGTAAGTGATCTCCACCGCCCATGTACGCCCACCACCAGAAGAGTCATGGGCGCGTTGCCGATCTTAAAGGAAAGGGATAATTAGGGATTGGGAAGGGGAGGGATTTGGGCTTCCGGATATCTCACTCACCGTACGAAACGCAGCAGCAAGCTGCTACTTTACGTCGGTTTTCTGTGAGACAATGGTAACGATCCGGTCGAGGCAGTCCATTCATGCTGTAGACAAAACTGTCTACAGCGTGGCTCTACCCCTCAAACACATCACACACCATACATACTAAAAACACACTCTACAATAACATATTGAGGTGATTTTAAGGAGTGTTTCTCTAAAGTGGAGCGGAAAAACCAGCCGCAGTGACTCGTTCCGACGAATCGCATTCCGTGGCACGCTGGTGTATACCTAGTTACTACAAGTCGGCATAATTTATATTTGAACTGCACTATTGTTACTAAGTGTATACACCACTTTGCTGTGCCAAGATAAAAAGTATGGAGCTGTGAACGGGTTGGGTGTTTTCATTACATTTTCAGAATGGTCTATTTAAACACGTGCCGCTTTAGTTGCATCTCGTGCGATAATGCACATGTCAAATAAATTTCAAATCATTAAAATTTGCTTTGCTAATGCTGTTTCTGCTAAAATAGAACGGGGCGGACTAGAGAGGTTATTTCAAACAATTTAAGGTATATTCCTGAACATTGTGTCTTTGTGCCCCGCTTTACTTTAACAGAACGCACTATTAGCAAAGAATTTTTGACCCCTCACAACATTTTTCTGTGATATCATAGAGCATAAACGAATGATTGGTTATGATTGAAAGAAAATCAGCCATTGAATTTCTACCTGTAGAGGGTTTTATTACAGTTAGGTAAGCGTATATCACAAAGTTAGTGACTCGGCCCAGCGGTCGCTCGGATGTTTTCCATTTCTCCCGGGCGGCTCTGGGTTGTAAGGCCGGTAGAACCCAACATAACCGTTCCACTTCCCCCTGGTGGGGCGGTGGCAATAAACAGCTTTCCCCGCGACAAAAAAAAGCATATATCAGAAAGAGTTGTGTGTGTTGCAGTGTTACAACGACTACGGCGACATAATAAAGGCGACCCTGAGCAAGGCGCGCGAGATCAACAAGCTGAACTGCGCGCTCACCATGGAGCTGGCCATGCAGGCGCTGTTCACCGACATGCTGCAGCGACATCCTAATCCACACCGGCAGCTGCCCGAGTTCCTCGAGCTTAAGGTATGTGCACCACACTAATAGGGGTCAGCGGGGCCTGTCGTAGCGCCCAAGTGTACTGTGTGTTGTACATGCGACCCCGGGGTGGTCAGCAGCAGGGTGGTAGGCATGAGTGCTGTCGTTGACGTTTGATATATATCCATTTTGTATGAAAGCTATATTATTATTTTATTGTATTATTTATGAATACTGTTTGCATATGTGTTACATACACATACTAAACTTATAAAATAAAAAAATCGTGTTTGGATAAGACAAAATGAACTAAAAACCATAAACTCTTCTTTTAGGGCAGAAGTGTTGCCATTTATGGATTAGAACTTACCATTAGGGATATGTTTTAACACTACTCCCACGCCATCTATATTTGGGAAGTAGAAATACAGTAACAAACTCTAAAAATTACTTAATAACATTTATATTTTAAACCATTTTTGTATTGCAATATAATATAAAAAAATATTGATATATATCGTCAAACCCAGCTTGATATATATATCGGATACAGTCAATCAGGGTAACTTTGATTAACAATGGTAACTTTGACAGTCAAATCGCCAACTACTTTTTAATTTTTACTGTGACAACTTTAAGTGCAATAACATTGCATTTATGCAATGTGTGTACACAACAAACTTCGTAAATGAACTCTTAAAAAAACGAAGCTCTTAAACGAAGTTAATGTCAAAATCTTTCGAAAAGTTACCACGCTAAACTATTGTATTTTTTTAGTGGAAAACTTTCATATAACTCGCGAATCGTGCTGCTATCTTTGAATAAAGATAGAACTACAACTTTATGGTTTTATTGGTTTAACTATGACTCCATTGCATCTGACATTTGTTATAAATATAAAACAATGCTACCCTGAAGCCATAAAATGTTTAAAATTTATGATTCCTGTGATAATTAACATCTGTATCAAAGTTACCCATATAGGGGTTGTAACTTTGACACACAACAAAATTGCCAGTTTTTAATATAATTTATTATTTTTATAGGCCATAAATAATTTGAGAGTATGAAAACCAACCTGAGAGCACTGATTATGCTAACTCTTTTGTCTCATATTTACCATGAGTAAAAGTTAGCTATAAAATATAGTTTTGATCTGTCAAAGTTACCCTGATTGACTGTATATATCTTGATATATATCCATTGATATATATCCTCGAACCCTGCTCAAAACACCCATAAACATTTACGACAAATATACTCTATTGTATTCGTTATCTTGTGACTTATGACGTTAAATGATATATAATCTTTATTGTATATAAAAAAAAATGGGTGCGTGTACTTATGTACGCGCGTGAGAAGTTATACTTCTTTGGCATCATTAAATAATAAATTCAAAAATCGAATTTAAGGTTGGTCATTTTTTAAATATTTTTATTGATTTCTTAATTTAATATTCACTTTTCATTTTTATCAAAAAGTTTTCATTAAATTTATTTAGTTATTTTTATAAATATTTATTATTTATTCAATTTAATAGCAAATATTAAAAATTAATATTATTATTTGATGTTCAATTTTAATTTTTATCACAAACTTTTTATTAAATGTTTTATTAAATTTATTTCTTTATTTTGTGAATATTAAATAACCAATAATAAGTATTTAACATTAATAATTTAATAATATTTAGTGTTAATTATATTAAATAAAAGTATTTTAATTTATATCAATAAATAATACATACGGATAGTTAACCTCAATTATATTGGAGCACTTGAAAAAGTATATAAGCACAATTTTTTTCACTAATATTCACAAATAGTAAGTAATATCAATCAAAATATTCAATTTAAATCACTACTGAATATAATTTATTAGCACATATATAATTCGCACTTGTATGAAACTCAAACACGTGTTGTGAATGTATAAACTAGAGACATGTTGATAAATATTATAAATATGAAAACAGTGATCAGAGGTGACGAGCGTACCAACATGCGCGACTAATATCGAGGTTCAATTCCTATTTTGTTGGTAGCTTTTTTTCGAGACTTAATGAGCGGTTAAGCAGACGGCTTCATACTGTTTTCTGCTCATTTTTTCATTTGCTGGTGGTAGGATACTTGTATCCGACCGGATAGCGACCACCGTACACTGGTGCTAAAACCTGCCATAGTGGCCTACCTTGTGTGGGTCGCGTTCCAGGGTCAGCCAGTGTATATCCGGTTCTCCCCAGGGGGCTGGCCCCCTGATCCTCACCCTTTTCCCATTCCTTTTTCCTTCCCCTCCCCCTTGGCCCTTTGGCAGGCCGGCATGATCTTGCCGACCAATGATGGACACATTGTTTATCATTGGTCGACAATATTCTTGGATTGCGCTACACTTACCATCAGGTGTAGCGTAGTCACTTTGCCGAGCCAGGATAAAAAAAAAAAAAAAAAAAAAAAAAACTGTTAATTTTGTGTCACAGGTGCGCGCGCATCTTAAAATTTCACTCTCATCATTTTTTCATAACGCGCCTAAAGAAGTATAACTTCAATAATAGAGGAGTGCTGTTTGTTGACAACAGCAGCACTTGAGATATACTGGGCCTATTTTTTTAAATTGTTCGTCATAATCCGAATAAAGTTTTTATGGAAGGAAAAGATGAAGATTTAAAGTCCTAAAAACTGAAAGTGCTTTATTTATGGAATTTTTGTGTAAACTTAAGATCATGACTCAGTATTCAAACGATGAACATAAATATTTAATTATTTTTTGTTTTGTTTACTATGGTTCTCGAAAACTTTCCATGTAAAATAAATTCGGGACATTCTATCAACTGCAAATAAGCAACTGAATAATTGTTTCTCATTATGTAACCGTTTGAGAACTTATGAATGCCTAGAATGTGTGAGGTCATATTCACACCAAACATTTATTTTATCGACACATTGCTTCATAATTATATGCATGCCATGATTCATGGGAGCGGGGAGGTGGTAGCATGCAAGTGGGTGGAACGATGAGAGACAACTAGTACCTAATCAATTTATTAGCTTCAATGTAGTTCGAATTGTGCTTACATATTTTTTTCGGCAACAGAAATAGGTGGTGCAACGTTATATATCCATACGGCCAGAATTGTAGTAAACTAGTAGTTGTATTATTACAGGAATTGGCGAAACGTTTCTCAGTGATGTTCGGCCTGGACGCGGTAAAGAATCGCGAGGCCCTCACCGCACTACACCGCGCGGGAATATCCTTCGCAGCGCTCGAACAGAACACCACCGGTGCAGGAACAGGCACAGGGGCAGGCGCTCCACGACACGTACTGTTCCTAGAACCACTCGGGGAGTTCTCCGGCAAGCTGCTGCGGCAGGACAAGCGACAAGTGCTGAAGTTCCTCGACGCGCGGATACTGCACGCCGTGCAGTGGGGCGATGAATGGGCGCCGCTCGCTACCTACAGGAACAGTCTGCTCACCGACGCGCCTGACGACAGACCGCCGCCTGCACGACGACACTACGCACGACGCACGCGTTAGTATATACACACATACACATACACATATACACATGCACGTACAGGAACAGTCTGCTCACCGACGCGCCTGACGACAGACCGCCGCCTGCACGACGACACTACGCACGACGCACGCGTTAGTATATACACACATACACATACACATATACACATGCACGTACAGGAACAGTCTGCTCACCGACGCGCCTGACGACAGACCGCCGCCTGCACGACGACACTACGCACGACGCACGCGTTAGTATATACACACATACACATACACATATACACATGCACGTACAGGAACAGTCTGCTCACCGACGCGCCTGACGACAGACCGCCGCCTGCACGACGACACTACGCACGACGCACGCGTTAGTATATACACACATACACATATACACATGCACGTACAGGAACAGTCTGCTCACCGACGCGCCTGACGACAGACCGCCGCCTGCACGGCGACACTACGCACGACGCACGCGTTAGTATATACACACATACACATACACATATACACATGCACGTACAGGAACAGTCTGCTCACCGACGCGCCTGACGACAGACCGCCGCCTGCACGACGACACTACGCACGACGCACGCGTTAGTATATACACACATACACATACACATATACACATGCACGTACAGGAACAGTCTGCTCACCGACGCGCCTGACGACAGACCGCCGCCTGCACGGCGACACTACGCACGACGCACGCGTTAGTATATACACACATACACATACACATATACACATGCACGTACAGGAACAGTCTGCTCACCGACGCGCCTGACGACAGACCGCCGCCTGCACGACGACACTACGCACGACGCACGCGTTAGTATATACACACATACACATACACATATACACATGCACGTACAGGAACAGTCTGCTCACCGACGCGCCTGACGACAGACCGCCGCCTGCACGGCGACACTACGCACGACGCACGCGTTAGTATATACACACATACACATACACATATACACATGCACGTACAGGAACAGTCTGCTCACCGACGCGCCTGACGACAGACCGCCGCCTGCACGGCGACACTACGCACGACGCACGCGTTAGTATATACACACATACACATACACATATACACATGCACGTACAGGAACAGTCTGCTCACCGACGCGCCTGACGACAGACCGCCGCCTGCACGACGACACTACGCACGACGCACGCGTTAGTATATACACACATACACATACACATATACACATGCACGTACAGGAACAGTCTGCTCACCGACGCGCCTGACGACAGACTGTCGCCTGCACATAAACATACACATATACACATGCACGTATACATGTACATATGGATATATTTAATGTCATATACATAAAACACATTAAATGTCATATTATAGTGGTAGTTTTGTGATGACGAGTGTTGCGTCGGTGGTACTTTTGGTATTCTTGCGGTGCGGACGCGCGAGCCCACCCCGCAAGAGAGTTAAATCGGCACGGGGGGTGCGCGGGGTGCGGGGTGCGCGGGGTGCGGGGTGGCTCTGGCGCGGGCGGGGCGGTGCGAGCGCAGCTCGTCGGCATGCGCATGGGGCGCGCTCGCACACTAGTGCACGCCGCTATTATATACACATAAACACACTTCATGCTATATACATATAAACAGATTCATACTAACATACATATAAACACTCTTAATATACATAAATATACTTATTATAATAAACACATGAACTCACTTAATATATTATACATTTCTTTTTTATCCTGGCTCGGCTAAATGACTACGCTACACCTGATGGTAAGTGTAGCGCAATCCAAGAATACTGTCGACCAACGATAAACAATGTGTCCATCGTAGGTCGGCAAGATCATGCCGGCCTGCCAAAGGGCCAAGGGGGAGGGGAAGGAAAAAGGGATGGGAAAACGGTTAGGGTCAGGGGGCAAGCCCCCTAGGGAGAACCGGATATACACTGGCTGACCCTGGGACGCGACCCACGCTAGGTGGGCCACTATGGCAGGTTTTAGCACCAGTATACGGTGGTCGCTATCCGGTCGGATACAAGTATCCTCCCACCAGCAACATATAACCTACGATATATATACGACACAAAATTCGTATCTTACTGTGGGGTCAGGACTATGTATGTAACTGTTGGGTGTATTTATTTATTTATATAAACACTTTTAATGTAATATACAGATAAACACAATTATAAGGGGTGAAATGTACTTATAGTAATTCACATACAAAACCAATAACGTGCATTTACATTTACTCAAAGACGCCATAAGAAAATAGCATAAATAAGTATCACGGGCGGCACGTAGGCCCAGTAGACACAATGCAATGCGAGGGAGCGAGTGAGAGACGCGAGGGTGTACGTGTACACTGCGGATCATGCGATGAACGGTGCGGACGCGTACGGATCGTCCTGCGCGCTGTAACCCTGCTATTACACGTTACACAATGTTATATACTTATAAACACACATTATATACACATTAACACAATTATTACAGCATTCAACTAAGCCCACTTATTTTATTACATGTTATACACAGCCACTATCCACTTATATGTTCATATTTAAATACATAAGCAGTCTGTTGAACATATAAAAAGAAAATCAGAAAAATACAGAAAAACGTATAATGTGATACACAACATAAAATGTCATTCTCACTTGAAGGCAATAAAATAATAATAATTTGCAAAATTGTATAAGCATTGTATTATTACATGTGCAGGTGGTCAAGCTGAGGAGGAGGAGGGAGACGACAACGCCGAGTCTGACCAGGAACCGCCCGGGTGAGATCACACACCAACACCATCACCAAAACCATCGCCAACACTGACGCCAACACCAACACCAACACATACTCCCAAACTAAACAGTTAATGGGCTCGTTAGGGAATCACGCGTTCTATATTTACCTTAAATGTGTTAATGAACCGAGGGTTGCTTGTAAAACATTTTAAAATCAATTCACAATAATGCTTTAAAAATATTTAAATATTTTTTTATAGGTCTATAGTATTTTTTCTTACTATAGACCTATAAGGCTTTTATGCTACAATCCGCAACTAAGCAACAAAGTTTGGAAAAAAATACATAGAATATAGTAGGTATAGAATAGCCATCAGTAACGTTTTTAATACAAATAACCACTATTAAATTGAATCCGTAAAAAAAACCTTAATTGTAAAAGTTTTTCATGTTAAAGTAACAAAAAAGTACTTTAAAAATTCAAATTAATTTACCGTTTACATTGGGAGTGTGTGTGTGTGTGTATGTGTGTGGTCGCGACTAATGTCTATTGTGTGTTCATTCATACAATATTTACATTCAACAGGTAAATTGTAGAATATTATCTAATTTTATGTAATTTAATTTCATTGACGACTAGCACATTAGCTACGTGTTTTAATAAATGGTTTTAATATTTGACATATCTATGTATTGAGGAAGCCTTATGTATGAAATAATTATGTAATGTATGGACGGGACATAAAATGGGTTGTTAAAGTAATGTTGACATATTTTTATATATTATATGGTATACAATATAACATAGTAATTAGTCGTAGTTACTGTAATATAGTTATAATGAGCCGATCTATGCAGAAAGCTTACTGTTTTTGTTGATTTTAAAATTTGCTTAAATGTGGTGTTTCGACATAATGGAAAAATATCGTCGTACCGATTTGATGTGTATTAAGCGTTAGGGTCAACTAAAGCAAGGCTTAGGTTAAAGAAAATAAGCATAAAGGGTAGATTCATAGTAATCCTTCTAAGCCAAGAGAGAGTGAGAATGCGAGAACATAAAATGATAATTCAACAACTATTGTATAAGTATGTGAAGCTTTCTGCACGGATTTGCGTATTTGGTATTGTCTCGAGTTGTTACTGTTGCGACGTTATTGTAGTTAGTGAATAAGGTATATTTTTGTAATAAACGATATTTGTAAAACAGATTATATGTATTATTTATTACATTGGAAACCGGTTTTAGAGGCGTTTAATTATCGAATTCCTGAAATCAGGTGTAAAAATTAAACCGGGGGTGATGGAAACTCTTCCTAAAACGAAGTCAGGTAATTATGCTAGTGAATAGACACGATACCACAAAACGAAAACGCGAAATGAATCTACATTTATTTTTTTACTTTTCACCGTGTACAGTCTTGTTTGGGGCAATAAATACAAAGACGTTTTATTTTAATAATCATTAAAATCGGATGTGAAGACAAAGCGGATTGCATTTATAGATAGGTTTTTGCACCATCTGTATTTTAACTTATCACTTAATCAACGTGACTTTATTCCTGATGGTAAGTGTAGTGAAATGTAAGAATAGTAATAAAACTATACGGTGTTCTTTCTTTCTTTTTATTTATGGCTTTCGCATTATTATGCATTTTGCCAGTGTCAAGTATAATATTCTCAAGTTATTTTTACATGAACGATGAAACACGGGTGCGGTCGATTTCAAGGTCTTGCCGGAGTTTTGGTGTTAACTCCTTTCAGTAAGATGCTTAATTAACTTATTTCAATGTTTCTATATACTGTTCATCACCGTCAATGTTTATTGAACAAATCCACTCCGCTTTTATACAACAAGAAACTGTTCAGAACTGCACTGTCAGAATTCCCGCTAAAACTCTATACGGTGTTATGGCGCCACACATGTAGGAAACATCCCGAAACGTGCGGTGCCTTGCGGTTGGTGGTAATCGCTCGTGCGAGTGTGCGCGTGCGCGTGCGCGTGCGCGTGCGTGCTCGCTCGTAGCGTTTATTTTAACGAGCTCTGTGTGTATCGTCGCATAATTTCATCGGAGACTGGTCTCCTGGAATTCGCTACCTCCTCAACTTCTCTCTGGATATAATACAGCCGAAATTGTCATCTTTGAGAATAAAACGTGAAACACTCGTATCTAATATACCTCATGTCACAGTACGATGCGAGCCTAGAGATTAGAAGGCTACAGGACGCGCAGATGGCGAGTGAAGGACTAACTTAAGCGCGGATTTGAAATCTCGCGTATTGTTTACATTATGATTCTTTTAACATCAATAAAAATAATAACTCTTCGAAACATTTCATATCACGACAGACATGGCGCATATCCCAGTTTTTTTGTGAATATAAAGTAAGTACAATTATATATTTATTGTTTATTTTGTTTGTGATGAAAGTGGTACTGATAATATCAATGATCAAAGTTATACTATCTGTTACAATGCTATCTGTATATTGGTCGTATATTGTAGATACAAGTAGTTGAAATAATTACTAACTTACGATTAATTTAACTAAAATGCATAGGTAGTTATTTATATATGTATAGTGCTAAATTTAGTTTAAATGTTGTCAAGAGCTCTTGCTATGACCGCGTTTGTGGTGCAGCGGCCGAGTAGCCGATTGTAAAACGTGAGGCCGCGGGTTCGATTCCTGCACCGAGGCAAATGTTTTTGTGACTCACAATTATTTGTTTCGGGTCTGGGTTGACTTAGGTACGTATCTGTACGTAAAATTTCCCGCTCTATCGATTGCCAATGTCAAAAAAGGGGTTGCTTTTTTGAAAAACAAAAGTTGTCTTTGAAATAACCTTGAAGGACATCGCCAAGGTCATAATGAAGGTCACCATTGAACTCCTTGGAAAAAGTTACTTCAGGAACAACCTTAACATTTTGGGAAATTGTCTTATCTGTGGAAATATTCAGCCGACCCGTTACTTTTGTGACACCCGGTATATATAACATAATTCGTGCCTTTCCATTGTAACACTAGATCTATGCATTTTACTTTTTGAAGTGATAACTTTTTATGGGAGAGTGAACCGAAACGTTCCGTAACGCGAGCGGTCCATCGACCAGCCAGCGTTAGCCGACCTCCCTGGAACATCGATAATTTCGAAGTCCCAGGTGGCATCACACAGTGACCAGTCGGCTTGGACCGTACTTTGTCCGGACTTTAACCGGAGTTTGATCGGACTTTGACAGGGCTTTGACAGGTCTTTGACCGGACGTTGAGCAGACTTTGACCGGACTTTGACTGGACTTTGATAGGACTTTGACCGAACTTTGATCGGACTTTGACATGATTTTGACCGGACTTCGACCGGATTTTGACAGGGCTTTGACTGGACTTTGACAGGGCTTTAACAGGACTTTGACAGGACCTTGACCGGACTTTGACAGGACATTGATAGGGCTTTGACCGGACTTAGACAGGACTTTGACAGGACTTTGACCGAACTTTGACCGGACTTTGACAAGACATTGACCGGTCTTTCACAGGACTTTGACCGGACTTCGTAACGTAACTCGTTAAGGGAAGCCAGACAGAGTGGCTTTACGTTACGGCGCCACTCTGTCTGGCTTCCCTTTCTCTCACGCATACGGTAGTAGTAGGCGGGCTCCTCCGCTCTCACTTTAGCCCACATTAGTTTAAGTTATCACTTCTGTCGAGCGTCTCGAGACGCACACATTTTTTTTTATCTGTGCACGGTAAAGTGACTGCACTACAACCTGATGGTAAGCGTAGTGCATTCCAAAAAACTAACGACCACCGACAAACAGTTTTTATCACTGAGTTTATCGGTGGTCACCAGAATTATTCTGGCCTGTATAAATGCTTCTTCTCTCTTTGGAGAGGGAAGAAGCAAATCGAGGGGCCTGCGACAGTACAGGCGGATGACCGATGCAGGCACAGGGATACAAGGATGTACCCCTATACCCACCCCAACCGACTATCAAGTCATGTCGCAAGCCCCTCGGGAGAACTGGATATACACTGGCTGATTCTGGAACGCGAACCACACAAGGTGTGTCATTACTATGACAGTTTTTAAAACCATGTGTACGGTGGTCGCTATCCGGACGGATAAGAATATCCTACCACCAGCGGGACGGGACCGGTTTAAAGGTCTTAATGAGTGAATCTTCTGTAGGTAAGTAATATTACCATATTCTGTGGTAATACAGTGCAAAGTCTGCGTTGTGCTGTGCTTTGCCGCTTGCGCGCTGGTATTCGCTCAGCGTAGCAGTCACCTGTGTATCTATTCTCTGTTCGATTCTGGTATCATTCGTATTGTATACGCACTGTGGTTTTGCGTTAGTATTAGTACAAAACCATATGTAGCCATTGATATAACTCCCACAGGCGCAGAGGCCGAGTTGGTCTCCGCCGCACCGCCCGCGCCGCCCGCACTCCCCGCACTGTTAGCAATAAGTCCCGCACGAGTGAAGCGAACACGACCAGCTCGCACGAGACGCCGCGACGGAAACGCAACAGTTGTAGCACGAGCACGAGCAGCAGCGCCGCCAAGAGGATCAGGCTCACCAGAACTGCGGCGCGCACCGACACCGACACCGACACCGACAGGTAACAAACGCAACAGTTGTAGCACGAGCACGAGCAGCAGCGCCGCCAAGAGGATCAGGCTCACCAGAACAGTGGCACCAGACACCGACACCGACACCGACACCGACAGGTAACAAACGCAACAGTTGTAGCACGAGCACGAGCAGCAGCGCCGCCAAGAGGATCAGGCTCACCAGAACAGTGGCACCAGACACCGACACCGACACCGACACCGACAGGTAACAAACGCAACAGTTGTAGCACGAGCACGAGCAGCAGCGCCGCCAAGAGGATCAGGCTCACCAGAACAGTGGCACCAGACACCGACACCGACACCGACACCGACAGGTAACAAACGCAACAGTAGTCCTTCGCAATAACTTTACAGTTTACACCAGTGTTTTCCAACGTGGGGCCCACGCCCCGCAGGGGGGCAATTTGATAGTTAAGGGGGGCAATTTCAAAATGGACTCCACACGACTTTAACCGTTTCGCTTTGGGTTATTTAAATACAATGCTAGATATCAGTGACAAAATTAACAAAAACATGTTCAGGTGAGGCATGGCCTAAAATAGGTTGGAAAACAACACTGGTTTACACAGTGAAAGTTGGAGAGTGAAGAAAGAGCACTGAAATTTTTTGTGTTTTAGGTAAAATAATCATCAACATCGGCGTAATAATGACCGAATGTCTTTCATCCCTGATTTAATACCCTTATGTGTAAAATGTCTTCTTCTAATTAAAATGGTGACATTACCGAACTTAAACGCTATCGAATACAAAAAAGAATCCAAATCGGTTCACATTTAGCGGAGTTTTACGTGAAAATACATAAAAAAATATATAGTGACGAATTAATAAATAGTAAATTTTGTATACATTTGAAGGAAAATTGAACATGGTGAGCCATGTGTGTAATAATTTTATTATAAGTTTTATCCCGACTCAACCTGTGTTACGTATTACTTTTCAGCGGGAGCGGCAGTCGTTCCATGTCGCTCACATCAGCAGACTCGAAGCGCGTCATCTACCACCATGGACAGTGACGTCATGGTGTATAACGTCAGTCACCAGCAGCATTTTCCATCTACCAAAGTTCTTCTATTCTGTAATAAAGCGACCCATCGATTCTAGAACCAATTATGTATGCATTAAAACAAAACTATATGGCGGACTGCGTCATTTCAGATTAGACGATTAGTGTCAGCCAAGGAGCGACTTAATGATGGATGAAGGAGCAACTGTCAGTACTTGAGTACAAAATGCAGCGATGTTTTTTTATATATTTTTTGAAGATTTTTATACTTTGTTTTCTAGTAAGAATTAAGAAGTAATTTTGTATTGAATAAAAGTTACAGTTCTTTGTGTGATGTTTATTTTTAAATGGGTAAGTGACGTGAACGAAAGTCACCGACATAGCCCAGCGGATTAGCAAGCTGAAGTGGCAGTGGGCAGGCCACATAGCTCGCAGAACCGATAACCGATGGGGCAGAAAGGTTCTGGAATGGAGGCCACGTACTGGCAAGCGCAGCGTTGGACGTCCGCCTACAAGGTGGACAGACGACCTGATAAAGGTCGCAGGAAGTCGCTGGATGCAGGCCGCTTCCAACAGGTCGGTCTGGAAATCTTTGGGGGAGGCCTATGTTCAGCAGTGGACGTCCTGTGGCTGATGATGATGATGATGAAGTGACGTCAGGTGACTCACTTATTCGGTTGGTTTCTTTAGTGAGTAGAAATTTCTTCCACCATAAGTAAATAAACATATTAACTTCATACTCTCCGAAACGGCTGACTGAGAAGAATCCACTTAAATTACCCTACTATACAACGTGTTATAGAAAAACTATGATTATATTTTTATAATTAAGTGGCGTTATATACACCTGACTGTGAGTGTTTATATACAGGTCTTATCAACATTTAGACATCTTAAAACACGCTAATTTTAATCACTCGTTAATACGATCGGTAAGGTCGGTCACATCCTTATAAATTAAGTGAAGTGCGTGATCGAGAATAACAATACTGGAGTCAGATAAAAGCTCGGCTGTTTGTCATTTAGCGCTGTCCAAAGTTGCAAGTCGAATGTCGACATGTTACTTATTCGATAAAACAAAATGCTTTATTTAAGTGCTACCATGCAATCTGATTTGGTACTATTGGGGGTGAAATACTTGTTTCTTTCTCTATACTTGGCTTAAATTTCACTACACCTCACTATAACACGCTGTATAAAGAGGAAATTATTGTTCGTTTGTTTGTTTGTATGAAGGGGGATAACTTTTGGAACTTCGATTTCGAAATTGATTTTCTTTCAGTAATAAAAAGCTACACTATCTCTGCGTAACGTAGACTATATTTAATAGCGATTTGTGACCATGGTGGTCCGAGATATCAATTTTGTAGCCAATTTGTACTAAGCTTTGAAACTATTAAACCGATTCTAAAAATTCATTGACCATTTAAAAGCTACACTATCCATAAGTGACAGCCTACGTGACGCAGTGGGCGAGTAGCCGGCTACGAAGCGAGATGCCTGTGGGTTCGATTCCCGAACTGAATGTTTGTATGATCCACGAATATATATTCGTTTCGGGTCTGGGTGTTGTGGGACCGCAAGTCCCTCGTAGTTCCTGATACCCACGATACTAATTAACGTAGTGTGTGGTGAAGACTGTGTGACCATTGGGTGTATTTACTATATTTCTATTTAAATAATATATATATAAAATAAAATGTCTGTTTCAGGCAGTGACCCATTTTACAAAAAAAGTTTATGATTGTAATAAAATAAGTAACAGGATATATTTTTTGTGACTTGTGACCATGGTACTGACCCTAGGTATCAAATATGTGGTCAATGTGAAGAGTATTCTTTGAAACTACTGAACATTTACTTTACTAATTTGAAATTAGCTTGATGAATCTTTCATTTCCTTATATTGTAGTGAATGACAGTGTAATATTTTTCCATACAGTATACAAAAGTTTGTACACTTATCTATTAGTTTTGCATTGTACTAAGTTCCGAACGCTGTAAAACCCACCATTGCCGTATTCATAATGTGTTTACACTACCGATAGCGGTCTGTAAACTGTAGGTACTGTACTTCCCGAGGCCCAAATCACATCCCCTCCTCTGTATCGTTTGCACTTCTCAATAGGGTAGTTGACTTGATTTTTCTTATTATATAAATCAGTAAGTTACGTTAGCCAAAACTTATTGCAGAAAGAATTTCGTCTGGTGGAGGGGGCACTAGTCATATAACAGACGACGCAAACTTTGACGGCACTATGTAAAAAGACCATTACAGTGCATGCGTGCGAGCAAGGTAGTGAGATGTCCCGACTTTTCGCCTACCTTTGCTCATACCCAGAGGCGTCTCTAGCCCATGTAGCGCCCGTGTGCAATCATTAGCCTAGCGCCCTCTAGTATGTGTGTGAAACGGATCTTTTAAACAGAACATATAACACGGGCGCAGTTGCATTTGAAAATGCCCGGGGGGCGTGTGAGTGGAGCTCGGCCGGCGCCCGTGTGCACCGCACACACACCACACCCGGCCGGTAAACACGCCTCTGCTCATACCAGTACTTAAAGTCATAATTGCAGGCTCATTTTTGAACTGATGTTAATTTTGTTTTAACAAAGGGTTTCTTTTTTTATTATTTTGTGTTGCCTATAAAATAATGTATAATATTCACATAGGATACAACGCTATTCCATAATCATCCCCTTCCTATAACAAATCATCCCTTTCCTATAACATTCATAATTCTTTAGGTACCTTTTGTCGATGTTCTTGGGCGGAGGAGATAACTTACCATCAGTCAACCCATTGGCTCGACTGCCGGCCTGTTATGAAAAATGTCAATAGGTCAATCTGGGTTTTGTAATTATTCACAAGATATTCATACACCTGAGAGAAATAAACACACATTATAATAATGTCTGTTTTTAACCACAAACAAATAAGATTGACAACTTTATGCGTACGTGCGTGTAAGTATACATATTATGTATCATGTGATAAAACTGCTACCTAAATATTGACAAAACATTAAAAGTGGTTTTTACCACGTGTGTAAGTTGTGGTCACCACATCATGCTACAACTGTAGCGTCATATGTGAGATGGAAAAAATATTTATTTGTTAGACTTGATGGTGAATTATTTAATGGAGGGATTTTTACATACCTATATATACAACCTACCTATTTTAGCGATACATATGGTTTATTTAATTTTAGAAACGATTAAACATGTATTTAAGCACATAGGTGATGGATAAACACTTTTTCTGTGATTTAATGCCCACTGCTAGGTGACGATACAGTACCTATACAGTTCTTGTCAGGCCAGACTAGAGACTTCTAACTAATTGTATCGCGACTACTTATGTAGGTACGGAGACCAACTAGGACGGGCGCCTGCGCCCCGCGTCGCCATAAGCTTTGTTTCTTTGATCATGCTATCTTCTTTGGAAATGTAAAAATACTATAGCGCCAATAAGTGAACTTTATGGTGGAGCGTTTTAAAGTAGTGTTTTTCTATAAATAAACAGTAAAACACACAGTCCTAATCCCCACACAAGCCTAACCTTTATCTTGAGTCAGGAACTAGGAGGGATTTAAGTTCTTATAATAGATAGTCCCGAAGAAAATATTTATGGATGACACTATGTCTTAGGGCGGGGATCGATCTCGGTCTCATATGACAAACGACTACTGAACCCCTACACCACGGAGGGTCTTTGAAAGGTCTTTGTCACGTATAGAAATTATTATCATACATAGGTGAAAGGTATACTTCATAATCTTTATATATAAAAATTTCGTGTCACGTTGTTTGGCCACGATGAACTCCTAAACTACTGAACCGATTGTAATCAAATTTTGCAAACTGTGCGCAATTTTTCGAGTGGTAGAGCCACGCTGTAAACAGTTTTGTCTACAGCATGAATAGGATGGCTCGACTGGGTCATTACCACTGTCTCACAAATAACTGACGTAAAGTAGCGGCTTGCTGCTGCGTTTCATACGGTGAGTAAGATATCCGGAAGCCCAAATCCCCTCCCCTTCCCAATACCTAATTATCCCTTTCCTTTCAGGTCGCAAACGCGCCCATGATTCTTCTGGTGGTGGGCGTACATGGGCGGTGGAGATCACTTACCATCAGGTGACCCACTTGCTCGTTTGCCGGCCTAAGCTATAAAAAAAAACTTCATCCAACTTGAGAAATAGGATAGTTGATATCTCAATTTATAGTCGCAATATTTTTTATTGCAAATTGTTTTAAAAAGTTATAATTATCTGTGAGTTCCATAAGATTCTACCAGATGGCGGTTTAAGGTAATTTATCGGCTGGGTTGGCTTTACTGATTTTTACCAAATTTTATATGCATATTCAGTAGGTCTGAGAATCGGCTACTATCTATTTTTCATACCCCTAAAAGATAAGGGTTGTTCACCCTTAACATTTTTTTAAATTTTTGTACAATATTTTTTGTTTTTATTTTTCTATAATGTGGCATTAAAAAATACATACAACCCAAAATTTTTACCCTTTTATCACCAACCCCTATTTTTAATAGCCACTTTAGTATAATCATTTTTCATCCCGGTCGATAACTGATCAATTATAGTCTTTTTTTTAAATGTTTTTCACTCTATTTCGATTAAAATTTCCCTGAGCTTATGGCAAATCTAATATACATATATAAATGAATGTTTGTCTGTATGTCCTTTATAGAATCGTAAACTATGCATTTGATTATATTATTATGATCTTTAGCAAAGTTGTTGTGCATGAGCCCACGAAGGTTTCTGAGAGGGTACGAACAATTTTCGACAGATGGCGCCACTGTTAGGCTACTTTTATTCCGGAAAAAGCAGATCACGCGGGCGGAGCCGCGAGGGACAGCTAGTAAAGATATATTATGAAATATATAGGTGACAAGATAAGCTATGTATTGTAATAAAGCCTATTAGACATTTTTAGCATATTTAGAAGGTGTAAAGACGAGCCGTGGGAATGTTTTATTAATATACAAATATCTAAAGAACAGCTATTGTTAATTTTCATGGTTGGGCTTAATTTCGGTCTTTATCCGGGAGTGAACAAGCATGACTCATGGCAGTCGTTGAGAAATAGTAGGTAACCATATAATTGCCTTTATTTCATATATATATTTTATTAATTAATTGCACTTATGAGGATTATGCACAATAATCATTTTATTTTGTTTTATAATCTTCCTTATTGACATAAATTTAGCAGCTTTAAATTAAAATAAATTGTATTACTATATGTAATGCAAAAAATACCTATTATAAATTGTAGTTGTTGAAAAGTGCGGCGTTAAAGTTTCTTGCCTGTTCTCTAGCGAAACATCCTTCCGATAGATAATTGGCGGTAAGTTTTTTTTTTAACTTGATTTGTTATATTACGCTGCATAAACTTTAAATTTTTTTTTTTTTTTTTATCTTGGCTCGGCAAAGTGACTACGCTACACCTGATGGTAAGTGTAACGCAATCCAAGAATAGTGTCGACCAACGATAAACAATGTGTCCATCGTTGGTCGGCAAGATCATGCCGGCCTGCCAAAGGGCCAAGGGGGAGGGGAAGGAAAAAGGGATGGGAAAAGGGTTAGGATCAGGGGGCAAGCCCCCTGGGGAGAACCGGATATACACTGGCTGACCCTGGAACGCGACCCAAACAGGGTGGGCCACTATGGCAGGTTTTAGCACTAGTGTACGGTGGTCGCTATCCGGTCGGATACAAGTATTTTATTTTTGGTGAAAAAACATTAATTTATACAACAGATTGTTATTTTTTCACTACATATGAAATTGTCATAGTTAAATTTATTAGAAATAGTATATTTTTTACTACGATAACAAACCATTTTTATGTTGTATAATCTACACTGATTAGCGTCGCCGACAGGTATAAAACACGCATTAATAATAGTTTAAAAAAAACTAAAAAACACGCTTTTATAGAAAGTCTAACTAAAAAATTGAAAACAATGTATTTTATTGTAAAAAAAGCGTGCGGTGGTGTCAATAGTAATCAATATTATATTGACACATATGAGTAGAAGGATTATCATTTAGATAGTATCTTAAAAAGCACCCCACGCTTTTTTTACAATAAAATACATTGTTTTCTTCAAATTTATTTTCAATTTTTTAGTTAGACTTTCTATAAAAGCGTGTTTTTTAGTTTTTTTTAAACTATTATTTATTTTTCATTTTTTAGTTAAAATATAAATATATTGTAGCAGAGAGTATAATTTTAATTTTAAACCCGAACATCAAAAAAGCGCCATCTATTGACACTATTAGATACTACGATATTCCTTATAATTAACGAAGATCCAGAGAGTACGATTTTAATTCCTAACCCGAATATCAATAATTAATTAAATTAAATTATTATTTTATTATTTTTATTATTAAATTATTATTATATTTTTTATCAAATTATTGTATTGTCATCGGTCCTCGATAAATCTACAAAGTTTGAACGAAATCGGGCCGTTTAAAGTGGGTCAAAATCGCGCCCAAAGGAGTCGGTTACAAACAAACAAACATACAGGTGAAGTTAATAAAAAGCGTGTAAAAAGCAGCATAAGTCAACAAAAAAGGTTTATTATGTCTGAAATGTCAAAAAGTTATAGCGGTCAGAATTCCACGGAACGAAAAATTCGACTTCAGTTAACAATTTGTTAGTTAAAAATTTAATTTATGAAAATATATTATACGTATTTATATGAAACTAGCTTTTGCTCGCGGCTCCGCCCGTGTGAACAGCATTTTCCGGGATAAAAGTAGCCTGTAACCGTCTCTAGGGTCCCATCTATCCCTGTAGATAAATTCATCAAAATCGTTTCAGGGAATTAGGCGTGCAAGCATAACAAACAAACTCACTTTCGCATTAACTTCACCCCCCTTTTCATCTTTTATTAACTAAAATTTCCAAAATTCCTGAAACACGTATTTATTTGTTTTACGTTAATAACCGAAATACAAAATTTTGTTTATGTAACTTTCAAAATGACGGACTTTCATACATATTATCATCCCCTATTTTGACCCCTTTGGGGTGGAATTTTCTAAAATCCTTTCTTAGTGGGTGCCTACATAACAAAATAGCTATAAAATAGCTTTGATAGTTTGCGCTCGGCGATGATGAATCAGTCAGTCAGTCAGGACATGTTATTTTATAAGTATAGATTTAAATCGTGCCAGACGATTTTCGTATTCTGGAATCGTTCTTCGCATCCAGTTCAATTCTTGTCTTAGGTATTTGATTGTATCGACTCGATACTATCTTAATTTATTTTATCAACTTTGTTAATGATCTGATAATTTCAATTAAAAAAATTCAATTTTTTTTATTTTATAGTATAGACAGGCTAACAAGCAAGTGGGTACCTGGTGGTAAGTGATATCCAGCTTCCATGTACACCCACGATCTCAGAAGAATCATGGATGCGTTGCCGACCTTAAAGGCTACCCTAAGGATCATTAAGGGGTTTGGGCCTCCAGATGTTATTGAAAATTATAAGAAAACCAAAAAAATCGACAACCCCCGTGACGCAGCGGGCGAGTAGCCGGCTGTAAAGCGAAAAGCCGTGGGTTCGATTCCCGCACCGAAACAAATGTTTGTCTGATCCATAAATGGGAAGGGACCGCAAGTCCCTCGTAGTTCCTGATACCCACGATACAGGTGTAACCTAGTGTGGATGTGTGGGTAAAAACATCAGTTTAGTCAGTTTACTGTAAATCAGACAATGTCTGTAAATCATCAGTTTACTGTAAATCAGTTTATAAAAGAGCAACGTTAGAGTTTCTTACCCGTTCTTTAACGAAACGGCATTCCGAACTGGCGGTAGAGGTAAAACTGAATCTAATTGATGTTGACATTTTAATGATTCAATAAATGATTCGATTTTGATTTTTTTATTATGAAAAAAAAACGGTATGTTGTACAATAAAATTATTGCTAGGCTCCGCCGCTCACCGCTCGACTCAAAACTATCATCTCTTTACCTGTACCTAATTTTCCGTATTGACTATTTTTCCGTGTGTGCTGATTTTCCGTATTTCCCTGAGACGTCCAACTGTCTAATTGCACCATGCTAACTTCTACACGTAATAGTTGCACAAGAATGTATGCATGATTAATAACTAAATTCTAAACTAATTTATTACACATTGTTCCTTACTACCAACTGGTTGTGGTTAGTTACTACGAACGCAGTATTAAAATGGCACAAATTCTCAATGAATGGACTCGTTAAATTTCAAAACAAAGTTCATTGATTAGAGTATCGAATTCCCCGCGGCGCGGTGAGCGGAACTATGCAGTTGTTTTCCTCAAGCGCTCGGCAAGGAAGTAGGAATGTGTGCGAACGAATACCTTGTGCGATGACGAGTACCTAATTGGAAGTAAGTCTGGGCTTTCTAGTGACGTGTCTCTTATTGCACGGAGTTTGATGAAAACTATATATCGATAATATGATGATCGATAAAGTATTTTTTACTAAATTCGACGAAAGAGTAGTGATAAAATATAAATTACCAACTTTCTTGTGACTTTTTGAAATACTTATTGAATAATATTACAACGAAGCTTCAATTATAATTATTCAAAATATATAATATAGTATATCAAATAATAGAATAATTAAGTGGTTACCCATATTGTAGCATGACCTTTTTTGTTGTGAAGTTAGGTACGTTACTGTAACATAATAATAATTACTTTACTATTAACCTCTTCTTAAGGTATATAAAAATATTATTAGTTATTGTATACACCATTATTGCAAAGTATCCACTATAAAAGTATCGATGTCGATAGAAATATTCTATAGTTTACCGCGTCTCTATTGTCGCGTGCTTGCCGTAACGGACCAGTGCGTCTGAGAATACCTCAAGTCTTGGGAAAACGGCAATAGGAAGGAAATAATAAAACTCTGTCGGTCACCGCGATCGACAGTTCCCCACACGGCCGCCCCGCCCCGGCATGACTCGCGCTTGCACAACTCGACATATTTGTTATGACAACATTAGCCGCTTCGGGTTCGACTTGGTCACCTTTTATCGCTGTTTATAAATGTAAACATTTAATGAATATTATATTTTATTCAACACAATTTGTGTTTGATTTTTAGATTCAGAAAATCACATGCATTGCCCGCGATTAGAATGTGTCCGGTATGGCAATAGGGTTAGCTCCTATCACGTCATGGGATTTAAACAAGCTCAGGGAGTAGTAGGTGCACTTGTTACCTAAGTTGTTATACCTAACTCTTCGGGGATATAGGATTGGGTGCTTATTTATCTTTTTGGGTATGAGACTTATTTTATTGATGTAATTTTTTTTTAAATACGATTTTTAAAGATTAATCATTTTTTTATAGCATAGAGCAAGATACGAGATACGAGCAAGTAGGTCACCTGATGGTAAGTGATCTCCACCCCCCATGTACGCCCACAATACCAAAAGAACCATGGGTGCGTTGTCGACCTTAAAGGAAAGGGATAATTAGGGATTGGGACGGGGAGGGATTTGGGCTTCCGGATATCTTACTCACTGTACGAAACGCAGCAGCAAGCCGCTACTTTACGTTGGTTTTCTGTGAGACAGTGATAACGACTCGGTCGAGCCGGCCCATTCATGCTGTAGATAAAACTGTCTACAGCGTGGCTCTACCACTCTAAAATGTATATAACCGACATAATTAACCGATATAATTTAATTCACCGACTTCAAAAAAGGAGGTTCTCAATTCAGCGCATTTTTTATTTCTTTTTTCGTTTTTTTTTGTATGTACATTGATTTCTCCGTCAATTATGCACCGACTTTGTCGGGAAAATTTACTCGATATAGTTTAGTTTGGATGTGGCTCCATATAAATATGGTTAAAAAAAAACTCTTCAACGGACAGCAGCACACTCATAGCATTCATTGATATTGGATTTATTATTCGATCCACATGAACAGCTCCTAAACCGGCCCTGTGAATGGTATTTGGTGGTGGTGCCACGTGTCGCGGGCCTGCCTGGGCGGTGGCGCGGGCGTGGTGACCCGCCCACCCCCCACCACCACCCATGCGCCGCCCCCGCTCGCACACCGCTGCTCTACCATTCCACCGTGTGGCGCGACGTGCGCCCGCGCCGCTGTCGCTCGCCCACAGTTCCTAGTTCCACTGTGCACTCTTATTAATGCGATGAAAATTCTACGTATGACGAAAATATCCCTAAAAATAAACTTCAATGTATTCTTTCAGGCATAGGATTTTCAGGTCTTTCAGGCTTTAGTAATTATAATTGGGTTTTAATAATATTTCTGAATAATTGAAATAGTAATAACTTCGAATCGAAAGGTACGAATAATATTTTTTTATTTTTAAATTCCAAAAAACGCATATCAAGTTATTGATACAATACTTCTTACGAATTGCAGTAGTAACAGATTTGTAAAAAAATCCGACGCGACATAAACATATTCTGTTAATTTAAATGGATTTAATAAACAAAAAACTGCATTGAAACCGGTCAAATCGTTTAGAACAGTGATTCCCAGCGTGGGGCCCAAGCCCCACATTCAATTGGGTCAATTTAAAAATGGACTCGACACGACTTTAACCCTTTCGCTTTGGGTTATTTAAATGCAATGCTAGATATCGGTGACAAATTTAACAAAAAAAAAGTTAAGGTGGGGCATGGCCTAAAAAGGTTGGGAAACACTGGTTTAGAGGCAACGATGCTGCACACAAATACACACCCTTATAGGTGAACAGTGTTAGTGATTTTAATAATAATAAAACCACGCTGTAGACAGTTCTGTCTACATGACCATTTGATGAATAGGCCGGTTTCATCGGGTTGTTACCATTGTCTCGCTGAAAACAGACGTGAAGTAGCTTTTGTACTGTGAGTGAGATATCCGGAGACTGAAATATCCCTTTCCTTCCTAATTCCTTCACTTTCGTTCACGAGCGGTTCACTTATCATCGTCGTGCAACGTCGTGCGAGCTTGTTAGTCAGCCTATGAAGAGGTTAAAATTACCACATTCACATATGTAGTTACGTCATTATGAAGCATTGAAGAATTGATATCGTCACTGGAAAAGCAAAAACACTAAACCGCAAATACGTGATCTTAACATAAGAGCGTTTTAAAGTATTTTTTACGATACAAAATTATATAAATTTACCTACTGGATAATTTTTAGTAAAACTTATATTTTATTGAATCATATTTTTTCGTAACATAATTATTATGAATTATTATCGTATGAAACGCAACTTTAAAATGTTCTACCGTAAAGTTCACGTATTAGCGCTTTAGTATTTTTACCATTCCAGTGACGATATGTAGGCACTTCAAACTAATACTGAATAACTTGATTTCTTTTTTGATTAAATATTGATACGTTTTCGATGAAAATCGACCTCGTCACTGGTGAAGACAGTCGCTCGACGCCCGGCAAGATATATTGCACTGCATGAATACGATCTCACAACACCCAGACCAGAAACCATTTTTATTTTTTATGGAAAAAGGGGGCAAAGGGGCAGGACGCTCACCTGATGGAAAGTGATCACCGCCGATATTTGTGGATTACATAAACATTTGTCTCGTTGCGGAAATCGAACCCGCGGCCTCTCGTTTCACAGGCGGCTACTCGCCCATGTGTCACGGAGGCTGTCAACGTATTGCAATTTTATTATCGGTGTACAATGTGTACCTAAATATGTTTATTCACACGAAATAAGAAATTATTTAATTAACCATTTTAACCTACGTTCAACCGTATTTGGTCACCGTTTCTCAATTAAGTATGTTAAACTTCTCAACGTCGATTTTAGAAATGTTGAACTTCCATAAATGGTTGAATTTACCAGTTTTGCTAAAATTTAGTTCTGACAATGTAATTTGAGCTGTTAATCGAGCTATTATTTGTGTCGGGTATGCGTTGCATTTTGCACTGTCACTCGTAGGGCAAAATATGTCGCCAATGGAAACGCAACAATACTAAAGCGCCAATACGTGAACTTTACGGTAGAGGATTTTAAAGTTATTTTTACGATAAAAAGTCATATAAATTTACCTACTGGATAATTTGAGACTTATATTTCATTGAATCATATTTTCTAATATAATTATTAAAAAAATATATAAAAATAACAACTTTAAAGTACTCTACCTTAAAGTTCACGTATTGGCGTTTTAGTATTTTTGCCTTTTTAGTGACGAATAATTTTTTTACAAAAGATATATACACACGAGCCTGCTCGAGCAGTTTTGTGCTAAGTTAGCGTTGACATTTAGTAGGTATCAGTGAACGATGACTTGCCGATACGGTGGTGTTCCATTTGACCGGCTTTTGTTTGGGGTTTTCAATTGATTTTGGTAAATACCAGTCGCTGTTATTTTCCAGATTTGGCACAGTTGATTGTTCGACCGAAGTTAACCTTTTTTAAAGTAATATTATTGGAGGTGGGGTTTTTGTTAGAAACTCTTTGTAATAGGCACATAAGATGTTGTTTAAGAAGATAAAACTCATGTCTATGATTTTGTGTATATCATCATCATCAGCCACAGGACATCCATACTTACTGTCGAGTTTATGTAACGACCCTTAATATGACCATACCTCTCTGTAACATGTTGAATATTTGATAAAATATAAGCTGTCGAAATAAAGTATTAGCTCCCTATCAGTAAATACCGATAAAATTACAACGCAGCATAAACTTATCGTCTTATCTGAAGCGACAGGAGTCGGGAAGGGGGGATTTGAAACATACGAACTCTGAAGGTTTAGGGAGAGGTGTAATCACTACACCCCCATTTCGCCGAGATTATTTCCGTTCCATGATGTGGCGAGCCTATCGCCATTAGGGACACAATTGTAGACTCCTGGCGGATACTGGGTATTTCGTGATAGAAAACTGAATATCATTTATACTCCCGGGATCGAACCCGAGATCTCAGCGCAGTAGTCATAGCACATGCGCATTACAACTGCTCCACCGAGGGAGTCAAAATCGAATCAAAATGTTTATCCCATTTATAAAACAAATTATTTATATTCTGCAAATTTGTTACTCTACCGCCAGTTGGAAAGGCAGTTTCACTAGAAAAGAGTAGAGATGTTCATTATTATAACAACCGATAATCTAATGCATTATTTTCGAGCAATATGTAACACATTATTTCAGATGTCATTATCCGTTGTTCGATATTGCACATTGTGTGGAATATCGAACGAAAAGTGAAAATTAGGAATGAAAAGTGTCCTCACTTGGTGCACATTGCTGAATCTAGGTCACGCTTAATAATAATTGGCTGTTTTGTTGAACGGACTATACTGATAATCATTATTATTCATTATTGTATCATGTTACACTTACAAACGATACAAAACAGCAAATTACACAACAACTGAATAACTGACAACAATTCAGAATAACACTTGTCGAAGAATAACATAACAGCGTAATTCCATATTTAAAAAAAGCCGTTATTTCCATCTTTGGAAAAGAGCAGACAAGAAACTAGCGTTGCGTCTACTTTCACCTACTTGTAGTGGAGTGAAGCGATCAAAACTTGTAGGGGTGTTACTCAGCGCTGCAGTGGCTGGTACCGAGAGGTACAGGTGACAATCCGGTTAAAGTTCCTATGACTCAAGCGGACTCCGCCTGCGCCAGAGCACGACGACTACGTGTCATCGTTACGTCACCACACTTTTATATCGATCGAGTCTTAAACACTGTGAGAGATACGCGACCAAGCCAAGGAGACCGCGACACGTCCCCTTGTATACAGTTGTATAGGTGTTTTGAGGTATGCGACCATAAAATATCATCGCTATATCCAAGTCTCAATCGGCCGTCACGAAATATGTCTAGGCTGGTCTGTCTGTGTAATTTTGTCATAAATGATGGCGCTGCACGTACCGTACGCATTGCATTCTAGAATTATTGTTGTTAAATCATATGCTTAGGTTAAAATAACATCTATATTTTCACCCTGGTTTACTATCGTGGATACCTACTCGTCTAGTCTAGTGTTATGTAATAAGTATAACTAATATTTATACGTCATCCCAGTTAGCATCCTACGCAAAGGTCCGTCACCTCGTATATAGGACCTGAAAAGTGTGCAAATTACGTAACCCTGAACATTCCGTACTGATCTAATTTCCTTAATTAGGGGAAAGGTGTACGAGATGATTCCCTTAACGGAAAACGCTCGTAATATCAAAGATATTTAACATAATTATGATCTGAAAGCGTTTACTACTAGCATATTTATCTGTCTTACTTTGGGCGTATGTTAAATCATTAAATTTCTTAAAATTGAAATAAAAAAAATTCGTTTTTTAAAACCTTGCGAAAGGATCATCTTGTACACCCCGGTGTTCAAGATGATCCCTACGATATGGACAAGATGATCCTCGGACCATCATCAATAAACAACATACTTATTACATAATTTAAGTATTCTATAGTCATTTTTAAATCACATAATATAATTTGTGAAATAAAAAATCATACATTACATAGTTACGGGCTGATTCTGCAATCAAAATTCACGACAGTTATTCTTTTGATAGGCGATTGAAAAATCATTCCTAAGTAGAACAATTAGAATAGATTAGAATCTTCTTGACAATAATTAACACTGTTAGTCAAAATCAACAATATAAAAGCTTCGTAACGTACGAATTAAAAAAAGTCAATAAACTGACTTAATCTGTTTTTAGAATTCTAAACGCTTTTTAGCCGGCGACATGATACACATATCACAAATAAATTCATCGAGATCATCACTACCTATCCCTGCACAAGCTTCATGTTCCCATTTTTGGCATTCAGAACATTTTATCCATCCTTCACCCATCTTATCTTTGGAAAATGTTTCCGTGCAGAAAAGGCATTCTGTATTATTGTCAGATGATTCGGACTCTGAGACATACAAAGTTTTTTTCTTTTTATTTGATACTCCTTTTCCTACTCCCTTCCCTTTCTGTTTATTTTTAGTTATATATTTTTTGACTGTGTGCTCTTTTCGTAACTTCCTATTTTCTTTTCCAGTTTTTTTGCTTGTTTCTTCTTCTAAGTATTTTTTGTATGGTGTGCTGGTTAAAATTGACGTATCCACCTTTTTTCTCTTTATGTTGCTCCTTTTGCCTACAATTTTTGGGTAAGGTTTTATCTTGGCCGGTGAAACAACAAAATTTACAAAATTACTTTTGTCAAGGAGTGACGGTGAATCATTTCGGTTCAACGCATAACTTGTAGATGGCAACGATGACAAAGGAATTCGAATAGAAAGCGATTCTTCTAGATGATCCCTAGGGACCATCTTGTACACTTAAAAGGTGATCATCTTGCCCCAACCTTAAGTTTTTCATTTGTTACTCTGTAACATAACCTCTAAGTATTCTACTGTTACCATACTATCAAAAAAACTAAATTGATCATATTAGGAAGCTACAAGCACAACAATGACTGTAACTGACAGTATACAATAAGACTTACATGAGTTTAAAGTCAGCGTTACCTTAGATCAACAGCACACAATTTTAATATTTTCCCATCAAAACAAGTGCGTCGGTCGCGTCGCCATCACGAATTGACTAACGCGGGGGATGGCCGGGGGCCACACATTTTCGAAGAATATGACTAGATAGCATTTACACTTTAGTCGCAATTGAAAGTGATCATCTTACCTTAAGGGATCATCTTGTACACCTTTCCCCTATATGTAATTTGTTATCGTCTTCTCAAATTGGAAAGGTTTGTCTCTCTACTGATAGTTAACATAGTCACGTTTATCTTAAAATTAATAATGGGCGACGTTTGGTTGTTTTTAGGGCCTCCGACGGAATAGACGACGCTGATGTTACAATTTTAAATTGTGTACATAAGCGACGTATCTTTGATCAGGCTTGAATAGAATGAGTTTTTTGCATGAAGAAATGGTAGTGGCCGATGATTGAGTAGTCGGAATGTGACGCAGTTCTTATAGAAAACACTACGCATAATTTACTTTTTTTATAATTATTTAGTCGCATATAGGTATATAAAATATGTACGAATTGGTGCAAACATAAACTCATTTGAATTTGTGCATAATTTTTATCGATAATATGTTACAAACTATTAATGTCTTGCGATCCTATTTAAAAATTATCATAAGTAAATAAGTAAGAATGAGTAAGAAGTAAGTACCTAGTAAGAATGAGTTGGACAAATCTGAGTATTGTTTACTTCGGAATATCCACTTTAATCATTTAAGGCGAAATAATCAAAGGTACCTAACCAATAAAAATTAGAACCGGTTGATAAGTAGATATAATTTTTTCCATGAATCCTTGTGATTAGCACAACATTGTAAAAGAAGGAGACGAAACAAATTACGGTAGGGAAGGGGGGCTTGTCGAGCAACAGGTAAACAACTAATGTGGGTCATTGAAATGAGTCGGGGTTGTTGGGAGGGTGGCGACAGGCGGGGTGGCTGTGCTCGCCCTTGAACTTGCGAGACTACCGCGACCGGCATACGCTTGTCGCGCCCTCCGCTATCCTCATTCCTTTCTATAAGGGTCTGGCAGTCGGTATCTTTTCTACCGTACTCCACTCTTTGTAATGGTACATGGAATGTGAAGCATGATATTGATTTATCTTACAATTATCTGCGACTGTATGTAAACAGAATTGGAAAATAAAAAGTGATTTTAAAGGTATGAGCCTTGAAAAATCTTTATTTCAGCACTAATTTTATGCATCTTTAGGCGTAAATAAATAGGTTATGGTGTATGAAATTTCAATAAAATCAATTCGTATAGGCAAAGTTTAATAATTGAATAGTTAAAATAACTTTTTTTTTTTTTTTTTATAGCATAGGCCGGCAAACGAGCAAGTGGGTCACCTGATGGTAAGTGATCTCCACCGTCCATGTACGCCCACCACCAGAAGAGTCATGGGCGCGTTGCCGACCTTAAAGGGAAGGGATAATTAGGGATTGGGAAGGGGAGGGGATTTGGGCTTCCGGTTATCTCACTCACCGTACGAAACGCAGCAGCAAGCCGCTACTTTACGTCGGTTTTCTGTGAGACAGTGGTAACGATCCGGACGAGCCAGCCCATTCATGCTGTAGACAAAACTGTCTACAGCGTGGCTCTACCACTCAATAAAACATTCTGAATAACAATAACTATATTCTGAATCAGTAAATCAATTACGTTTAGGCGTCGGATGTTACCAATTATGGTGCATTTCATCCCAACTTCGCGCCACAAGATGCTAGGATGAGATAGTACTATTTTTTGACTCCGCCCACTGATTGCGGGCATTCGGACCGTCGACTAGCGTTCTCTTACAGGTACGTAACCACGATTCCATAGGCGGTGGACAGTGGTGTCTTTTGCCACCAGGGGACCCACGCGTCAAACAAATGTAGGTACTTTCAATGTAGCGATGTCAAAATTACTAAATTCTCACAAGACAATCTTATAGTCATTAAGAAAAGAAAGGGGATTGAAAGAGCAGCGAAGGATTCTATTGGGTATCTAGAAATGTTACTGACCGCACGAACTGCAACAGCAAGTTGCCATTTCACGTAAATTTTCTGTGAGGCCTACATATAATGTTTAATTTTTTAAGAGCCTTTCTAGTACGGAGAAGTGTATAATATATAAGTTATGTGCCAATTACGGTGAGGTTATGGGGCAACCTGTGCAAATTGCCGTAGGTCGAGCGGCGCGACAGGGTACGTACTCCCTGAGTACAGACGTACACCCCACACCCCACTAGCAGAGAGGCTGTCACTATGCGTAAACATTGCTTACTAACAAATCTCACTCGTATCTCGAATTGCAACTTTTTTAACAGGTGTCGCATCGGGAACGCATAGAATAATAAATAGTGGCTACAGTTCTTTTTCTCAAAATCGTAGAAGGTCTTTGGAATTGACGGTCTGTCGTCACTGCAATAGTAAGTTATGAAACGATATACGAAGAAACAAAATAGCGTCAGTGAAAAGACAAAATACTAGAGCGCCAATACATGAACTTTACGGTAGAGCATTTTAAAGCTGTTTCTATGAAAACAAAATCATAATAATTACATTAGGAGAAAAATATGATTCAATAAAATGTAATGTATCCAGTACGTACATTATCAATTTTTATTGTAAAAAAAACTTTAAAACGCTCTACCGCAATAGTCACGTATTGGCGCTTTAGTATTTTTGCCTTTCCACTGACGATATTAATATTGATAAAATTCATTATCAAAATATGGTGAAAATTATAGACATTTCACAAAGAGGACTCAGTCTCTCCACATATCACATATTAGACATAGCTATATGCGTATTTAGGCTCTGAAATCAGTCGGTTCTTGGGTTCTAATTTCAGTTAATGCATTCCCAGAGTTTCCAAATCTAATAATCAAATAAGGCTGGCCCGGGACTTGATTTTGTGCCCGATGTGGATATAGACTCGTCCCCTATGACATCATGGCACGGAATTGAACTAGGAGAATCGTAAGTTTTTTATTAGATTGTATGACGAAACGAGTAAGGCGCTCGCCTGATGGTAAGCGCCACGCCTGTCAATAAACAGAAGCAACACCACACACAACTTTGAATTACAAAGCACTGCATGGACCTGAACTGCGCTCGTCACCCCAAGACATAACATATTAAGTCGCATAATACCACGTAATTTCACTGGCTTCAATGTCCTTTAAACCGAAACACAACAGTGCTTACACACTATTGCTTGGCTGCAGAAAAGGCAAAGCGGTGGTACCAACCCAGACGGCCTCTCGCGTACGAGGGACCTACCTTAAACACTAGTTACACCGCTGATTACTTCTAATATACAGGTGTGAGCTTGTGAGTGTATTTAAAATATGTCTACAATATGGCTCTACCACTTTAGTAAAATATTGTTGCTATGTCATAGCGAATAACCATAGTAACATCCTATCCACGGCGTATCTCGTAACTGCCGCATTGTGGGATGGCGAAAACAAGTCGGTTTCTCGGTAAGATGTCAGACGGCAGAAGACAAGGGCAGGCAGGGGGCGCCGCGAGGGAGGGGGGGGGGTGCCCTCGCAACACGCCTAATTGAACCAATCATTGAAATAATATGCCTAATTCTTTTATGTACTACATAAATTTGTAAATTGCGGGTTACCTGATAATAGGGCACGTGAGGTAGAGCTCGGTCAAGCGACCTATACCTTGGTTAATAAGTTTATGATAGTCCAAACTATTGCTGTTACGTACTTGAGTCGATAGCCGAGCAGGTTGGGGAACGGACTGCTGAGGCAGAGGTCTTTCAAGGCACATCATTTTGGAACTGACATGTGTATTTATTTTATTGTAAATGTGAGGAAATCTGCAGAGCTGAGAAATCTCCATAAGAATGTGGAACGTATTTGTGGTTTACCAAACTGCATTAGGCCGACGTTGCGTGGTGAACCAAGGCCTATATCTCTCATTAGTCAAGAAACACCGTGCCCTGCACTGACTCACTATAATACACAGCTGATGTCCTGTTTATGGCCAAGCGTTACGCTTACCATCAGGCGCGCTTTGTATTCTATATTGAATGGTTAGTGGCCAATCTAGTATCAACATTTCAAGACGCCCGAAAGCCCCCGACTTGGCTTAACGACTGCTTTTGAGTGGTAGAGCCACGCTGTAGACAGTTTTGTCTACAGCATGAATGGGCTGGCTCGACAGGGTCATTACCACTCTCTCACAGAAAACCGACATAAAGTAGCGGCTTGCTGCTGTGTTTCGAACGGTGAGTGAGATATCCGGAAGCCCAAATCCCCTCTCCTTCCCAATCCCTAATTATCCCTTTCCTTTAAGGTCGGCAACGCGCCCATATTTATTCTGGTGGTGGGCGTGGGCGGTGGAGATTACTTACCATCAGATGACCCACTTGCTCGTTTGCCGGCCTATGCTATATAAAAATAAAAGAGTTGATAACAGCCGGGACTAACGTTTTACGTGCTCTCCAAAGCACGGACGCGCTCGGTAGAAATACCACTAAGCGGTCACCCATCTACAGAGTGATGGCGCCAATGGTTGCTTAACTCGCTAATTGTTTACCGATCAGTAAGTGCATCTGGCTATGAGCGTCTCAAATCATAATCATATCCATATCTCGCATCGCATTATTCACATTATTATAAAATAGAAAGTATAGAAACATTGCCTTATCTTTTAAAGCTGTTCAAACACTGATTAGGCAAACACTCTTTTGTCTTTTTTTGTCAACGTGATTTATAGCGGCTAGAAAGAGACGAAAACAGTGTTTAACTAAGCAACGCCTAAAAAGTTTATAAGTAAGATCTTATATGACTGATCACAGAACCCAACAATAATATAAAGTCTGGGAAAACAATGAAAGTGAGTAATAATATCAATGAGAGCTTGATTCATCTGAGGGAACACACCCTGAACCAGTTCGAAATTATCGAATATTTACATAAATGGCTAAATACGTAGGCACTCGCGTGCTGCGCCACAGAGGCTGTAAAAAACTTAGCTTATGAAATTATTCGCTTTATTACCATTTGTTAGTAAATACATTTAACAGATTGCGTCTTTCAAACATAAAATTCTAGGGAAATACAAAGGTGCTTTCTATTGCGATATAAGGTCCGTAGCCGTATAGCAAAATTACAGGTGTCCTGTGTAAACCATTACATAGTGGTGTTTTTAATTTACGAAAGATATATGTATAATACGTAAGGCTCCTTGAAATTGAATGTTATTTAATTATCTTATCCACGCACAGTAGTCGTCTGTCCTTACAATATTAGAGGTTTAGAAACTGCAAAACCTGATTATGTGTACATTTGCTGTTATTCGTTCAGGCGATTCCCATTTCGTTCGTACTATATCATCATATGTTAACCAAAATATTTGACCACCATTGGGGTAAACTCTATTGGAAACGAAAACAGATTTCAGATTCAGATTTGGCGGAAATATCGCGCCTAAAAAAAACACAAACTTCCTTTTTCCTTTTTGAGATTCATTTTTAAGTCAGTTGATAATTCTGTAAAAATAATTAATCATTCTGTATCAATTTTATAAGCTTGTGGTGTTGCCTTTAAGTAGTTATTACATTTGTGTTAAACAATTATAAAGAATATTATTATATTCTACGACTTTTGACTTTTCACAATAATTGTACATTGATTGTTGGGTCAAAAGTGAGATTCAGATGGCGGTGTGATGAGACACGGCACGTATTGCGAAGAGCATCCTCACTTTGGGCTCCTAACCACCAGTGGCTTGGGTCCTATGCCTCGCCATTAGAGGGTGATAGTTTTGTTTTAAATGGTTTTTTTATACTTAAGAATACAAAGATAAGCTTTTATAATAAAAAGTAAATTGTACCTACTAAATGCTTATAAAAAACTTTATGCGGTGACACATTAAAATCACATTTAATTCCAGTGAAACAAAAACAAAATACATAAATGCCTCCTTATCAAATACATGATAAATACTCGTGGTAATTAATTGGGGAACACCCAAATACTCCGAAATATTTTAATCCGAATTTTGATGTTCCGATTTTCGTAAGTTTTTTTACAATAAAATACATATTTTTCTTCTTTTTTTATAGCATTTTTTTTATAGCATAGGCCGGCAAACGAGCAAGTGGGTCACCTGATGGTAAGTGATCTCCACCGCCCATGTACGCCCACCACCAGAAGAGTCATGGGCGCGTTGCCGACCTTAAAGGAAAGGGATAATTAGGGATTGGGATAGGGATTTGGGCTTCTGGATATCTCACTCACTGTACGAAACGCAGCAACAAGGCACTACTTAACGTCGGTTTTCTGTGAGACAGTGGTAACGATCCGGTCGAGCCAGCCCATTCATGCTGTAGACAAAACTGTCTACAGCGTGGCTCTCACTTCAAATTTATTTTCTATTTTTTAGTTAGACTTTCTATGAAAGCGTGTTTTTTAGTTTTTTTTTAATTTTATATTACGAGATATATTTTTGTATAAAATCGTTGGTGTGTTTGTATGTGAATAATTATGTAAATTTGGATTTCCGACCCAAGGGAGCGAAGAAGTAACATGCACGCAGCTGAAACCGCGACCGACAGCTAGAATTATTATAATTTATAATATAAAAGTAGGTAGCACACATATATGTAATACAATAAACAAATCTACGAAACGAGAGTAACTGGGTTTCTACGTGAAAAAAAACAACCTCTGAACTAATTCGCGAAGTAGGCAACCGAATAAAATACATACGAGTATATACACAAGTGTTTAAGGATAATTGAAGTAAACTCAAAATATTTCCAAAGTCGCGAACTGACGCAAGGAAACCCCCAATGTCGAATCATATGATTTTCGCTTCATCTCGCCGTACCTAAACAGACGCGTTGGGTTTTATATAGAACCATCGAGAAAGTGTTTGTGGGACCTTTTATCTCTGAGTGTGAATACTTCAGGGTTGAGGACGAATGCTTCAATATATTATTTTTCAACTTTCAAGATACATGGTCGTGTAATTAATTACTCATTCTAGCTAGCCACATTCTTTTCATGATTCGTTTCCAAAAAAAAAACAAATATCTAACCTTCAGATTTTTTTATTAATACCAACTTAAAAAGGAGCCAGAACAGCCTCCGTGGCGCAATGGACGTGTAGCCGGCTGCGAAACTGAGACAAATGTTTGTGATCTACAGATATTTGTTTCGGGTCGGGGTGTTGTGGGACTCCAAGTCCCTTGTAGTTCCTGATACTCTCGATACAGGATAACCTAGTGTGGGTACCAGTTTTTTTGTTGCATTGATAGACGAGGACGAAGCAGCGGCTCACTTTATAGTAAGTGGTCGCTGCTGCTTATGGGCGTCGCCAATGCCAGGGGTGCAGCTAAGCCGCTGCGATCAGGATATATGGCCTACGTTAGAGGAGTGTCTCGCATGGGCAGTCCATCGTCGCGAACTCGTCGCAGAATTGAGGGACGACCTCTTGTTATCGGCGGTGGTTAAGGCCATAATCGAGAACGAGAGGTCGAGTGGAACGCGATGACTGCCATCTGGGAATCGTGTCAGTCATGTCGCGAAACCTATGTCTTGGGGTGACGACCACAGTTTAGTGCCATGCAGTGCTTTGTAATTCAAAGTTCTTTGTTGCTTCTGTTAATGAGCAAGCGCGGCGCTTAGCATCAGGCGAGCGCCTTGCTCGTCTCTTCATTCAATAAATAAGAAAACCTTATCTGAGCAGAGTAAAGAGATGGGTGGGCGAACTACCCCGTCACCAACAAACCCAAGAAACCGTCTACAAGGGCCGGCCCTCCCGTGACCGAGGAAGAGTACAACAGCGTACCTGCAGCCCCGACCGATCAAGCGCGTCCGGAGGAACACCGATGGGATTTCCATGGATCCATGGGAGTCGGACATAGGTAATATAAGACTAGAAGAGATGAATTTAATATAAGAGGATCAAGGTCATAAATGTACGTGATAACATTTGCGTTGATAACAGTTGGTCAGGAATGTCCAGATTTATCAATGAATTGTGTTTGACTGACGCGGTTTCATTCATTCAGTACTTGTGTTTTCCTGGTTTCATTCATGCTACAATAACTTTATCCTTACATACAAATTCATAGTTTCCTGAATATGTGTCTTTATTGAATAATTATTTCTATAGAATGTGAATGGATGACGTGTTCTACAAAGCCGTTGCTTTACGTGCCTAGAAATAGGTCAATTTTCTATATTTTATAAATCCTATTAATAAATTTACGATGCACCGTCTGTCTGCTCTTCGTTCAGATGACTTTATATTTTAAACCCTAGTAAAATGACGAACCGAGAAATTTCTATGACTTACACTTGGCCGGTTTTATGCCTAATCAATTAATACACGAACTTAATATTAAATTATTAACGTGTACTTTAATATTCTTTTAAAAATAGGATATTATTAATATTTGCTTAATAAATGTAGCGACTATTATATTTATTTATCTTTACTTACTTACTGACTTTCATTGTAGTACAACTAGTGGTATAACTGAGTAGTTTAACTACATTCTCCTCTGATTGTAGAAAAATATGTCATATTTTTTAATAGTATAGGTCCATTAGTTTATTTACCTCGTTGGTAGTACACAAGAAGTTAGTCATCCAAGACTTAAATACAGGTGATATTCGTAAGTACCTACTTCCGATATCGGGGCTTCCCGAACAGGGACCACGAGGTTACCATGCGGTTCGATTGACGTACTTTTGTACGGCGTTATCGTTCCGTCATGGTTCATTATGGATTATATATTCGCCGAATGAAGCGAATGATGTATTTTAATTGTGTCGAATTGCCATTCAAGAACATATGTTTTTAATAGCATACGCCGGCGAACGAGCAATGTGTAAGTCACCTGATGGTTAGTGATGTCCAAGTACGCCCACAATATAAGAAGAATACGGGCGCGTTACCGACCTTAAGGGAAAAGGATAATTTACGGATTAGATAGAGGATTCGGTCCTCCGGATATTTCATTCACCGTACGAGACGCAGCGACAAGCTGCTACTTTACCTCGGTTTTCTTTGAGAGAGTGAAGGCGGCCCATTCATGCTGTAGACCAGAGGTTCCCAGACCTTTTTTCTCATAGACCACTTTCAAAATTTAGTTGGTTACGGTGGACCTCGTGCAGCTACATTTCTACCATATTACTAATACGTCCCTTTGCGCGCCTGAACAAGCGTTGCGGATGACAGCAGCGGCGGCGCTTTCCAAGTCTCGACACGTTGTACTGAATATTAAATATGTAAGTAACAGTCGCTGAGCTTCTTAAAATATTATCTGCCTATATAGATAGGTGAAGTCAAGCCAACATTTTAGTTCTTCACTATCAAAAGCAGATAAATTTTCGTGGTCGATGGTCCCTCACTTACGAATTGTGACCGCCCATTTTTTGTCACGTCAACGTAGACCCCCGTCGAATCTCCCGGGACCCTGGGGGTCCACCCGGATCACTTTGGGAACTAAGACTGTAGACGAAATTGTCTACACCGTGGCTCTACCACACTTAAAATAGGGGTTCATATTGCTGGTTCTACAATACGGTTTGGAATTCCGTCGGGCATTTAAATTGAGAGGTTAGGTTATCCCTTAACACGACATTTATAACATGTAGGTGATCAACACATTACCTACATGTTATGAACGCGAGCGGCGACACACGTAGCTTGGACACATTGACATTGTCAAGTGTGCGGTGTACGTGTGGTTTAACAGAAACATACGTTGGATGCAAATATTCAATAACATTTCAACCCACATCAATTAAAAATTGAGATATTTTATTTTTAAATCAATCATTTAAAGCTATCTATTTTGCATAATATGGCATATATTTCTAAAAAATATGGCATTTGACCTAATTAAATCTAAAGAAATTAGCAAAATAAAATTAATATCTAATTTTGTTATTGATGTGGGTTGAATTTTTTTTAACTATTTGCATCCAGTTAAGACCTATTTATATAAAGAGAGTTTGTGATAAAACGAGGCAAGAATTTAACAATAAAATATACATGGGGGCCGGGTCATGTAATTTGAAAATATAGTTAAGGCGCGTCCTCGTAATGACAGTTTTCTGTAATAATATCACGTGTATCAGACTAGAGAACTTCTCTATATGTGGCCTTATTTTCTGTCTTTTATTTTATATCTAACTAGCCTTTGTTCGTGGCTCCGCCCGCGTTATCTGCTTTTTCCGGGATAATTCTTTTTCCGGGATAAAAAGTAGCCTATCACCTAAGTCAGTTCATACCCTGTCTGTATACCAAATTTCATCAAAATCCGTTCAGTAGTTTCAGCGTGATTGACGGACAAACATCCAAACATCTAACAAACAAACTTTCACATTTATATTTTTGTTGATAGATTGTATGATAAGTGCGTGTTCAATATTAATGTGCATGTATAAGAACCTCCTGATATGATGCACAACATAATCGTACAGTACCTAATTAGAGTCAGTTATTATAAAGTCCTGAGTTCGTTAACCTCTGTCTATTTCAGTATATTTTGATGTTAATTTTGCTACACTCAGTGCCTGGTTTTGTATTTGAATGTGTTAAACTTTATTTGATGAGTAGCATGTGACATGGTGAAACAGGAGGTCATTTTACACCCTACCAACCAACCAATTACCTACCACCTTACGCCACCAAACTTGGGTTTACATTTTTAATAATAAACAAATTAAATATTGCACAAATTATTTTATTTCAATAAATAAAACATATATTATATGTACAAAACGTTAGCTACTAATAGGATCCTGAGAGCGGCTCTCCAGTTGCCGATTTCTCTCGATTGTTATTTCACTAAGCATTCTTTTAAAAATGCTAATTATAAAAATTGGCAAAAATTATTCGTCTAACATTTATACATGGCAATAAATTACTAGCACTAACTATCACAACCACGATATAAATAACATTCATCACAATTAATTATGATACAAATTCGGTAAGTAATTAATCAGTAAAAATAAATAATTAATTAATAATACCCAATAGTCTCTCTCTTACACACACAAACACACTTGACACTTCGCTAATATATATGAGTCTTGTGTCCTGGGTATCGAGAACAACTACAAACTTTCGGTCTCACAACACCCAGACCCGAAAAAACATTCGTGTGGGGAGCAAACCTGTGGCCTCTCATTTCACAACCGGCTACAGGCTCTCTGCGCATGGAAGCTTTTATATATAATCTCACTATTTGTTCGTAGGCGTTAGCGGCTCAATATGACGCGGCAGGAACCCTCGTGGAAGCGCGACTGGACGGTCGCACTCCTCATCTGACCTCTCGGGGAATGGAGCCCTTCACCGCCATACACGCGCATCCCACTTGTGCTTTAAACGTCGTTATTTCATTGTCCTTGTGTATGACGGGAACGTGTTCTTCAAGCTGGTAGCATTGACGCCACGTTTTGCCGACGCGCCGACAGCAGTTCTCTTCGGGTTCGGGTTGGTTGGCAGGGCATTCCTCGATGGCGCGCTCGTTGCACAGGATTAGTTTGATATGCTTCGGCGTCCGTCCCTCGACGGTGTTGATCTTGACTATGATGGGGCACATCGTCCTGTTGACTGCATCGTTGAGGTCGAGCGATGGGACCGACGGCACCTCGCGTTTCTGTGGTCGAGCGATGACTAGTGACGCGTATAGCGTGCACAGCGCTATTATTACGAATGTTTGGTAGGACATGGTGGCGCGGCGCGTGCGGCTTGCCAGCGAGTGTACGAATGGCTTTATGTTAACGCTCACTGTGTTTATATAGGTAAAAAAGTTTACCTAATAATTGTCATTCGTGTCAGGATCGCGACTGTTCTAATGGATTTCGATGAATATTATTGAATTAAATATATATTTTAACTTTATTAAAACATGAAATGGCTTTTATATTCTACATGATTTATTAAGTATTGATTGCTCTTGATTTTTTCAAATTGTTTTTTTATTACGCAAATATAAATAATTAATTAATAAGTGTTACAAATAGACTTTACTTAACAATAATAAGCGCTGTTGTTTATTTTATGGTACCGTACTTTTTTTTATTATTGAGCAACGCAAAATGATTGCATTACACCTGGATATGGTAAGAGTAGTGAAGTCCAAAAAAACCAGCGACCACCGAGAAACAAATGAGTTTATCGGTGGTTACCAGATTCATGCCTGCCTGTATAAGTGCTTCTTCACACTCCGAAGAGTGAATTCACACACTGGCTACACTGGTTGATCCTAGAATGCGATCGAACGCGAGGAACCAAGTTTCGTTAAAATTAATAGCAATCATCATAGTTTTTTTAAACAAATTAGGTTAAAAATATACATTGGAGATTCTGAATATGTGATAGGTATGACGAAAGTCATATGCTCCTTGGGTATGAGTTTCATTTAATTTTACCTTGATTTATGATAGCACCTGTTCTTGGGATTTTGTTTTGTGAACAAAGTCAGTTATCCTTACGGAACTTTGGGAATAAAGATTTTTTACAGCATAGGTAAAATAAACGAACAAATGGGTCACCTAATGGTAAGTGGTCTCCACCGCCCATGTATGCCCATAATACCAGAAAAATCATGATCGCGTTACCAACTTTAGTGGAAAGGGATTGGGAAGGGGTGGGGGACTTGGGATTCCGTATATCTCACTCACCATACGAAACGCAGCAGCAAGTCGCTAATTTCCGTCGGATTTATTAGAGACACTGATAACGACTCGGTTGAGCCGACCCATTCATGCTGTGAGCGAAACTGTCTACAGAAACCGACAAACCGATCGAACTGGGGAAAAATAAGTACATACAATTATTGTAATATAACCTTATAACTACGAAAGCACGATAAAGATGATCCAATACATAGATCTTATACCAGAGATGGTAAACATCCGGGCGACTGCTGGGCCAAGTCCCTAAACTAAGTAGACCTTACATTGGTAATACCAAAAAATCTACGGTGACTCGCGCCTCATTCACGGCTTTGGGTTCCCGAAGCGACAAGTGCCCAGATTCAAACAGAAATCGGCCGTCTCCATTTGTGGGGGGACTTAAAAGCCCACGCTCATCGTAAGAGGCCGCGGGTTCGATACCCGCATCGAGATAAATGTTTGTGTGATCCACAAATATTTGTTTCGGGTCTGTGTATTCTGAGACAAAAGTCTCCCGTAGTTCCTGATACCCATGACAGGACTATGTTTGTGACTGTTGGGTGTATATTTATATATTTCCTCTGCGTGGGCTGAATGCGGACACAAAGGTGGGTGAAGGAGCCTGTAATAGTGGAGAGAGCACTTTAAAAATTAAGTGTAGGTTCCGTGAAACATATATGGCTGACCTTTTGGCGCGGCAGCATAGGATGTAGCCTACTTGCGGAGGTTTCATCGACATCCCCATGATATTATGACCTGACTTCCCGCCAGATATTTCTATATCTAGCCAGGAGATATTAACTGAATTAAACTGATTGAATCTACAAACCATCACGCATGTCTTCCATCGAGGAAGGTACAGACTATTGTGCTTAGATCTAAATACTCTTTTTTTGCTTCTTCCACAGTCATCAATACATAATATAGTTGAGTGTATTATAATTTTTGATACTTTTTACGGTTCCGTAGTTCAAAATAAATAACAAAATTCGGAACTGTAAAATAAATAATTATGAAGTTGTGTATTACAGCGGTTCCCAAACTTTTAAAACTAGTGAATACTTTTATTTGATTGAAGCATACATTAAATGATCATTATCTTAAAATTTAATAATTTAAATTGCATGAGCAAAAATATCAAAAGCATTTTATCTGTGTATGGGTTCGTGTTCAATGTGGTTGGATAATCCGATCATACATTTGCCATAATTCAGTGACAAATGCAAATAATTCGCGGAACCCTAGTTATGTTTCCACGGAACCCACTTTATACAACGCTGCTGTATTATAAAGAGGTCACAATTTTAAAGGTGATTGGAAATAATGCAGAGTTGACAGTATTCGTTCATAAATAATTGTATTTAAATTATCAGCCAACTAAAGAAGATAATATATAGTTAGATAATTATATAAATCGTTGGTAGTTGGTAGTCGTCTGTTTATGATCGTGGAACTTTTGAATGACTTGACCAATCGAAGGTATATTTAAACCGTAATATGTTTGTTCGATCGAGGCGATGGTTCATAGCTTTATGACGTCACTATATAAAACACATCATTAGTACTCTCCCCAAAGGGATTGACGTCAGACAGGCGGTCGGTTGTTAAAACTACTCGCCAAATCTTTCTGTAACATGTGTAAAAAATCATATTGCGCCGACCCCACCACGAGTGGGATAAAGACCGGTGGAAGAAGAAGGAGTACAAAACACATAATACAAAAATTATCATTGTTGCGTTGACACTACAGAAAGAGCTGTTGAAAAGGTACTTCATCATTTGTACCGGAGCTACCACGGACATAGTGCAACACCAAACAATGGCGCTTTGAGACGAGTCGCGCTCCGGGGTCAGTCAGTGTACATCCAGTAACTTCAGGCTGACATAATTCTGTCGGCCGTCGCAGAACGCAATGTCTTGTGCCGCCATTATATTTGGACTGCATTGTATTTAACATCAGGTCAGTGTACACACTTTACCGTGTCAGAATAAAAAAGCAAAGGAGTGAGGTTGAGTAGGGGAGGGGAAATTCAGGACCCCGAAAATCTCCCTTACCTTAGGAAAAGCGTGTTAAATTATACAATAAAATTAATAATTTGTTCTGCTTATTCAAATGTACCTAAAGTGAATCGAAATTTAGAATTCTAGTTGATCCCTGTCGGGGTCATGTTATTTGCTTGTTTTAAAACATGACTATATAAACTGGCGTATAATTATTAATTTTTAAATTTTTTTTTTTCAATTTTTACTTTAAATGCGTAAAATAACAATTGTTTTTTCAGATAAGCTTGCACATACGCGCACGCGAAACACACATGTAACTTAATCTGTTTATCTACGCACGAATTATACGCTTTTTTTTATTACTCATGAATAACCTTAAAATTTCAAGCCTTTTGTTCTCTTTAATAACCTAACATAAAATTTTTGAACCTACACTTTTTCGAATCAAGTTTGTTGTTGGTAAACTTTTTGATAATAGTAATTAATAAATCATTTATTGGTTTCTCCATATTTAAAACAAAATCGATGTCATGCAGCACATGATAATAAAAACTGAGGAGACTGGTGCTTGATGTAAAGTTTAATATTATGTGTTTCATGTCACCAGATCTCCCCACAGAAAAGCCTCTGATGAGCAGATTTTTTTACATATTATGGAAAAGTTATAATAAAAAATTGTAAGAATCATTAAAATCAGCTCTTAATCGGGAAAGTTTTATTCTTCCATCCCTGATTGCACCCCTTTAGGCTGTCTGTCCATTGATGTGGTGCGAGGCAGCGGAGCGGAGCGAGCGAGTATTGCGGAGCGGAGTTGCGGACTGTGTCTGTCCATTGACGCGGAGCGAGGCAACGGAGCGGAGCGAGCGAGTATTGCGGAGCGGAGTTGCGGACTGTGTCTGTCCATTGACGCGGAGCGAGGCAACGGAGCGGACCGAGCGAGTATTGCGGAGCGGAGTTGCGGACTGTGTCTGTCCATTGAAACGGAGCGAGGCAACGGAGCGGACAGAGCGAGTATTGCGGAGCGGAGTTGCGGACTGTGTCTGTCCTTTGACGCGGAGCGAGGCAACGGAGCAGAGCGAGTGAGTATTGCGGAGCGGAGTTGCGGACTGTGCGGAGCTAGGCCGAGTTCACCGATGGGCCGATGCCCCGCTCCGCCGCCTTGCTGTGCCGCCTCGCTCCGAGGCCTCGCTCCACTACCCCGCACCATTACCACGCGCCGCTTCCGAAAATGTATGAATTTTTAAACTAGCTCGCAAATCCCTGTCCATTGGAGCTGAGCGGAGATTTTATGCAATCCTATTGGTTAATATTTCTCCGTTTCTCCGCTCCGCAGCCTAGCTCCGCTTCAGTGGACAGGCAGCCTTAAGATGAAATTTCTTCTTAAATTTTTAATGTGACCAACTTTGAACTATAATCTTTGGAATCGAATGGAAAAATGATTCAAATCTGTCTACAGTAGGAGGTTTTATGCATAAATAAAAAAAAACATACGCCTTGAATTGAGAACCACCTCCGTTTTGTTTTAAAGCAGCCGTCGTTTTAAACGCAGCAACCGATTAGCGGGGAGTCGTGCGGTCTGCAAGGCCCGAAGTCGCAGGTTTGAAACCAGAACCAAGAGCACGCACTTCTGACTTATCTTTATTTATTAATAAGTAGAGGCCGGCTGCCTTGCAAGTGGGGTATCTGATGGTAAGTGACCTTCACCGACCATGGACACCCACAATACTAGTAAAAATGCTAAAATTGAATGTGTTTCTGACCTTTAAGAAAAGGAATGAGGATTGGGAAGGAGAGGGAAGATTTGAACCTCCGCAAATGCAAAAACTGTCACTTTTCTATGCCGGTTTTCTGTGCGACAGTGGTAGGTTACGACCCGGTCGAGCCAGCCCATTCATCTTTAACATAACGTTTTGATGAAGTAGCCAATCACACTACAGTTGACAGGTTTAAATTACTGGAAACATATAAATTTTTATTGTCGTTTACAAGCTAACTCTGAGGTGACTTAGGTACGCCGCGCGCCTTGTGGCTTGTTGATTAGTGATTTAAAATTATTAACCGACCGGCTATAATCGAAATCGTATTTCCGAAGCTGATCAAGAACAAATTGCAGTAGCCGGTTTTTTATGCCAAAGGTACAGAAAACAAAAACAATTTAACGAAAAAGTCAAAAAAAATTATGACTGGAAAATTACTAAGCCGACTGTTAGTATTAGCTTTTAGCCAGTCTGTAAGAAAATGACAACATTTTTATCCGTACATTTACTTTATTAGCCTTTTATCTGTCCAAATCGCAACGATGCCGTCTGTACATAATATTTAATGGTTTCTTGTAACGAGATTTACAGGTAAATGGCAAAATAGACATTGTTAATATAATATTTAGATATATTTCGGGTCAACAAAAGAGGCTGAATTAAACGAAAGGTATTCTACAACCCGGCGCGCCGGGGAAAACCAAAGATCATTGAGCGAAATTCACAGAATTTGCAACTTTAAAGACACCTGCAAATGTTGCCTGTCGAGTACCAATAGCGAGGGTTGTAAGGAAGGCTTATTAGGTGGTAGCCACGTTGTAATCAGTTTCATCTACAGCACGAATGAGGTACCATCTCACAGGGAACCGACGTCAAGTTTTAGCGATACTACTATTGGTGAGATGTCCGGAGGCCCAATGGTGGTAAGTACAACGCACCGAAATATAACATCCAGCGTTGAGAGACGTTCCGTCCGTGGATAAAAGATTTGAATTTATCATTTACCCTCTTAGCTAGAGTTACTAGAGGGCAGTATTTTTAGGCACTTATAGGATTCTGGTCGGACTGTGAAAATGTTAGGATTTTTGACTATTTTTTATTTGGTATTTATTTTTTATATTTATATTATACGTCATGAGTGGTAGAGCTACGCTGATACAGATTGTCTACAGCATAAAAAGGCCGCATCGACCGGGTCGTTACTACTTACTGTGTCACAGAAAACCGACGTAAAGTATCGGCTGGCTGTTGCGTTTCGTACGGTGAGTGACATATCCCGAAGCCCAAATTCCCCCTTCCCAATCCCTTAATCATCCCTTTCCTTTAAGGTCAGTAACGCGCCTATAATTCTTCTAGTATTGTGGGTGTAAATGGGCGGTGGAGACCACATACCATCATTGACCCTTTTGCTCGTTTGCCGGTGCAATAAAAAATGATTAAATAAAATAAATATCAACCGGATGAATACAGTAAACACGTGGGCGCTTGTGGTACACGTCAGGACGTGATTTTTAACGAAATCAACCTTTTTGTCATGATTTGTTAATTTTCATCTGATAACCCTATTCTTAGTAATTAAAACTGTACCCTCCGCAACTGTATCCTACCTAGCGGCTAGTACGAACAACTTGTGAAAATATATCCAAACGTAAAATAGTTTAAACTTCATTCAAATGCTAGCGACTAATGTTCTTGATTGAAAGGTCAAATTTTCGAGAAAAATATTTTTGAACAAAACCTCTGTTACGTACGTGTCTGTTAATATACAATAAGAACTTCGTAAAAAAAAAATTAGGAGATTAGGAGAGGTGGATTTTTTTTTGATCCGTACTATTTGTAAAAGAATGTCCCATATCTCAACCTTATTAGTGGACAGAGTCTCCTGATAATGTGAGAAGAATAAGGTGAAAAACTATACTAGACACCTATGTATGTATTGACAAGGAAAATGTTGATGCAAATGTTTTGTATAGTGGTAAAACAACTCGCATCATGTTTATATCACAGGTTTATTAAATACACGTCATATTCGTCATCATCTGGCAACGTTGCACAACAAACAGCAACAACGAAACATGTTGAGCGTCAGTTGCGCAACAATTATTATTTAATAAATGCTCATTTTTTTTATACGATCACGGCGAAGTGACTGCACTACACTACACCTGATGGTCAGTGCAGCGCACTACAGAGAAACCAACGACTACCGACAAACAATAAGTTCGGTGGTCACCAGAATCATGCCCACTTGTATAAATGTTTCTTCACACTCCGAAGAGGGAAGAAGCAAATCGAGGTGACTGCGACAGGACAGGCGGGTGACCGATGCAGGTACAGGGATACAAGAATGTACCCCTACACCCGTCCCAACCAACCATCAAGTCGAGTCGCAAGCCCCTTGGGAGAACCGTACACACTGGCTAATCCTAGAACGCCATCCACACAAGGCGTGTGGATCACTATGGCATGGTGTTTTAATACCATGTGGACGGTGGTTGCTATCCGGGCCGATATGAATTTATACCACCATTTTATGTAAGTTTGTTTTGTGTCGCTTTATACATCATTGTATATTATGTATTAACTTTTTTATAACATTACGTTACATAAGCTCACTTCTATATCCCCGAAGAGAAAGGCAGAGTGCAGAAGTGCAACATCTGCACTTATATATCACCAAGACCATTTCAGTCCCATGATGTGATATTTCTTGTACCATAAAAATAACTATAGTCAGTGGAAAGGTAAAAATATTAACCCGCTGATACGTGAACCTTACGATAAAAATTTATAATAATTAGGAAAAAAATATGATTCAATAAAATATAAGTCACACTGGAAATTATCCAATCGGTAACTTTTGATGAATTTTTATCGTGAAAATCAACTTTAAAATACTCTACCGTAAGGTTCACGTATTGGCGCTTTAGTATTTTTTTCGTTTCGACTGTCATTTTTTTTTATAATACAGGAAATAAACAGTATATAAAAACATGTTTCCAACACAAAAAAATAGACAAAGCATAAACAAAAAGTTTCCAAAATCAAGTAGTATCGGATAGAAGACGCCTAAATCTGTATGAGTCATTGTTTAAGCGTAATATGAGTCAGTCGTAAGGCGTCTCAAGATGTCGGCTATGACGACCACAATACCAACGAGATCGCAACGACTCCTGTCCTGACAGTTTATAAACAGGGCATTGATGCCACCCGTTTCTCACTTCTGACTATATTCAAGTAAAAATCCATCAACTAAATCCCTAAATGAAAATACGTTTCAATACAAAAGTCTGATTTCAATAACAGAAAATTAGTTGTCAGTCAGGTGTGTTTATAAAAGTGTTAGGCCGGGATACGAGTAAGTGGGTCACCTGATTCTAAGTGATAGGGGATAGGATGAGAGCGTGTTTTTCTACGGTGTACGTTACTTGGCGGTTTTTTATGAAACAAGCTTTATTTAGGGCTTTGTACATAACATTGTCAACGGAACCCAATTACTAAGCTTACACCATTTGTCTGTCTCTGATACATGTAAAGGGCTCTTATAAGTAATTTAATCAGGCTCTATATTTTAATAAATAGTCGGCTGAATTTTTCACAGAATATGTGTTATTATGGCAGATATCCTAACAAAATAAACTATAAGTAAAAATGTCTGTCATTTGACCGCTTTTTAATTGATATTATTTTGTTCGTCGGCCAATCAGCCACATCGCGTTAATTTAAATATGCTTGTGGACTAACTGAGCTTTGGAATGAATCACTCAACTCGCAATCAGAGTACACATGCGACTGCTGCGATACATCTGCTTTGAGGTACTTAGTATGTATTTAAAAAATACCCATCCTTAGTGTAATTGCCGAAAAAACTTCTTAACAGAAAATAAAACTGACACTAAAAAGCTAAAATAAAACGATGCTATCAATAATTAATTACTGAATACAGTATTAGCGACTCAAATAGCTTCTTTTATTTTTTACTTTTCAGTTTTTTGTTATGTTTTGTTAAATTGTTTTATGAATCATAAAAATCTGTGTATAAATCAGTTCATAAATATGTTTTGTTTCATCCCCGATTTCACCCATTACAAGTGGGATTATTTGTTAAAACTTTAAATAGATAACCATTGCAGTATACCCTGTCGAATACAAAAAGATTTATCTAAATCTGCCCACAGTTGGCCGAATTTTGCGTTAACATAAAAAATAAATATTCTGACGAATTGAGATCCTTTTTTTGTGTCAATTAAAAAAGGTCAAAATAAATAACGCAATAAATGTTTTAAATTTTAAATTTTATTACTTTATTAGTAATTATATCTATATTACTATTAAGAATAATAATAAATAATATCCTAGAGTGAAATACATAATTATACAATTATCTTGTGTCATGTGTATCAGCAACTAAGAGTGATTTTCGATAGCTCAAACAGTCCCAAAACAAGAAATTGTGGATCACACAAGCATTTGTCTCGTGCAGGGATCGAACACGCAGCCTCTTGCTTGTCTATGATGTGGTCCATAACGAATATAAATAAGTTAAAGTTATAGTAATTAGCACAATATATGTTTGTGTTATGTAAAATGAACTTATTTTACTAAATAGTATATTCGTATGAAAAGAATATTTTAATTCAAGAATGCAAAATAGATGAAAGTATTCATCATTTAGTACTTACGAGGTTTTTGCGACCCTTTGCTATTGTTTCAGTTGATTATAAACCGTTATTCTATTTAGTAACAGGTGCCGTTTTATTTAATACAACCAGATATAATGTAATTTTCATGGTCCAGTAAAATGAGTTCGATAATAAACCCATTAAGAACAGCATTGAAGACAACTGGTAAGTAAATAGCAGTAAAGCCTGACCCACTTCGCGCTGGATTTCCCAACAGAGCCTCCGTATAGCACACCTAGGACACTCAAAATCGTCATTTATGCAAATGTACTATTACAAAATGTGTGTTCAGTGAAGTGTAAGCCTATCTAACACAGCACAAATAAATATTTCAGTGAACATTATGAATAAGCGATATTTATAACATCGAATACTATTATTAAAAGGGATTTTAATTTTCACCATTTAGAAAATGAAACGATTGAATTGAATAAAGTTTTTTTTAATGACAACAACATTAGCCCCGGGAGGCACTCGTGACTGGACGCTCTCGACGCGTCACAACATAACCCTCACATCTCTTTCGTACTATGTACAACACTACCTATGTACATACAACACGCTATATATACAATACAATACTTTACATATCACTGAGGCAGCACAACCATTATAAATAATAATAAATAACTTATAAACTAACGTATATAGTACACTAGTAGGAACTTTTGAGCAGGGGTGCCCAGTGGGGCGGGCGTGGGCGTGGGCCTGGCGTGGCGTCCACGGCTCCTCAAGGTATCTCCCCAGGCATGGTGGTCTCTTCTATCATGCAGGTGCAGCCGACTGGCACCTTCATGGTGTCTGGTGATTCCGAGCCTTTGTACGTGACTTGAATCCAATCGTAAATCTCGACGCACTCGGTGAGATAGTTGTGGTGGTGGTGCTGGCAGCAGCCGTGCGTCATCTGGTGTTCCACGCATAGGCGGTTCGGGTTCTCGTCGCACTTCAGGAACTTGATGCGCCGCGGCACGCGCTCCGGATTGTCGTCGATATGCACTTTGATGGGGCACATGGTCTTGTTCACCACCTCCGATAGGGCCCTGGAGGCCGGCTCGTGCTGTCGGTTGGCTGGTCGGCTCGTCACAAGAGCCGCCGTCACAACCGTCGCGATAGCGATCAACACAATTTTTTGACACGACATTATCGAATGATAGTTAGTTTTCGAGTGTAGCGATAGTAGCGCTTCTTAGCACACGTGTTCTCAGAAAGGCTGAGTGACGAACAGTAAGCTTGGTGTGAGAGCGCTTAGCTTGCTTATATGGGTATAATAAGTCCCTACCCTTGGTAACTGCACGGCGCGGCGCCGCGCCGCCCGCTCTCGTGGCCGGTCGGCACACGCCATTGGCCCGTCGCACCGAGCGCAGGCTCGCGAGTCACGCGACTCACCTGCGCCTGTATACCAAAACGGCTATACCGCATCACACCTCCGGCTGCAGAGGCTGCTCTCGGGGCCCGCTGCACTACCGGCGCTGAACTCGTGCCCCCATGTTTGCCCACCAGTGATTTTCATAAGTGATCTAAGGACGTGTTTCGTAGAACGTATTTACCGGAGATTGTGACTGACGAGTGCTAACGGTACATTAGTGAGAGTGAAGAAATGTCGTGCATTTGGTGCTTTCCGTATAACGGACGGAATACTGGACTGTATATTTTTTATTGTTTATATATTGGTAAGACATATCGCTCGTGGATTATGGAAAATGATTGAGGATTTTGTCACATTAACTAGTACATATTTCTATTAATGTTTCGTGCAGTATTTTGTAAATATAGCGTAGAGTATTAGAACAATGTCGCATGTAGAGCAGTGTGTACTATCTATGCGTTGCTTTGTAAATTTGGAGATGAGATTTTTGTGAATGACCATTGTATGGGTTGTGGTTTGGCCGCTAGCCAACCAATGATAGTAAGCAATGCATATCGGGCTCTGGGCAGCAGTCACTTGGGGGCTCGGCTTTGACGTCTGACGTCACGTCGCCGTTTAGTGCCGAGCCCCTGATTGTGGCTAACATACTAACCTACAAAACCATTCACGCATTGATTAAACATTCATTACCACTAGTAGGGAGTCTGGTGCAAATGTGTTCTGTTAAAAGAGAATCAAACGTGACTCAATAAATATCTCTAGATTATTTTTTGCAAGGAAAGTAGAGATCTTTTTAAACCATTAATGGTCACTTTGATTCTGATTCATTACTTCAGCCCGGTAGTTGCACAAACCACATTTTATTGACCGAGCTAAAAGATTCTGTATCAACTAAACAAAAACATGTGCGTCTTGTAAAAAATATAAGTAGCTAAACTAAACAAACGTAAAAAACTAGTCAAGCGAGTTGGCCTGAGTTAAATGTCGTGGTGTACATTTGGACGGTGCGTACGTGTTTCGGTTCATCTATTTTGTTGAATACAAATGAACAATCATTCTTTTTTATATTTTGTCAGCCAACAGTCTGGTTTTTACCAGAAGAATTACACAAACGACAGAGCAAAGAATTTAACAGTGAACTCTCATTTTCTGAGCTGGCTTGGTAATAAACCCGCCACAGTGGCTCGTTCCGGCGAATCGCGTTCCATATAGGGACTTACGTTCAGCATAATTGTGGTGCCTGTCGAAGACATATTGACTCTCGATGGTCTACAATAGGGATCCCCAAACCATTTTGGGCCAGAGACGCCTTTTCCGAAATGAACTAATACCTCAGACCCCCATAGCCAAATCACTTAAAAAAAACCTATCTCTAGTTTTTTCCTATTGATACATAATATTTGCCAATTTAAACTGTTACTGTGCTTGTTTGTGTCTATGTTGTGTGTCCTGTGTTTCTGCTATGATATCTCATCTGATTTTAAGATAATGTAGACTAAATTCTACTAAACTAAAATCATTTTACGGTATTAAAAGTAAAATTGCATTAAGTAATGATTACCGTTGGCTAAAAGAAGTACAGAAGATGCACCCCAAATCGACGTGCATGCATGAAGAATATAATGAGAGTGAAAGAGGCCAAAGAGGTGTGTAAGGATCATAGCAAATCGAAATCCGTTATCTCTGCCTATCCCTATGGGAAACAGGCGTGAGTCTATGTATGTATCTATGTACCGTTAGCTTTATCGGTAAAGAAACCCACGTGAGGAAACCTGCATTACTGAGAAGTTATTCATTAGAATCTTGAAGGTATGTGAAGTCTGCAAAACCGCATTAGGCCAGCGTGGTCAACTAAGATCTAACCCCTCTCGTTTAGTAGATGAGATCCGTGTGCAGCTGTGGGAGGTATTTAATACAGAAGCTGGTATCACTTTGGTATTAAGTCCATTCAGGGATGTTTTGGTATGACAACATTTTCATATTTTACAGTCAAAAATACGTTATCATGTACATTCCCCTTCGGGTATATGAGTGCGGTTAATGCGTCTGCTTATGAAATTGGTTTTTATACACCTATTCACTTTACTATATTTATACTAATTAGATTGCTATTTGTATTGTATTTGGCTGTCGTTTGGGGTCTGCTCTTAATTTATCATCATATTATCTATACCTAAATAAATAGCAAAGTATCGACTGAATCATTAATAACAAAATAAGAATTAAATGGAGTTTATCGCAGTTCACAATCCGCGTCGTAACCACGAAGGCTGAAGAGCTTTCGAAACGTCGGAACCAAAATTAAAAATAAACGCGTTAAAATTAGTTTGATTTCAAGTAATATTCGCGTAAACATAAGTAATCGCTATAATTGAACATTTTGAATCGGTCTTGAGTTTTCGAAAATGAAGATTTTCTATCTATTCTAAGATCTGTTTTCCGAAATTCATCCCCTAACGGGAGAAAGGGGGTAAAAAGTTTATATCTTACTCCAGTTATAAGCAGTTACCACGATTTTATTTAACCAAGACGAATTAGTAATAGGGAATTTGAAACTATACTAAGCTATGATATGTTTTAATGACTTACTTAAACGTTGTTATTTTAACCGTCGCGAAACCCAAACGTCATTATTGTCACCTGGGGAATGGGCGCGCTCAAGAAATTTCTCACATGGTAGTCTCATATTACATATAAATAATGCAAATTTCCTGTGTATTACATTAAGAGGATAAACAAAGTCAAGTGCAAGTACACTCACCCACTTAGGGCAACTCATTTCATAATGATTGTTTACGTCAACAGTCGTTCCAAGCCAAGTGACGTTGCTTTTGGCTTCGTTTACGCTCGTAAGAGCTGGTTCCCACTTGTCGGGTGTCGGATCCGAATATTAATCGGAGGTTGTAGTAGCAGAGCATTTTATATGAAGCTATTCACACTTATCGGAAACCGATTTTGTGTCGGCGCCGACAGTAAATGTCGGGTGTTTTGCCAGCCCTCTACGCCTGGAAAAAAAACGTGTCGGATCTCGCTCGCCTTTAAGTAAGAATAGCACTGTTCACACTTTGTCGGGTGTCGGGGCCGACTCCCCTCCCCCGCTTCCCCTGACTGCTTTATTTTTTTCTTTAAACAAGTTATTATTATGTATAATATTATTATCTTACCTTAGAAATATAGACAACCTTTCTTCAGTACAAATACAGTCTCTAAATCTTGTATTTTGGTTTTTTTTTTTTATCCTGGCTCGGCAGAATGACTACGCCACACCTGATGGTAAGTGTAGCGCAATTCAGGAATAGTGTCGACCAAAGACAAACAGTGTGTCTATCGTTAGTCGGCACGATCATGCCGGCCTGCCTAACTGCTTCTTCACACTCCGTTTAAAGGACCCAATATTATAGGAAGGAGGGAACACGTGTGCCGGCAAACTATTCCACAGCTTAATGGTCCGGCAGAAGTAAGAATTTGCGAACTTTTTAGTTCGAGCCGAGATGGAGGAGGCCACGAAGCTGTGGTGTGGTAGTTTATGTTCACTGATATTTGAGCCAGTAGATCGTTGAATGTAGATATTGACATTCTAAAATAATTGAAAAACTTAATTTCGTCACTCCTCAATTCTGTTATTAAGTTCTGGAATGTTCCCAATCTAAATCGTTCCCTCAGGATTGGGTGCACCCAATATTTTCTTTCCTTCGCTCTCTCTCTTTGTTTTCTCCTTAAATAATAAAACATAACAACAAGATCTTCGTCGACGTCCATCGTGCACAGCTTAAAATTGGCACTAGCTTCGGCCGCGGCCGACATCCGATTATTAACCGAAGTGTGAATAAAGGCGCCGACGTCCGATTAATATTCGGATCCGACACCCGACAAGTGGGAACCAGCTCTAAGGCCGGTAGAATCCAATATAACCGTTCCACCTCCCCCCGGTGGGGCGGTAGCAATAAACAGCTTTCCCCGCGACAAAAAAGGGCTTCGTTTACGCACCGTATCCAAGATTATGATCCAAACTGTGGACACTCGCTACATCTGAACACGGAACCAGGATCTCGTATGCAACATTCATACAGTTATATGGTCACTTCATACCGAGATTCCTCGGATTCTGTATTGTATTGTAGCCATGTCGAAAGTGCAAAAAGTATTGATAGCATTTAAAAGCATTAATAAGAAAATTACACGTGGTGACTAAACGTAGACGCCAATAGTAATTACAATAATAATAATTACTTGCTATTTAAACTATTGTTATGCATGTGTAAGTACGGGGAACAAGTGTCCCCTCCCACCTTGGCACATATGCCCTATTGTTTGTAAAGGCACAGCGCGACGCGACGCTGCCTCGTACATAACCTCATACAACACGGATTGTGACGTGCTCATGACGCCTACTCGTGTTAAACGTGTGACGTGACGACATTAAAAGCCTCATAAAAAGGTTATTAAAGAATCAATAAACTATAGATATTAGGATCGAGTTTCGTTTTTTATAGTTATTGATATAATTTCACTTGTTAGTTTATATGTGGGTTACATTTTGCAACGGTTAAAACCAGTTCCACTGAACCGCATGACCTGAGATTTTGTAAATAGGGGAAAGGGTGGCAAGATGGGGTACTTAAGCTTTAAAGGTCAATAATATAAAAAGTTACATTGTGAAACAATCATATTTATTTTTTAATTAACAACAAATTATTATCATTCTAATACTTGGTGTCATTAGAAGCTTTTGGTAACACATTTAGGAGAAAATAAAATAAAATAAAAAACAGGTTAATGTCCCCGTCTTGCCCCATGGTGCTAGTAAGATGGGGTACCCCCCTGAGGTAAGATGGGGTGATGAGAATGATCTCAGACAAAGATTAGACCTGGCAGAACTCGCAGACATGGGTGGCTTCGTCATCATCATCATCTATTCCTGCGCAGCTATTATGAGCCCATCTTCCACATAATGAGCATGATATCCACCCTTCAATGGAAACGGAATATAGTTCCTCACAATACATACATGGTGTGTCGTCCGCTTCTTCACTTTCATCTTCAGATGACGAAACTCTTCGTCGTTGTGCTGTTTTCGCTGATCGGCTATTTTTCTTTAATTGTTCATTTTGAACTTTTGTAGTTTTCTTCTGTTTTTTTAATTCATCTTTTCGCTTTTTTGTTTCTATTTTCTCTAGTTTTTTCTGATCAGCATCTTTTTTTTTCTGGGCGATGACTTCTAATTCTTGCTTGTAGGGAGACGATGTGATAATTGCTGTTTTTCCACGCTTTTTAGCAACACGACAGGATTTTTTTGTAAGTGGAAGTGGAAAAAGTTCTTTTGGGGAAGTCAGAACAAAGCTACTGTTGCTTTTATCGCGTGGGGACACATTAGGCGGTTCTGATGTCTCTGGTTCCTGACAAAGAGTGTTTTCCACTGGTCCTAGTGAGTGCGTCTGCTGGTTGAGTTGATTTTGTTCTGCTTGGTCTTTAGTTTGATATGGTGCTGATTTCTGATTAACTAGTCTGGGACTCCAGTGGGAACACCCTGGCAAAGAGTTATCAACAACGCCTCTGCTAAAATCAGCATTATCAGCTGTTTTTGCAGCTACTGTGTCTGAAGTTTGGGCAGTAGTGACATTGCTTATATCTTGAAATACTTCTCGGTTTGTGGAAGTTTGACAGTCATTTAACTGAATCTCGGTTGTGAAAGAAGGGGCAAAATCTGCTTCCGAAAACACATTTGGATTATAGGGCCAAATCCCACATTTACGAAATCCATTTACTGCTGTAGACATAGTGGCTGCTTGAACAAAAGCATTTCCAAATACTTCAGCGATTTGGCGGATAGTAACGACTAGTCCAGGGTTAGAACGCAGCCAGGCTTTAACGGCTTGTTCATAATAAACGCTCAATGGTCGCATGAACGCTACATCCGCTACTTGTAAACGGTGTGTCGTGTGTGGAGGAAAACACAAGATTATAACACCATGAGCTCTAGCTTCATTGATCAGGTCAATATTCTGAGTGTGGGTGCTGTGCCCATCCAGTAAAAGAAGCACGGGTCTCTCTTTAGATGCTCCACTGAAAATCACAAATCTCTTAAACCATTGGAGGAACAGCTCGGAAGTAATCCAGCCCGAATCACTACATGTGCCCCAAGCACCAGCTTGTGAATTGATCATCAGTTCTGGATTAATCCTTTTTCTTGGAAATATAAGCATAGGTGGCATGTAGTTTCCAGCCGCACTGAAGCATATCTCGACCGTTACCGTCTGTCCTCGTTCTGCTGAAACTATGGCCCCAACCTGTTTCCGTCCTCTTTTGGCGATTACCTTTGAATTTGTCTTTGGCACAACAGAAACCCCCGTTTCATCACAGTTATATATACGGTCAGGAGTTAATTGGTGCTCATCGTACACTTTGCCGAGGAAATTGAAGAATTTTTCGACTGCGACTTTGTTAAAACCAGATGCTCTGGCAGCAGAAGTATTTTCAGGCTTTCTAATTGAAAGCTCTGGGTGTCGTTTTAGGAAGCTATTTACCCACTCTCTACCAGCTTCTTTTTTTTCAGCGTTGAATGGATTAGGCTTATTATTTCTAATTGCTAACTGGTATACTAATGCCTTTAGATCTTTAATAGTAAGTCCATATAACCTTTCTTCCATTTCTAATAAATAAGTACAAAGTTCATTCTCTTCAGACACAGAAAAAACAGGCTGCCTAGGACCCAATGGTACTTTAATTGATATTGGTAAGTTTTTATGAGTTGTTTCGTTCAATACTAGGCGAGCAGCCTTAACTTTTCTCTCTAATGTCGTCTGTGGCACATGAAATTGTTTGGCTGCTTTGTAATAGCCCATTTTTCCATCCAAAACTGCTTGAACTGCTTCCCGCATGGATTCTTCGGACCACGAACCTCGGTCAGTCGTGCGTTTGTAGTCACGAACCATTCTAAAAAGGCAAACTATAATAAGCTCACAGAAAAACAAACTCATTATTACGGAAAACAAACAAGAACATAATTATTCTCATTGGAGGCAAGATGGGGTACCCCGTTACCCCATCTCGCCTGCATAGCCATTTTATATTAAAAAAACAAAAAATAAAAAATAGACAAAAATCTTAAGGAAACACAATGCCTACCTTATTATAGGTTAGTTTAAGTGTCAATCACAACAACACCTCACCAGCTAACGTTATTTATTAAACCACAGTCACGTGTCAAATCAGAAGAAAATATGATAAACAATTTGCAGTAAAACACTTTTTTTGAATTTTTTCGACACTGCGCACTTGTAAACCACTAAACGCCGGTCGACTGACAAATGTCATGGCGGCGCGTCGAACGATGAATGAACGAGCGTGATTGGTCAATTTAAACTGGGAATTTCGCTGGGTACCCCGTCTTACCCGCTACCCCATCTTGCCACCCTATCCCCTACACTTGGCACTAGAGTAGCAGTACAGTCTTACATTATTAAGCATTTTATTCTAAAATAGCCGCTCTTAGTTGGCGTATCTTTTTTCTTTACAACCTTGTTAAAACTATCAATAAAAAGGTTTTGATGATTAAAAAAAGAATAAGTTAGTTACGTTGTATAAAATCCAATATGGCGGCTGATGAAAGCTAGTTTTATCACATAACACCACCAATTCACCGACAAATCCTGATGGGAACGAAGGAAAGACAAAGATTAAATAGTTTCAATTAGATCTGTTTGGTTGGTACTCTTGCACTTATTTTTAAGCGGCAGATGGTAGATAATTGTATCTACAGCATGGATGGGCCAACTCGACCAGGTTGTTACCGTTGTAAAACCGTCATGATGTAGCAGCTTGTCATGAGATATCCAGAAACCCAAATTAACCCTTTGCTTTAAAGTTGGCAACGCGATTGACTGTTTTGGTATTTGTGGGCGGTGAAGATCACTTACCATCAGGTGGTTCACTTGCTCGTTTGCCAGCCTCATCTAAAAAGGCTTGGACTGTAGTTACAGTGATTAAAATATTCATTGGTTGATTACATCCACCAATTATGGCTCTGAAACATATTTTTTTCTTATCTAAACCAATAATAATTGTTAAAAATATTTCTGCATATTTATCCAATCGTTCTTAACCGCAGCATATTGTTACATTGTATTTATACTTAGTTAATATCGCGTGGTTTCCTCAACCGGTCGCAAGGGAAATTATTATAAATTGTCCTTGATAATAATACTAATATAATTTGTGGTGGCGAAGTTACCTTGTCGCACTTATATATATTTTTATAGCAGAGGCCGGCAAACGAGCAGGTTTCTCGTGTGATAGTAAGCGCAACGTCTGAACATAAACAGAATTAAAACCACACAGAACCTGGAATTACAAAGCACTGCATGGCCCTGGACTGCACTCGTCTCTCCGCGACATTTGAGTGGTAGAGCCACAATGTAGACGCAGTCTCTCTACAGCATGAATGGGCCAGCTCGACCGGGTCGTTACCACTGTCTCACAGAAAACCGACCAACGAGTGGCGGCTTGCTGCTGCGTTTCGTACGATGAGTGAGATATCTGGAGGTCCAAACCACATCCTTCGAATCCCTAATTATCCCCTTCCTTTAAGGTCGGCAACGCGCCCATGATTCTACTGGTATTGTGAGCCTACATGGGCGGTGGAAATCAGATGACCCACTTGCTCATTTGCCGGCCTATGCTATAAAATTCCTATGCTTTAAACCGAACCACAACAGCGCTTACACATTGCCGCTCGATGGATGAAATATACAAAGCAGTGGTACCAACTCCGACGGCCTCTTGTATACAAGAGACTTACCACCGATGAAAGTGCTATGTAAACGGTGAGTTATAATCAAATCGCCCCAAAAAGACCCAGGCCACGATTTATTTTATTGTATTTAAAACAGAAATGACTTCATGCGTCATTACTTCTATTTTTTCGCTCATATATCGTCTTTTTATGTACAAAATATTATAGTCTCACATTCATTAAATATATCGTTTTTATATTATCCTTCGGCGTCATTTGTTTGTTGCTATGCTAATAAAATTCATATATACCAACACAAAAAGTAAACGTGATTAGAATAGTTTTTGCATTATAATAACGGCACAGTATGTTTCGTTCAAACCGGTATTTCGGTTACCATAACATGATGAAGGTTTAATTTAATAAGACTTTATGTTTCGTCTACTAGTTTTTTTTCTTTTTCCAAGAGCCATATTTAATTTACTGCCTCGGTGGCGCAGTTGTATTGTGTACGCGGTACGACTTTTGCTGAGGTCTCGGGTTCGATCTCGGGTCGGATCATATGATATTGGGTTTTACTATCACGAAATGCTCAGTATCAGCCCGGAGTCTGGAATTGTACACCGTAATAAGTTCGCCCCCTATCACATCATAGGATAAAAATACGCTCGGCGAAATGTACTAGTTACACCTTTACTTACCCCTTCGGGAATAACAAGCATGAGTGCGTACATATTGAATACATAGGGTGTTAAAGTCACTATCCTTCTTTATTTCGCCGCGGTCCGGTATATGTATAGAGTAGTGACACAGCAAAACTGAATTAAACCTATTAAAAAATGATAATCCTTTCTTATTTTTTTTTATAGCTTCAATCACGATATTTATTCATTTTATATACGCAAACAAATTACCGTGAAGTCCTGAGTTCAAATCACAGTCTGTTTGAGTTTTCTATTCAAAAAATTACACAGGAGCTGGGCGGAATTAAAATTTATGGCGATTTGCTCAATATAGGACAGAAAAAGCGCGGTGACTAGTGTACCACTAGATACACCTATGCTTACCTCTTCGGCTATACTTAGCTTATGTAAACAAATTAAACAGATGGTCTTCCTGCCGCCAGGGGAGAGATACTACTATACGAGTAATGTATATAATCAGGGGACAGGTCGCAAGACGTCACCGCGCCATCCGCCGTCTCTAGTGCACCGAAGATCGCGGAGTTTTTGGTTGTTATCACCTGTGTAGCGTGTATGGTGTTAAAAACTTGGTCCAATGGTCGCCTGAATATTTTCCATTTGTTCCGGGCGGCTTAACGTTGGTTCGTGAGACTGGTGAATCGGTGTTGTCCAGTATTCAAATTCCTGTTGCGTAATCACGATTTGTTGTTGGGATTTGTGGCCAATATGAAGATTGGGTTTGCTTTATGAATCGTTACGGCATATAAATATAGAGGTACTAGACCTCTGCCTACGCGTTCGGCAGAATACGGAATATAATATAATAACAAGGAAAGATTTCTATTTTTGTATGTAACGAATAAACTTAAAAACTATTGGAACGATTGCAAACATTCTTTTGCCGTTATAAAGTTAAATAATCCCTGACGAACATAGGCTACTTTTTATCCCGGAAAAGCAGATCACGCGGGCGGAGCCGCGAGGAAAAGCTAGTATAGAATAAAGTCATGAGCTTAGGTTATGATGTAGACTCGTAGCCCAAGAATGAGTACCTACGTTTCCTTTTTTGTAAGTAAACGTGGTCTACATTCAAATTATTTGCACGGAAATTCCCTTCAGTCAGCCACACGTCAGAGCCCATCATAGTTCGGTAAACAAATGGGTCATAGCACATGTGCATCCGTAAACTCGCACGACTTAGAGTCGTGGCGCTGAGCTGTTGTGACGTCACGGGTTACTCGGTCATATGTCTGGATGACTGTTACAGTGCTATAAAAACACACTTGTGGAAGTTGACCGCGTCATATAAAATGTCTCAAATCGAATCATTTGGATACAAAATTAGGTCGCTCTCCGGACGGATATGAATACCCTACCACCAGTAGAAAGAAGCAGGTCTATGAGAAAAAAGTCTGGGAGCCTCAGCTTTAAAGTGACAGTAATTTTGGAAACGTAAAATCACATTTGAAAATATATTAGTGCAATATGTAGCTTTTGATTTTGAATTCCAAACGATAAATGATAACAAGCCAGGGTCGTAATGGTAAAATTATAAAAACGAAGGAATTGCTATCACAATATTCAATTATTACAAAAGTGTTTATCCTGTAGCATCTATCTTTTGAACTGTTGTGGAATAAAAGTAAGAATAAACGATGCAGTGATTATCCTGGACTTTAATTTATTGCAACATCATCCATATTGTCTCCTTACAAAATGATACAATAAAAGTGAAAATATAGTGTACTGCTGCTAATCACGAAATCTACAAAGTAAGCTATGAAATTCAAATATAATTAATGGCATCTTATGTTTATGCGAATTTAATGTTACATTACAACACACATAACAACATTGACATAAAACTAATTTAAACGGATTCTATTGCGCTTTTTATTTTCATTTTGATACAATCAGACACACATAACTTCATAAAGTCAGAGGTTGTGTACTGGGGCTGGTTTAGAACCTGCAACTTCCTATTTCATCCGTACTACTCCTTGATAGGCTGTCGCCACTTAATATAGTTTTAATAGTCCAATCATAATTTACTGGACACTGCTTTTATTAACATTATATTTAATCTCTCTCGACTAATATCTGTATGAGTTACAGTGACAAAGTCTAAGTCCATTCGTTCACACATGTCATACTCTATGCAAATATATTTAATTTTATTATTTATTAATTTGATTATGTACTTCTTTTAATTTACAATTTAGTTATTAAAATTGTGTACCTACTCCTACCAATAAATCATCTTACATGACTTTAGTATCATAATTTATTATTAATACCAACAATATAATACGTAACCATGTCCGTTATTAATCTAAATACGTAACACAATAATGTTATGTGTATTTTACATATTACAAATCTTCATTGGTAATTATTCCACTGCATTTATTAAAAAATGTACATATCTGAATGTTTTCTTTTATTCCAAATATTAATTCAAATATTGTACGTTATTTTAGAAGTATAATAATTTTAATATTAAATGTAATAAACAACCAACTTAACTACATATATTGTATAATTTAAGAAAATAATGTAAAGTCTTTTTTAAGTTTTTGTTTTTTTTCTACATTAATATTATCTAAACCGTAATATACATTTTCTCCACATATAAGATAATAAGATGCTGTATTATAAGTTATATGATTCATGTAAACTTGCACAATGTAAGAATTTGCGATAAGTGCATTATATTTTTACAAGTTACCTCGATTTTGTACAATGATGTATGTGTGGTGTAGGACAAGAGAATTTAAAATCATCACCAACCAACCATTGTTGATGTACTATAGTAGCGACAAAATACGATGTCACTTGCGACAACTTACTATAGTGTTGTAACCACAGACAACGCATAGTTCAACGATTAAGTGATGTCTCTATTATTATTTTATATTTAATATATATTTTCTGTTGTATTAAAGAGTGATTTTCTATTTTTTTATAATGCTTGTCGTGTTTATATAGAGCAGGTTGTTCACTTTGCTTGTACTTTTATTTTAATCCTTACAATTATGTAATTTAGTGCTGCAACCAATTTTGCGAACCTTTCAATAAACATAAACTTCGTATGTGTACTTCCGTCGCGTGCAGCGCAATATTTAGTGCAACGCGTTACTGCGCATTATAAAATGTATGGATCCTGCGATGAACATGTTAGTTTTTCTAATACATTGATATACATGTCTCAGTTACCACAACAATGTAGTACGGCAATTTTTCTTTCACATATACTTGTCAATATTTACCGAGCTTCCAGAGTGTGCACACGTCCCAAGTACCATTGTACGGTGCAACTATTATATGCAAGGCTATGGTGTAAAATGTATATACATACAAGTATAATTATACTGTCTGCTAGATTTTATTGGATAATAATGTATTAAGTCATATTATATTCATAGAATTGTGGAAACATAGGTACAAAGATTAGCACAAAGTATCTTAATTATATTTAATTTTATTGTATTTATTTTAATACTTTTACTTTTAATTTCATATGTAAAGTAAGTGAAATAGTATAATTGGAAAGGAAAAACTAATTGTACATAAAAAAATTTAATCGAAGGATATGAAATAAATTGATAATTCTAATAATTACAAATTGTATTAATTTTATTACCCATGTGATGCGTCCTCCTCTCGACAATAAAGTTGTTATGTTGTCAAAAACACTTATTAATATAATTAATCATGAAGATATAAATTCTATCCATACGAGAAATTGAGACATATTAGTTAAATCTGAAAATCCGACTTTAAAGTCATTTATTTATTTATTTGCTGTTGTCATTCATACATGAAGAGTTTAATTTTTTTCCATTGTACTCCGTAATTATATCTTAACAAAGATTATATGAGGATCTCGCGAGGTGAGCTGTATGGACTTAAAATAAGAATCACTAATCATTTCGACGGCCTCCGAGGCGTAGTGGGCGAGTAGCCGGCTGTGAAGTGAGAGGCTGCGGGTTCGATTCCCGCACTGAGACAAATGTTTGTGTGTTGACGTCTAGCCGGGCTTAGAATTAGAATTAGTTACTATATACGCTAAGAGTGAGGAGTTTCTGTATGTCATGCTCGCTAAAATGTCTGTGCTTGTGGCGGTGTCGTGTGCCGGGTCGGTGCTTGGTAACCTGGTTGAGAAGGTCGATGGCTGGCACATCCGTCATGCTCGTGATCGGCTGCTGCTGGTCTACTTCAACTGGTATTGCTTGTTTAGTTAATTTATTCATAGTATTGTTGAGGATCATGCACTAAAATTATTATAATTATTTATTTTACTTTATAATGTTCCTCATTGACATAAATTGAGCTGCTCTAATTTAAATAAACAATACTTTAATGTAGTGCAAATATTGTAAATCTGTTTAGAAAAGAGCGACGTTAGAGTTTCTTGCCCGTTCTTCTTTAACGAAACAGCATTCCGTACTGGCGGTAGAGTTAAAATTTTACTGATAATAAATAATAAATACACCCAACAGTCCCATACATAGTCCTGACCCCACAGTAAGATACGAGTCTTGTGTCATGGGTATCAGGAGCTACGAGAGACTTTCGGTCTCACAACACCCAGACCCCGAAACAAATATTTGTGGATCACACAAACATTTATCTCGGTGCGGGGATTGAACCCGCGGCCTCTCGTTTCACAGCCGGCTACTCGCCCGCTGCGCCACGGAGGCTGTCAGATGAATCTAAATGATGTTAGACATTTTAAAGATTCAGTAAATTTTTGATTTTAATCTTATCACATCATGGGACGGAAATAAGCTTGGCGAAACGCTCGGTTAATACATCGTCAGGCACAGTAAGTAGTAACACGTCATCTTATTATCGGAACAGGTTCCGAGACATGAGTAGTGTTCGAAGCAGCCTCCACGTGGCCTTGATGACCGCTATATCATCGATGTGGAACGGGTTTCCCGGACCGTTGCACCACAACACTGCATCAGAATCGCTGACTCGACCAAATTGTTATGCAATTCGATGAAAGCTTTCGTTTAAAGGCTTTCTTTAAACAAATTTTATAGTAAATAGTTCTACTAATGAGTTTTCTGCCACAGATAGAACCTTTTATCTCTTACTAACCGACGCAAAATTTTACTTTATAAATCCATTTAATTATAAATTGTATTTATCTACAATCTATGTTTGTATGTAAAATATGATAATTGAGTACTTCGCAGTTTGTTTAAGTACCTACGGTATTATTATAAACCCTATTCTAATTTTAAACTACGTTTTTAACAACTAGTATCTAACTATGGTAACCAATACAAACTGCCCAATATAAACATAATTAATGATTTCTTACGTTAACGCGTATTTTACACATTGAAATAAAACTGATTTAAACGGATTTTATCGCGGTTTTTGTTTGAATTATGGTCCCGTCATTTCGAAACCTTATAAGTTAGCTTGCTAAAAAAGCCGTTTAAATTAGTTTTATTTCAATAAACATTTTTGCAACATATTTAGTTTAAACAAACATTTTTAGTTTAAAGTTAGCATATGTTTTGTAATAAGCCTTTAGTTTCTATCTGATCAAATAATCTACGTGGAAGGAAAATGAAAGAGGAAACCACTGACGTCATGGGGAGGCGATTTTTAATACTTGTGTAATATTTTGTATTCTTACCTGTATTGCGAGATCTTAAAAACATTATGCAAACTAAAATTCCCAAGTACTGTTTGAATACCGTAGTTCACATTCGGATTACGGAACATTATTGTTCCAATTAGAGCCTGGTATGGCTATAGGGTCACCGCCTGTCACATCATGGGACGGAAATATTCTCGACAAAAAGTGCATTAATTTTTCCTCAGTTTACTTCGTCAAGGGTATAGGTATGATTTATGTAGGTGTGAAAATAAGAGAATTCATGCATTCATTCATTGGAAGTAGCGAAAGAGATATGCAAAGATTGTAGTTTGTGGCTCTCAATAATCTCTGTCTACCCCGTAGGATGCAGGCGTGATCAGGGTAGTATCACCGCCTCTGGAAATAGAATCCCAGTAGGCACCGACGCGACGTTTCACATACAAAATATGTTTGTTAAACAACAATGACTTTAAAAAAGTACAAATAAAAAAGACACACACATTGAGTCATACAAAACACTATGATTCAATAGATATATGTGTTCAAAATACATACGGGCGGGAAAGTACATGATGATACAATAACTGTAATAAAATATAGTACAAAAATATATTTGTCATCAGTCTACTGACAGCGTACTAAGGCTGAGATATCGAAGTCCCGGGTACAAATACCATGTTGGCTTATCACAATTTGTGTATGAATTTTAGGTTTAAAAATTAACTTATAATTTGATTGGAATATGTGTCAATGGCAATGACTCACCATCTATCACATCACGGGACGGAAATGAGTAGCAACCCGTAAGTACCTATTTAAACATCTGCTTCACAATCGGGCATACAACCGTGAGTTTATATTAATAGTATATGTGTAGAAACACCGTAGCTATAAAGCATGAATGGGCTGACTCAACCGAGTCCGCTCGTCCGACGAGCCTCAATATATACTCCCTTTGACCGTGCAAAGTGGAGACGTCCGCGTAGCGTCCTCACTGACCCCGACGATGCGATCACTCTGGCCATCCGAAGGAGAGAGGAATTCATGAAAAAACACTTTACACAACCGACATACCGTCCTCGCCGCCGAGGACCGCGCCGCGTTCCCCGCAACGCCCCCGACCCTAGTACCGGCCCGCGAGCCGATGTTAATGATGATTGATAATCATCAAGTAGAGTCCTAAAATATAGTCCCCTAAACCCCAATCGCAGATGTCTCTGCCCTCTACGGTGACCGTCCTGAGCCGAGGTTCGTACCCCAAAGGGGGTGCCCTCAGCGGTGGTCACCTAGTCAAGGGCTGAGAGCGCCTGAAAGCGCTCGCCCGAAAGTCCGGTGAAGCTGTATACAGCCGACTCTCGTCAGGCTTACAGCAAGCGTCAACACAAAAAAAAAGAAAAAAAAAAAAAACTCAACCGAGGTATTATAAATGTCTCACAAAATATAGTAACAGCTTTTGAATTTTATGCGGTAAGTGGAGTTGTCGAAGGTCCAAATCCACGGTTACTTTCTTATTCCCTCTTTGCTATAAAATAAGGTGACCCCCTTGCTCATTTGCTGGACTTGGCTATAAAAAACATTACCGAAGCTCAAACGTAAATCTTAATACTGTAATTAGGATGCAATTACGCAATAACATTTAAATATAAAAATGCGATATTGACTTCATTTTCCTTAAATCATTAGATTTAAGTAGGTTAAAATCCGTATTTTTTTAAATTCTAAATTAAACATTCCTCATAATACTATTACTTAAAATATAACGTTAAATTATTGATTTAGGTTAATGCCACTAGCAAAATAAAATTGATATCTTAATATTTTTTTATGTGAAATGTCATTACATATTTGTTATTAACATACTTATATTATTCACGATGAGGTTACCTCATATATCGGAAATACCATTGGGGAAATGGTGAACTGAATTCTATATACATGACGTGAAAATGAAAAATGACTTGAAAATCATGACTTGCATTTGTGGTCTCTACCACAAAATGAATATTAAAATAAAGAGATCGAAATATTAAATTATATTATGTCACTTATGTTCACTAGCTTTTCCTCGCAGCTCCGCACGCGTGATCTGCTTTTTCCGGCAGAAAAAGTAGCCTATGTTTATCAGGGATAATGTAGGATTCTAATGGTGGATGAATTTTTCAAATCGGTCCAGTAGTTTTTAAGTTAATTCGTTACATACAAAAATACAAATATTTCTTCTTTATAAATTATTGTTTACAATGAAATACTCTTAATATAATTTGATATATTATATTTTTGTACGTCTTTACACAACTTACCGTCACTTCTTGTTACATATGTGAACGGCACTGCATCACATGGCCGGGGCGTTCTCGTGACGTCACATGTTATGACGTCACACGGAGGGTGCGGGCCGAGGTGAGCTGACCTACGAACAGTGCAAGGTCACAGTATAATTATCTACAGTATTCCATCTTCATAGAAAAGGATGAATCGCGAGCTATGCCCACGTGACTCGATATACGTGTGCGTTCAGTGTGCAGACAGTCCCGACTGTGCCGCAGTGACGAACGGACGGTGTGTTTTTTTTAACAATAACCACGCAATTTTGCACTAAAAATAAGATCAAGTACATATTTATAATGACGAGTAGGATGTATTGTGCTGTTTTTGGTTGTATGAATTCGTCAATAACGCATCCAGGGATAACTTTTTTTTACATTACCTGGAAACTGTGAAAGGTAAGACTATAAAATAATTTTACTTACTAGTAGGTAGGTACATAATGTATGTTTTTTTAATGGATAAGTATTTCTTTTTAACTCCCGAAAATAAATGTCTGAATTAATAAATAAAGTAAATAGATTAAATGAAAGTGATGGGCACGAGTGAAATAGGTAGTTATAACACGCAGAAATCAACTTGGCACCTCAGTGGAATGCGCGTCCCCTCCCACCACACCCCACCGTCTACCGCTCTCGCCCTCGACGCGTCATTACGGCCAGTAAATTAAATACTACCGTTACGCACGCGCCTCCTTCGTGTTTTTTTCGTTGTTATTGTTATTTTTATGGATATAGAACTGTTACCAAAAAATATATCTACATTTAACCCCCTTATTGATAAACGCTGAATAGGTATCTATTGATTAATTATTATATGTTTAGCGTCAATCACACATTAATTGTCATCTGTGAGAGTGAGAATGAGACAAAACATATTTTAGTAACCAATTTAGTAGGTACACACGCGAACCCACGCCCATGAACTTCGCTTGAAAACGTGCTCATCCACATTCGCAGTCACAATCACTTGTATTGATAGGTCTCATAAGGGTACTTGAATTTTTTATGCAGTATTACATTCCTATGACGTCATTACACCGAGGTGCCTAGTTAACTTCTGCGTGTTGTATAGGCTGTTGATGCGGTACGGTAGGTACGCTTGTGTTATGGCAACTTAAAAGGTACTTTTTATTACTTAGTTGTTGTCGTTATTTAGAATGGGTGTAATGCTCTAACTGAATCCATAAAAAAGTATTTTATAATCACAAAACTAAATGGAATCACAAAGTAGGCAAATGTAATTAAAATGCTGGAGGCGGGCAGCCCTATCGCGTGTTTACGTACCGCGCGGCTGTAGGCATTTATTTCTAAAATTCAGCTGAGTTACAATACAGTACAGTGGCAAGGTCGTCGGCCACCGACCCGCGACGAGCCCGCGCGCGCGCCCTTCCGACTTGCCACCACGCGACTTGACGCTTGTCTCGGATAAAATTCATAAGCTTTTGTACTTTGAACGCATGTCAATGTGCAAATAATTGGTCTTATTGCACCCGTTATTATTATTTTTTACAGCATAGGCGCGCAAACATGGTAAGGTATCTCCACCGCCCATGTACGCTCACAATATCAGAAGAAACATGGGCGCGTTGCCGACCTTAAAAGAAAGGGATAATTAAAGGATTGAGAAGGGAAGGCGGATTAGGGCCTCCAGATATTTCACGCACCGTACCAATCGCAGCAGTAAGCCGCTACTTTACGTCAGTTTTGTTCAGATAGTGGTAACGGCCCGCTTGAGTCCGTCCATTCATGCTCTAGATATAATTGTCTACAGCGTGGCTCCACCACTCTCTTCTCTTTTTATTACTAGACACGCCTTTATTCTTAAAGGCGTAGGCAGTGGTGTCGTTCGAGCTGTATCCATGTTTCTCCGAACTTATTTCAGTCCCAGTCATAATGTGATAGGGGCCGAGCCTGTCGCCATACCAAATTTCGATCCCGGGCAAATCATGTGCGATATTTACAATCGAAAAGTCAAGCACAAATTGTGATTGCTTGACTTGATACAAATATGCACGCACTACACGTTTAAATACGAAGACAGGCCTTGTTACTGGGTCGGAATAATGACAGGCAGAGTAGTGGGTTGAAGTTAAAAGCCCGTCAAGTGTACTTAACATAAAAAAGCACGAGCTAAAACTCGAACTATTTTCTCGCGCAGTGTCTATTACTCCAGGGCTGTCCATACAACGGCCCGCGACGCATGTTTTAACCAGAAAATAGTTTTGGACATAAATAGTTTGGATAATAGAACTTCTAATAATAGTTCTTCTAAAAGAAGTTCCTACTTTTTACTTGAAAGCTGTTTTTTTCTGCGGCCTTCCAGTTTTTGTAGTAAATTTAATTAGCCCGTAAGAGTTTGGACAGGCCTGTAATACTCCATCAATCTATGTCGCGTGGTACACGTTACGCTACAAACGAACTAGTACCCCCGTATTCATAAACATTACTATCAGGCCTCATAGTTAGCGCGAACGCCTCTTGACGATTTCTGTAAACGTCATTAGTTAGTTTTTGGCGCTTAATAAAAACAGACCATTCATGTATACCGAATTCAATACTTGGTAAAGAGCTTAGTTAAGTGTTGTTTGTGAATACGGGCATTAGTCTCCCGCTCTCGAGATGTTGGTTGCCTAGAGGAGGACGCTTTTTTTTTTTATATATAGCATAGGCAGGCAAACGAGCAAGTGGAACACCTGATGGTAAGTGATCTCCACCGCCCATGTACGCCCACAACCAGAAGAATCATGGGCGCGTTGCCGACCTTAAAGGAAAGGGATAATTAGGGATTGGTAAGTGAGAAAGTGGTATTTGGGCTTCCGGATATCTCACTCACCGTACGAAACGCAGCAGCAAACCGCTACTTTACGTCGGTTTTCTGTGAGACAGTGGTAACAACCCGGTCGAGCCAGCCCATTCATGATGTAGACAAAACTATCTACAGCGTGGCTCTTCCACTCAAATCCGCTTTTAGTGATAAGGCCGCCACTTGTGGCACATTTTTTTGCTGTTTATTGTCTATTTATTTTGTATGTGTCTGCAATAAAGAGATACTATCTACTATCTATGTGTCGTGGGCTCATGCTAAGCCGGTTTTAATGGTTCAACCTACCAATGGAACTCACGGCTATATCGGTCGTATGTCCTGCGAAAACCAGTCATTACAGATGACATACGTTTCTACATTGCTGCATGACTTGCGTTATTGTGATTTTTGCAACTTTCGAATAGTTATGACTAATCAAATTAGTCGTAATCGACTTACATCGATCCTGCGAATTTTGCGTCAAATGGCACACGTCACTATGGGTGTCCGTAATAAGCCATAACTCATACAGGTATGGTTAATATAGTTCCAAAAGTAAATATTCTAGTCCCGACTTTTTGAATTACTTAAATCTTAACTTCTTGTCTGTCAATATTGTACAGTCAGTTTGATTTGATATTTCTATCACACGAAATGGAATTTACTGGTGGTAGGATATTAATATCGGTACGGATACACCGTACACGTAATGTTAAAACTTGCCAATGACCCACACACTATGTGTGGATCGTGTTCCAGGACCAGCCAGTGTTTATTCGGCTCTCCTGAGGAGCTGGTAAGGAGATGTGCCGTGGACCTTGGGGGCAGGAATAGCAGATCCCTAGCCTAGCTAACCTACCAAGCTTTCACTAGTTGCCTAATGATGACGAAGAAGAAAGGCAGAAAGAAACTTCGGGCCTATTTTCTTCGCCATCAATTATATTATATACTAGCTTTTCCTCGCGGCTCCGCCCGCTTAACTCCTTTTTCCGAGATAAAAAGTAGTCTACGTTCATCAGGAATAATGTGGGATTCTATATCGAGATTACTGTTTTATCCCAACGGAGCATCGGGATGAAAAGTATCCTATCACCTAAGTCAGCTCATACCCTGTCTGTATACCAAATTTCATCAAAATCCGTTCAGTAGTTTCAGCGTGATTGACGGACAAACATCCGAACAAACAAACTTTCACATTTATAATATTAGTGTGATTTCATATTCTGCTTTTTTCTTCTAAAAACGTATTTTCTTTATTGTTATTTTTACTTACAATAATATTTGCAAATATACTATATAACTGCATCAAAAGTAACAATCGTGAACAATTTCTAAAAGATGCATAACTCTATATTTACATTTTTAAAAATACATTCTATTACAGATACAAATCCAACACCCAAGATCCTGGTGACTACAAATAAACTCATTGTTGGTGCTCGCTGGGTTTATGGACGAAAAGAAAAAAAAAAAAAAGGTTTTGGTTTAACCTACATCTGAACCCCAAACCCATCGACTTGTGGTTCTCCTTCCCGACCAGAATACGAGGCAATGACAACTCACCAAGCCATAGTAGCCCTTTATCGTAGGAACATGGTCTAAAACTCTAAACCCCATTGAAGCAGTGGGACGGCAAAGCTGTTGTTTTCGTTAAAAAGGAAAAAAATACACATTTAAAAATAAAACTTATATAATCCCTAATTGAGTATCAAAACTACTCGGCATAATTCAAACATCAAAACAGCGTTGATATATTAAAAAAACAATAAAAGTCAAGGTTTAAATCGCAGAAACCCAAATTAAAAAATACCGCACGCGTACGAATTTGGGAAATCAAAAGCGAAAACCACATTAAATTGTCGACAACTGGACGTAGTTACACAAGAAGGAACCAACCCTCAGCAACTTCAAATGGGGATACTGATTTTATTTTGCTTAATTCATTCAATTAGATTAATCTTAATACCGCATTTTTTGCATAATCGTACGCAAGGTGGTAGGCCTCTCTAATGTGAGAGGCCGTCTGGGTTGATACTACCGCTCTGTCTATTTCTGCCGCCAAGCAACAGTGCTGTTGTGTTTCGGTTTATTTATTAATTTATTTATTAAGTCGCAACAACATTGTAAATACCAACATATACATTTGAAAGACATTGAAGCCAGTGAATTTACTGGGCATTATGAGACTTAACATCTTATGTCTCGGGGTGACGAGCTCAGTTCAGTGCCAGGAAGTACTTTGTAATCCAAAGTTCTGTTTGGTGTTGCTTCTATTTATGGACAGGCGTGGCGCTTCCCATTAGACTAGAGCCTTGCTCGTCTCGTCATTCAATCAATTAAAAACGTGGAATATAATTCATGCCTGATTTTCCAAAAAACTACGAATTAAAATTAGTTTAAATTACAGAATGTAGTAAAACAAAATCAGTATCTCCATTTGAACTGGCTGTGAGTTGGTTCCTTTTTGCGTAACTAGGTCCAATTAAGCAAGACATTGAATGATTAATAATTTAACAGTCCTCGAGACCAAGTCTGTGAGAGTCGGCTTTCGTATAAGTACCGGGTGATCACAATTTTTTTTTCTCCAACGTGGCAGGAGATCGCTTAAGAGCGCAAGAAGAGGCAAAAGTTGGAGGCCTTTGCCCAGCAGTAGGAAACTAGATAGGCAAAATAAGAAGAGGTCAGCATTCAAGCCAGTGGGTTATCCCATGGTGAGTGACCTCCACCGCCCCTGAATACCCACGTTATCACAACGATCATGAATGCTTTCTCGACCTGGAGATTGGGAAGGTGAAGGAGGATATATTTGATACAAAGAAGACAATACTTGTGTTTTAGTGTGGGGGCCAGTAAGGACGTAGCTACGATTTACTTCAGGAAGTACGAGACTTGCTTTAGTAGAAGAGAAACCAGAAAAACTACTGCATGGTTTACGACCCGTATGCTAAAATTGGAAACATATTAAAGAATTGACAGCTTCCGTGGCGCAGTGGGCGAGAAGCTGACTATGAAGCGCGAAGCAGCGGGTTCGATTCCCACACTGTTTTTGTGTGATCTACAAATATTTGTTTCGGGTCTGGGTGTTTACGTTAGGCGGGTGGCCAGTCGTAAAAACTACAAACCAAATCTTTTAAAGCGTGTTACGCCGACCCCACCGCGAGTGGGATAAGGGCAGGTGGAAGAAGTAGATTAAAGAATCAAAACTAAAGGGCATCCGGGGTGGTGTAAGGAGCTCCGTGGCCCTGCCCAAGCGGGTCATAACTATGTTTGTGATAACTGAATGTCACCTCGTTGATCTAGTACTTAATTGGAATGATAAACCTAGAGGGTCTTGGTTTAAATTTCCGGTCGCACAATCATGATTTGTGTTTTAGTGATTGCCTGGGAGTACAATTTGTGCCCGATATTATAGCAATAGGTATGTCAGTCACATCATGGGACGGAAATAAGCGAAGACAAATTGTAGACAGAACAACCTGGCTTAACCAATTACCATTATTACAAAAAAAAAACAGTTACAATCAAACAGGTTTTATATCGCCAAAGAACGTGATATATTTTTTGCATAGCTTGTTAATGTGTATAGCGATTTAAATGATTATTTAAGAAGTCATTCACTCGGTCATAAATATTGGGTAGCTCACACAAAGTGTTTTTTTAGAAGGTAACTCACGTTTTGAATTATTAAATATACTATTCGGTTTAATATCATTTAGTATTATAATAAATTATTATACTTGCCAGCTTTATTGGCTCGTAATTAGTATTTCAGGTGTGTTATGGTATGTACGTTGACATTTTTTATATATTTATGGAAACATATTAATTTTAATGTTGTTAATTTTAATTTCTTATATGTGAGTGCCATGTAGGTATGTCTGGTGTACTCAGGGCTATTTCCTCAAAAGGCCAATCCAGGCATTTCTGTACATGACAGTCGCATAATTCCGAAAAATCAATATTGTCCACATATTGATTTTAAAAGAGGCCATGAGTTTGTTTCAGCATTTTTTCTCATGGATAGCCACGAAATGCTAATAAAAATAAAATAATAATTTAGTATAAAAAAAATATACATATAATATACATATAGTGATATTTATGATTCAATTTACAGAATACATTATTTGATTTGATTTAGGGATTGGGAAGGGGAGGAGGATTTGGGCCTTCGGATTTCACACTCACCGTACGAAACGCAGCAGCAAGTCGCTATTTTATGTCGGTTTTCTGTGAGACAGTGGTAATGACCCGGTCGAGTCCGCTCATATATGATGTGGATTTACCACTCAATCACTAAGGTTTTACAAAAACCGATGGTACAAGTCACCAGACAAGTGAACTATGTATTTCGCATTATTGTGGTGCCTGTTTCGATCTTAAGAAATGCTCGTTCATTTTCTTAGAACACGAATGACTCATGGCTTATAATTGCCAATGCAATATTATTTAATTTGATGGCACGTGGCAGATTAATATGGACTTGTAGGCTAAGAATAATAACATAAATTTACATCTGTATCTTCCAAGAGTGTAGGCTCTGCAACTAAAGCTGCACCCACGTTTTACTGAGCTTATTTCCGTCACATGGTGTGATAGAGGGTGAGCCAATACTAGACAACTCATGTGTGATTTGCATATTTGCAAATTCATCACACACACGGTTTAGACGTTTTTGTCTACAGCATGCATGGACCGGCTCGACCGGGTCGTTACCACTGTCTCACAGAACAAAGTTTACTTCTAAAGTCAAGTACATGGTGGTAGGTTTCTCATATGCAAGAAGCCGTCTGGGTTGGTACTACCACTTTGTCTATTTCTGCCGCCAAGCAACAAAGTGTAAGCACTGTTATGTTTCGGTTTGAAGGATATTGAAGCCAGTGAAATTACTAGGCGTTATGAGACTTAACATTTTATGTCTCGGGGTGCCGATCGCAGTTCAGTGCCATGCAGTGCTTTATAATTCAAAGTTCTATGTGGTGTTGCTTCTGTTTATGGGCAGGTGTGGCGCTTACTATCAGGCGAGCGACTTGTTCGTCTCGTTATTCAATTAAATAAAAAGAACGTCCTTATAAAACGTTTTTGAAATATCACTCTGCTGAGAAGAATCCTTACAAACATAACATTACAAGTTATGTAAATGAGTTCGCGTGGCTCATTTTATAGGTATGCACAAGATCGCATACTGTGAACAAACTAATTCACTTGTAAATATTTCATTCCAACGCGCACGGTATTTAATAAACCTGCATTCTTCTATATTTGTTGAGGGATCGCAAATTCCATTTTTTGTTGCTTTTAACAACTCACACGTATGACTAATGTTTAAGTTATCTCTCAAACATATCAGAGTATTTCGCAACGTTTTAAAATGTGATTGGTTGAGCCACGTCGCGTTCTGGACAGTTTTTTTCTATTTATTTATTTGGGAAACATACAGAAAATTTGTAACTAAAGGTACAAGTAATATTTTTAGCTCTATAGTATGCTGTCGGGGCCGAGGTGGTTGATACTAGTGTATTAAGAAAATTAACGTAAAGTTGCAGCTATGCTGTTGGCGGTGGTCCAAAAATGCACGCCCCTTTCTCATTTCTTTTTATTAAGTTCAGCAATGCATTCGCGATTCCTCAGACATTACGGGAGTTTATGGGCGGAGGTGATTCACTTACTGCTGACCCACTTTTTTATTCCGTTACGGCAAAATGGCCACACTGAACCTTATGTTGAGTACAATGCAGTCCAAATATAATTCAGGCATTAATCAATACTTGTTCATCATCTCAACTTATTGCCGTCCACTGTTGGACGTAAGCCTCCCCAAGTAAGCGCCAACCATCCCGGTCTTGGGCAACCCGGTTATATTATTGGTTATATTATTATTTATATTTGTTTTTTACTTTATAAATGTCTATTTATTTCTTTACTACTTAAAATTAAAAAAAAAAAACTTTATGAAATAAAGACTACTGTATCCAATATTATTAACTAAGAAATTACTTTAATGACAATAATTAAAATGAATTGATGTCTCTGAGTAAAGCAAAAAACATCCATTATTACGTGGCCAAAGATGAAGACAAGCGCGTCTATTTTCCCGGTAGAGTCGGCGCCGGGATTCCAACGCCGTCAAAGACGCTTAATTTTTTTTAAAAGTGACGCAGACCGTTTCCACACGCGTCAATAGTGTTGTCCTGGAAGTGTGAGGCGAAGGAACCGATAGAAGCGACCACATGTGGCTACGCGTAGTCCTGAGTCATCTTTGCAAGGTTACATGTTTTTGTTAATGGTCTTCCAGTGTTTACACAGTGTCGTAGAGTGCGGTAAGTGAACTTAAAATAGATATCAAGATATTTTTTATAAAAATCAAATGTATAATAATATAATTCTACCAAGGTTATAAATAAATTAATTAATGTGAAAGTTTGGATGTTTGTGAGTTTGTAAATTTAGATGTATGTTAATCAGGCCCGCCCTCAGTACACCATGGATTAGAATATAGGATACTGTTTACCCTATAAAAATATGTATGTTTATTTATGCGCGCATTAAAGACTACATTTTGAAGTTTCTCTATTATGTAAGACGAATCTTTAATCAATAGGTGTGCTATATAAAACCTGTATTGTATCCAGAACATTATTTTTGATGATGATAATAAAAAGAATAAAGAAATGGGATGAAGGAGAAAGTGGTATTCAGAATCAAAAAAGAATGGAAGTCTGCCAGCCCCTATGGACAACAGGCGTGATATTATTTATTTATATTACAAAATAAGTATTAATATTCACAAGGTTAAAAGTAAAATAACATGTGGAAATAATCTCCTCATCTACAAAGTAAGGCACGTGCTATCTTACAAAGTTGTTTAACTGCATAAATATCTACTGTTTCTATGGCACGCGTCTGCGAAGTCATAGTTTTTCACATGGCTGTTTATTACGATGATTACTGTTCGAGCTCACAGCAAGCGGGGTTTACCTGATATTACATCATTATTACCTGCATCTTTAAATGTGTTAATTTTAACGAACACTCCATAAAAAACTAAGACGCTTATTTTTTACTATTATAATTGTTCGATGAGATATTATTTATTTAGTAAAGGCTTATTAGACAGTCAAAACTTAATTTGCTTTACTCATAAACGTTACTTAAGCACTGATAATTTTTTTTGCTCTTTGGGGTGAATTACAGGTGTCCCTGCTAATGGGATACTGGCGTCCCCTGCAGTATCTCATCCTAGGGCCAAAGAGCAGGGGAAGGATAAAGGGATGGGAAAGGGATAGGAAGAGCGGGCGAGCGCCTCGGGAGAACCGGATATACACTGGCTGACCCTGGAACGCGACCCACACAAGGTGGATCACTAAGGCAGGTTTTAGTACCAGTGTACGGTGGTCGTTATCCGGTCGGATAGCATTTATTAATTAAACACTCTTTTATTGGCTATGATCAATACCGGGCGAAGTGGAGGTGTCTTAGTAGGAAGACGGACCTTGATACTAGTCGGGATAACGCCAGGTAGAAAGAAAGAAAAACCAAATACAAATTTACGGACGACTTTCATTGCCGACATTATGTTAGAATCTTATATGTCGTTCCAGAATCTGTCTCCATATAAACAAGCCTTTACTGATTAATGTACTTATCAACTCCATTAGTTAGTGTTCTTTTACCACCAATTGGCTCGGGAGCACCAATTGCACGTCCGTAGTCGATTTCAGGATTTTAGTGAGCTTATATTGTTGATTCAAATGTTAATAACTTATTACACAGTAGTAGCAAAAATAATTAAATTAAAATAAAGTTATTAATTGACAATCTAAGAGTATTAATAAAACAATAGCATACGATGCGGTGTCGGGCGCGTGCCAATTAGATGATCCGAAGCGTGTGCTCAGTGGTGTGTGACTACTGTCTGTGTGCCGACTGCCGGTGTCATAATTACTGAATCATGCGGGAATCCCCATGACGTGGCGCGGCGCTGCTTCAAGCTACTTTCTACACTTGTACTGTGTTTTTGTATGATGATATGAGTTACAGAATTCTACGTAAATCACTTTCGGTTCCCTATATGACCTTTGTAGATTTCATGAGTAATTTAACAAGAGCAATGTGTGTTTTTATTTACCAAACAACACTGTTAGAGAGCTATGGAAAATTTATCACCGTTTCTGTGATTAGATAAATAAAATGAATAAATTAATTCATCACACATACACGCCCATATTAAGACTTCGTCGTTTATACATATATTTTGATGATTCTTTCACTAATAATTGTTATTACTTTTTAACACAAATAAAATCAATTCAAAAAACACTAAAAAGCTAAAATATAACTCATGTCTCCGTTATTGGTCGTAAAATTGTAATAGCACCTATTCAAAATTCTTCAATTTTATTTTTAGCTTTTTGAGTCACTTTTATTTTTGTTATATTTGTGTATCACACAAACATTTGTCCCGGTTCAGGGATCGAAGCCGCAGCCTCTCGTTTCACAGCCGGCTACTCGCTCGCTGCGTCCACGCCACGGAGGCTGTCAAAACTGTTACTTGTTTTTGCATGGCACTGAACTGCGCTCGTCACCCCAAGACACAAGATGTTAAGTCTCATAACGCCCAGTAATTTCACTGGTAATGTCCTTCGAACTGAAACACAACAGTGCTTAAACACTGTTGCTTGGGGCAGAAATAGAAAAAACGATGGTACCAATCCAGACGGCCTCTCGCATACGCGGGACCTAATATCTTGTAACCTCGTTTGCCTACCTCTTCAGCGAGACAACATGCTGATGATGATACAGACCACTTAATCTAAGGGAAGACCTGAGCCCAACAAGATGATAGAACGAACATTATTAGGTACACTTGAATATCTGGCCATATTCATCAACCCGCATTATATGAGGTAAATAGTTTATTATAAGGATTTCATTGTAGGTACAATTATGTAGGAAATTTTAAACTCCAAAGCGAGGGAAGCCCTGTGCCCTATAGTCAAACGTGATTCGATTATTCATAGTCGAAAATGTATGTCAAGACTGGAAATTAGCCTACGAAAGGTTTATGATAAAGATTATGTGATTAGAACTCGTCCTAGGAAATCGACAGCAGGTATATTTTTAACCTAGACGTGATAAATATACATGATGTGTATTTATTGTTAACTAGCTTTTGCTCGCGGCTCCGCCCGCGTGATCTGCTTTTTCCGGGATTTCCGGGATAAAAAGTAGCCTAGCCTATCACACAAGTCAGCTCATACCCTGTCTGTATACCAAATTTCATCAAAATCCGTTCAGTAGTTTCAGCGTGATTGACGGAAAAACATCCAAACATCTACACAAACAAACTTTCACATCTACAGGGTTATTTTTAAAACACCAGCAACCTCGCAGGGGTAGATTCCTAAGGTTATAAGCTACTACTTTTGTTCTACGACTTTTGATAATTTGTTAGATTTTATTTTCATACAAAAATAAGTATTCATTTAATTTCCGTCTTGATTGTTACAACGCGCATCGCACTTTACGTAAACAAATACGCGAAGCGTGGGGAACCCGACTAGCTCCTTTGAAGGTCAACGCGCCGCTCAGCTGAGCTGTGGCTGAGCGGCGCCTTTGAGTCGCGCGCGCACGCCGCATACTACGAAGAAAAATACGACACAACAAAAACTTGTAAAATCATTTTTTTTTTAATATATTGAGTTATATCCAAACTCGTAGAACAAAAGTTGTTCCGTATGGGGACAGCTATCTACCCCTGCGAGGTTGCTGGTGTTTTAAAAATAACCCTGTATACTATCTATACTAATATAATAAAGCTGTAGAGTTTGATTGTTTGTTTGTTTGTTTGTTTGAACGCGCTAATCTCAGGAACTACTGGTTCGAATTGAAAAAATCTTTTTGTGTTGGATAGTCCATTTATCGAGGAAGGCTTTAGGATATATAACATTACGCTGCGACCATTAGAAGCGAAGCATCAGTGAAAAATGTTGCAAAAACGGGGAAAATTATTCATATTTGAAGGCTTCCGTTGCTAAGCTACCAAAATAATATTATTTGAAGGCTTCCGTTGTCAGATCAAAATCAAATCTATACTAATATTATAAAGCTGTAGAGTTTGATTGTTTGTTTGTTTATTTAATCACGTGGGCGGAGCCGCGAGCAAAAGCTAGTAATATTATAAAGCTGTAGAGTTTGATTGTTTGTTTGTTTGTTTGAACGCGCTAATCTCAGGAACTACTGATTCGAATTAAAAAAATCTTTTTGTGTTGGATAGTCCATTTATCGAGGAAGGCTTTAGGCTATATAACATTACGCTGCGACCATTAAGAGCGAAGCATCAGTGAAAAATGTTGCAAAATCGGGGAAAATTATTTATATTTGAAGGCTTCCGTTGCTATGGTAATCAAATATGGTCGGAATTAATGCATTATTGTCAATTATTTTCCAAAGTGTTATCAACATAATATTATTCCTTATCCAAATAAATGTATTGTTGATTAAGAGTATTTCATTGTAAATAATAATTTATAAAGAAGAAATATTTGTATTTTTGTATGTAACGAATTAACTTAAAAACTACTGGACCGATTTGAAAAATTCTTCCCCATTAGAATCCTACATTATCCCTGATAAACATAGGCTACTTTTTATGCCGGAAAAAGCAGATCACGCGTGCGGAGCCGCGAGGAAAAGCTAGTTTATAATATTAGTAGGATTATGGCTTACTTAATTGACGGGGAAGATTAACGTCACCATTTGCGCACCTGACAATGTTGGTGCATTCGATGCCTCGGTATGAACGAGGAAGGCATCCTGCTATTTTGTCCGACTCGCCGCAGCTAGATGTGATAAGATTAATGCAAATACAATTAATAAGTGAGAGTTTATCACTTTCTAAAGGGTAAAGTTAACAATCTCCAGACAGCGCAATTTTGCCGCGAATCAATATTTTTGGCACTATTGTGGTTTAGATTAGAAATTACTTCGCACATAACCATTATCACATGCATGCGGTGCTTTCTACTAATTACAATAAAAACATTGTTCTCAGCGTTCTCTGATAGTGATGCGGTTTTGTAGAAAAACCCGGATGTGCTAGAAGATAGTAACAAAAAATATGTTGCAAGATTAATATTGATTGAATTTGACATGTACGTGATAGTTAATTTTATTTTTTGTGGGATTATTGTATATGGAACTAGCCGGCGCGGCAGACGTTGTCCTGCCCTTATTAATTAAAAAACCTAAAACTCAATTACAACGCTACCTATCTGGTTCAATTGCGAATCTAAAGTCTACACAAATACACACCAATAATTTCATCAACATCGGTCCAGCCGTTTAGCAGGAGTTCAGTTACAAATACAGGTACCTATGGAAGAATTATATACATAAAGCTGCTAAATATGAATTAGAATATTAATTGTGATATTGCCTTATCACAAAAACTATATAATATATAGTATATTATACTGCATTGATAGTAAGAATAGTACAATAGAAACATAATATCAACGATTGACAGACATTATCGTTTTCTGAGTTACACCTACTGCGCCCGGAATGAGACTCAGAGAAGAATTGTTTTTTTTTCACCTTGCATACCCATCTATGTTCCTATACAGTCGGGTAAAAATTTATACAGGCTACCATCAATCAAAATGGAACTATGGCAGGAAACTGATAATTGCTAGCTTTAAAAAAAATCTACTGCTTGCGTCTTGTGATCCGGCTCATGTCAGGTAACGGAACTTAATATAATATACTTTACCACACATAGTAATTTCATTTAATTGGAATTAGATTTTAAATAGTATTAATTATTTCATTATCATTATTTTTGATAAATTAAATGTGATGAATACCATGTATGTCGAGTATACTCATGGTTAATTTGCTCAAAAGACCAATCCAGGAATCTAAAGGCTTAATTCTGTAAAATCAATGGACATTACAACAACGACAACAATTCATGAGTTTGTTGCGATTTTTTTCTCATTAGCCACGAAATACCGACATAAAATTAATGTAGCTTAAAACATAAATAACATGTAAAATTGATATTTATGATCCAATTTCCAGAATAAATGATTTGATTTGAACATTTTCATAGAGTCAGGTTTCCTGTATCATACACTTTGTAACATCACTAAAATTTGCATCCGATCGCTTTTACTTTCGCAAATTCTGTTATAGATCATAGACATGATACCGCTTATGCATAAATAACACATTAAGAACTCGATTATGCGTGATGTCGATTAATATTATAATTTAATGAAATAACGGATTTAGTCCGACCAAAGAGTCTTCAATGTGTTATGTCATAAGTTCATATCTGTTGCGAATGTTCAACCGCTTCGGTTTAGGTTTTTGGGTTATTGGCCGGAACTACAAGTTCGTATTTTTTACAAAAGAGGGAAAACGAGAAATTTAAGTACACCACCTGGTGGTAAATGTTCACTACAATATCAGAAGGATCGTGAGTGCGGTAAAGGTATTGAACCTTAAAGGTGTTGAATGGGGATTGCAGAACGGGAGAGGGCCCGATTTGTGCATTCAGAAACATCACGTTAAGAAACCTAATAACAGACAGCGACTTCACAGTTTCAACCGATTTCAAATAAGTTAGGAGATTCGCAATTCGGCACGTTGTTTTTTTAAAATTATATTATTGCTTTTTATCCGTTAATTATAGACCGATAATGTTGATTTAAATATATTCGCTTGCGTTTTAACTCCCGAGAAAAAAAGGGATGTAATAAGTTAGATCCGTTGTCTGTACGTGTATGTATATCTCATTATAACGCTAATCGAACGAATTGACTTGTTTGAATGCGTTTTTGTTAACGTTTTATTAACGTAAAAAAATAACTTTAAAACGCTCTACCGTAAAGTTCATGTATTGGCGCTTTTGTATTTTCGCCTTTCCACTTACGAAATACTGTAATTAAGCTCGAATAGTTTCCGTCCAACAAATTAATAAAGTACAATGCTCATAGTTACGTAAACTAAACTAAAGCTGAGTTAGTTAAACTGAAGGTCGGCAATAGGTTTTATGCTTTTAAAATTAGTACACAGAAGTAATTAACGAACGACGGTCAAAAATTATTTGAATCGCTTGCATTTTTTCTGTGGACGCTGTGCTGTTAACCTGACTCGAGTCGGCTGTTTTCAGCTATACCGGAGTTTTGGTTGAACGCTTTAGGCGACTTCAACCCTTACATTTAGGTGACGATGCTGAAGGCACCTCTGGGCTACGAACCTCGGCTCAGGACGGTCGCTGGATGAGGGCAGAGACATATGCAATTAATGATACTGTTTTTTTTTTAAACTAGTCTTTTACTATCATCATTGGGTCGCGGGCCGGTACTAAGGTTGGGGCAGTGGGGAACGCGGCGAGGTCCTCGGCCGTGAGGATGGTACATCTGTCGTGTGGACTGTTGGTGTTGTGTGTCTTCCTCCGTCGGATGGCCAGAATGGTCTCATTGTCTGCATCGGTGAGGATGCTACACGGTCTTCTCCACTTTGCTCGGTTAAAGGGACGGGGTATATTGACGCTTTGCAGATTAGCGTATTGGGATGGTGGACGGCGCGATCGAAATAGCGCTTGCTAGTCACTTTCATGACTTGTCGGATAGTCGGCAAATTAGCGTCTATATCACTTGCAAGTTTGCGATCAATTTCATTAAAATATCTAATAATGTTAGTTCCTATAAATGAGACTAATATAAATAAGAGTAAAGTTTGAATGCCACGCCTTCAAACCACAACGATTGATTGGTTTGTTTTCGGGATTGACTTGTAGATAAATTATTAAATGAAATTGGTCGTTGTGTTATTTCCATTGGAATTTACTAACATATTATAAACGTTATGTAAGTAAACATTTGTAAAAGATGTGTTTTTGGATAATAAATGATTATGATTATTATTATTTTGCACCTGAACACCAGTTTGCGGATCCGCGAACGCAGCGACAGCCACGCGTAATGGAATTCATAATAAATGAAACGTAGTTCGATATATATCCTACTGATAAGATGAATGTGAAGGTTTGGATGTTTGTGAATTTGGATGTTTGTTAATCAATCACGCCTTAACGGCTGAACGGATTAGGGTGAAACGCAACGGTGAAACAGATAGACAGTGACCTGGATTAGAACATAAGCTACATTTATCCCGACAACCGAAATTCACGTGGGCGGAACCGCGAGCAAAAGCTAGTTCAACATAAGCCCCAGTTCCCGGAGGCAGGTTACTGACGTATAGTGAGTTGGGCAACGTGTTGATCTGAAGGTCGAGGCCCATCTGCCGCGCCTCACGTACACTCCACGTCCGTTATCTAATTCTGGTGCACGCTGCCGGACGCCCCCGGACTACCGATTTGGATGTTACGTAGGCATATGACGACTTCAAGTTGTACGTTGAATATTAAGTAGTTTGCGTAGTCAGAGTAAAACGTAATCATTGTATCAGTGATTCATACAAAAAGATTTTTGTCATCTTCGATCGCAGGATTTTACGGAAGGACACAAATTCTTGTTAGTCTAGTAGCTGGCTATTAACTTGAGAAACTGGGCAAGTTGTTCGAAAAGTCATTCATGTTCAGTTGCCCGGGATTAGAATTTGCGGGCGACAGACTTGCCACATATTACAACCTCCCTAGTGCAGTGGATGAGGCTGAAGACAAATTTTTGTGTGATACACAAATATTTGCTTCGGGGCTGGGTGTTGTGGGACCGTAAGCCTCTCGTGGATTCTGATATCCGCGGTAAAGGTTAACCTAGTGTGAGTTCAGGACTATGTGTGCGACTGTTGTGTGTATTTATTTATTAATTTTACTTGGATTTGCACCTGTTTATCTCTTCAGGGATACAAGCGTGAGAGCTTGTTATTTAAAAAAACCTGTGCAATATTACGCATTACTTTCTTATAAGATCCGTATCGCGGCCCACGTACTGCCGTGACCCATTTCATACCGGACATGCGAGCGACCGGCAGAGTTGTCGAGTCGGTACATAGTTTAAATTTCGCTGCAGTGACGTGCGACATTGCCTTGACCCCTACTTGAAGAGAGTGGGCAGTGATAGTCGATATATTCGAATGTGGAGGAAATACTGTGGAAGTGAGTTTGTTATTGTATAATAATCTTAGTTCTAGCCGAGGAGACTATAAAGCTGTGGTTTCGTAAGCCGACACGCGTGGTTCTGTTAAGGAAAGGTGAGGATGATTCGATTCAATTACTTCGATTACTTTGCATGAGTGTTCATGAGCTGTGGTTATTTTTTTACCATCAGGTAAAAAATACACCCCACATGCTCGTCCACCGGCGTTATTCTTCAAAAACAATATTACAGAATCCGAGCCATCTAATGTAATTATATTACTTTCCATAAGGTCCCGTACCTCAAACCGCAAACTAAGTGTTTGAAAAAGTTTAACTCAAATTGAAAAATAATTACTACAATCAAAATACTGAATGGTCTGCGGTTTGTATCAGTCATACAACTCGGAAATAAATATGTTTTTTATGAAAGGATAACTTCCTCATAATGATTCCTTACGTTTTGTTATACATTGAAATAAAACTAATTTAAACGGATTCTATCGCGGCTTTTTTATTATAATTTTGGTCCCGACGTTTCGAAAGCTTTTCAGGCTTCATGGTCACGGGGTGGACTGAGGTGTAGGTTGTCCCAAAATGCTAACCAAACTTAATAATTTTAATCTGAACCTATACATCAGTCCACCCCGTGACCACGAAGGCTGAAAAGCTTTCGATATATAATGCACTAGCTTTTGCTCGCGGCTCCGCCCGCGTGATTTTCATACAAACTTTCATCCCCTATTTTATCCCCTTGGGGGTAGAATTTATCAAAATCCTTTCTTAGCGGATGCCTACATAACATCTACCTGCATGCCAAATTTCAGCCCGATCCCTCCAGTGGTTTGGGCTGTGCGTTGATAGATCACTATGTCAGTCAGTCACCTTGGAGTTTTATATAATTATTTAGATTGATGAATTAAGTAACATTGCAACATAATAAGCAAATGATGAGTGCGATACTTTCACTGTATCTTTCACCGGAGGAGGTGGACGTCCTTGACCGCGAGGCGGCGGGGGGCAGTGGGGCAGGGTGTCAGGGGGGGGCAGAGCTTGACTCACACGCCACGGCGGACCGTTACCACGCATATTTGTACCGCGACTTGGTTCTATTGGGTTGCTCATCAAGCAGATTAGTCGTTCCCCAAGCAAAGATAGTTTTAAGCGATAAGACCGGCCATTGTAAACATACATACATACGTATAAACCAGATATACAAAGCGGTGGTACCAACCCAGACGAAAGGCTGTCTGGGTTGGTGCCTCCACTTTGTTTATTTCTGCTGCCAAGCAACAGTGTGTAAGCACTGTCGTGTTTTGGTCTGTAGGACATTATGAGACATCATCTTATGTCTCGGGGTAACGAACGCAGTTCAGTGCCATACAGTGTTTTATAACTCAAAGTTCTGTGTAGTGTTGCTTCTGTTTATGGGCGTGGCGCATACAATCAGGCGAGCAACTTGCTCGACTCGTCATTCAATTAAATAAAAAATGTATAAAATATTATGCATCTCAATTACAGTAGGAAGGCGCGGCGCAATTACTGATCTATGCCAGAACATATACATACCAATTTAATGGCAGTATATGTAATAATCGGTACAATTACATAACCTGTTTAGTAAACAAGTCTTTATTTATTGTTTATATCAAACACGGAAGCCATTACCACATAACCATCCCATACGGGATTCCCCTCGATTATGTACTTAACTTTAATATTGTTTGTTTGTGCTCTGAATTTAGATTAACATATACAGGGTCACTCATGGATGCTCTCAGCAAGCAGGCAACTCAGGCTCACTAAGATCTATTCGACCCTTTTTTGAAACACTAATATTAAACAAAACAGCAGAAAACTCAATGAAAACGACCAATAGGTCATCAAAAACCTTCCCGCAAACTACCTTTACATTTCGAAAAGGCTTGTTATTTTATTGTTAAACGAATTTACAAGGGTATTTCTAGTTTTTAATTAAGTAAATTATTGATGAAGGCTTTTTGATTTTACAATTTTGAGTGAATTTACAAGTATATTTCTAGATTTTGAGTTAATTAATTTATTGGTAAGTCTTCCTTATATCATCCAACTTTAAGCGACAGAATAGCACCACCATTAAACTATTATTCTGAATTATGAAGTACTGCTAGGCATTGGACTGCGCTCCCCACCCCGAGATATAAGACGTTATATATCATAATGCCCAGTAATTCTAGTGACTTCAATATCCTTCAAATCGAAACAGTGCAACAAACAAAGCGGTGGTACCAACCCCGACGGCCTTTCGCATAAGAGGGACCTATCATTTAGTAACAAATCAAACAAATCCCAAAATTAGTGTGTCATAAATTACTGATACAACAAGTATACCAATTATTACAATGATGGTATTCCCAAGTCCGAAATACATAGCAGAGTTATGGAATATTTTGATTATGACGCGCGACCACCGCGTGTTTCGTAACTAGTCACTCTCAAGATCCTTTACACAAGCAGCATTGCACGTCCACCGAATTAATATTTCGTTAATGACGCAGGTGGACAGTGCGTATTACAAAATTCTATAGAAGGCTATAGCACACCATGTAAGTAACACATGTTATTGGATGATGCAAGTTCTTCGCGTTGATAGTGGTTTTGATTGATTGGTTGGTGTTCATTATTTTTTTGGTTTGGATCCTGAAGTAAAGTGTTTTTTTAATCCGAACACAGCAAAGTGACTGCATAACACCTGATGATAAACGTAGTGCAATCCAAAAAACCAGTGACCACCAACAAACAATGAGTTTATTGGTGGTCATCAGTGTCATGTCGGCCTTTATAAATGCTTCACTTTTCACAAAGGGAAAAAGCAAATCGAGGGGCCTGCGGCAGGACAGGCGGATACTGATTCAGGCACAGGGATACAAGGATGTACCCCTTACCCGCCCCAATCAACCATCAAACCATGTCACAAGCCCCTCGGGAAAACCGAATATACTGGCTGATCCTGGAAAACAATCCACACAAGGTGTGTGGGTCACTATGGCAGGTTTTAACACTATGTGTACGGTGGTCGCTATCCGGGTGGATATGAATATCATATCACCAGCAAAAGGTTCTACGCTTCTGCTATCTTACGCTTTTAATTTTAAAAGTGTCTTCTTTTGACGTATGCCTTTCGGATCAGCGTGGGGTTGTGGCGTGTGCTGTGAGCTGTCGTTTAATTTGTTTTGACATATGCGCTAAAAGCAAACTTTCGATAGTCGCATCACTTGCGTCGCCGCGTCTGTGCGAGAGTTGTTTACATGATAGTTGTTGTTTTTATGAATGGTAGAGCCACGCTGTAGACAGTTTTGTCTATGAATGAATGGGCCGGATCAACCGGTTGTTACTATTGTCTCACAGAAAACAGACTTAAAGTAGCTGTTTGCTGCTGCGTTTCGTACGGTGAGTGAAATATCCGGAGTCCCAAATCTCCGGCAACGGTCGGCAACGCGTCCATGATACTTCTGGTATTATGGGCCTACATGGACGGTGGACATCACTTACCATTAGGTAAACCACTTGCTCATTAGCCGGCCTTTTATGTATTATGAGGGTCTAGGATATGGATGAAAATACCGATTACATGACAAGTAGTAAAAATATGTTAGCGGAATACAATTTTGGTTTCGATCAACTTTCGATTTTATTTCGATGTAAATTCACTTTGACATTGTTTATTGATTTGAGAATACTTAAATAGACGACATTCTTGACGTTGAAACTGGATCGGAATCATATTTTTAGCATTTTTAATTACGAGAATGCGTCTAATGTTCTTAAATAAGAATTATAACCGTCAAAAAATCGATAGAATAGTGGGTAGCATATAAATTATTGTTTATATTTAAATTAGCTACACATATAAATTAATTCACAAGTATGGACACTATAATCATTTATTATGATGCTAATTGACCCTACGTGCTGGTCATAAAATAAGTTTTAATAACCTGTGTAGTGGCATTGCTTAAGTAATTGTAATAATAATATACACCTTATACATATTATGGTGTTTATGAGTATATTTTTAACCGACTTCAAAAAAAAGGAAGAGGTTCTCAATTCGACTGTATTTTTTATACTAAGGTAAGCTGACTGAAAGGACTGTGTTAGTGGCGCAGTTGTATTGCGTACGTGGTACGACTCAGTAGTCGTCTCAGCTCAGTAGCTGAGGTCTCAGGTTCGATCCCCGGTTAGGGTGAAGTGATATTGGGTTTTTCTATCACAAAATGCTTAGTATCAGCCCGAAGTCTGGAATTGTGCCCGGTATGGCGATAGGACGGAAATACGCTCCGCGAAATGTGAGTATACTGGTTCACCTCAGTCTACCCCTTCGGGGAATACAGGCGTGAGTGCTTATGTATGTATGTAATGTAAATTATTAGGTTTGTTTAAATAGGTTTGTAGAATCTTTATAAAACAATACAGTTCACTTACGTGAGATAAATAGATGTCTTATCTCTCTACTACACGGGACCTGATGTTAAAATACACTACCTACCTACTTCTATAATAACTATAATATTTATATATAATGTGAAGCCGGTGTGGGCTTCACATTATATCAAAGTAGCAAAGGTAATGTAATATGTAAATAGCAGGAAAGTATATTATGTCGTCGAACACTGACCCCTAAAGCACAGGGTCCTCCCAATTTCCGAGTCAGAGTTATCAATCACTTACCTCACATTTTAACCTCATCAATGTTAGTACATACATACAGATTACTATTGTGTAATACAGTTGTGTATATAAATAAATCATGTTAACTGTCAAGAGATATTGCGTCCCTTGACGAAATGGTCGGCAGAATTATGCAGGCTTGAGTTTTTTTAATTGATTGAATGACGAGACGAGCAAGGCGCTCGCCTCATGGCAAGCGCCACGCCCTCCAACAAACAGAAGCATCACCACACAGAAGTTTCATTCAGCCTTCCTATCATGATCACGGGGCTTTTTATGTTATATGGGGCGACCCACCGTGTGACCCTCACAATCCGCAACGAGAACTAAGTTTCGCCACTGTCTCGTCCGTTGAACAGCAGAGTGTACGATGTGCAGGTCAGTTTCGGACTTTGGATGTGGGCGGCCCACTTACACTCCCTCGTATCAAATCTCAATGTAATTAAATAATGACAACATCATGTGCTAGTCACGGAAGGTCTCAATTATTTCATAATGTGAGTGAGACATCGATGGTACAAACGTTGCTGAATAATGAAGCGACGTGACTCCAGTTAAATAATATAGTGGGCGAGTGTTGACCTCCGTGACGCGATAGCTTTGAACTGTGACACATTTTATTGGACAATCTACGACTTCGGTGGAGATTTATGAATCGGCGAGGTATTATCCTACTTATATTATAAATGTGAAAGTTTGTTTGTTTAGATGTTTGGATGTTTGTCCGTCAATCACGCTGAAACTACTGAACGGATTTTGATGAAATTTGGTATACAGACAGGGTATGAGCTGACTTGGGTGATAGGCTACTTTTTATCCTGGAAAAACCAGATCACGCGGGCGGAGCCGCGAGCAAAAGCTAGTTAGAACTAAAATAAAACTTCTTAGGTCGGACAATTGCAATTTATGTTTTTATTATTTATTTATTTTTTTATCCTGGCCCGGCAAAATGACTACGCCACACCTGATGGTAAGTGTAGCGCAATCCAAGAATAGTGTCGACCAACGAAAAACAGTGTGTCTATCGTTGGTCGGCACGATCAAGCTGGCCTGCAAAGGGTCAAAGGGGAGGGGAAGGAAAAAGGGATGGGAAAAGGGTTAGGATCAGGGAGCAAGCCCCCTGGGGAGAACCGGATATACACTGGCTGACCCTGGAACGCGACCCACACAAGGTGGGCCACTATGGCAGGTTTTAGCACCAATGTACGGTGGTCGCTATCCGGTCGGATACAAGTATCCTCCCACCAGCAAAATTTCGGGAAAATCACCATGAGTAGCCCGGGTTTGGAATTTGTGCTGGATGTGATATCAGTAATAATAGTTAATGTGGTGTAGTAATTTCACCTCTGTCTACCCCGGAGGTGCAAGCTCAGAGCTATGTATGTATGTAATACTTTCAGGCTATGAAGTCCTAGCAGGCCGGGATCTTGCCGACCTACACTATTCATGGATTGCGCTACACTTACCATCAGGTAAGGTAGGGTAGTCACTTTGCCGAGCCAAGATAAAAAGAAATATTTATTAAAAATCTGCGACTTATTTATTTTTACCAGCTTCCAATGGTTTTTGTTTGAGTTCGAATGTTTTATGAGAGTCCTCCATCGCAATAACTAGCTACACTAGATTAGAAGACACAAGGATGACCAGTTATCACCCATAAAATACATTTTAGCAGAAAATATAGACGAATGTAAAGACAATAAAGCTAAATAAATAAATAAATAAAGCTGAATGGGGAGTCCTGTTATTGGCCTATCATGGAACTGGTATAATGTATTTAAGGGAAACTATGTATTTTGTGTCTATGTATTTGTCTAGTCCAATAATAAATGTTTCTTTATTTCTTCTTCTTTCTTCAATACACACGTCTCGTAACGTCCAAACCCGGCTTAATTTAGTTGAAGTTTAGGCCCTTCATCTGCTTTTCTAGAAATCAACAATGTGTTTACCGGATAAAAATAATATTTTAGGGTATAAAATGTGTTGCTGAAGACATACCAATAGGGTTGCCTAAAAAAATATGGTCAAGGATATATCATATCCTAAGATATATTTTTCATCCGGTAAACAGATGGGTGAAGGTCGATGTTACCCGGGATCTTAGACCATGTGTCCTCTTTATCGTTAAAGTGGTAAAGGCCACGCGCGAGCGTACGTGAATCGGCTCGCGTGTCGTGACGCCGCGTGACGTCATACGACATACACGCCCACCATATGCCATCACCACTCAGATGTAGATTTACTAGTGGAAAACATCAGAGCCTCGGAAAATATTCGTTGCTCGGTATGGAGATAAGCTTCGTCCCTATCACATAATGGTTCGGTAATAAACACTATGAACTGTGGGTACACGGCATACAACTCCAATTGTACCTCTACGTACCCCTTCGAGCATACAGACGTAATAATGTCATACATGTATGTTTACAAAATTCCTTATAACATGCTTTTTAACACATGATATTTTAATTAGCTTGTAGTTTTTACAATTGCCGTCAATCCCTCTGCGGAGAAAGCACAATCAGACTCTAAAAAAATATTTGTCTGAGGCAGTATATGTAATTGTATAGATACGTTTACGGCAGGAGTAGTAGCACAGCTGGCGGGAGATCCACGCCGGGTGTCGGTTTTGAGGTGACGCCCGACCTAAAATAACCCGAAATAAATACTCAAAAATTGGGAACCTCTACCTTTTTGAAATCGGTTAAACTACATTAAAAATATCATTTTAAAATTTTCATTCGTGGGGTGACTGACACTGGGCCTTGGGGCTGGGACTTGACACTGGGCAGGAGACCGCAACGCGCGACGGTTTCCAATGAATTTTATACAAGGCAGACGTGTCTCTATCGCCTTACTCGCGTCACGTAGTCTCCCTCTACCGGCCGTGTACCTCAAAACAGGGTCTAACGGAGAACGGTCTGACGGAGGTCTTGAGTCGTGAGTAGCAACTAAAATGGATTGACAGTTATAACACGACAAGGGCTAAAAAGGAATATTAGTGTCACACCATTATCATGGGACGCGAATAAGCACAGAACTGTGGGTGTTGCTAGATGCACCACTTTATCAATCCTAATTTACAGATCGTTCCTACAAATGATCCAATAAGAAGAAAAATTAAATACTAAAGTTTCACGACTTTATTTTTGGAATCAATCTTTAGATGTAGATTGAGATTTATTATAAGTGGTACGGCCACGCTATAGACTTTTGTCTACAGCATAAATGGGCCAAGGTGTGTTAAAACGATTGTCTTACAGAAAACCGACGTCAACCAGTAGCTTGCTGTTGAGTTCCGTACGGTGACAATAAGTGATATTTCTGGAGGCCCGAATCCCCTTCCCTTTCCATTCCCCACTCCTTGCAACATATCCATGGTTCTTCCCGCATGAGGAAACTTACTTTTTCGTGTAACAGCCTCTGCTATAAAAAAAAAATAGTAAGAATTGCCATAAATATTTTATTCACTAAAGAACCATGGATAGATCATAGAATGACGGCAGACCACAGTCTTATGGTGTACGTGCGGTGGCCGGTGACCGGTGACACAGGCCTCCTCATTAGTATGCTACCTCGCCCGGAACTAGACCCTGTAGTGCCCTTGCCGGCTCGCTTGGTACGCTTAGCGTATGCTTGTGGTCAGTTTATTTGTGGGATTATCCAAAATTATATAGTTTCCGTGGCGGTTCTGTGTTTATGGTTGGTAAGGTATACCTGCATTGAATATACAACCTTTGGTTAACCTCGCTTATATTAATATAGTATCCGCCACGAAAAAACAGTCTAAAAAGGTTTTTTTTAATCCGAGCACGGCAGTGATTGCACTGCACCTGATGGTAAGTGCAGTAAAGTCCAAAAAAAACAGCGACCTTTAGCAAATAATGAGTTTACCGGTGGTTACCAGAATGATGCCGGCCTGTATAAATGCTTCTTGACATTTCGAAGACGAAAGAAGCGAATCGAGGGCTTGCGACGGGACAGGCGGATGATCAATGCAGGCACAGGGATATAAGGATGTACCCGTATACCCACCCCAACCAACGATCAAGTCATGTCGCAAGCCCCTCGCGCTAACCGGAAATACACTGGCTGGCACGCGGCACGCGTTCTACACAAGGTGTGTGGGTCAGGCAGGTTTTAACACCATGTGTACAGTGGTCGCTATCCTGGCGAATATAATTCTCCTACCACCAGCATGACTGTAGCATCGTACCGCAATAATGAAGGGACCTGTTAGGAGGGGGCTTAAAAAAAAAAATATGATGTCCTGTCGTCAACCAAAAGAAACGTGTAATCCAGATGACGTACTTCTCTCCTTTGAGGTGTCACGATTACTTCATCAGAACGACAAAAAATTATTATAGTCTGCCTCATTTTTCAATTGATCTAATAAAGTCAATGATGGTGAGTCAGTTGGAGTCATGCCTTGTGACGTTATATGGATGCAAATATGCAATAACATTTCAAACCAAATCTAGTAAAAACTTAGATGTTGATTTTATTATGCTGAATTCAATAACATCAATCAATAATTTAAAGTTCTGTTTTTCATAATTGTACGTGGGAAATGGTCAATTAATGTGTTTTTTTTATATGCGAAATTTAACCTTGTTAAATCTAATAAATTTAGCAAAATAAAATCAACATCAAAATTTTTACTTGAAGTGGTTTTAAATGCTATTGCATATTTGCATCCATATGTGAGTTCTCTGTCGACGTCACTGTAGGCTAGGTCATGCGCGCGGTCATACATCCGCTCCAATCATGTGGCGCTTAATTGACATGAAATGAACAGACACACGTGGCATATGGGCGAGTAATGTTTGTGTGATCCACAGATATTTGTTTCGGGTCTCGGTGTTGTGGAACCGCAAGTCCCTCGTAGTTTCTGATACTTACAGTACAGGTTAACCTATGTGGTGTGAATAAAACGTCACATTGAAGTGAAATGAGATGTGAATGAGATTTCCGGAGATTAAAACCACTCCCTCTCCAAGGTTAAAATCCCTTTTTCATAAATAACGGCAATGCATGATTCTTCTGTGATTATGGGTGTATATGGACGGAGATCACTTACCATCAGATGACTCACTTGCTTGTATCCCGGCTTGATACCAACATAACGGGAACTAAGTGACGCCATTACCTCGTCCGTTAAACTGCAGAGAGGCTTAGAGCCTCAGATATTGGTGGCCCACTTACACAATATAAACATAATAAGTACGCTTGTTTCCGACATTTGCTATAAAAAAAAGAACTTTAAAGCCCTAGTAAAGTAACACTAGAGCAAGAGGCGATGTATTTCCATAGTGAAATTAAAACGATTGCACCATGTAATCAACGGTATTTCCTAAGGCGAGTAAAATATGGAAAACTTTCGTAAAAATATGCACATATCTATCACGGTTTTCCATTGGAAAATATCGCCCGCATTGCGCCTGCGCATCGTGCGTAATATTTGTTCATGTGCTGACAGCCGACATCTTCCATGGCGACCGGAATAGTTTTACAAACTGTGTTGGTTTATAAGGTTACATTAAGTAAACCCCTTGTAACATTCCGACGAAATCCTTCATGATACTTAGTGGCTCACCCACAGTGTGGTTTGTTAACCCCGAAACAAAACAGTTTGAAGTCTTGGTCTGCCTGTGCCTTCGCAGCTCTCAAAGTGTTGGACTAAAGTTAGGTCTTGAATCCTATGAATTTGCCGTCCTTTTTAGAAAAAGAGAAACACGGAGCTCGGATTTCCTCTACTAATATTGGCCTTATGGAATTTGAAATCAGTGTGACGGAATAAAACTATTTTTATTTATTTTATTATAAATCACTTATAATATAGTACAGTACTTATAAAACAGTATATATAGTACAATACTATATATAATACAATACTTATAATACAGTATAAGTTAATAACAACGTGACATCTATTATGTTAGATACAAACTATTATTTATTTCATGTGCGCGTCCCATGATAATCTTAAATGAATGTTTGCCTACTTGTGTGTTGGTTTTTTATTATTTTCTGCTTTGTACTGCATTTCTTGTTTTGTAGTGTGTCTCGAAAAGGGCTGAATAAATACTTTCTTTCTTTATTTATAAAGCCTCTTATTCATTTTCTTTCTCCGTAATGTTTGCTGGTGGGAGGATACTTGTATTCGACCGGATAGCGACCACCGTACACTGGTGCTAAAACCTGCCATAGTGGCCCACATTGTGTAGGTCGCGTTCCAGAGTCAGCCAGTGTATATCCGGTTCTCCCCAGGAGGCTTGCCCAGTGATCCTAATCCTTTTCCCATTCCTTTTCCTTCCTCTCCTTCTTGGCCCTTTGGCAGGCCGGCATGATCTTGCCGACCTACGATGGACACATTGTTTATCGTTGGTCGACACTATTCTTGGATTGCGCTACACTTACTATCAGGTGTAGCATAGTCACTTAGCCGAGCCAGGAAAAAAAAAATGTTATCAACTTTGAGATTATTATATCAAGAAATTTTATTTTTAACCCCCCGATAAAAAAGGTGTTTAAAATTTGATGTGGTATAGCGCATAAGCAAATGAACCGATTTGAACGCGGTCTATTTTGTTTGAAAGCTGGTTAATCGATATAATTTTTAGCTATGTTTGACGAAGATCTAATCAGTTTAAAAGTTGCCGATGTTTTTCTTATCGATGTCGGGGGATTTTTAACTGTTAGATAATTATAGTAAATATCAACAATCATAAACAATCCATTCCAAACACGAATTCATCAATGGATTTTAAAAACAAAAAGCCACAACGAGTTTAAACCCGTTCAGACCGAACTAAACCGAAACAATACAGCTATAGAAGATAATACCTCAGCAGGAGTCGTTAATTATTTTCGACAAAAGAGTTTTTACAAGCCGGATGCCTATCATCTACCGGACCGTACCACTAACTAGAACTCGCCAATTGTAATAAATATTTGTTTGTAAGCGCCGGCGCTAACTGCGTCATACGCTTTTACAATGCGGCGGATTAGGGCTGCCACCTTGCACTTGTATAGGAAATTTCTCATTTTTTTAAATTACATTAAAAAAGGTTATTTTACTTGTTTTTTTTGCACATTTTGATGGATGAAAGGATTAACTCTTGTTAATAGTAGAGGGCAATATTATTATAATACGTATCTTATATTATGTCGAGGCTTTGACATTTTCTGTCTTAAAAACTAGCTTTATAACTATGTAGTTTTGTTGAAGTTTCGCACTCAAACGGCGAAAATGTATGAAAATATGTATGATTGAGTAATATACGAAAGAGGAGTGTCAGGCTCGTAGCTTGTGGCAGTCAATAGTTTCTGCCTAACCCCATGGGATATAAGCGTGGGCGTGTATGAATAGATTTACTGGGGTTTGCTTAGTAAATTAGTGAAACTGGGATTTGTGAGAAATCACATGCGTACTGCCATGCTGTAGACAGTTTTGACTCTACAGCACAAATAAGCCGGCTCGATCGGGGTGGTAACACTGTCTCATAGAAAAAACCGTCGTGAGACACCAGCTTGCTGTTGAGGTTTTTAGGGTATATCAAATTTCTCTTCTTTCGCTATACAATCTATACTTCTCTGGAACGCACTCCCAATCAGGTTGTGCACTACACGAGTAGCTTTCAAAATACGAGTTCGTCAACTATTGTTGGACGGAGTGGCAGAATTACATTAATTTGTTTTATATATTATATAATATATGTATTATATTGTATAGATTTAAGTATATTTTATTATATTTAGTATTATTGTATTTTTTTTTATTTATAGTATTTTAATGTTTAATATTTCTTAACTTAACAATATGTATTCTTCTTTGTTTTTTGCACCTACTTTGTTCATCTCTGCACTACCCTAAGGTTGACTGGGAGAGAATGCCTTTGGCATTAAGTCCGCCTTTATACATTTTGTATATAAAGTGTAAAATAAATAAAATAAATAAATTTCCGGAGAATCAAATAAATCCCTCCCCCTTTTTCTAATGCCTTTTAATTTCCTTTAAGACCGGCAAAGCATTCGTCATTATTCTGGTACTGCTGACTGTGTGCATGGGCAGTGGACAACGCTTATAATTAGGTGAACCAACCAACAATCACCACCGAAATCAGTTCAGCTGTTTTAGTGATGCGCAAACTAATGACAGACTGACAGCAGGATTTTTAATGTTTTATGATATGCATAGATGTGGTTTTATACATATTTTTTATAATTTATGACTCATTATTGCATTTTAAAATACAATAAAGCACATTTAGCTGCATTTTATTGCATCATTTATTACTAAGTAGGTAATTACCTGTCGATGACGAATTAATTTAAAAACACCACAGGAATTCCGGAAAGGAATGTCCCGGATCAAACAGCCCTGTCTCGGTACTCGGAAACTGTGTGATGCACATGTGACCTTATGACGTAAGGTGTAAGAATTTGGGGCGGTATCCGGTGATGGAGCGGGATGGTATGTGAAAAAAAAACGTCAAGCTTGGGAGCTTGTGACCGGTCGGTCGATGGGAAAGTACCTTTACATACCACTTGATTGATTTCGGAAAATTTCCTTTCATTTACTTAAAGAATTATATCGAATCTATAATTTTGTCTGAATTCCAAAGTTACATTCTCTTTATGCCTATTAAAATATTTAATATTTTTAGGGCCCCAAATATCTTAATTATGCACAAACATTTTTGATAAAGTTAGAAATTATGCAATTTTTAACCCTTGACCTTGTGTCTAATTCGAAAACGAATAATATTATAATAAGATATATTATTATCACTAATTCTCATTCTGTTTTTTATATGAAATAAATGCATAGGTCATTTATATAATCAAACCGTAACCACGACTGGTGTAACTGGGGCGAAACCTCGGGAAAGAAATAAATAAATAGATACTTGTAACTTCAAACACTACGCGATTAAGACTCTTTTAAATATATTATAGCTTTTAAAATATGATATATATAATATCATATTTTATTAACTCATTTTACGAAATGTAGCAGCTAACTGCTACATTAAAGTGGTTGTCTGTGAATCAATGATACTGACCGGATCGAGTTGGACAAGTCATGCTACAGCATAGAAAAATATTAACACAAATCCTACCACATAAATCAATTCATAGCGTCAAAATTCTTAAAAGTAATTTTGTAGCTTTGTCTTTTCGTCAACATCATTTATATTTGTTTTCTCAAGAATTACTTAACACCAGCATTCGAACAATAAAAGCAAAAAAATATGCAAACAATAACATTCAAGCCTCATACAAACATTTTCATTCATAAACGCATGACTCACTCGACAGGATTTGCCGAAAGGACGGCGCCGTTTACCGCTTTCAATATTTTAAATATTCACAAAGGGCATAGAAAGAAAAAAAAAAACAACCACAGACAAGGGATCAAAGACAACTGCTCTTTAAGAGTGGGAAGCGTGAAATTTAGCGAAATGACAACCATAACTGTCAAGTTGTCGGCATTTCTTTGGTATGACATCATTACGGGTCTAAAATAGAATATAATCAGAGAGTCTAACATGAGCACGATAAGATATTTCCCACGGTTGTGAGAAAACTATCGATAATCAATATCTCAGATATATAAGATAAAACCGACACAATTAAAGCTTTTTTTTATAGCATAGGCCGGCAAACAAGCAAGTGGGTCACCTGATGCTAAGTGATCTCCACCGCCCATGTACGCCCACCACCAGAAGAATCATGGGCGCCTTGCCGACCTTAAAGGAAAGGGATAATTAAGGATTGGGAAGGGGAGGGGATTTGGGCTTCCGGATATCTCACTCACCGTACGAAACGCAGCAGCAATTCGCTACTTTACGTCGGTCAATCAGTGATCATTGAGCCGGCTATCTGTTACTGTTAAACTACTGTGCTGTTGGTAGGATATTCATATCCGCCCGGATAGCAACCGCCGTACACATAGTGTTAAAACCTGCCATAGTGACCCACACACCTTGTGTGGAACGCGTTCCAAGTTCTCCCGTAGGGCTTGCTATGGTTGGTTGGAGCGGGTATAGGGGTACATCCTTGTATCCCTGTGCCTGCATCGGTCATCCGCCTGTCATGTCGCAGGCTCCTCGATTTGCCTCTTCCCTCTCCGAAAAGGGAAAAAGCATTTATACAGGCCGACATGATTCTGGTGACCATCGATAAAGTCATTGTTTGTCGGTGGTCGCTAGTTTTTTGGACTGCACTACGCTGACCATCAGGTGTAGTGCAGTAACTTTGCTGTGTTAGGATAAAAAAAAACTGTACTGTTGTACTAAGCCCTTAAAATTTGTCACAGTCAAACGAATCGACAGAGACTACTGCGTAGGGTTAGTAATTAAAGGTGATTTCTATAGACTCGACTTAGTTGTCCAGAAAGTGACTTCGAGAATAAACTTCGATATAAACACACCAAAGTCAACTTTCTAAAAGTTCATCTTACGTAGATATTTTTTTAAAAACGACCATAAATAATTCATTTTTTAAAATGGTACTCGTCACAGAAGAAACGAGAGTAAATGTTTTAATTATATAAAAATGTATACTAATATTTTGTAACCTGATGTCATTGTAAGTCGAACTCACGGGGCGATCGAGTCACCTTATTGTTAGTTCAGACTTAGCGAACTCATTTTCGTACAAAACGACTTGACTAAAATCCAAGTATGTTCTATAGATCCCAGGCTAAGATTCCGTTGGTACTGATTAAAGGCCGAATGCTAGAAAATAGGAGTGGTAGAGCCACGCTGAAGACAGTTTTGTCTCCAGCATGAATGGGCTGGCTCGACCGGGTCGTTACCACTGTCTCACAGAAAACCGACGTAAAGCAGCGGCTTGCTGCTGCGTTTCGTACGGTGAGTGAGATATCCGGAAGCCCAAATCCCCTCCCCTTCCCGATCCCTAATTATCCCTTTCCTTTAAGGTCGGCAACGCGCCCATCCTTCTTCTGGTAGTGGGCGTACATGGGCGGTGGAGATCACTTACCATCAGGTGACCCACTTGCTCGTTTGCCGGCCTATACTATAAAAAAAAAATATTATAAATCCTTCTTTTTCATCAGTTAAAATAGTAAAAACTGCAAACCCACGTCTGTTGTTAGGGGCACAACTTGTATCATCCCATATTAAATTGCCCACTCATGAATCAATAAGATCATGTTGCACGTAAAGGATTCCAGTGGAACTCGTCATATTAGCAAATATGTAGTTTATGCGTATAGGATTGAACTCGGCAGCTTCCACGCAGTGGGCGCATAGCTGGCTTCAAAACGGAAGGCCGTGGGTTCGATTCCCGCATCGAGAAATGTTGTTGCAGTCCACAAATACCCCACTTTATTATCGGTTGTTCAAACCGGAAGAATACTGATAATGTCGACAGGGAAAGGCAAAATGACAATGGATTTTGCGGTAGAGCATTTTAAAGTTGTTTTTCACGATACAAATTCCTATTTTAACTCCTGGATAATTTTCAGAAATAAAAATATTTTTTTGAATCATATTTCTTCCTAACATAATTATAATTTTTATAGTACTATATCGCACTATCCACATTATAGGGATTGATAAAAAGAAAGCCTAATATTTTATTTTAAGGTTGACTGGGAGAGAATGCCTTTGGCAATAAGTCCGCCTTTATACAGTGTATGTATATAAAGTGTAAAATAAATAAATAAATAAATATTTTCTCGAAGCATTATGTTAGTCGCGCTGATGTTAAAGTTCTAGTGGTGCACTTGAGCCGATCATAGTCATACCCAAAATGACGCTGGTCTTCTGAGCAATCTTTGAGTAGGAGTAGGAATGATCATTTAAATTTTCTGTTACGGTACATTGCGGTTACGTATTACTCACTATGACATACTGTTACAAATATGTAACTTCCTTTTTAATTTAGATTCTCTGTATATCACTGATTGAGAAGTTAAAATAAGATTTTTTATAAGTTATATGTGTAGGCATATCGTCAAATGAAATGAAGTAGTTTATTATATTAAGTAAGCTTAAGTGAGTACAATAAATAAATAAATGAAAATTATTTATAGAAATCAATATCAACTAATTTATACATAGCATCAAAATACTCTAGGCAATTACACTAAATTTATTCACTTATCTAATTATAATTTTGAAATATTTTTACTATGATAATGTCCAGAATTGTTAAATATTGGAGGGGGTATGGGCCAAAGGCATTTCGTCAATACAAAGGTAATGGTTTTTTGAGTAGAGCCACGCCGTAGATAGTTTTGTCTACAGCAGGAATGGGCCGGCTTGACCGGGTTGTTACTAAAACGACGTAAAGTAGTGGCTTTTCGTACGTTGAGTGAGTGAGATACCCGGAGGCCCAAATCCCCCTCCCCTTTCCAATCACTTCATTTTCCCGGGCGGTGGAGATCATTTACCATTAGGTGACCCACTTGCTCGCATCAATAAAAAATCATATAAATTAACCTACTGGATAATCTTCAGTAAAACTTATATTATATAGAAACATATTTTTTCGTAACATTTATGATTTTTTTCGTAAAAAAAAACTTTACAATGCTCTACCGTAGAGTTTACGTTTTGGCGCTTTTGCATTTTAACCTTTTCAGTGACTCTATTTATCGTATTGTACTATTACACATACAAGTACACGGAAGTACGGTAGTACATAGTAGAAGTATAACGGAAATTACAACAATGGCCGATATGGAATCACTATGACACGTTTACTTACATATAAATTATGTATCACTTTATACGCAAGTTATCGTGGGGTTATACGCAAATATAATATTCGGGACTGACTAAAACGTGACAAATTACGAAGGGCTTCTTCCTCATACGAATATTCTACTATGTATTGAGGCTACCATAATTATAAAGAGGACGATTAAACAGTTTTGTATTTTTTTAGTTTTCTTGTAGGCATGTCTCCTCACGATGTTTCCTTTAACGTTAGGGTAAGAGATAAACAGGTGCAGTGTGTAATTTAGATAAATAAGAAGTAAATATACTTGAGGCTAGTTTAGAATTTGCGACTTTCGTCCCTACCACTCCTCATTGTTCATGATACCTACGATACAGGTTAACCTAGAGTGGAGCCAGGTCGTGTGTGACTGTTGGGACTAATTATATCTGTGCATGACTGAGAAGGAATATTTTACCGATTTATAATGATTTTCATCTTACAAAACCGTTTGGATTGATTGAACCAGTAGTTCTTTCTGACTGTCGGATGCGGGCCTTCAGGCCACAACATCCACATCTCGTCTCGTCATTTAATCAAATACAAATAATCATATAGTATATTTGTCAGTTGAGGCGTAATTGATGATAAAATTAATCATATATGTACCGTACATATTATTTTCTATACAGATTTTATTTCCAATAGATGACACATAGAATCCTGTTACAGAAATAGCGATTGGTTGATGCATTTATAGGTATCAGTTATTAATAAAGCGCTATTTTAAGAGCAGGTAATTATTTCATCCATTGTTTATTCACGCCATATTTAGAATTAAGCCGCAGCGACTTGCCGATAACTGTATTACTCAGAGATCAGAGTCTCCGTAGTGCGCAAGCAATATCGCACATGCGTAAGCTACCACGTGTTGGAAGCAAACGGGAACGGGACTTCATAGGGATCACTGACTTCAGTAAGATGACCATATTGTAAAGAGAAAGGCTATAAAACGTATAAAAACATGTATATAAAAAAAAATATATATATGGTAAATAAATATATATACTAAAACGCTAATACGTGAACTTTACGATAGAACATTTTAAAGTTGTTTGTAAAATAAACATTCATGATAAATATATTAGCAAAAAAATTGTATTCAATAAAATACTTTGCCTGCCTCGGTGGCGTAATTGTATTGTGTACGCGGTACGATTGTTGTGCTGAGGTCTCGGGCTAGATCCCGCGTCGGGTCAAATGATGTTGGGTTTTTCGAAATGTTGGTGTACTGTTTACACCTCTGCCTATCCATTCGGGGATTACAGGCGTGAGTGCGTATGTGTGTATAAATGGTATGAGCGCCATATAAGGTGTGCCGAAATTATTTGCGCTAATATTTTCCACACTTATTCATCGGCAGTGACACATTCTATCATCAACGTGACATAATTCGGTTATTACCTTCAAATAATAGAAGGTTAAATCATTTTCCTAAAATGTAATTAGTAAAATAATTAATTATTATAACAATTTGCCTTAAACAATAAATGTACTGTATGTTACAAGTAAATTTATTTAATTTATTAGGAATGACAAATGGGAAGGCTGTGGCTTAGGTTAAATTAAATACAAAAATATGTAGTCATAATGAAGCTAACAGCTATCCACGTTAATAACAAGTTTGTCAAGTCACGTCGATTTTTTGAGTCATCAATGCTGTAGACAAAACTGCGTACAGCTCGGCCGTGTTCAGAAAATCTCATATACTGTGTTATATTCAACTCATACTCCGATATCATTTGCTGGTGGGAGGATACTTGTATCCGACCGGATAGCGACCACCTTACACTGGTGCTAAAACCTGCCATAGTGGCCTACCTTATGTGGGTCGCGTTCCAGGGTCAGCCAGTGTATATCCGGTTCTCCCCAGGGGGCTTGCCCCCTGATCCTAACCCTTCCTTTTCCTTCCCCTCTCCCATGGCCTTTTGGCAGGCCGGCATGATCTTGCCGACCTACGATGGACACATTGTTTATCGTTGGTCGACACTATTCTTGGATTGCGCTACACTTACCATCAGGTGTAGCGTAGTCACTTTGCCGAGCCAGGATAAAAAAAAAAAGATTTTTATGAATGAGAGTCCATCGTCCCCGTAAAATGTAAACGCAGATCGTCCAACGGCCATCGACCGCACGACTCGTCGCCCCTCGCCCGCCGCGCGCCGCCCGTACCTCACTCCACGATCCATTCATTGACTAAGCTGCTAAGAATGTTGATTGAGATTTCTTTTGCAATGTTTTGATGACGATGGGTGCTGACATAATATAGTGTATTCAAGGATGGTAACTCTACTGTATTAGGGCTTAATCTGTAAAAGTAGTGGTGATATGGTTAATAAATAAATAAAAAAAAATTAGGATAAGAATCTGTAAGTTGTACTTTTTTATAGCATAGACCGGCAACTGGGTCACCTGATAGTAATTGATCTACACCGCCCATGTACGCCTACAATACTAAAAGAATCATAGGCGCTTTGCCGACTTTAAAGGGAAGGGATAATTAAGGAATTTTATGATGGTATTTTCCGAAATTTCATTAAGGGTACATTGTAAATTCAAAATATTCGAGGCCGATCTTAAAGGAATGGAAATTGTGTAGGATAGAAGCGAATTGGATAGCTGGATATTTCACCCACTTTACGCAACGCAACGCTAGCTGCTATGTCTATCGGGTTTTGCAAAACAATGGTACTACCCCAGTCCGTCTATTTAACTTGCAAAGTTGTCTACAGTCTCACAGAAAACCGTCGTAAAGTAGCGGCTTGATGCTGTGTTTCGTATGGTGAGTGAGATATCTGGAGGTTTAAATGCCCTTTCCCGTCCCAATCCTTTAATTATCCCTTCCCTTTAAGGTCGGTAACGCGTATATGATTCTTCTAGCATTGTGATTGTACATGGGCAGTGAAGATCACTTACCATCAGGTGACCCACTTACTCGTTTGCCGGCCTATGCTATGAGACAATGTTTGTGTAGATATATGTTTTGTAATGTTGTTACAAGTTTGTATAGTAATTAATCTTCTTTTCTTTATGTAGAGCGCTTGTAACACGTTTGTATCGATATAACAATAATTTATACAATCTTCGTGGCGCAGTGGGCGAGTCGCAGGCTGTGACACGAGACGTCGCGGGTTCAATTCCCGAACCGAGACAAATGAGTGTGTGACCCCATATAAATTCTCAGACATGCAGGTTCCCTCACGATTTTTTCTTCACGTTACAGCAGGCGATTATTAATAATTAATACACACGTAACTTAGAAAAGTTAGAGGTGCATGCTCTTGGGGCTGGTTTCGAACGGCGAATTTCGTCTCGACAGGCCGTAGCAGTCCCCGTTGAGCTATGGCTGCATATCACGAGAATAAAGAATATTACTTCTTAATATTATTTCGCCATAAATGTATATTTTGTAGTAGGTACTCAGTCATTACTGTAATTAGTGTGAGATACCGTAATAAATGTATTTTCTTTCTTTCTTTCTTTCTTAATCTATGTTACACAATATCACCATGTCGCGAGTCTGTGTGAATTAATCAAATGATTTTATTGTTTGTCAATGAGTTGGTTGCGGTTAACCGCCACCACTTGCGACCATCACCTGTCGTGGCCAAGTGTCAAAATTTCTCGTTAAATATGACCTCTCAATATTTATACCTCCTCTAAAATTAATAGAGGCGTTTCACCAATCCTCGCACCACTAATTTATTGTGGACTACGATACAAAGTCGTCGTAGTCGCTATCCCATGAAGCCCAAATTATTAGATACCATTTGTTGGATGTTTATTGTACCTACACCTCGTCTTATATTTTCTTGATAATTCTTTCCATCCAATGGTTGCCTGGAAGAGAGCCTGCTTGCCTGCTTTTAGTGATAAGACCGCCACTTGTGGCACATTTGTTTGCTGTTTATTGTCTATTATTGTTTTTGTATTTGTGTATACAATAAAGAGTTACTACCTATCTATATATATCTAAAAACGGATCAATACAAATACGTAGAGCAACGAGCCCACTGATTTTTATTTTGAACTAGCTTTTGCTCGGGGCTCCGCCCGCGTGGTCTGCTTTTTCCGGGATAAAAAGTAGCCTATGTCCTATTCTGATGTATACATAAGCTATATTCTTGTAAGGTTTTATTAAAATCCATCCAGTAGTTTTTACGTGAAAGAGTAACAAACATACATCCATCCATCCATGCATCCATCCATACTTACAAACTTTCGCGTTTATAATATTAGTAGGATATAGCCGTAAGTTTGTGCCGTCTATAGGTTGATGGGTCTATGTTATTAGATAATTATTTAACAACAATGTGATGCCATAACTGAATTTCTGTAAATCATTGTGGTTAGTTTAGAAAATGAAAGGTTAAATTAGAAACTACTACTTTCTGTTAAACCATTGATTAAATATCATTCAGTAAACACTTTGTCTAAAGAAACAGATAGTATTATAACACTTTTTGGTAAATTTTCTCTCAAAATGGAAAGTAAGCATCACCACCCGATGATACCAGATTTGAGAAAATCCTCATAAATAAAGGCATAATATTTTTTTAAGAAGAACTTTATTTTAAAATCATATTTGTTTTGTCAGGAAGTTCCCGTCTTCAGTATATATATAACAATGAATAGTTAGTTTAGCATTCAAGGATAATGTACCCACTTACCTCAAATATGTGTAAACTGTGACTTTTATTGTATAAAAATGGTCATTTAATTGTATTATTTAAAAATAGTTAGATTACTTTATCATATAGCTCAAAATAAAATTAACCACATTTGAGTCGGTGCTTTCATTTTGTATGTTCATATTGGAGAAAGAATTTCCCGAATCGGTTTAGTAGTTTATTTATTTATTAAGTCGCAACAACATTGTAAATACCAACATATTATACATAAATAATCAATGAAATTAAACGCATGTCGAGTATATCAATAATTATAGTTGCAAACGTCCTTGCAATATAAAAAGAATTACATCTAGTTTACGCATAAAAGTTGTTATCTAATTAATCTGTACAGTACTCTTTATTTTCAAAGGATTTTTTTACATTATTTACATTTTTTTTACATTTATATATTAGTTACAAACAAAATATAAAAAACAATTTAAAAATATAAAAACATTACCCTCCAATGGCGAGGCCTAGGACCCAAGCCACCGGCGGTTAGGACCCTAGAGAGAGAAAGAAAGAAAGAAAGAAAGAAAGAAAGAAAGAAAGAAACATTTATTGCTGGCACACATATAACAGACAATGACATAGAAAAGAAAAAAAAAAATCTATTATAATTAATTATTTAACTTAAACTAAAACTTATTAATGATTATTTAATACATGCCAGCAAAGGTACCTCCCATTCAGCTTAATGTTGCAGTACGACCTAAGCCACGTCCTCACAATGCGTGCCGTGTCCAATAACACGGCCTTCTGTATCTGGCTCTTGACCCAACGACCAATTGAGAGCCTCTGAAGATGTTGGTCGAGGCTCTTCCGTATCAACCCATGGGCAGAGACGACTAAATCTAATTATCTAATTATTATCATAATATATGCATTGGAATTAACAAATTACAAATTGAAAATTAATTAAAAGCCAAAATCCAATTGAAGGTTAAGGGAATAGTTTTATATATTAACCTCTAGAAACAAACTCACTAAGTCACAATCTGTACCTCTTTAAAATATAAGTGTAGAACCTTAGCATACAACTGGTAGAGCCACGCTGTAGACAATTTTGTATATAAACTAGCTTTTGCTCGCGGCTCCGCCCGCGTGAACGTTTAAAATTGTCAAAGTTTCATACAAACTTTCATCCCCTATTTTATCCCCTTGGGGGTAGAATTTACCAAAATCCTTTCTTAGCGGATGCCTACGTCATAACATCTACCTGCATGCCAAATTTCAGCCCGATCCCTCCAGTGGTTTGGGCTGTGCGTTGATAGATCACTATGTCAGTCAGTCACCTTTGAGTTTTATATATTTAGATGGGCCGGTTCGAATGGGTTGTTGCCACTATTGCACAGAAAACCAACGTGAAGTAGCAGCTTGCTGTTGAGTTTCACCCGGTGAACGGAAATATCCAGGGGTCCAAATCCCACATTCTCAATCAATCCCATGATTCTTCTGGTATTTATTTATTTATTTTATGTTTATTTTATTTATTAAACACAAAACAGGTTACAATCACGTAAAAATATACATTATGAGATACATTTGATGAACAATAATTATAACCCAAAACATGTGGTATTGTGGGTGTTCTTGGGTTGTAGAGATTACTTACCATCAGGTGATCCAATTGTTCGTTTGCACGTCATAAGTATTGAAAAACAAACAGAAGTAAAAGTAATTGCTAGCGCCCATGTACACCCACAACTTCAAAATTATGGAAGATACATTGATGAACTTTTCGAACAAATACTGAGGGAGGAGGGGACAGCAAAATGCCACTATATGACACTTTTTTGCAGCAGTATCATCAAGGTTGAGATGGTACATTCATCATGTAGTCCAAACTGGTTACAGCATGACTTTATTTCTTTTAAACGCTGGTCGACAACCGTGTCATAGATAAAGACAAATTAAGTTGTAATACGAAACTGGGGAAACCATATTGACATGATGATTTAGTCATTGCCACTACCAAAAAACACGTCGGAAGTATGAATACATTATAAGTAGGTATGTACGTTTTCCACAAACACACTTAATTGCATTTTTGGTTTATAAAAACGGTCGTCTATAAAAATATGTTAATTAATTTTTTGAGTTAACGATTGAAGCCTCTATGACAAAATGAGCGTGTAGCCGGTTGTGAAACGAGAAGCCGCGGGTTCGATTCCCGTATCGAGCGAAATGTTTGTGTTATATAAAAATATTTGTTTGGGTGTTTATTTCCAAGAGGGGTTGACGTCAGGCAGGCAGCCTTAAAAAATACCAACCACATATTTCTGTAACATGTGAAAAAAGCATATTGCGCCGACCCCTCTGCGAGTGGAATAAGGGCCGATGGAAGGAAGGACTTGCATATCTGTCTTAGCAAACTCACAATTATGTATTTATTAAACACGTTTTTTATGCTTTTGTCGTTTTTTTTCGAGAAGTTTTTCTATCCTGACTCGGCAAAGTGTCATTTGAACTTGATATTCTACTGAACATCAAGTTCAGTATACATTGCGCGAATGATAATCCAAATATCATGTCGACCATCAAGAGACATTGCAGCCTTCGACGGTTAGCAGAATTATGCCGGCCTGAAGTTAACGGGATATTCAGTGGCTGACCCGGAACGGACTCGTCTGCACACGCAACATTTTTTTTCAATTTTTGTCTGTCTGTTTGTTTAAGCTAATCTCTGAAATGGCTGGAGTAACTTAGGCTACATTTATTTTAGAAAAAAAAATAGTTAAAAAAAATAGGGCCTCACGATAAAAAATAAACTTAAAAGTAAACTCTGCGAACTAAGCAATAACTTTTTTGTTAAATACCACGCCGACGAAGTTGCGGGTAACAGCTAGTTAATAATATAGATGCATTGAAAACGTCCTCCTTTCACACAATCGGTTGATAAAACAGCCATACGCGATCAAAACCTCATGATTGATATAAATTTTTATTGACTTCACACTCATAAATATTGATGTAATCGTAGGTAATTCATTACCATACAATTATAATGATTCATAGTGCCAGGTGCCATGGGTGCAGCACGTAGTTTTTTTTTGTTATTTAAAAAGGTGATTTTCAATATATTGCTGATGTATTTTATAGATAATGTGATCAGATTTAATGTAATTTACGGGTCCAATTAGAAAATAACGACCCAGACAGCGACCAACGCACAAATGGTGTTAAAACCTGCCATAGTGACCGATACACCTGAGTGGATCGCGTTCCAGGATTAGCCAGTATAGCCAGTGTATGAATTCCTTCTTCGAATGTAAAGAAGAATTTATACAGGCCGGCATGATTCTGGTGCCCACCGATAAACTCAATGTTGGTCGGTGGTCGCTGTTTTTTTTGGACTGCTAATAACATGCTCTACCGTAAAGTTCACGTATTGGCGGTTTAGTATTTTTTGCCTTACTATTGACCATATGAAGTATATATTTATATATTTTTATATTTCCGTTCAAACCAATTATAGATTACATACCAAATTATCCAATGTTACAAATCAAAATCGTCGTGATAATATTATATATGCATTATAAGATCTAGCACGGTATTTAAACATTAGAACATATTTTCTTAAACAGTCTTGATGGTAAGGACTAAGTGGTTACCGTCGTTTATAGACATCAGCAATACAAGGGGCACAGACAAGGTACTGCCTACCGTAAAATAATTTATTTAGGCATCGTTTGAAGGACATATCATAAAAACCGTGGAGGGAAGTTCATTCAAGTAAAGTTATAATAATGCAACGAGACATTCTATTATAATTATTCATAATTATTAAACTGTAGCTTCAAAGCGAGTTATACTTTGAATAAACATAAAAACACTAACAACATGGAATTTTACTCACGCAAAACTTTTAAGTGATTCCCATTTTGAAATTATTTAATCATGTTTTGATTACGAAACGAAACGCAAGGTCAAGCCTCTGTGATTCAAAACGAGATAATCTAGTATCAACGTGTTGTTGATTATTGAGTTGTGAAACTTTAATCATATATGGGTTATTCCATTTTCTGTTAAGTCACAAATTGTTCTTACGTGGACCAGTTAGATACACGATGGCTTGTTGGCATCGAAAAATCCGTAATTTAATGAGTCATGTGAGTGTTTTTTATCTCCATGCCACGTGGCTTGCACGGGCGAGCCTTTTCTGAGAACTTTAATAAATCATAGACAAGCTATCGGTAATTTGGTGATACTGTTTTTTGTACGGCAGTGTAGGTTATTGTGCTATAATAAGGGATGTGCATGTAGGTAGGTAACTTAATTTCCACTAATGTATTTTCAAAAGTATGCAACTGAGAAAGAATTGTGATAAAGTGATTAATGTTTTATGATAGTGGTGAACAATAGTACACTAGAAGTATAATGCATACATTTGACGAGGGTGTGGAGTGTATGGATTTGATTATTTATCAAGCACTAGCATTTGCTCGCGGCTGCGTCCGCGTGAGATTCTGGATTATCATATTTCCGGCATATTTCCATACATTCCATTCCATTCCTTACTTTTAAACTTTACCCCCTTAGGGGTGAAGTTTCCTTCCTTAGTAGATACTTTTTTTATAGCATAGGCCGGCAAACGAGCAAGTGAGTTACCTGATGGTAAGTGATGTCCACCGCCCATGTACGCCCAAAACCAGAAGGATCATGGGCGCGTTGCCGACTTTAAAGGAAAGGGATAATTAGGGATTGGGAAGGGGAGGGGATTTGGGCTTCCCGTTATCTCACTCACCGTACGACACGCAGCAGCCAGCCGCTACTTTACGTTACTTTACGTCGGTTTTTTGTGAGACAGTGGTAACGACCTGGTCGAGCCAGCCCATTTATGCTGTAGAGAAAACTGTCTACAGCGTGGCTCTACCACGCTAGTAGATGCTTATAACATAAAAGACATCAAGTGCCATAATTTCAAGTTTGTAGCCCCAACGGTTTGGCAGCTTTACATTGATGAATCAGTCAGTCAGTCAGGACAAGTAATTAATATTGTATGTATAGGATTATAAGTGAGAAGATAAGTTTAATGTTATAACTAAAGGTGCGTGCGCACTTCTACCATATGGCCGATATGATTGAAGGAGGTTTTTTACAGCCTTTGTCAAATATACAGCGCGGCGGGCCGAAACCATAGCGAGGTGTTTTTGTTTTTGTAATATGGGGATGCTTGAATTTGGTCACATACAAATATGAAAGAAAAGCGTGTTGAACCATATATTTACCTCGGGTCGCTTTCGCCACGTTATCGATTCGCTGTCTGTTTGACAGCGCCTTAATAAAATAGAATAAAATGTAGTATTGTCGATCGTAGAATATAGCTATTTATCTTATTAATTCTATCTAGTTTAAGAACCTGTGGTATTGTTATTAATGTTTAGTGTGTTCATTGTGATAAAATTAAATACCTAATGTTAATAATTATGAATAAATAAAACAGATACACTGACAACATAAATGTATTTTCCTTAAAGTCATGCTTTGCAATCGTTTTTTTATTAACTTTAATGATGAAACGAGTAGGTCGCTCGCCTAGAAGACACACCACACATAACTTTTAATTACAAATCACTACATGGTACTGGATTGCGTTCGTCACCCCGAGACATAAGACAGTAAGCCTCATAATGCCCAGTTATTTCACTGTTTTCAATGCCCTTCAAGCCGTAACACAACAGAATTCACACACTGCTGTTTGATGTGCAATTACTCAAAGTTTATAATAATAAATAAATAAGTTTGAATGGAAGAAACCGCGGTAAAGCCGGCCACTGTATCACCCTTACTGTATAATTCTTATTTTTAAGTGACTTTATTTGGTGTGAAATAAAGAATATTCTATATATTACTAGCTGTCCCTCGCGGCTCCGCCCGCGTGATCTGCTTTTTCCGGGATAAAAGTAGTCTAAATGAAAAATGATTAAATTACTAAAATGGCTATTAAAAAATAGAGATCGGTGATAAAAGGGTAAAAATTTAGGGTTGTATGTATTTTTTAATGCTGTATCATAAAAAAATAAAATTTATCTAAAAATTATAAAAAATAATTTAGGGGTGGACTACCCTTAACATTTAGGGGGATGGAAAATAGATGTTGTCCGATTCTCAGACATACCCAATATGCACACAAAATTTCATGAGAATCGGTCAAGCCGTTTCGGAGGAGTTTAACTACAAACACCGCGACACGAGAATTTTATATATTAGACTAGATGTATCTAATATGAGGTGTCATGGTGTCATCCATATTGTGACTCACATGGTATTGTATACTATTAATTAAATACGTTTCTTTTTTATCCGAGCATGGTAAAATTACTGAACTACATCTGATGTTAAGCACGGGGCAATTAAAAAAACCAGCGACAAACAATGAGTTAATCAGTGGTCACCAGAATCATACCGAATCTTCACACTCCGAAGAGGGAAGAAACAAATCGAGAAGCATGCGACAGGATAGGCGGATGCAGGCACAGGGATATACGGATGCACCTCTATACTTGCCCCAATCAACCATCAAATCCTGTCGCACGCCCCTCGGCAGATCCGGATTACACTGGCTGATCCTGAAATGCGATCCACATAACGTGTGTGGGTCACTATGGCAGGTTTTAACACCATGTGCACGGTGTTCGCTATCCGGGTGGATATGAATCCTACCACCAGCTACGTCAATGAAGTGATCTAGTATCTATTATTAGCCCATTAATTCATAATCCATATTGTAAACAAATGTAATTCGTCTAACATATAGTTTCTACGAACATTGTCTCTGTAACTATTTTATTTATATTCATTGCATGACCACACTGACGATTGCAAATTATCGAGTAGTAGGTTTATTATGAAAATTAGCCCCTGCAAGGGATCTAGGACTCTTCGTAAGTTTGAATCCTCCATTATCCCAACTTGGTTTTACCTGACAACATTCTAAAACCGAATATACATATTTTTTGGTATAAATAAGGCACAAAAAAACTTCTTTCCCACCTGCCCTTATCCCACTAGCAGTGGGGTCGGCGCAATATGTTTTTTCACATATTACAGGAAGGTTTGGCTTGTAGTTTTAACTACCCGCCGCATGCCTGACATCAACCCCTCTGGAGAGAAACGGTCTCTTGCTTCACAGCCGTCTACTCGCCCACTGCGCCACAGATGCTGTCGAGAATTATGCACAAAAAAATATAAACATATATTTTCTTATTTTTGCAATGACATTTATAGATTAATTAAAGTTGTAATTTATGTATTTTGCGTCATTTAAAACATCAGCGAAACATACCTTAGTATCATTCATTCATCCACTAACAGGACGTGAAAAAACAGAAAATATATTTATCAATAGGTAACTTGTGTATATTAAAGGCCATTAAAATTCAACTCATTCCTTTCCTTCAACGTAAGTTGTGTTTAAGTATGTTTCTGCTTATCGTAACCACATTTCATTCAGTAAAACCCAAACTTAGTTCTCAAGAATGAATTTAGACATCGGATTAAATGCATTAACAAAATGGCGAAATATGCTCTCATAAAATAGTCAAATATGCACTAAATATGTATTATCAAAATACTAGTTTTAATTTCTATTTCTGTTTATTTTCAATCAATTAAACAATTACAAGGAATATAATTATAATGAGTTGTAGGCCTACCAAAGTCCTACATGAATTGTACTTAACGAAATGCTTACCAAAAAAATGTGGCAAATTAATATTAATGTGATGTTAATCACACATCAAGTGACAAAACACTATCAGATATTACATAAATGTATTGGCGCAAATTTGCGACGTTGGTTGAACTTAGTACTAGCCTGTGTTTTTTTTTTTTTTGAACATTGACAAAAATCGATCTTTTTTTCTCGTCTCGTAGAGCGCCTTGCTCGTCTCATCATTCATTCAAATAAAAATTTGAAACAATGAGTTACAATTAACCGACGTAACTGCAGAATTTGAAATTTGTGTTTGCAGTTCCTTACTGTTCCCGCTAAACAATATACGCCCGTGTAGCGTACACACCTATTGAATTATGCACGATCGGCTAGAGAGCTTTAAATAATGGAATAAAGCTATAGTCAAAGACTTATATGCATCTGCGTATGTAAATACATCTATTTCGATGTATAAAATGAGTAACGCGATGATGCCGCTGCCGGTTGGGTCACGTATACATCATTGACATCAGCACATCGGTACTAGTATATCAGCTCAGGTAAAAGACCAGATCGCACAAGTTGTGCTTACTAATTGCAATACTTCGAAGACATTATTCGTTTTGTGGAAATGTGCGGTTTGTGACGTCGAACAGAGCTCGTGTGATTTTATGTGATTTGAACTTAACGACTTGTGGCTCTCCATTCGAGTCTTTATGCATTGTATCCGATGAGAATCCGGGATTTTGATTTGAACTAGGGATATTCTCGTGTTCTAAAAAGCGGAATTCAGATCGGGTGTGCAACCTCACGCACAATAACCTGATATATTATAGGCTAAGTGATAAGGAACCCACAATCAAGATCAAGATAGTGTTTTTTTATAGCATAAGTCGGGAAAAAAGCCAGTGGGTGATCCACTGAAGGTATGTGCTCTCCACCGCCCATGTACGCCCAGAGTACTAGAAGAATCATAGGCGTTTTGCCGACCGTAAATGGAAGGGATAATTAAAGGGAATCGGGAAGGGGAGGGGAATTTGGGCATCGTGGTATCATAGTCACCGAACAAAACGCAGTAGCCGCTACTTACGTCGGTTTTCTGTGAGACAGTGGTAACGACCCGGTCGAGACGGCCCATTCGTGCTGTAGGCAAAACTGTCTACAGCTTGGCTCTACCACTCAAAAACTAGTGTGCAACCCCGCGTACAAATATCGTAATGCTACTTCGGACCAACAAGCACATATTCGGATTGGAGTCGGATCGGATGCAGTACGTAAACCGCCGGTTTTGCATATTTTAAATATTTTTATGGGAATTTAATACTTGGGAATGGAACTTTGGCGATCTTCTGTTCCGTTCCGTCGTAGTATGGCCGGGACCCTGGGGGATTTGAATACATTTTTTTCACATTATATGCGTATTTTTAATTTCTAATGGTTGAATAATTATCATAATATAATTTATTTCTACAGTATGTATCCATTTGAAACGATTATCTTTATATATATAATTCTTCTGTGAGTGTGTATGTCACTGAACTTCTCTTAAACGACTGGACCGATTTTGATGAAATTTTTTGTGTGTGTTCAAGGGGATCTGAGAATGGTTTAGATTCACAATTTTGTCCGCTGGACAATGTTTTATTAATTAATTTTTAATTTATTAGTAGTTGTTGATTTTGGAATGTTTTACATTGGATCCGACAGACGGCGGACAGGGACAGGGACAGGGACAGGGACAGGGACAGGGACAGGGACAGGGACAGGGACAGGGACAGGGACAGGGACAGGGACAGGGACAGGGACAGGGACAGGGACAGGGACAGGGACAGGGACAGGGACAGGGACAGGGACAGGGACAGGGACAGGGACAGGGACAGGGACAGGGACAGGGACAGGGACAGGGACAGGGACAGGGACAGGGACAGGGACAGGGACAGGGACAGGGACAGGGACAGGGACAGGGACAGGGACAGGGACAGGGACAGGGACAGGGACAGGGACAGGGACAGGGACAGGGACAGGGACAGGGACAGGGACAGGGACAGGGACAGGGACAGGGACAGGGACAGGGACAGGGACAGGGACAGGGACAGGGACAGGGACAGGGACAGGGACAGGGACAGGGACAGGGACAGGGACAGGGACAGGGACAGGGACAGGGACAGGGACAGGGACAGGGACAGGGACAGGGACAGGGACAGGGACAGGGACAGGGACAGGGACAGGGACAGGGACAGGGACAGGGACAGGGACAGGGACAGGGACAGGGACAGGGACAGGGACAGGGACAGGGACAGGGACAGGGACAGGGACAGGGACAGGGACAGGACAGGGCTGTCCCACCGGGGGGTGGTGGAAGACGACCTGACTTAGGTCGTCGAAGTTAATTAAATGTGCGACGGGTTACCTCACGTGCAATGGTGCAGTACCTCACTTAATTGCATTTAATGTAAATGAATCATTTGTATTAGTTTTTACCACATTTTACACAAATATATGTAGGTGATACGAAGTTCACCGGGTCATCTAGTTTTATATAATGATGTTATCTTCATTTCTAAAAAAATAAAAAAAACACGGTACAGCAGTTTACTAGCCATTGGTTGATACTACTGGCTCAATATGGTTAATTTTTTTTGGTTAGCAAAACTAACAAAAGTTTTGCTGTTTTCAGATCGGTCCACATTGGGCGGTTATGCGTACCTACGTTATGCGTTATACATACAACAAAAAAACTAGCAAACGCGTCAAATTGAGAATCTCTTCATAGACCAATGCCGATCCATTTGAAAATGGTAAAAATAGAAATAAATTTATAGTAGAATGAAACCCATTGTAAAAGGAAGAGAATTCAACAAAATTGATAGGAAAAATAAATTACGGGCGATCTGAGGTCGGGAAGTGGGAAGGGCTTTTGGGGGGGGCTTTTAAGGGTAAAAAACGGTTTATCTCGATTTCCGGAAAAACTACAAGTCCTATGGAAAAAAGTTAAATCGCAAAGTTGTAGGTAATAAAAAGATCTACAACTTTTGTATACACACTTTCTTTACATAACCTCAAAATATATGTGAAAAATTTAAATAACCAAGTTTTTTGTTTTTATTTTTATCTTTTACAAAAAATCATTTTTTTCCACGAAATTTGGTGAAAACTTACCTTTTTGTATCCCAAACACACTGTAATTTTTTTGATTTAAAATATTCACGCACATTTACCATAGTAATGTATATTTTTTTTACACCATCAGAAAGTAGAGATTTCAACGAACAAGAAACCAACAAACTTTTTTTTTAAAAGCTGATGTTTTGACGTGAGAATTTTCGTTAGAAAATTAGACTGCTTTTTCGATATTAAGTCAAAATAAGGTGCAAAACTAAATATTTTAAATCAAAAAAATTACAGTGTGTTTGGGATACAAAAAGGTAAGTTTTCACCAAATTTCGTGGAAGAAAATGATTTTTTGTAAAAGATAAAAATAAAAACAAAAAACTTGGTTATTTGAATTTTTCACATACATTTTGAGGTTATGTAAAGAAAGTGTGTATACAAAAGTTGTAGATCTTTTTATTACCTACAACTTTGCGATTTAACTTTTTTCCATAGGACTTGTAGTTTTTCCGGAAATCGAGATAAACCGTTTTTTACCCTTAAAAGCTCCCCCAAAAGTCCTTCCCACTTCCCGACCTCAGATCGCCCGTAATTTATTTTTCCTATCAATTTTGTTGTATTCTTTTCCTTTTACAATGGGTTTCATTCTACTATAATTTATTTTTGTTTCAAAATGGATCGGCATTGGTCTATCATGCATTCTCGTCAGTTTAGAATACTCTTGACTTGATCTTTATTTAAGAGCTCACTATTTTGGCCCACATAGTGCGGCTGACCCCTGCCCAATTTCACCCATAATACTTGAAGAATTATGGATAGGTTGCCGATCTTAATAAAAGGAACGAGGATAGAAAGGGGGCGGGATTTTGGCCTCCAAAAAAAGTCATTCAACGACGAACGAATCATAAATAGCAAACTGCATTTTTAGATTATGTAGTATTCTGTGACAGTGGCAATACTCTAGCTCAGCCGGTTCATTCATATTGTGTGTACCACTTAGGAATGGCATATGGAAAACTTCGGCGGTATAAAAACAGTCTTCCAGAATATTAAAAGCTGTGAATTACAATCTCTCGAAATTATTTCTAAAAGGTCAGGTGTTTTTTGTCGGTACGCCATTACTTCCATAATTCTTCATCGAATTTAATGACTGAAACATCATTTTACACTTTATGTTTACCGCTATTGACGAAAGATGAAAAAGAGAAAAATATTTTATAATTATAGTTTTTGTTAATAAAAAGATGAAAAATGAACAGTGCCATCTATTGACAGTATAATGAATTATTTTGTTGTATTGTTAATTTAGGACTACTTTATTATATTAAGTAACTAATCACTATCGGTTCGAAGTATTTTTACGGGTCACCTAGTTATATTGTATATTTCTCGATCAGCAATTATACGAGGAAAATTCAAATTCCAAAAAGCTGTTAAGGTAACCTTTTATACATTACCTGCAGTAAACGAAAGCCGAAGGTTGGCACCGGTGACTCCCCCACGTTCTTGCAGTCATCTTTTGTGCATTTTCATACTAACTGCACTTGTTAACACGTTCCCACGTACAATGCAGACGTCACAGAATTACCGATTATTCACATTTATGTGATTGTCATAGTGACAAGCCTTTGCTGAAGATGTTATGCGAACTGGGACTGAATCATTCGTTCCTATTAGCATTGTTGATTTGGTAGTTAAGTACATAAGCTGGGAAATTGACGAGAACCTGAGTTTTGCATCTCGGGCTGAGTCCCTAACACTATACACACCCTACCACACCTAAAAACCCTACGGTGGTCTTCTTAGGCGCATGCGGGGACACCCGGGGATATCCTTAGATAAGCTAAGGATTGCTCAGAACCGGAACCGCATCTGCGCGGTGCTATCTCGCAGCCCGACTCCTTCTGGAGGGGACTCAGAAGCCCCCGCGCACCGATGGACGCCCTCGGTGTCAACGACAGCACGAGCCCTGCCACCCATGCTGCCATCATACAAAACAAAAAATAAAGTCATCTTTTCTTCGAAATGATGAGTGCCTCAGGTGGAATTAAGTTCCAACGCTGTATATCACCTTGATGTTTAACGATAAAAATGTCGATTCTGATTTATAATGTTTACGAGAATTTTGCTTATTGAAATAAAAATAATTTAAACGGATTTTATCGCGGTTTTTTTATTTTTATTTCGATGTCCTTTTCCTGCCACTGCAAAGTGAATAAACAAGTGCAATCAGAATATCGAGCGTGAGGGTGTATTACATACTTCGAGGTTGGACAGAATTATGTCGGCCTGAAGTTGCTGGATATACTCTGGCTGACCCCGAAACACGATTCGTCTAAACGAGTCACTTCACAAAACTCAAACGATAAATAATACTACATTATACACGTCCTACTGCTGGGCACGGGCCTTCTCTACTAAATGAGAGTGGTTAGGCTAGAGTCCACTACGTTGGCTTAATCCGGGTTGGCAGGCTTCACATAACTTAGAAATTGACGTGGACAAAAGAAAAGGAAAAACGATGACTATCATCAAAAAATACAATATAGTTTCCCCAATGAGTCGTGGTACCATGAAACTACTAAAGTAAAATATATTATTAGCCTGTGTCGAGTATTACGTAGCGAGTAGCCACGACGTAAGTGTGCGGGCGTGAAGGGGGGGGGGGGGCGCGGGCGCCGGCCTGTCTGGCGCGTCGCATCGCGTTGTTGGGCGCGCGGCCTTAGTTCATGCACAATGTTTACAACCATATTGAAATCTATTGTTAACCCACATATATTCATAAATGAGTAATTTATATTATTTATTTTTACAAACACGACAGCCTATTTTATTAGTTTCTCAACGGGTGGGCCTCAGGATGAACATGGACAAGACAATTCAGGTCATGTCGAATGTCCATGTTGTGCCCACCCCGATTACTGTTGGAAGCTCATCTCTCGAAGTTGTCGACGAATATGTCTATCTAGGACAAGTAGTCCAACTAGGCAGGTCCAACTTCGAGAGAGAGGTCAATCGTCGAATCCAGCTCGGTTGGGCAGCGTTCGGGAAACTTGGCAAGGTCTTCTCGTCCAAAATACCTCAGTGCCTGAAGACTAAAGTCTTCAATCAATGTGTGTTACCAGTGATGACATACGGCACTGAGACGTGGCCTCTAAATATGGGCCGTATAAGACGGCCCACAGTCACTCAGCGAGCTATGGAGAGAGCTATGCTCGGTGTTTCTCTACGTGATCAAATCAGAAATGAGGAGATCCGTAGAAGAACGAAAGTCACCGACATAGCTCAGCGGATTAACAAGCTCAAGTGGCAGTGGGCAGGCCACATAGCTCGCAGAACCGATAACCGATGGGACAGAAAGGTTCTGGAATGGAGGCCACGTACTGGCAAGCGCAGCGTTGGACGTCCACCTACAAGGTGGACAGACGACCTGATAAAGATCGCAGGAAGTCGCTGGATGCAGGCCGCTTCCAACAGGTCGGTCTGGAAATCTTTGGGAGAGGCCTATGTTCAGCAGTGGACGTCTTGTGGCTGATGATGATGATGATGATGACAGCCTATTTTGTCCGTGAAGGAGGTCTTTGCCCAGCTGAACAGTGAGAGCAAAAATATAAGGTTAGCGACAGGCTACGCCGCATTAGACGCTGGTAACAATTCATTTACAAATCTAGTTTTTCCACGTGAAGCTCTCATCTGGGACAAGCCTAGTTATAATATTTTTGTTACAAAATAAAGAATTGTTTTACTGATGATGTACAAACATTGTCGCTGTACCTATCTTGATATTCGTACAATTTTCCGCATAAGTTATCTGGTGAGGCCTGGCTTTTTAGCATGAACAATTAAAGACTTTTACGAAAACAAATAAGGAAATTTTGTTGCACCCAAATGACTGTTTACTTATGCAGGTTAATCACCTCTAAATTAATGCATGAACATCGGCATTCAATCATGTATTTAGTTATAAAAAATACGCCTAACGTTAACTCGAAAAACATCTGTAACTTTTCAACGGTTAGAACGTTGTTAGAATGTTGGTTGAACCAGTTTTTAAACGATAAAATCCATTAGTTTAGATGCTACGACGCCATAGAAGTTCAAACACAATTTATAGCACAAAAGTTTTAACATTAAAAAAACTGACTCAAAAAACTAAGTTAAAATAAACCAACGTTGAGTTATTTGTCTGTATAGACTCATTTTTTCGGGTTGAATTCCATTACTGAAAACAAAACTCTTTATCTCTTGCCCTCTATTATTTTTGGTCGCACCTTAAGCATTTACCGCTTATCGTTATAATAGTTACCGCGGCTCCCTCGTAGTGAAATTCACCAATCGACTGATGAGCGAAGCAGTTTATCACTGGAACTTGCGACATGACTTGATAGTTGGTTGGGGCGGGTATAGGGTTACATCCCTGTGCCTGAATCGGTCATACGCCTGTCCTCTCGCAGGCTCCTTAATTTGCTTCTGCCGTCTTTGAAGTGTGAAGAAGCATTTATACAGGCCAACATGATTCAGGTGACTACCGTTAAAACTCATTGTTTGTCGGTGGTCGCTGGTCAATCAGCCATGTTCGGATAAAAAAAACCTGTTTTAAGGTCAGCAAAGAAGTGCGGCGACCGTTTCGATAAAATTTCATTCAAAGCGGACGTGTCGCAGTCGCCTGGCTCGTGACTTGCGGTACGGTCCCTCTGTCTAGGCCACGTATCTCAAAACAGGCCTTATAATTCAGTATCGATAGCCTAAGATGACTCAGTTCCACACGTATCAATATATTACTTATCGCGGGATTGCCCTTGAGTCACAGTGGATCTCCCACGACGCGACAATCCGACGAATTGTCGCAAATTATGTATTCACGTAGCGTATGTGGTCTGACCATATGTCAAACGCGAGCTGGTGTTGCAATCATAAATGAAACATTGTATTCTTTTGTTTAGTCATGTTAAGACCTTACGGAATTCATAGTGGTAGCCACGTTGTAGACAGTTTTGTCTACAGCATGAATAGGAGAACTCGATCGGGCTGTTGCCACTCCCTGTCGCCGAGGTCTATGAGAACAGAAAACCGACGTAAAGTAACAGCTTGATTCTTTCCCTCACCTTTTCTTAATCCCCTCAATTAACTGTACCTCTAACTTTACTTGTTATTTGTGCTCTAATAATTACACGTATCAGGTACAATACACGTATCCAACTCAGATGTGACAGCGTTTTAACATTTTCTTTCGAAAATCCACCAAGATAACACCGAAAACCGACGTAAAGTAGTGGCTTGCTGCTGCGTTTCGTACGGTGAGTGAGATAACCGGAAGCCCAAATCCCCTCCCCTTCCCAATCCCTAATTATCCCTTTCCTTTAAGGTCGGCAACGCGCCCATGACTGTTCTGGTGGTGGGCGTACATGGGTGGTGGAGATCACTTACCATCAGGTGACCCACTTGCTCGTTTGCCGGCCTATGCCATAAAAAAAAACAAGATAAATTTATTTTGTTATAAAGAGAGTAAAATATTTGTAACACATCGTATGGCAACCCTGTAAAGATGTGCATACGCAGAGCGTCTCACCGCCCACATCGCATTTGACGCATATACGTTTAACATGAAATCGACAGGTTGGATCTAGGCAAAGAGACCGCGATGACACACTACACCTGTCCACGCGATGACATGATAGACCAGGAATTTGGATACACAATCGTTCAACATCTACGTTAAAGTTTTTACAATGAGAAGTAGGGTTTGTGCCGGGAGAGTCACCCGGACACTGTACGCCTGTGGATTTATTACACGAGTTCTGTTGTTGTCATAGAATACTTTATTTGTATGAAACACACGAGAATGTAATGTGCATAGGACTATCGCAAATAGCTAAAATTGAGATTTTTTTATTGAATAATATTTGTCTTATTAGGGACTTGACGAAGCAAACGCCCGGATTACCATCTCTCCCGGTCGTAAGACCGGTTGAGCCCAACATAACCGTCCTTTCTCCCCCCGGGGCGGGACGGTAGTGATAAATTGCTTTTCTCAGCAACAACATTTGAGTGGTAGAGCCACGCTGTAGACTTTGAGTGGTAGAGCCACGCTGTAGACTGTTTTGACATGAATGAGTCCGACCGGGTCTTTACTACTGTGTCACAGAAAACCGACGTAAAGAAGCGGTTTGCTGCTGCGTTTCGTACGGTGAGTGAGATATCCAGAGGCCGAAAACCTCTCCTTCCCAATACCTAATTATCACTTTCCTTTAAGCCGGCATCGCGCCCATGATTTTTCTGGTATTGTGGGCGTACATGGGCAGTGGAGATCACTTACCATCAGGTGACCCACTTGCTCGTTTGCCGGCCTATGATATAAAAATAAGTAACTCACTTGCGTGCTTGCTGGCATTTGCTTTAAAAAATAATAATATTTATTCTCTCATCAAGGAAAGATCTATTAAGTACAATGACACGTTTTTGACTGTTTTCGCAGAGTTTCTGTGTAATCATAAACAGAACATGCAAGTCGAGATAATCAAATTTCCACATAATTCGCCAAAATTCGTCTACGCAAGTGTATAGTTAAGTATGCAGTTGCCCATACATCTTGCGGTTACATTTGGCACACTGCACCTTTAATTTAGCCCATACAGTCTCACGGTATTCAATCACTAAATTCGACAAAATTAATGCGTACGTTGTACATTGCGGATTTTGTGTAGCGCGTACTGAACATGTATTGCGTCAAAGCTCCAATGTATGATATGAAATATCTCAACTAACTATGAGAAAATAAGACCGCAGTACTGACCCAACTTAGGCTTTTTCTTGGCCGGAAATTCCAAACATTAGTGCATATGGGCGCGTGTTCTCTTGAAATACATGGCATTTGCAAGGTGGAAATGACTTTATAGTTTCGTACATAAGGTTTATTCTTTAAAAATTTATATTATTCAAATTCGATGCAGTCTCGTAATGATTAATGCGTATTATGACTATTTTTATTTACACTTAGATTGAAAAGTATTTAAATGGTATTTTGGTTTCGGTTTCCCGATACAACAATCCAAAAATTGCGAACTTTTCGATTTGTAAAATTCGAATTACCCAGAAATGGAATTTATGCCGGATATAGTTGTGGTCCCGAGCCTTCCACGTACTATCATTACTGGAAATAAGTTCGTCATACGGTGGTTCCACTAAATGTTTCTGTGCCTATCCCTTAGGGATACAGACATTACCTTAAAAGTACAATAAAATTACATCGCTACTAGAAAGGCAGGAATGCAAAAGCGTAAATACAAAAAAAAAAAACAATAATTATATTAAGAAAACATATTATTCAATAATATAAAAGTTTTACTAAAAATTTATATGAATTGTTATCGTTAAAAAATCCATCTTTAAAACGGTCTACCGTAAAGTTCACGTAATGGCGCTTTATTATCTTTGCCTTTACATATAGATATACACATAACAAGTGCAGCTGTAAGTATTACTGCACAAAAATATTAAATGTAATTTAACGATAAAGATCACAGACTCATACGTTTTCAACATTTGCCTTATTACCATTGTGGTGAGTTTAATATTTTCTAAGTAGTTGCGGATCGAGGATCGTGATAAGAGGAACGTCCCTGCACCATAACAATACTACACTATATTCCTCGTATGCGAGAGGCAACGTCGCAACATGTCCATCTAGTATGGGGGAACATTGACCTTCACACATCTGTTCACCGGATGAAAATAATATTTAATAAAATGTGTTGCTGAACACATACCAATTGGGTTGCCTAAAAAAATGCCTAAAAATTAAAACCGTTGCCATGACACCACAAAATCCACAACGTAATTCTACCGCTGAAAATGCGTTAGGCGTAAATGTGTCAACGCTAACAACATTTAAAAACGCTATATTATGATCATTAAAGTAATTTAAAGGCTTTACGACTCGGAAGGTCGCCGGGAGCACGGAGTACATCGCTCCGGAAACAGCGCATGCCGCGCCGCGCCGGGCCGCCGCGCCTCGCAATGGACTGGTTCATGACTCAGTTTACTTTTGCTCTCATTTTGTGCTGTGTTTAATGGTGAAATAATTGAGGCCGTATTAATAGAAGGAACAATATACTGAAGGAAACAAAAAAGAGAGTGAGTTCTTGAGTGGTAGTCACACTGTAGACAGTTTTTCTACGGCATGAATGGAACGGCTCGACCGGATCGTTACCACTATCTCACAGAAAATTAACGTAAAGTAGCGGCTTGCGTTTCGTCACCGTACGAAGTGAGATATCCAAGATACCCAACCCCCCTCCCCTTCCCAATCCTTAATTATCCTTACTTTTTAATAATCCTTGCTTTTTAACCGACTTCAAAAAAAGAGGAGGTTCTTTTTTGCTTTTTTATGTATGTACATCGAATTCTCCATCAGTTATGGATCAATTCTGTTACAAAAAAATGATTCGATAGAGTTTGGCTGCGATGTGGTCCAATATAAATTTAGTTCAGCTCTAACGATGGAGTACGGAGTAAAAAAATAAAGTTTTGAAAGAACAACAGCACACTCGTTGCGATTGTGTTATTGCGTTGGAATTAACACATCATAGCTTTACTTGTCTCTGAAAATTAAAAAATAAAATAAGTTTTAACAAAACTTTGGCATATAAGAATAGCATATCGTTATAATCTATACTAATAATAAAGCTGTAGAGTTTGATTGTTTGTTTGTTTGTTTGTTTGTTTGTTTGAACGGGCTAATCTCAGGAACTACTGGTTTGAATTGAAAAATTCTTTTTGTGTTGGATAGTCCATTTATCGAGGAAGGCTTTAGGCTATATAACATTAAGCTGCGACCATTAGAAGCGAAGCATCAGTGAAAAATGTTGCAAAAACGGGGAAAATTATTCATATTTGAAGGCTTCCGTTGCTAAGCTACCGAAATAATATTATTTGAAGGCTTCCGTTGCTAAGCTACCCTAATCTATACCAATATTATAAAGCTGTAGAGTTTGATTGTTTGTTTGTTTGTTTGATCACGTGGGCGGAGCCGCGAGCAAAAGCTAGTCTATACTAATAATAAAGCTGTAGAGTTTGATTGTTTGTTTGAACGCGCTAATCTCAGGAACTACTGGTTCGAATTGAAAGATTCTTTTTGTGTTGGATAGTCCATTTATCGAGGAAGGCTTTAGGATATATAACATTACGCTGCGACCATTAGAAGCGAAGCATCAGTGAAAAATTTTGCAAAAACGGGGAAAATTATTCATATTTGAAGGCTTCCGTTGCTAAGCTACCCAAATATATACTAATATTATAAAGCTGTAGAGTTTGACTGTTTGTTTGTTTGTTTGTTTGATCACGTGGGCGGAGCCGCGAGCAAAAGCTAGTACCTATATATAAGGTCAATATTGTATTGTTCAAGGAGTAGGTAGAGAGCAATTACTAAATCTACAATCGACGCGAGGAATCTTGCTAGGCACATCGGCGCTTCATTACGTAGGAAAAACTCTACTCTGAATCGTGACGCGCGGGTGATGAAACTACATAACGCAGATGTAGTAAAGTCCTGTGCACCATCGAAAATGTTGTCAATTATGTATTTATAATTCAAATGTGTGTATTTCATTAGTGGTAGAGCCAAAAAAAATAAAAAAAACAACACGTGATAAAGGTCACAGGAAGTCGCTGGATGCAGGCCGCTTCCAACAGGTCGGTCTGGAAATCTTTGGGGGAGGTCTATGTTCAGCAGTGGACGTCCTGTGGCTGATGATAGTGATGATGATGAGAGACACGCTGTAGACAATAATGTCTGATAATACAAGGTGGTAGGTCCTTAGTATGTGAGAGGGCGTATGGATGGGTACCTCCGCTTTGTCTATTTGTGCCACCAAGCAACGGTGTGTAAGCACGGTTGTGTTTCGGTTTGAAGGACATTGAAGCCAGTGAAATTACTGGACATTATGAGACTGAACATCTTATGTTTTGGGGTGAAGAGCGCAGTTCAGTGCTTTGTAATTCAAATTTCTGTGTGGTGTTGCTTCTGTTTGTGGGCAGGCGTGGAGCTTACGATCAGGCGAGCGACTTGCTCGTCTCGTCATTCAATTAAATAAAAAAAATCGCTATTAAAATAACTAGTGATACGTCTTAGTGGTGAGCGCACGCCCGATATAGTACAAGATGTACCAACTGCAAATAGTCTGCGTACACGCACCGCACGCTGATGCACGCCCCTGAGGACCAAATAACAGGGACCATTCACGAGATCGTTACAGTTGTATCTACTATGGCAAATGCCGAATAGCATTAAGGCTTCCAAGTATTTTATTCATTGTACCATAACTTGGACAGAGTTTTATTCTAGTTATTAATTGACATTTTTCTTTCCTACTAATATTTTTATAATTGCTATATTATTGTCTTGATACCTATCACATCATGGGATGTCATTAAGCTTGGCGAACCGTAGACGCACTATGTGTATCTCTGTCTACCCATTCGGAAACACCGGCTAAAGATTAATATGTCTTTTATTGTTGGGGTCTTTGTACGACTTTTGTGGTGAAAAAAATTATTCAAACAATAGTAAGAACTATTATTAAAACAAATTATTCCCAAGAAGAAATATAAAATATAATTTGTTTTTATTCGAGCACGGCAAAGTGACTGCACTACACCTAATGGTGAGCGCAATGCAGTTCGTAAATGCCACGGACCAACGACAAACAATGTGTTTATCGGTGGTCACCTGTACGGATCCCTCAGCGCATTCCAATAAAGACCCATCGAAAGGGCCTTAGCTACGTGACCGATGGTGTGGTGCAAGTGTTAATGGGCTAGTTGCGACACGCGACTACGACCACGGCCCATACGGTGAACGTGTTAAGCCTCGCGTTTTTACGAACCTCCACAATATGTGATGCAGTCAAGGCTTTCAAGGGTTACAAATGATGTTATTTTGCAAGACTGCCTCGGTAGCACATCTATTCTGTATGTCATACGACTTCTGTACTGAGGTTTTGGGTTTGATTCTCGGGTCGGGTCGATTGGGTTTTTCTATCACGAAATGCTCAGTATCAGCTTGGAGTTTGGAATTGTGCCCGGTATGACGATAGATTTGCCCTTATCACATCATGGGATGGGTATAAGCTCGGTGAAATGTGGATGTACTGGGTACACCTCTACCTTCAGGGATTTAAGTTATGAGTGCATATTATGTATATTATTGGAACGAAGACGAAGTTCCTTACGGCAGGCTTGGAGGGGATAGGGATTTCGCTGCGTGACCGAACTGAAAAAAATGTGATAGTAAAACCGTAAGAAAAATGCGTGGAATAAAACCGTTAAATGAGACGTGCGCAGGCGCGACAGTCGCATACACAGAATTGAGCACGATTTTTTTGCAATTTGTGTCGATTCTACATTAGCCGAAGGAACTTCGTTCCTACCTGGTGTCCCACGACACCACTAATTTTTTTTACAATACATATTATACACACAACGACTCCTGACCGCACATGTAAACTTTCTTGCTATGGATACCAAAAACCAGAAACATCAAAACATCAAAAAAAAAAATCTTTTTACACGTAATTTTTCTTTTTCTTTTTATTTATGGCTTTCGCAGTATTATGCATTTAGCCAGTGTCAAGTATAAATTATTCTCAAGTTATTTTACAAGAACGATGAAACACGGGTGCGGTCGATTTCAAGGTCTTGTCGGAGTTTTGGTGTTAACTCCTTTCAGTACGATGCTTAATTCACTTATTTCAATGTTTCAATACACTGTTCATCACCGTCAATGTTTATTGAACAAATCCACACCACTTTTATACAACAAACACAACTCTAAACTAGTTTATGAAATAAATTAAAATAAGCGATGAACTGCACTGTCAGAATTCCCGCCAAAAACTCCAACACGTAATTGTTTTTTTATATATCATTGTAACGTCTAACCCTTACATCACTTCTCTATGTACACATATTTTTGGACTACAATCTAGATCAGAATTGTATAAAGGAGACCGCCATAATTGGGCTAAACTATGTACAGAAACGATATATATATGTAAACATACTAGATTTTTTACTGATTAAAAATAACATAATATACATAACAATAATAACTTTCTACCGGAATAAGCTAAAAATTATAATTTAAAATATGGTTTAGAATGGGATGTAATTCTATAAGTAGCTTCTTTTTTTTTTTTATTTATGGCTTTCGCAGTATTATGCATTTAGCCAGTGTCAAGTATAATTCAATTCAAGTTATTTTACAAGAACGATGAAACACGGGTGCGGTCGATTTCAAGGTCTTGTCGGAGTTTTGGTGTTAACTCCTTTCAGTACGATTCTTAAATCACTTATTTCAATGTTTCCATACACTGTTTATCACCGTCAATGTTTATTGAACAAATCCACACCACTTTTATACAACAAACACAACTCTAAACTAGTTTATGAAATAAATTAAAATAAACGATGAACTGCACTGTCAGAATTCCCGCCAAAACTCCTATAAGTAGCTTCGTAAACAAGCTTGTCATGTCATTCAGGTCCTTATAAGCTCGTTCTAAAATAGATAGTTTTATGGGAATGATTATGTAAAAGTCATCATAATCTTGTTTTACTATATTTATCGTGAGCATTATGAGAATTAATAAAAGAAAACATTAAATCGGATAAAATCATTGTTGTTTTTGTAATAGTTATTTATTTATTTCCCAATAACAACGATCAAGTTATCTATGGAGCATCTATCGGGTGATTGTTTCAAAACGAAAAAATATTGACGTCTGTGAAAAAGTTAATCACGTTGTCACGTCATATTTTGAGTGATCGCGTCAATCATTCCGTTTTCGTACTCGTGCGCTTACGGATGTGCTTTCTGGATTCCTTATATTTTTCTGACGACTCACTTTGCTTGCTTTTACGCACTTGGTTACTTGATAATAGCAACGGGCAAATATGTTTTTAAACAGTGTATCCTTCTGAGTATGGTCTTTACAATACATTTTTCCTTAATCAATACAATTCTTACAATCTGCCGCATAACCTAACTTAGTCTACTAAAAACTTCTTTGCTCCTAATTCCCATTTAATCCAAATCCCTAATTATCCATTAAATAACACATAAATTATTACTGTACTACATGGGCCCAATGATGTATAGATTTCTGGCGGTCTCCTTTAACTTATATCTTTGCATTAATTGTAATCTGTCTTGTGTACTTTAAATAATAAAATAAATAAATTATATTATATTGCCAAAGGATTAACAATTGATAAATACACGTAAATATAGGAGTATACCCAAGGTACAGTTATAGCTGAGCCGGCCGTAAGCTCTCACATCCTGAGTGTGTAACCCGTTTACCAGCTGGCTATCAATTATTATTAGCCTCTTAAAAAATATACAAAATGTATAAGGTGTTACAAAATATATAAGTATAAAATAAAAAACATTTTTTACACCACATAAATCTTATTCTACAGATTCTTTATGGATTCAATAAAAAAAAAACACGCGTAACTTTATTTTCACAAACACTAGCTGTAAGTGTAGTTTGCAGATCATAACGTATTTATTTTAGCTGGCATAGCACAGCAACTCAGTGCTTGTAGCGAAAAAAAAACTTGGCGCGAAAAATTAACACCTCTCGTGCCACGACGCAGATGCGCAAGTATGATGCTTGGAGTTTCAAGGGTCTATACTTTAATTATTCTACTTTATGAGAAGAAAACACAATCAATTCCGTGGCTATCTCAGCAAATAAGCTAAGATGATAGTCTCGATTATCATTAATCTATAAGTTTTCACGATGCTATAAAAGTGGTTTGAAAAATCTAATACGATCTGATGGTAAGCAGCACATTTAGTATTTCTTTGCGCTCGGCACCCGAGACAAGATATTAAGACTCAAAATTCCCAGTAATTTCACTAGCTTCAATGTACTTCAGACTGAAACACATATTAAGTGTTTACATATATTGCTTCTTAGTAGCAGAAATAGACAATAGATTGCTCCTAATCCCAAAGCACCGGGGTTCGTAAACTGCAATTCATGTTAAAACAAACTTAAAACTGTATCCATAACTTAAGCACACGCTTGCATGTCCGAAGGGATAGGCAGAGGTACTATAATTAGTGGGTACTCACGATTTATCCGCCAAGTCGCCATATCAGGGCCAATTACAATCTCACGAATACCATGTGTACTTTTTCAATAAAACAATGAAAATTTGCAAAAATAGAGAAAATTAGGACTTCACTGATTATCCAGCCTATTCACGCTGCCATTAAGCCAATGTGGGAAGAGTTTTTTTTTTATAGCATAGGCCGGCAAACGAGCAAGTGGGTCACCTGATGGTAAGTGATCTCCACCGCCCATGCACGCCCACAACCACAAGAGTCATGGGCGCGTTGCCGACCTTAAAGGAAAGGGATAATTAGGGATTGGGAAGGGGAGGGGAATTTGGGCTTCCGGATATCTCACTCACCGTACGAAACGCAGCAGCAAGCCGCTACTTTACGTCGGTTTTAAGTGAGACAGTGGTAACGACCCGATCGAGCCAGCCCATTCATGCTGTAGACAAAACAGTCTACAGCGAGGCTCTACCACTCATAAACACACATTATACATTTATTGCTCTTTATTCAAATCTTTTAAGGTTTAAGCAAAGACAGTTTCAACCCGTATACAAACACCCTATAGACAGCGGATTGTTGTTGTACAATGGGGTCCCATAGACCGGGGTTACGTGCCCGGGACGCACGTAGCACGCCCTACGTGACGCGTGGCACGGCTTCATCGACCACCAGATCGAACCGGCCCTTGTGCGTTTTTTTGGGCACGCACATTCATTGAGGAATGCGTTTAACGTTCTTTTTAAGATAGGGTTATCTCGTGTTAATTGGATCAGTTTTGTGAAAAATTTAATGTTCTCTTTTTAAATGCAAACAAGAGAATGACGTCGGTGGTAATTGATTATCATTATCTATGGACACTTGATAGTTTATATGGCCTCTTTATGACGGGTTTTTCGATTAGTTTTTTGGTGTTTTACTAGTTAGTTCGTACTTCGGGGTATTGTATCACACAGAACTTTGAATTACAAAGCGCTGCATGGCATTGAACTGCGTTCGTCACCTGGAGACATAAGATGTTAAGTCTCATAATGCCTACTAATTACACTGGCTTGAAAGTCCTTCATACGGAAAAACAACAACGCTTATACGCTGTTGCTTGGCGGCAGAAATAGACAAAGTGGTGGTACCAAACCTCTCGTATATGAGGGACCTTGTTTTGTTATTTGTTCGTATTCTCTTTTGTTTTGTAAGTAGGTACCATTTACATAAAGGTGGTGAAACAGTCGCTAGTCTCATAATGTCGATCATAGGAAGTCTGCCTTTAAGTTAGAAGTTTAAATTTATGACGTTTTTCTATACGATCTCATCTGGTAACAAAATAAAACCAATATTCAAAGACATCTCATTAAATCGCTTTTAAAGTAACCTTCCCCCATGTGGAGTCCACAGCTATGAAAATATTATAAAGGGTACATAATGCCCATAACAACTATGAGTCACAGGATCTGGTCTAGAGTCTAGACAGACTTAATTGGTCCTCATCGAACTGCAGTCATTCAACCTCACAGACAAATAAGCCTACGAGCCGCCTCTTTATAGGATACCGTTGAATAAGCTTAGTTACAGACTGTACGTAAAACGCGAATTAATTTTATCAATGCATGTTTTTGACCAGTGTTTTTTGACATAATTATTTAATTTATTGTGCTGAGGTACTATGATTATGATTTAAGTAAAACTAAGCGTGAGTTTTTACAAACCGCCTCAGATCGTTCATAAGAACATAACGTAACCAAAATTCAAAATGATAATAGCTTTTTTTTACAATAATACTAATATAGAGGTAAATACTAAGTTTTGCTCGCCGCTTCGTGTTTGCCAGCAATATGCCTAAGTGAAAATATGTACAATTATTTATGTAAGTTTTTAATGTCCTTTATTGTAAGTCACTTTTGTTCTAATAAAAAATAGCACCCCAGAATGATGTAGGTATCAATTTTCTAAATCGGATTAGTAGTTCCAAGAGATATCATCTACAAACAAACTCAACAAAACCGATGTTAAATTTGACGAAACCTTTTACGATGACAGATGGATGATGTATCACTCACCGTCTTTGTTTTTTTATAGCATAGATTGGCAAACGAGCAAGTGGGTCACCCGATGGTAAGTGATCTCCACCGCCCATGTACACCCACAGGACTAGACGATTCATAGGCGCGTAGACGACCTTAAAGGGAAAGGGTAATTGAGGGATTGGGAAGGGGAGGGGGATTTGGGCCTCAGGATATATCAATCACCGTAGTAAACGCAGCATCAAGCCGCTACTTCCCGTTGGTTTACTGTGACAGTGATAAGAACCCGATCGAGCCGGCTCATTAATGCTGTAGACAAAACTGTCTCTACGTGGCGTAGTGTGGCTCACTCCACTCAAAAAACGGTGGCGTCTTGAAGCTTACAAATCTGTGTTCATCCCGAAATATTCATATAAATGTAACACTCATAAATGACTGTATAAATGATATCATATTCCATCAGGAATCACTGATATGTTCTGGGAACACTACTGAATCATTAAGTACTGTATCCGTTGCAATGATTTCTACAAACCGGGATTCATAATTAACGAGTTTAAATCATTCAAACCTTTCCAGGTACTTTTAAGGCCTCAATTGGGTAGATTCTATGCTATATTTTATACGGAATAGAAAATAATATGAAAAAGAAACCATTTTGTTAAAACAATTAAATTTGGTTCAAAAATAGGCCCGCAGTTATGATTTTAATATTGGTATGAGCAAAGGTGGTCATCTGTCTTTGACAAGAATCCTTTCCATCAGATTTGATTTCCAACTTATTGCTACTTATATACTCCATGGTTTCCAACTTATTGGAACGAAGTTCCTTACGGCAGGCTTGGAGGGGATAGGGATTTCGCTGCGTGACCGAACTGAAAAAAATGTGATAGTAAAACCGTAAGAAAAATGCGTGGAAAAAATGCGTGGAATAAAAGCGTTAAATGAGAAGTGCGCAGGCGCGACAGTCGCATAACCAGCCAGCGTTAGTTCCTTTTTTAAAATGAAATTCATTCAGCCAGTTATAGGTGAAATATATAAAAATACTCCTTCGATTTTTAAAAGATTACGCTAGCTCGTTATTATTTATAATTACATAAGTTGATAAAAAATAGCTTTACCGCGGCAGTCTCCGAGTGCCACACGTCTTTTTTTATTTCTATTTTTCTATTCTATTTCTATGTAATTTTATGTTGTCAAACAAAAATAAAGAGACATATTTTGTTATTTTAGTTGATAATTTGAATTTTTTGCAATTTGTGTCGATTCTACATTAGCCGAAGGAACTTCGTTCCTACCTGGTGTCCCACGACACACACCAATTTTTACACGCTTTTTATTAACTTCACCTGTATGTTTGTTTGTAACCGACTCCTTTGGGCGCGATTTTGACCCACTTTAAACGGCCCGATTTCGTTCAAACTTTGTAGATTTATCGAGGACCGATGACAATACAATAATTTGATAAAAAAAAAAATAATTTAATAATAGAAATAATAAAATAATAATTTAATTTAATTAATTATTGATATTCGGGTTAGGAATTAAAATTGTACTCTCTGGATCTTCGTTAATTATAGGGAATATCGTAGTATCTAATAGTGTCAATAGATGGCGCTTTTTTGATGTTCGGGTTTAAAATTAAAATTATACTCTCTGCTACAATATATTTATATTTTAACTAAAAAATGAAAAATAAATATCAAATCATTTAGATAGTATCTTAAAAAGCACCCCACGCTTTTTTTACAATAAAATACATTGTTTTCTTCAAATTTATTTTCAATTTTTTAGTTAGACTTTCTATAAAGGCGTGTTTTTTAGTTTTTTTATATTATTTATTTTTAGACGGATTTATAAAACTGTTTCTTCAACTGCTTTTGGGTAATGTAACTTATTGATTTAAATAATAAAATAGTAAGTCAACTACTCTATTGAATAATAATATATAAGTTTTACTTACGCCTTAGAACATTTCATATGTTGTGCTTACGCCTCGGTCATTGAAGTACGGCGCCAATACGCTATGGCCGAAATTTATATAAGATTTTATTAATTTTTTCAAACAAATAGCATAAAAAATCCTATATAACTCATACACTGTAAAACAATGAAACACGCGTTTCTTAGAATATAAAAGATAAATCACTTAATGAATTCTAAATTACTTTCTCTTGAAACTTACATAAAAAATCCCGAATATAATGAACTAAGTTGTAGATAATCATTTCTTTTGCGGGAGCGTCATTAATATCGCGTACGGGGCGGTCGGGGCTCGATATTTGTGAGGCCTAAGGGTTGTGACTCAGTATTCTGGGAAGGAGAGAGAGAAATGGCTTTTATCTGTGGGGCCAAATACCGACCACAATGGAGCCCGCTCTTTACACTACTTTCGCATCATTTCATAATTTATACAAGAGTCTTATGGATATATTTCACTGATTTTGGGGTTCGATATATGTTTCGATGAAAAATTACAATATTATATATAATATAAACTAACAATATTTTAACCGACCCATAAAACTAAAAACCATAAAATGGAAACACCTAAATACTCCGAAATATTTTATTCCGAATTTTGATGTTCCGATTTTCAAAAGTCCGAATTTCATAATACCTCGAATTATAATATCTATTATAAAAATTCACGAAAATTTTACTGAGAGTCGTAAATACGATTTGTTTGTTCTCCGATTTTTGTACTTTCGAAGAATCAAATGCTCGATGGGTTCTCTGTCCGAAAAACGACATTCCGATTTTCAATACTTCGAATAAACAGCGGCCGCCGAGCGCCAAATCTCCTCTACTGTTGGTGAATCATTTGAGATAGGTTAGAACTATGACCACCGAAAGAAAATATATTATTTATGATGTTTTGAAATATCATTAAGTCGGACTTTTTGTTATCCGATCTATTGAAACTCGGTATTTTGAGATAAGTAATTATAAACGATACGAATATTGAAATTTTTTAATTATAAAAATAGTTTGAATGGATACATCGGAGTTGTAATATTAGGAATTTTGAACCATTCGGAATTATGAAAATCGGTATTTTGACTGAGGGAATAAAGTTTTTCATATTATTGTAACGTACCCGCTAAAAATGGATATATCAAATTTAAAGTCGGTGCTAATACAGTTTTATTAGTTAATGATATTTTACTGTATATATCGGTTTTATTTTTGTTAAATAGTTTTAATATTACAATTTTGCATGAGAGAATCATGAAAATCGGTGCATACATGCCGAAGTAGCATGCCGTAGCCATGCATCTCGATTTAACTTTTTTAGGAGTGGAATTTTGTTTTCTTTTTTAATTTTAAATTCCTCTAGGAAAAAATCACGACATAAGACAACTCTGTGTAAAAGGTATATGTGGATAATCATTTGTATGTATAAACATACAAAAAAAACACCTCGAATAAATAACCTCCTTAATTTTTTCTTCGATTGATAAATCAACAGCCGATCAAAACAAATCGCTCTGAAATCTATATCTAATATTATTTGTCAATCTATAAATAATAAATGCAGTAGAAATCTCCTACGATTTATGTTATGCGCTTCGGTAATCTTCGTTTGTCTTGGGGATACGATAAGAATCATAATGCGCAGATATAATATACTAGTTTTCCTCGCGACTCCGCCTGCGTGATTGTCTTAATCCGGTACAACCCGCCCCCCCTTTCGCCTAAAAACATTTCTGTCGTATCCATAATAGCCTCAACTTGTTAACTCTCCCCAAGCACTGTAGGGCGGTGGCATCAAAAAGGATTAAACACAAACTGAAACCAATTTCCCCGAATATCAAATCAGACGATATTTCATCAGTACCAAGTCTGAGAATCGAACATGACACTCATCATGACAGAATCAGGCAACCTCACACACATTACATTTTGATTCGCGTTAAGGAAAATTCGTTATCTTTTTTAGGGTGAAACTTAATGGAATTTTGTGAAATACGTAAAGGTAACAAATTTTGAACTCTTTAATTAACGCAAAGAGATCCCTATTACCTCTTACTGCATAAATGCCCACATTTCTTGAAGGTCATAATTCAACGTTTAGATAGATGTTGCTTCTGTCTATGGGCATGCGAAGACTAAAGAAAAAATCTTATGTATCAGGGCAGCCTCTACAATTGAGAGTTATGTATGATTTTATTACTGTTTCTAAACAAAAGTGGCGCTTATCAGGCCAGCGGTGTCTGTCATCATTCAATTGTATAACAAAATATCTCCGAGACCCGGATATTGTCAATTTTACACTTGATTTAAAATGTACCGTGGGCGGCGCGGCGTGGCGGGTCTGCGAAAACCCCGTGCAAAATCCCGCTCGTTAGAAATACGTTCAGTGGCTTCAGATGCCCTGAAACAATGCGAGGATCGCCAGACCGTGTAATTACCGGGAAAAACGTCCGTTTGGTCACCCTCCGCTGATACAAGACACGACGTCACACAACTGTATCCACGTCGCGACACGACAAATCAATGGTATTCTAAACATGTTTTTTTTTTATAGCATAGGCCAACAAACGAGCAAGTGGGTCACCTGATGGTAAGCGATCTCCACCGCCCATGTACGCCCACCACCATAAGAATCATGGGCGCGTTGCCGACCTTAACAGAAAGGGATAATTAGGGATTGGGAATGGGAGGGGATTTGGGCTTCCGGATATCTCACTCACCGTACGAAACGCAGCAGCAAGCCGCTACTTTACGTCGGTTGTCTGTGAGACAGTGGTATCGACCCGGTCGAGCCAGCCCATTCATGCTGTAGACAAAACTGTCTATAGCGTGGTTCTACCACTCAATACTCACTGAATTCTCAAGATATGGTTCTAAACGCATGAAGATCAATCAAATAAGTATACTTTTTTATTTATAGAGTTTTTTTGATTGCCTCGTTGGTGCAGTTATGTTGCGCACGAGGTACGACTGCTATGCTAAAGTCTTGGGCCCTATCCCCGGGTCGGGTAAAAGAGATATCGGGTTTTTCCATCACGAAATGCTCAGTATCAGTCCGGAGTCTGGAATTGTGCCCGTTATGGCGATATGCTCGCCCCTATCATATCATGGGACGGAAATACGCTCGGCGAAATGTGGTTGTACTGGTTAACACTTCTGCCTACCACTTATAAGGGCATTACAGACGTGAGTGCGTATGTTCAAGTTTTACATTAACTTTATATAAGCAGTGTTTTTATAAAGTCCTTACTGTTATTTAGTACACTCTTGTTCAACCTACGATATTTATTACAATAATTTTATTATACTTGTAGTTTAACGTAAGCTCCTAGCAATGTTTCTTAAAATATTTATAATCGGTGGAAAATTGATTGTGCATTTATTGGTATTTAATGTATATACTATGTACCCTATACATAATGTACAATTGTTTATTTTCCGAAATAAATAAATAAAAAAGTAGATTACTTACCAAAATTATAGCCTTTTAGTCCCCGACAAAAAGAGGCTTTATAAATAAGACTCCTTTTTATATGGCTGTTTTTCGACTCATTCTTTTTTTTCTGTCTGGTTGGTTCTTCTAAGTTCTTGTGAGTAGGCCACAAAACGCTCTTTTACACGTCAATAAAATAGATACATTTCATTGAAATGTGTGATAAACATTTGTTTATATAAACTAATGTTATCATTTATATATTTACACATTAAAATAAACTACATTGATTTTGTATATGTGTACTGTGTATGTATGTACCTATGCTCTTCAAAAAGTTTAAAATAAAAGACAAAATTAAAATTTTTTGAAAAAAATCCCACGACGGTTAAAATGTTATTGAAAAAGGATAATATAATTTTAAAAAACCCCGACGTAAATAATTAATGTCACGAGAGATAATTTACATAAAGTTCGTCTGGGGCTAACGTTAACGTAACTAATTGAACGGTGAAGAAGACATGACATGATATAGGAACCTTGCATACCTGAGAAGTTCTCCATAAAAATGTCTTAGTTATGTAAAGTCTACCAATCCGCAATAGACCAGTGTGGACTAAGGTCTAACAGTTTTATTAAGTAAAGGAGGCGTGTACACAGCAGTGGGACGTGTTTATTACATGGCTAGTATTATTACTATAATACGGAATACTTAATTTTTTTACACCCAACAGTCACATACATAGTCCTGACCCCACTGTAAGATACGAGTCTTGTGTCGTAGGTATCAGGAACTACGAGAAACTTTCGGTCTCATAACACCCGGACCCCGAGACAAATATTTGTGGGTCACACAAATGTTTTTCTCGGTGCGGGGATCGAACCCGCGGCCTCTCGCTTCACAGCCGGCTACTCGCCCGCTGCGCCACGGAGGCTGTCAAAAATACGCGGAAAAAGGATCGACGCAAGTGAAAAGCCATGCTCTCATCTCACACGTGGGTGTCGCGTGCCATCTCCATTACACTGACTCACTAGCGGTAATACCACACGTCTATTGAATCACCAAAAAATCTGTAGCTAGCTTACATCACACAAGCATGATTTATTCATCGGTTTTCCAAAATTACACGTCTTGTTGTTCGCAGAATAAGCTTATTAATGGAAAATAATCATGAATGAGAAATGTTTGGTGAAAGGTGGCCGACAATATCTCTGTATAGAGAAAATTGGATATATTTAGTTGAGGATTACTTTAGCTGCAGTGGGAAATATAGGTTCAAAATGACCAAAAAGACCATCGCACCAAATACCAATAATCGCCCCGAAGTTATCCCTTTTCTCTACATCCATGTGAAAACGATCTTAGTTTGATTATTCGGATAGATTATGGAAACCAACCAATTAAACTGTGAGGCGGGAGACCGGTATTCTGATTCGCTTATTTGTGCTATCTATACTAAAAATCAAACTAAAATCGATTACATAATGATTTCTTACATTTACGCGAATTACACATTGAAATAAAACTAATTTAAACGGATTTTATCTGGTTTTTTATTTTAATTTTGGTCCTGACGTTTTGAAAGCTTTTCAGTCTTTGTGGTCACACAGAATCGGTGTTCTTTGGCAAGGATTTGTGGTTTGTCAAATCTAAGATAATGTTTGGAGCCTTCTTCTGAATGTTCAGCATCTTTCAGACAGCCGAAAGAAGACATATTTAAGATAGATAAAGTCCCGTTTAGGAAGTATCGTATTCATAAACCTAACCCTAGTTAGGAGCTGATGGTAGGATATTAATGTCCGCTCGGATAGGGAACACCGTACACATGATGTTAAAACCTACCATAGTAAACCACACACCTTGTGTGGATCGTGTTCCAGGTTCAGACAATGTATTTTATAACATTACACTATAGATTCTTTAATCATTGCATTACACATCCCTCACCATTATTTAATTTATTAGTACTACATAATAACTGACGCGAGAGAATTTAAAAATAATCGATAGAATACTTTTAATAAAGTTGTGGTTTGTGGCAAAGGAATCAATTCAAACATTAAAATAAAGCCTTATAATGGTTTTGTATAAAGATAATTCATAGAAACATAATGAGGATATGTTATTGCCCTATTAGTATGACCAGCATGCGGCCCGCCCGTTGGTAAGCGATCACGGGCGCCCATGGATTTCAGCATTGATAGTGGACAGCCAAGCCACTGAACAGTTCTGAGAAGTTTCTAATTTCGGTACTGTATTTATAATATTGTTTATTAGTTAGTTAATACCTAATTATAAGCATGATATTAACTTTATATTTGTATGTATACAGTAAAATAACTTATAATTTAAAAAATACGTGTCTTTAAGATTAGTATTGAATTTATCCTGCGTAGACAGGAACAAATTTCCAAGTCCAGAAAGCAATCTCTAGAATCTAATATATTGTTCAACGACTGATCATAATAATTCACGGAAAATAAACCCATACGTCAAATAAATTCCAACCTCACCACATTCGAGGAAAATATAAACAAATAATAACATTCATTATATTCATGTTGATAAGACGAGCACGTGCTGACGTTGTTACAATATAAAAATAATAATAATTACAACTTTAATTAATGTCACAGGTGGTCAAAATTCGACCAATTGTGTTTGTGAAGTTACGAAAACCTACTTTCATTACACAAGTTGCGTTTTGTATGAAATATATTATATACTTTCTCCATGATTTTTAAGACTACGTACTGCAAAAGGACAAAACGCTTTGATATTTCGTCCATCTGTCAAGATAGTTTTTCACAGAAACAGGTAGCGGTTTATAAATATAGTTGTACTAAGATCTACAAATAGACTTTTGATATTGAAGTCCTATCCAGAGAGTTCTTATTGAAAAAAAAAATACCGAAAAAAACCAATGAAAAAGCATGCCAGGCATATAGGTAGATAATTTTCGATGTCAACTTAATAATAAAATGATTTCCGCTGGTCTTTTAATTTATTTCAAGTTTACTGTATTTAATATATTATGTTATAAGATTTATTTCACATTTCAATGTATTTATGTTTATTTTTGAGGTCGTTGAACTCGGCTAGCTGGCTAAAGGCTATGCAAGCCGACGTTATTTAGACAGTAGTCATTCTAACGTTATTGATCTTGACATAATATTCATGAAATAAATAATATATTATTTTATATTTGATTTTAACGGATGAAAAAAACATTTGTTTTTAATTACATTAGCTAAAAACGGTGAAAATTTTAAGACTAAGTAAACTTGACTACATAAAATCATGTGATGCAAATTTTGCCAAGTTTTTTCTCCCTTTACATGTCGTATTTTGAGAAATCCCTTCTTGAATACTCTTGCAAAATTTCAATTTTCTATCCATAACACTTAAGGCTGGCGATGTATAGTCATTCAGAACTTTGTATTATTAAATGGATATAGTTCTTGATTATGTTACGTTTATGCGAAGGTTGCACATTAAAATGATACTGATTTAAACGGGTTTTATCGCGGTTTTTTACTTCATTTGACTGCGGTGGACTGTCCACATCATGACCACGAAGGCTGAAAGGCTTTCCAAAATGAAATAAAAAACGGCGATAAAATCCGTTTAAATTAGTTTTATTTCAAGCTATAGCTTTTACTCATTTAATTACAATACTGAACGTTTGCCAAAAAATATCTAATAGCTTATAGTATATGACAATATTAGACTGTCTCGGTGTCGTAGTTGTATGACGCGGTACGACTGCTGTGCTGAGGTCTCGAGTTCGATCCGCGCTTGAGTAAAAGTGATATTGGGTTTTTCTATCACGAAAATGGTCAGTATCAGCCCGGAGTCTAGAATTGTGTCTGGTATGCCGATAGGCTCGGTCCCTATCAGATCATGGGACGGAAATACGCTCGGTTAAATGTGGCAGTATTGGTTACACCCACTTCTTCGGTGATTACAAGCGTGAGTGCGTATGTATGTATTTAGATGGGCGTGCAGACACACAAAGATGTGCGTGCGCCAGTGGTAAAGCCGCGTCGAAAGCATCTCGCTATGGGGATTTCACTGTTCCGCTGTACGCGCGGAAATCCCTAGCGAACGGGTTTTGACATCATTGAGTACTGACCTAGCCTTCGCTTGTCATCGCAGGGCCAACGCGCCGCTGTCCCATAATCACCTTACCATAACGAGTTTCCCACGGTGACATGACGCGTCTGGCAGTATTGTTTTACTTTTTGTTGAAGTAGGCTCTAGGTGTTTATTATTATTGTCGGTGGGGACGGTGATATATTACTACGGAAATGTTATACTGGACTAGCACCTCACAGTTCGGGACATGGCGATCAAGGCGGCCGCTGGCCCGAGTTCCTAACTCCAATTCCCTACCCGGCACTAACAATTCAAAGTTGCGGTGGCCTTCTTTAGCGCTTGCGGGACGGGTCCAGGGTGTTTATTATAAGCAAGGGTTGTTGCCGGAACCGTCTTTGCCAACACAAACAAATAAACAACGTAGACCATTAAACTATGAACCAGTAACACCCGAATTGCTTGCTATTTTTAACCGAGCACGACAAAGTGACTGTACCTGATGGTAAGCATTGCAGTCCAAAAAAGCCAGCGACCACTGAAAAACAATGCGTTTATCGGTGGTCACCAGAATCTTGCCGGTCTGTTTCAATGCCTATAGACCAACACTCACACACACATACGTATCTTTACATTCCGCATAATATTAGGTCTATATACTTATATAAAATGCTCACTTACCCCACAGTATCAAGATAAGACTACTACTAATAAATTAATTCGACTGTATTTTGAGCATTGTTGATTTATTTATTTAAAGAGTTTGATGACGAGGCTCGAAGGACACTAACCTCTTCGACGGATACTTGCAAAACCTGCCCGAATTTGGTGTTGAAGTCTATTTTAACAAGCTTTTTTTAAGCTATATTTAAAATTGATTTGTATTTTTTTGGACAACGAAACAGTTTACAAATAATAGTAAGATTAGCAATATCAACATACACAGTATACGATCAACTTAAATATAGTCGAGTACCGAGTTATTCAATCGTTCGTTCTACCTGACTTTATCCCAGTGTGTATATCTCTTCCTACTAAGTCGCCTCCACTTCGCCCAATATTGAGCTATTTGCTTACCGTATTCATTAATCCTCGACGTATAAAAGAGGTTTTGTAAAGAAGAATTTGTATTTTCGTGGTTTGCTGGCGTAGACCAACTTCAATACGATTTCCTAATTTGAAAGCTAAATTATTGAAATGGTCCTTAACTATGCTTAAGAGAAATCTCTTCATTTAAAAATTACTCTTTCTAATTGATGTCGAGGGTTTTACCGGTTTGTTATTATATCGCATGTTACAAATGGGTGCGGCCTGATTTGCGAAGGTTATTGTCCATAATTTAAAAGTCATAGATCACAATTAAATAGGTATAATTATGTTATTTTGTGGGTTTTTGAAATGTTGAACTCGGAAAATCCTACCCATCCCGCGCTATAATCGATTATGATTTGCAGACGCCCGCGCGCACCACGTTTGGGGTTCAACATTACTGATGAGAAATCTACATCTTAAGGCACGGTTTTAGGAACGAGACTGAGACAAGGAGACTGCGACGCGACACAAGATAGACGATAGCGATAAGACCGCTTTGTATAAAATTGTATGAAAACGATTTAGCGGTATCCTATCTATGTGTAAACCTCAAAACACATCTATTTACACAATTGCATACAGAGCGAAAGCGTCGCTGTAGTCGCGCGTCGCCGTCTCCTGTATCGGTCGCGCACCCTTTTATATATCTAGCATAGACCGACAAACGAGCAAGTGTGTCACCTTATGGTAAATGATCTTTACCGCCCATGAATGCCCACAATACCAAAGGAACCATGGACCCGTTGCCGACCTTCAAGGAAAGAGATAAGGGGAGGGGAATTTTGGCCTCCGGACATCTCACTCACAAAATGCAGCAGAAAGTCGCTACTTTGCATCTCAAAATAGGTCTTTCAAGCACTTTTTGTCACGTCGCGGTCATCATATCTCAGAAGTCCACGACTCACGAGGTAGGAAAATGGAAACCTTGTGCTTGTCCAGATAGAACAATATTTTTGGGATTTTTTCTAACATTATTAAGAATAGATGTCCTACAAAGAGTTGATGTCATGCTGGGCGCTGGTTCAAACTATGCCAAATCAGAGTACCTAGTATGTTGTAGCAGAAGTCGGCAAACGAGTAGGTGGGTCTGCTGACGGGAAGTGATCTCCGACTTCTATATGGACCTACAATACAAAAGTAATGATAGTTGCGTGCCGACCCTAAATTGGAGTTTGGTAAAGGGGACGATTTCGACCTTCAAAAATCTCACTACCAGCTGCTGCCACTTCATTTCTCTGAGACTGGTAATGCCCCGGTCGAGACAGCAAGTTTGTGCTATAGACAAATCTGTCTACAACTTTACTCCTCAAAAACATAATATAGCGTCTAATACCAATCTATCTATGTGTAGTTAGTATTATGTAGGTACCCACTTAGTATATAGGTAACTATAATTTTATAACAGAAATAACGTAAATGTACGTAATCAGAAAATACGTATGGATTTTTTTATATATGGGGTTTTCCTAACATATTATTTTTAATTCAATTAAATAGACACCTACTGTATCACTACCTACATTTGATTTAATAAATTCATATATTTTATTACATGTTCAGATCGTCCCTAGTCATTGGGCTGACATATTTTTATTCTGCCTAAATGACTGGTATTATATATTTTGAGTGGTAGAGCCACGCTGTAGATAGTTTTGTCTACAGCATGAATGGGCCGCCTCGACCGGGTCGTTACCACTGTCTCACAGAAAACCGACGTAAAGTAGCGGCTTGCTGCTAAGTTTTACACGCTGAGTGAGATATGCAGAGGCGCAAATCCCCCTCCCCTTCCCAATCCCTTAAATATCACTTCCCTTTGCGGTCGGCAACGCGCCTATAGTTCGTCTAGTATTGTGGGCGTACATGGGCGGTGGAGATTACTTCTCATCAGGTGACCCATTTGCTCGTTTGTCAGGCCAGGCTATAAAAAAGACTGACCGGGCAGGTCGCTCACCTGTAAGCGCCACGCTTTCCCATAAACAGGCATTAGAGTTACAAATTACAAAGAATTACAAAGCACTGCATGACACTGGACTGCGTTCGTCTTCCCGTGACATAAGTTATTCAACACCTGGTTGGTCAAAGACTGATCAGATCAGCATTCAACTGACAGGAGTTTGATTTTGACAGCGCTGTCAACACAATTTGAGTTTATGAAACGTTATTTATTTAAACAAATATTAATCTCTGATCTAATTTGCGAACTAATTGTTAGTAATTGACATACCAATTGAGGATAGAATTAACAATGAGTCTTCAAGAAAACCAAAAAAGCGTATGATTTTTTCATTTCTAGTGCATTTTCTATATTTCATTTCATTACAAGGTGGTAGGTCCCTCGTATGCGAAAGGACGTCGGGGTTGGTACCACCGCTTTGTCTATTTCTGCCGCCAAGCAACAGTGTGTAAGCACTGTTGTGTTTCGGTTTGAAGGATATTGAAGCTAGTGACATTACCGGGCATTATGAGACTTAACATCTTACGTCTCAGGGTGACGAGCGCAGTTCAGTGCCATGCAGTTCTTTGTAATTGAAAGTTCTGTGTGGTGTTGTTGTTTATGGGTAGGCGTGGCGCTTACCATCTGGCGAGCGCTTGGCTCGTCTCGTCATTCAATCTAATCAAATAAAAAAAAGTTTGAAAGTCTTACTAACAGGTGTGTCAAATCAAAAGCGTTGACCACGCCTCTAGAAACTCTTGAATTTTGACTTGACGATAATTTCACTGGCTTTAATGTCCTTCAAACCGAAATATAACAGTGCTTACACTTTGATTTTTGACGGCAGAAATATGCAGTTTAACCCAGGCGATCTCAGCCATACGAGGGACCTACCACGTAAGGAAAATGGATTTGGCTTGAACACTTATTGCGACCCACTTTCACAAATACTCCAATACGTGACATATTTACATTATACATATCTTATAGAGCTTAGAATAATATTAAAAATAGATAATACATTAGTAATATAGCTATTTAATATAGCTTTCGCTCCCTTCTCCGGTCGTGTGAAGTTGCTGGTGCTCTCGGGTAGATTTTCATATATCTTAATTTTATTATTCTTTTATTAGTGCATGTCTACAGATAAAGATGCCTGACAAATTTGGAACCTAGCAATATACGCACAATAACTTGTCTGGACTGAAGTTAGATATTACTTAAGTGGTAGAGCCACGTTGTAGACAGTTTTGTCAACAGCATGAACGGGGCCGTCTCAATATGGTTGTTACCACTGTCTCACAGAAAATCGAATGGTGAGTGAGATATCCAGAGGCCCAAATACCCCATTCCCAATACCTTAATTACCCCTTTCCTTTAACGCCGGCAACCCATCCATAATTCTCTGGGCATTGTGGATGTTCATGGGCGGTGAAGATCACTTACCATCGACTGGACCATTTGCTCGTTTAACCCCTCAACTTACTTTGCGTCACCCTTTAACTTTAAAAACAATATATAAGTATATTTGTAAATAATAACAATATCCACGAGTCGCCATGCCGCGAGGGATTATCTTTGGTCCGGCCATTTTTCTCGTATTGTATCTGTCAAATTGTCTCTAGGTATTTTTAGCCTTTCTTCACTAAAATTCTACTGCCTATGGAAAGTTCTATTCAATACAGAACCCTTCGTCTCATCGCCGAAATTTCAACCGTCTTCACGACCCAATTTTTTTACTGTCTAAGAGAACGTTATGGGGAATACCAACTAATCGGTCGATATAATTACACTAATTTATCGCATGTTAAACAAATTCTGTTCCGATGTCAATACACTCGGTCAACCGACGGTCGACCACCCACCACCGTTGAGTGGTTATTGTTGGCTGAACTGTTACGCCAAATATCGGGACTCGGATATGGAATGGAACGAAAATCTGCTCATTCGCATCAATTTTCTTTGTTGCCAGTTTCTAGACTACTTTTCATACAAAAAATAACACGTAATATTAAAGAATGGAAATAAACTCGATGAGGCGTGGGCGTAATAGTTAAACCTCTGACTACCCCTTCGAAAATACGGGCATGAGTTTATGTGTGCATAACTGTAAAAGTTACAATAAAAAATAATTTTAGCCAATTAAAAGTGAGAAACTGACTGCAAAAATTCTTCCATCATTCCGCTTGGCGTTATCCCGGCTTAATTTCCAGGGTCCGAATTCTCGTACTATATATAGATTTGGTTTTATATTAGGCAAATATGTTGATGCTCTACTGCACTACATTCCGATATTAAATTTATAAATAGTCAATAGTAAATTGGATGTCTTTCCGGAGTCGGTGCCGGTGCAGAATAAAATGCACCGTTCAGTGTTATTTTTGACCAGCTTTTCCTCGCGGCTCCGCCCGCGTGATTTGCTTTTTCTGGGATAAAAGTTGCCTATGTTACTCACTGATAATGTAGTTTCGTAACGGCAAAAGAATATTTGAAATCGGTCTAGTAGTTTTAAGTTTATTCGTTACATACAAAAATGCAAACCATTCCTCTTTTTATATTAGTATTAATTATACATAAATACATACCTAACTTAGAAAAGTCAAGTGTGTAACAACACAAAACGTTTTTATTAAGTACGTATAATCAGAGATATTTTTTTTACAACGGAGTCCAGGATAAGGAGGTCCAGGTCTCGTAGGGTTAGCCAGCATTTGCAATGTAAGCGCAAAAAGTGCTTATTTACGACATCACATTAGAAACCTCTTAAATTATCAGTGTTTCTCTGCTATATTATGTATGTATTATACATATAAATCTTCCTCTTGAATCGCTCTATCTATTTAAAAAAACCGCATCAAAATCCGTTGCGTAATTTAAAGATCTAAGCATTCATAGGGACAGACAGCGGGAAGCGACTTTGTTTTATATTATGTACATGAAGTTGGTTTTTAAGATGTAGATTTATTTTTTATTTTAAAATTTTTGAGTTGATACTTAACTCAATTACACATATTGTGCTACATTCTTTGAGGAATTACAATATTCTCCTAATAGGTACTTCGATTTTAAGAGACAAATTAAATCAGACCAAAAAATTATTCCTCAAAACAAGCCTACACTCGACGGAGAAATTTATTGTAGACGTACAATAATAACGCAAAAAGGTGCGCGTACGGTATAGAATTGAAAATGTCCTATTTAATTATTGTGTCCTATTTTGAAGTCGATTTAAAAAATATAAGTATTAATGGTTGGAAGCGCCATCTATCTAGCAAAAATAGAACAATAATAACAGCGTTTTAACTGGGTTTTCAAAATAGTTCAAAGAAGCGCCAATAGGTGGCGCTGTTTAGCAAAATTCAAAAATGAGCGATCGAGCTCCGTCGCTGCTATTGTTTTCAGACACTAGATTGATGGGCGAGCAAGCGTCAACTTCAGCCCGGCAAAGTTATGTGCGTATTTAACCATTTTTGAAAAAAGGCGAATTCTTTTGCGGTCCTACCGTGTAGTATATTTTTGCTTGGTTTACTTGTTTGCATTTTAAAGATTAGTAGATATAGGTGGAACCAGAGTAATCAAGGTACGCCAATTTTTTTCGGCCTTTTTCGTCTGGTATCTGAACCAGCGACCTATTGAGAGCTTTTTGTAGCCTACCAAGCCACGTCTTACATTAATGAAAATAATTATTGGTAAATAAAGCAAATACGCACAAACATGTTTTGAGGTGTTGACGTCAGGCAGACCGGTCGCAGATACAACAAGCCAAATCTTTCTGTAACATGTGTTAAAAAGCATGTTGCGCCGACCACAATTCGTGTAGAAGGACAGGTGGAAGGAAGGAAATAAAACTCCTACATATTCAGAATTATTTAATTATGTTTATAAGTGAATACTTCATAGTCGCGTACTGTGAAGTTGTACTCTGCGGCGAGTGAAGCGGGCGCGATCGCATCGCCGTACGAGTGTAGGTTGCTGTAACTCTCGCTGTTCGTGTTACAGTTGCTAGATATCAGCAGATCTGCACCGGCGCCGAATATTGGACCGCAACTGAGGGGAAAACATAACATTAACATTGCAAAGCAAAGAATTCTGTGGGTTTGTTTGTAGTGTAGTGAAATTGAAGCAACTTATCATAGTTTACGATTTAAGTATTTCGTTCTCCCACTAAATCTGATTACATCGCTAGAACATTAAAGATTTTTCTTTTATATCGAATGAGTAATATGTAGATATTCGACTTTCAACTTTGGATAATACTAGATGAATGATAAACAGCTGATTTTAATGAAGCTTTTACTAGGTCTAAAGAAGAATAGCTGTTGATAAGATCCGGTACCTACATAAACACTGACTGTCAGGTAGTGATGTTCATGTACAAAAAACATCGATATTTTTTCCGATATAATATATCGTGAAAAAAATATATCGATATTTTTTCCGATATAATATATCGAAATATTGTATCGATATATAGCGATATATCGGTCAAAAATATCGATATTTTCGATATATCGAATTGTAGGAAGGAAAAGACTTTCTTAGAAAATGATTAACAAAAATAATATCGAAGAGCTAAAAAAAAAAAAAATACGGGTTGCACTCCGGGAGTGCCGACAGAAGTGAAAACTTACCAAACAACATGCGAGAATACAAAATTACGGCATCATGTCCACTCGACATGATAAAAGTACATTCTACTCTCTTCGCGTTTATGCGAGCCTGGTACTTTTTACGGCAACATATTCCAAATAAGAAAAAACCTAAAAAGTTTTTCTTTGTCCAAATCGTCATTTGTTTATTAATTACGGCTACTCGCCATGAAAAATGGACATTCTACGCTCTTCGCGTTTATGCGAACCTGGTACTTTTTTTCCAAATTATAAAATAAGTAAAATATCGTCATCTTATTATCAATATCAAAAACAAAATTACGGTAACATGTCTATTCGCCATAAAAAAAAACGAACACAGTCCGGTCAAAGTCCTGTGAAAGTCCGGTCAAAGTCCGATCCAATCCAACTGGTCACTGTGTGACGCCACCTGGGACTTCGAAATTATAGAAGTTCCAAGGAAGTCGGCTAGCGCTGGCTGGTCAACTGGCCCGCGTGACGTCTCACGGAAGGTTCTCGAATATTCTGGAACCTTCCGCTCGCCGCCGCTCGCGTTACGGAACGTTTCGGTTCACCCTCCCATAAGAAGTTATCACTTCAAAAAAACGACATTCAATACTTATTCTGGTATTTGATGTTGTTTTTTTTTTTTTTTTTTAGCTACATCCGACTATTTTCCGATATCCTTAATTCGATATATCGGATAAAATATATCGACTTCAATGATTCGATAGTATCGCATTGATTCGATATATCGGATAAAATATTTCGATATTATATATCGACTTCAATGATGCGATAATATCGCATTGATTCGATATATCGAATAAATGTATCGATATTTTATTACATATCGATATATATCGAGCACCCCTACTGTCAGGTGCAAGGTTCACGACTTTTAAATATGACCACACCTTCATGTAACACGTTGTATATTCAGAGCAATGTAAAGTTCAAGGCTAGGTATCCGTCCAGACCACGCGGATACCAATGTATTAACTCTCCGGGTACAATACCCAGTCACTACTCACTAGCCACCAGCTATGAGCCAGTACACCAGCGGGTATGTACAAGAGTGGTGAGACTCACTCGGGATGGTAGCAGAGTGCGAAGGGTTTCTTGGTGAGGTCGTGCCGCGCGGGCGGGTCGGAGAGCGCGAACAGCAGCGCGCGCTCGGCCGACACGTACCCGCCCGCGCCGCCCGCCGACCACCCGGACACGCTGAACCCGCCCACCACCTCGCCGCGGGACAGCTGCAACGTGCAAATATTGTACACTTTTTACATATACCGAGTGGCGATTTGGTTATCACATTAAATAATACAGCGGTTAAAACGAGTTGATATAAGTTTGTTCAAAGAATAAAATAAATATTTATACCAAAAATAAAAATATGCAACTTTCAAACAAAATAGCCTAAAACATGCCAAGAAATAAAACACCTTGTTAAATAGTAGTTCGATGACCTGTAATAATTTATTTAAACACTAACATGAGACATGAAAAATTAAAAAGACATTCTTATGAAACTATGCATTATTCACAAATTTAAGATGAAGAAAAAAAAACAATGAGTTTTGTGACAAAGCAATCTTGTGTAGAAGCAGTGACATCGCAGCGTTAGGTACTTTGTCTCGCGCATGTCCGCGTCGCATCGCTTCGCGTCGTCAAAATATGCGCAGCGAGAGGCGACCGACGCGACGGAATCCACAGTTTAACACAACATTAACACTATAGTTATCGTTGCTGTAAGGTATCCTAAGGTTGCCGTTGATAAAAACGGGGCTAATTATTATTTGGTCTCCGTGAATTCCAGCCCTATTCAATGAAAATCGGTACTAGTATGAATCTCTCTAAATAGGTGTGGATTTTGCTGACTTCAGTACCGCAAGTTCTGTCGATTCCAGACTTTACGCGTGAAGGTGTTTTCGTCAGTCTACATTATGTCAGATAAAAAGTCAGGGTCGGTATTTATTTTACTTAATAACCACTCTGACAGACTTATCCCGTTCCAATAAGGCCTGTGCTCCCAGGAACTTGAAATGCCGTTGTTTGTCTGTTTAAAATATGTTTTGTAGATTTCTGTGGTGTACCTACTTTGAATTGACGAGCTGCCCTACGGAGACTCGATATGGGATTACGAATGAAATAATGTAATATTCGTTGTTCACATACCGCTGCTACTCGCGGTGGAACATCTACTTAAAACTCGGGACCAAAAGCTGATTATCTCGTAATCTTTGGACTGCCCGTACAAAGATTTGGAAGTCGGTCGGGCATACACGTGTGGCACCATATCTCTCTTGGTATGTAATCAGTACAGTATAAAAGCTACTACGAGATTATTATGAATACTTCGCACCAATAATGATCAGTTACGTATAAGGTATGTGTTGAAATCAAATCAAATCATATAATCAATCATTAAAATGTCAAACATCATGTAGATTCAGTCAAATTTTAACTCTACCGCCAGTTCGGAATGCTGTTTCGTCAAAGAAGAACGGACAAGACACGCAATAAGAGTTTGAGTAGACTAGTCCATACAAACCACCCGTTCACGAGCATGACGCACGTGCCAGCCATCGGCCTCCTCAACCATGTTACAGTGAAGTAACCGACCCGGATTACCACGCCGCCGCAAGCACAGATATTAAAGCAACCATGACATACCCAAACTGCTCATTGAATTTGTTATCTGTTGTTGGTTGAATAATTTGTTTGCTCTGTTGATTTAATGAACATAATGAAATGCCATGCTTGATTTAATTTTGCAATTCAAATTTCTAAGTTATTGTCTATGGTCAGACGTCCCGTGTCCTACCTGAACGAGCACCAGAACAGGCGCCACACCGTCGCAGTGCGAGTGGAACGCTTGCGCGGAGTAACCATGTGTGGACGCGCGGAATATCAGACGCCATGTTTGTTTCGGAGTTCCGCACCTGACAACAATAAACGTAGGAGTTTTGGCGGGAATTCTGACAGTGCAGTTCATGCTTATTTTAATTTATTTCATAAACTAGTTTAGAGTTGTGTTTGTTGTATAAAAGTGATGTGGATTTGTTCAATAAACATTGACGGTGATGAAAAGTATATGGAAACATTGAAATAAGTGAATTAAGAATCGTACTGAAAGGAGTTAACACCATAACTCCAACAAGACCTTGAAATCGCCCGCACCCGTGTTTCATCGTGCTTGTGAAGATACTTGAGAATACATTGTACTTGACACTGGCTAAATGCATAATACTGCGAAAGCCATTAATAAAAAAAAAAAAAAAAAAGAAAGAAACAATAAACGTATTATTCAATACATCGTTTGATGAGTGGTAGAGCCACACTCTAGGCAGTTTTATCTACAGCATGAATGGGCGGGCTCGACTGGGTCGTTACCACTGTCCCACAGAAAACTGACGTAAAGTAGCGGCTTGCTGCTGCGTTTCGAACGGTGAGTGAGATATCCGGAGGCCTAAATCCCCCCTTCCCCCTTTCCCAATCCCTTAATTATCCCTTCCTTTTAAGGTCGACAATGCGCCTTTGATTCTTTTAGTATTGTATGCGTACATGGACGGTGGAGATCACTTACAATCAAGTGACCCACTTGCTCGTTTGCCGGTCTATGCTATAAGAAAACATCATTTAATGCAATCCAATTTATATGCTATCTATGTATGAAGAGAGAAGTAGTAAGAGCTCAGTAGGTAGAAGAGACTCAGGAATAACGCAGAAAGCCGTTAAATCTAAGCAATATTAATAAAATACCTATTATGTAACAAATAAATACACCAAAGAAACCACAAAGTAACACCTGAATTAATTCACTATGAGACGTATATCTACAGGGTGCATATTGTTTCTCCATACAAATGTTCACCTTTATTCTACGCCTTTAGAGGATCAAATTCAAATTCAAATTCAAATCATTTATTCTGTAAATTGGATCATAAATATCACTTTTACATGTCAATAATTTTATAGTATAATACATTTATTTATCTTTTTTCGGCATTTCGTGGCTAGCCATGAGAAGAAATGCCGAAACAAACTCATGGGTTATGGCCTCTTTTAATGTCCAGACATTGATTTACTAGATTTGTGCGAGTATAATGTACAGGAATTCCAGGATTGACTATAAAGAAATAGTCCTGAGTATACCTAACATACATGGCACTCGCACTCACAAATAAAAAAAAATGGATATAAACAAATTTAAATTTAATATTTTTCTTAAAAATATTAAAAATGTCAACTTTACATCTGAACCTTAAATACTAAAAATGCGCCAAAAGAGCAGTCAAGTATAATAATTTACCAGAGGACCATGGACAGCCATATTTTGTATGGAGTGAGCGGCTCAATTCCAAGCCGTTTTGTCTTCCAAATAATCTTTAACATTATAGTAACCTTTTCGGCAAAGGTTCTGTTTAATAAATAATTTAAATTTATTTAGACTTAATTGTTGAATATGGCTAGGAACTTTGTTGTAGAAACGTATACTTTGACATTTGAATGAATTACTAATTTTTTGAAGTCTGGTCATGGGCAATATCAGTTTATTCTTATTTCTAGTATTTAACATATGAATGTCGCTGGTTTTTGTAAAAACATTAATATTTTTTTTTTACATACATTAGGTTGTCATATATGTATTGAGAAGCGACAGTCAAAATATTTATTTCTTTGAATAAATCCTTTAGAGATTGCCCACGTTTAAGATTGTAAATAGATCGAATAGCTCTTTTCTGCAGCACAAAAATAGTTTGAATGTCGGCAGCATTTCCCCATAATAAAATGCCGTACGACATTACACTATGAAAATAACTAAAATAAACTAATCGCGCTGTTTCTACATCAGTTAGCTGGCGAATTTTGTAGACTGCGTAAGCTGCAGAGGTGAGCCTTTTCGACAACTGGTTTATATGTGGTCCCCATTGAAGCTTAGAGTCTAAAGTTATACCCAAGAACTTGGTGGTGTCCACAAGATCCAATTCTTCTCCATTTAAACTAACGCAGGTCTTAATAGTTCTAACGTTAGGTGTCAAAAATCTAACGCATTTAGTTTTTTTCTCGTTTAAAAGATCATCATCATCATCATCATCATCAGCCACAAGACGTCCACTGCTAAACATAGGCCTCCCCCAAAGATTTCCAGACCGACCTGTTGGAAGCGGCCTGCATCCAGCGACATCCTGCGACCTTTATCAGGTCGTCTGTCCACCTTGTAGGTGGACGTCCAACGCTGAATGAATGAAATTATTTAGAGGATGAATGCTCAAAAATCTGTGTGTGTCTCTGTATTTTGTATCTTACCAGTTGTTGATGACAGCTTGGAAAGCACTCTTCTCTTGCTGAAGAATGACAGACCCGATGAACATGTTCACTGCCAAACTGCAAACATAACACTATGGTACAACACTTGCTACGCTATCACACCAAGTCAACTTGTTTCAGATTTAGACAAACACTAGCTTAACCAACGTCTTTATCGTATGTAATCAAGGCCGTATTAACATATGCCCGAGCCCTGTGGCACACAAGAATTTATAGGCGTATTGCAAAATAAAAACAAGTTTTTTTAATCATAACCATACCAACCAAATATGTTATTACATCAACATGTTATTAAAGAAACATAACTTAGATACATACCTTTTACAATATTTTTTTCATCGCCAGCTTTATTTACTAAAGTGAATAAAATGGGAATAAAATATTCCTTTGTTTACAAAAAATAATTAATTATTTCGTATTTGCCAATATAATTTATCAGTCTCTCTGGGGGCTGAATCCATATGGTAAAGACGGAATTGTATGTAATATAGGTACGGGAGAAAAAGAACCTTGGCCTGATGGAGACGAAGCTTTGCCGAGTCACTTATACATCAGTATGTACTTATGGCTAGGCTTGTGACTTGTGTATTATCGTATACAATTATATAGTTGCATTACCGTGGCTGCGTGCGTTTGTCCGGCGGCGGTGGGGCGGCGTGCAGCGCGGCGCGACGGTACCGCTCCAGCGACAACTCCATGGGGACCGCACCTGTGGGCTCTACCTCCTCGGCAAACACCGCGCTGTCTGCACAATTGTTATTTAAATAAGCATTAAAACAAAATGAATAAACAACCGCGATAAAATCCGTTTAAATTAGTTTTATTTCAACATTTAAATAAGCATCAAACAATCAATATTTAAATGACATATACGCGTCGAAATGCGAAACCTACGTGAACTTAACACTTTCATATACATATTGAAGAAAAATCTTAAACTTTCACAAGAGCTAGCTTGCTTGATATACTCTCTAGTGAAATCCAGGACTTTGAATGCCCGACCTAAGGATCAAACCTAGGACCTTATCGGTTTCACAGCCTTAATACTTATGCACTAGACTAATGTAGCGATAAATAGAATAGATATAGGAGGATTGCAGCCTTACCAATAAGCAGCAGTCGCACATGCTGCATAAGTGGCGAGAGATGATGACACACGCGCGCTCGCTCCTCCTCAGTCCAATGCGCCGTGGGCTGAGTCACACCGGCGCGTTGCTTGGCCCAAGCCAGCGCACATCGCCACACCTCCTCTTCTTCAAGGCATAACTGCAATATAGAACTAGTGCGATAAATTAGCCTCTAGGCAACGTGACAACATAGCCTTGACGTGACAAGATACATCCAGCGTTACAATAAATCTAAACATGATCTTGGTGGTCGGTATTGATAACGACCATTGTTTAAATGGTTAAAAACCAATAAGTACTAATCGTTCCTATGACTTGAGTTTGGAATCTGCCAATGTCTGTTACATCCGGTTACTTCAGGCCAGCATATTTCTGGCGACCGTCGAGAGATGCCAATATATCGTCAGTTTACTGCAAGAACTCATTAATTGACTAAACTTTGAATCAAGCCACTTTTAGATTTAGTTATTTTGATTTCCTTATATATTCCTATATGATTATGGTAAATGTTTTGTTTAACATAATCATATCTAAGATGATATAGGGAAAACAATATAACTAAATCTAAAAGTGGATTAATTCATAGTTTTGTATTTGTCGGTTAATGAGTTCTTGCAGTAAACAGACGATATTTAGTCATATACTTAGATAAAAAGCCTGGTAAAGGTATTTGGTCTGCACTGTTGGTACTTACCACCAAATGCTTTACAGACACTGTCGTGCCGGAATATAAAAAGGTTACTTTTAACTTGATGATATAATATGACCCTAGCTGGTCTGGTATGTAGGTTTGAAATTAAATAAAATTTAAAATATGGTGTCTATCATATTTTCATACTAACAAAGTCAGAAGAAATTAACTTGATGAGAGCTTCTTTGGGTAGGTTGAGGAAGGCATTGGTCTTCACACAGTCTGCTGCATTGTCTCCAATGAATGCAATGCAACGCTCCATGAATGAAGATGCACTTTTGCCTCCTGGAATAAGTGGACAAATTAATAAATTATAATATTCAAAATCATATGCTGTTTTCTGTTGACGAGTGTCCCATTTTCCCTCATACCGTAAGTACCTCAGATCTTAACTAAATTTATTTATTTATTTATTTATTTATTTAATGGGTTCACATACAATTGTTACACTATATCATAACATAAAAACACTTTCACTGCGGTTATTAATCTAAGTGCACAATATAAAATAGTGAACACTTCATGTAAATAGAGAAGAAATAGTGCCTAAAACGAAACAATTTTTTTTTTTTTTTTTTTACAAAACAAAAAAACATATTATGAACAATGCAGAATATTACATAATATTACAAAATTTGAAAAATACGGCTAAGTACATTTGAGGTGCTTTAATTGCCTTTTGAAAGTTAATAAACTCGTGCCAAACAGATCAATTTTACCGGAATGTTCATTGTAAACTTTACATAATCGTGAAATAGGCGAATTCGATCCAAAAACAGTTCTACGAAAAGGTGGACTTAGGAGTTCTGTAGGATATCTAGGAAGTCTGTGTGGAACTCTAAAACTAATTTTGGACAGTAAATCTGGGCTATTTACATTTCCACGCAATATTTTAAATAAAAACATAAGTTCCAGTAAATCGCGACGCTTTTCTAAAGAGGTCATCTCAAATAATTCCAGCCTTTTAACGTAGCTGACGATTCCTTTGGCGGCCGGTGTACAATTGGCCAAGTAGTTCAAAAAGCGTTTCTGAATCCGTTCCAGTCGTAAACTATGGGTTGCATAGTGAGGACGCCATACAACCACACAATACTCGAGCAACGAACGAACTAGACTTTCAAATAGCATAATTTTTGTTTTCGCTTTACGAAATACTCTTGCATTTCTCATAACAAAGCCAAGGGTCTTTGAGGCTTTATTTATTATGCAATTGATGTTGGGAAGAAATGTCAGTTTTTGGTCTAGTATAATACCCAGATCCCGAATCGAATCAACTCTAGTTAATGCTACGCCATGAAAATGGTAATCAAATGTGTACATATTTAATTTGCGCGTAAAAGTAATTTGAGAACATTTTTTAATATTTAATTCCATGCAGTTGCGGGCGCACCAATCCAAGAACCTGTCTATGTCATTTTGAAGCAACACTGCATCTTGCTGAGATTCCACAATACGTGCAATCTTTAGGTCATCAGCGAAAAGAAAGGGCTGGGTATTAATAAAGGAATGTGTGACATCATTTATAAAAATATTGAAGAGCAAGGGTCCCAGGTGTGAGCCCTGTGGTACACCAGAAGTAATATTGAAGATGTCAGATTTATACCCATTCGCAACAACATAGAACAGTCTGTCAGTTAAATAGGACTTCAGCCATTTTAATAACGAACCACAAATTCCATACACCAACAGCTTTTGTATCAATACATAATGAGAGACTTTGTCGAACGCTTTCGTAAAGTCCATATAAACTACATCGACTTGCTTGTTCGAATCTAAAGATTCCAAGACGTATTCAATAAATGTTACCAAATTAGTACTTGTAGATCTGCCCGAAATAAAGCCATGTTGCTGATTTGAAACATATTTCTTGAAGTACTCCTGCAATTTCGGACATATCATTGCTTCAAATACTTTTCCTAAGGTTGGAAGAATAGATATCGGTCTATAGCTACTAACCATAGTCTTGGAATCTGCTTTAGGAATTGGCACAACCTTCGCTATTTTCCACTGGTTCGGAAATATACCGGTAGTAAGCGAGGTGTTAAAAATTATCTGTAGGGGAGATGATAGCTCCTGAGCACAATTCACTATAAAATAAGGAGGAATACCATCCGAACCATAACCCTTGGTCACATCGAGTTTTTTAAGAAAATTGAATACCTCCTTTTTTTCAATGTGAATAGAAGAAAAACAAGCTGAATCGTTTTGAATACTAATCAAATAAGGCGACGACGCGACTACATTCACGGATTGTATGACCGGATTGTAGACAGAAGAAAAGTAAGATCCAAACATATTGCATATATCATTGCCGCTACTAGCAACAATACTTCCATTAGACATGTTAGCTGGATAAGTGCTAGTCCCTTGCCTTCTAGCTTTTATATAAGACCAAAAGAACTTGGAATTCTGGGATATTTTGTCTTCTACAAGACTTATGTATGCATTGTAACACTGCCTTGCATACTTGTCACAACGTTTGCTACATATTTGGAAAGATATCTTATCTAATGGATTTCCATAAATATTGTACTTACGCCTATACTTTTCTTTTTCGCACAACATTTTACGTAAGCGCTGATTAAACCAAGGGGGCCGCCTGTTACACTGATTGTGGTTATTTTTGCGTAATGGAACATATTGTTTAATTAATCCATTAATTACATTATAAAAAATACTAAGCATTTCATTGGGATCTTCAACATCCGAAAATAGGGTATCCCAACTTATGTCATTTAACTCTTTATTTATGGCCGTATAATTTGCTTTTCTAAAATTTAACATATTTATATCGTTAGGCTTTAGGTGGTTAATTTTTGTTAAATAATTTAATTGAATATCGAGGGGTGGGTGATAGAGATCCACTCTGCAAAGACTATCGACAGCCTCAATTACACTGCACTGGATAGAGTCAACGAAGACTAGATCCAAAACTTTACTACTAATATTCATTATATTATTACATTGCTTTAAATTATTTATGTGCGCGAAATCAATTAAATCCATATTTATTTTTGGGTACGAATATGAAGTTGGCCCTGCCGCATTATTAACTAGGTTCCAGTCTATGTTACTCATATTGAAGTCACCAATTAAAACTGTGTGAAAATTATTCCTATCTGCTACTGAGTTGAAGCTATTCATAAAATGTTTCAAAGTGGAAGGCAGTACCGGGGGTGGTAAATAAATTGCACAAATAGCTAATGTAAAATTGGGACTGAGTTCTATGACTACCCATAGATCCTCACATTGACTTTCCCATTCAGATAGTCTGTTGGCAATAAACTTTTTTGAAATGGCAATTAAAACACCTCCCCCATCTTTGGTATTGCTAAATCCAGATGATTCCCTATCACGTCTAAAGACATTATATCTATCATCAAAAAGTTCACTACTAAGGATACTACTATTTGCCCATGTCTCAGTTAGAACAAGTGCATCATAGTCTGTACATGTCAAATTGGTATAAAAGTCTTGGGTTTTAGAGCGCAACCCACGAGTATTTTGATAGTACATATTGAAAGAAGCGAATTTTAACATGTCTGACCACTGAGAAACACTCATAATAACTCACAACTGTAAGCCTAATTAATTTTACTTATAGCGTCCATATCCTTAATTAATTTATATTCTGAATCATCCGTTTTTCTGACATACACCCGCCCTCCTCTCACCCAGACGTGTCGATATCCTTTTTCCTTCGCTCTAATACGCACAGCTGCATGTAGCGCTTTATTGGAAGGACTCAAATGTTCGGCTACGTAAACGGGTACCTTTCCTCCGTCAAACCCTAGATGATGACTATTTAGTTTATCACCCAGAGATTTAGATCTATTGAAATTAATAACGGCAGCCAAAAACGTGTCCCGCATTCTTTGTGTATTAAATCTAACAATAATAGATTTAGGACGATTGTTGTTATTATTCATTTTCATTATACGAGTACAGCCAGAGACACAGTCCTTGGTGATATCGCAGTTAATCACCTTTCCTATTTGAGTCACGATGCTATTCAGGTCTTCATTTTTCTTCTGCGGAACACACTGAATTTCAACATTTTTATCCCGCGAATACTGTTCCAGAGTATTTAAGCGCAATGAAGCGTCGTTCAGAGCAGTTGAAACTTTTTTGTTCTCATTTTCTAAATAAATAATCTTCTGTTTAGCCTCCTCATGATCCTTAATAATATCATCATATTGGCTACTTATATATGAAAGTGAGGTTTTGAGGTCCCTAATTTCGTTACGCATACATTTCAGTTCATTGTTGAGCAATGTTTTCATCGTAGAAGAGAATCTCTCCAACAATGACTCGAAATGTATTTTTATCACCTCTTCAATGATCGAGCGCACATCTTCTTCTGATGTTGGGGAAGCTGAAGTACTCGGCAGTTCTTGTTTCTTACTAGTACGTAAAGTTACATTAGGATTATAGCAAAATGGTGTACCGCTTGCAGGTGGTTTAGTTCCTTTTTTCATCTTACCCAAATAAATTCCGAATAGAAATATAAGAAAAAAGGATAATTAATTGATAAAGGAAAAAGCACCAAACGCTACACGATTAAATGAGACTCAGCGCTCCTCCACTCAGCGGTGACGTCAGTCGTACCGCCACACGCAGGTACTGCACCGCAACTTCGTATAAGACCACCTTCGATTTTCGAAGTAAACTCTGTCGAAAAAAATGATTATCTAAATCTATGCACATTTGGCGGAGGTATAAAATAAGTAGCAATTAAGTACATCAGACAGTGGTGGTTAAAATTTTTTCATGAGCCATAGTAGCTCGTTTAGGCGAGATGTGTTCCGGGATCAGCCAGTGTATATACAGTACCAAACTTAAAGCCGGCATAGTTGTGCCGACCGACAAACGATGCGATATTTGTCCCTTGACGGTATATTTGGACTGCACTATACATCAGTTCCAGTGAACTCCAGTGTAGACACTTTACTTTGCCAGGATAAGACACAAAGTAGGGTGGCACTTCAGGTCGTATGCCAGTTCTGTTTCTTTATCACATGTTAGAAATCCATGAGAGATGAAAAGAGAATTAAATTTAAGTATATATTTAATTAGTCATAATATGGATGCAAATATGCAATAGTGCTGGTGGGAGGATACTTGTATCCGACCGGATAGCGACCACCGTACATTGGTGCTAAAGCCTGCCATAGTGGCCCACCTTGTGTGGGTCGCGTTCCAGGGTCAGCCAGTATATATCCGGTTTTCCCCAGGGGGCTTACCCCCTGATCCTAACCCTTTTTCCTTCCCCTCCCCCTTGGTCCTTTAGCAGGCCGGCATGATCTTGCCGACCTACGATGGACATATTGTTTATTGTTGGTCGACACTGTTCTTGGATTGCGCTACACTTACCATCAGGTGTAGCGTAGTCACTATGCCGTGCCAGGATAAAAAAAAAAAAAAACATTTCAACCCACATTCAGTAAAATTGAGACATTAATTTTATTTTGTTTAATTCAATAAGCTAAATCAATAATTTAATGTTCTTTTTTACATAATCATACGTTTTTTTATATACTTCTGAATTTAACCTTCTTAAATCAAATGATTTTAGCAAAATAAAATGAATAGCTCAATTTTTTTATTGCGTATTTGCATCCATATATGGCCATCAGCACAATGGTACAGTGAGAAGCCAGCTGTGAAGCAAGAGGCATATATTTGTTTCAGGTCTTGGTGTTGCGGAACCAAAAGTCCTTCAAAATTCCTGATATGGGAATTAAATTTCACTTAGTGTGGCCTGTGCGTTTATGACTGTGTGAGTAACTGTCAGGTGTATTATTTCAATAAACAATCTTAGTTTGATTCAGTCCTGAAAATCAATCAAAATTATTTTGACCCACACATTATGTGTGGATCATGTTCCAGGATCAGCCAGTGCATATCCGGTTCTCCCGAGGGGCTTGCAACCCTTTCGCTTACCTTCCCTCCCTTCCCAACCACTTTAACCCTGGGATGCTGATACTGCAGGGATTGCCAGTATCCAATTAACAGGGACCCCTGCAGTTTAACCCAAAGGGTTAAAAAAAAAGTTATGTGTACCAGTGGCCCTACCAACTGTATCAGGGTTCGAGGATATATATCAATGGATATATATCAAGATATATATCCGATATATATCAGACTGAGTTTCATGATATATATCAATGAATATATATGTCAAATGTTTTATAATATATTGCAATACAAAAATGGTTAAATAAATTTATATTAAGTAATTTTTAGCGTTTGTTACTGTATTCCACCTCCCAAATGTAGATGGCGTGGAAGTAGAGTTAAAACATACTCCCTGATGGTAAGTTCTAGTCCATTAATGGCAATACTTCTGTCCTAAAAGAAGATTTTATGTTTTTTAGTTGATTATGTCTTATCTAAAAGTAGATTTTGCAATATGCAAACAGTATTCATAAATAATACAATAAAATAATAATATGGCTTTCATACAAAATGGATATATATCAAACTTGATATATATCGGATATATATCATAAATATCCGATATTTTGATATTTATAATAAATATCGGATATTTTCGAACCCTGAACTGTATTATTTTTAGCTCTCAGATATTATAATTTTCAGGATGGATCTAGAGACTCAATCTAAGATTGTTTATTGAAATTGGCCGATAGCCTCAGCAGTATAAATAATGTCATCCAATTGTATGTTATAGCCCATTTGAATAAAAATAATCATATTTTATTTATTCACAGAGCATTCCTGTTTAATTCAAATGTCATTTCAATTGCAATGAAACTTTGGTGAGCTGTTGTGATCACATCATGTGCAGTTGTTATAACAAATTCTATCCTATCTGTAATTATTTACTAAATTCTTAAAATCTAAACGTTTCTGTTTTGTATAGGTGTATTTATAAAGAAAGACATATTAAAACACCAGCTGGCCACATGAAGCTAGAGCACTGGTGGTGGCAACAATTCTTTTTCACTTTAACTTAGTATTGCTCTCATAGTTAGTAACCAATTGAGACATTGGTCCACAAATAGTGAGATAGCGATACAAAGATGAGCTTCAAAAAGGTATTAGAAGTGCTACCTTCACCTTTACTCCAGCTTTATGGCTGGGCACAGCATAATAAACCAAGTAAATTTTATATCAGTGTTATTGCTGACAATGAGGCTTTAATAGAACATTTTAGTTAGAAATAGCAATGTTTCTTAGTTTTAATAATCTTTACACAAGGTGAACTGCACTATTAAATAAAACACAAATGTATAAACCTTAAGTTTAATTGAATGTACTGGACCAGTAACCTTACAAAGTAATACAAGACAGTGACCGCGACAGAGGAAAATGTTTATTTACTAGGAATGGCTTCACTTCACTTTCATAACCTATCACACCGACGCGTTCGGGTTGACGTTTTGAATCAGCGTTATATTGTCCCCCTTCATCATTATACGCCCTATTTGTTTTCTGTTCTTGGTCTTTATGTGAACTTCCTCGGCTTCATCCAACACAATGTTCATGTACTCGTCAAATCCCACGATGTGCCCTTCAATCCGTAGATTCACGTTTTCGTACAGCCAAATTTGCACTCGACTCCTATTCTGTAGATATCTGAATATAAGGTTGATGGGTTGTACCATCACCTTTTGTACTTTCGGTGGGCCCTTGTATGCCATTTTTGAAGGGTATTCTTTTGAAAAAGATTATTTTTCACCGAAAAACAAATCGCCGCGAAACCGGGCTTGTCTTACGTCAAAATTTAGAAAAGCGATGCCAATGCCAAAGAGAATAGAGTATAGTATAGAGATAATGCTATGGGCTACCATAAACACGGCACAATCGATTATAATCGACTTTATCTTACTTTATGAAAATATTATTTGTTTAATTAGTTAATGAACGTCTGAAGAATATTAATTATTTTATAGAGTAAATATAATTAATTATTTCACAAAACTAAATAATTATTTCATCGAGTGCTTTCTATACACACAAAAAAAATTGTTTTGACTTTTGAGTGCCCAGTGTTCTAATGCAGAGCGGCTCGCAAACTTTTCAAGTTACGGAACACTCAGTAAATTCCATACATTTCATGGAAACCTACATTAAATGATTATTACCACAAATTAACAAACATATGCATCAGAAGCATTTAACCGTTAGATGAGCTTAATTTCAATACGGTCGGATATTTTGGGAATCCGATCAGACAGGCTGATTCGTGGAACCCTAGTGACTTTTCGACAGAACTCTTGGGTTCTGCGGAACCATTTTATGACTCCGTGTTCTAATGAGTGAACCTATTTTTGGTTAAAAATTAAAACGAGGTATAAATAAAATTCACTAACCTTGCAGTAGCCAAAGATTATTTGAAAGGTACAAATAAATGAATATTATGGTAGTAATTATGTTATGCTATAGTGTGTGTAATGTGTTTAAAAATATAATGTGAAAATTAAAATTAAAAAGTGTGCGATGGCCGGGAATCGAACCCGGATCAACTGCTTGGAAGGCAACTATGCTGACCATTACACCACCATCGCAACTGACTACCCATGTAAAATAATTGATTATAATGAAAAAAATAAACACCTGGGCGATCTTGAATTTCCATTGCAGCTGCTAAAAGCGTACATGCACTTTCCACACTCAACGTTGACGTGACGTGGTCTTCACAAGCGGCGCGAAGATCTTCTACACCGAGATCTGCTGCTAGCGTCATCATCTCGAACACTCCAGAATCTTGAAGTAGCAGCTGATATAAGATTAATAAAAAAATATTTTATCACACAAAATTCTATAAAAAATAAGTTTACGGCTTTTGCCGGCAGATAGCGCAGTTTTAAATAAACATTTAATATTGCATAATTAAAATTACGAACGTAAAAACTATACATTTGTGTAACCTTTCAATTACCTTTCCAGTATAAACATATTGTATAAATAGTCGAAACGTCTCAGGTTGGACGTGGGGCATGCGTATCGGTATTGGCTGCGCGCCAACAGATGGCGTTACGTTACATCCAGGAATCCGGCACACTTCGCCGCGCTTCGTATTTTGGAAGCTCTTGCATCTGTGTCAACAAAATAATTATCCTTTAATATTGTTTTTATCTTGTCTTCGAGATATGGCACGTGTTGCTTTTGGTTAGTTTGCGGTACATATTAATAATATGTACCTATTCAGGACTTGAGTACATCCTTGATTTAAATTAATTATACTGGCCGGAAATATTTGAATGAGATCTTACGCGCAAACATAAAACTAATAAAAATAATTTTGTTATATTTATGTTTATATTTATAGGTATATTATGTATTATGATCAATATTTCTCTTTGCATTTTCTCCTTGTTTATTCTCTGCAACACCCAAAGGTTGACTGGTAGAGAACGCTTGAGGCATTAAGTCCACCTGTACATAATTTATGTTAAAAGTGTAAATAAAATAAATAAATATATGTACACGCAAAATGCAATCTGATATTTTTAAGACAAAAATAATGACATCGACTCGCGGCGATAGAGTCTACGTCAGTAACTTAATACTGTAATTAAAAACCTAAAGTCCACTGTGAAGATATTACGAGTAGGGCTCTGGTGGTACTTAGTAAGAAAAACTTGTTGTAGCGTCGGAGTTGGAAACTTCGCGCATATCTTACTGAGTTATGCGCTTGATGTAAAGCGCTCTGCTATTATAGGGTTGATCAAAATGAAATATGGTTAATATTAAGTGATGACATTTCATGAAATCTTTGGCATTGTCATGAAACTTTAATGATGTACACCAGAGTGGCTCATTGCGGCACATTGTGACTCTACTACGAAAACAGTGCATTTGAACTTGCATTTGAATCGATGTAATTGCTTTAACAAGTTTTTACACCCGGTCAGTAACATCTAGTAAAACTAAATATGTAGCCCGTATTCATAAACAACACTTAAGTAAGCTCTTTGCCAAGTGCAAAAAATTCTGTATACGTCTAGAGAATTCGTCGTTATGCGTTCGCACGCACTACGACGCCTCACAGTAACATGTCTGAATATAGGGGTACGTGTATTTCAATTTTTTGTGAGCTGACATCCCTATTGGTACAACAACGTGGCGCGTACAACCTTGACCTTGACCTTGACCCTCAAATTTAAAATTAAAAAAAAATAAAAATACTGCAATTTGTGTCGATTCTACATTAGCCGAAGGAACTTCGTTTCTACCTGGTGTCCCACGACACCACTAATTTTTTTTATTTCAATTTTGGTCACAACGTTTCGAAAGTTTTTCAGTCTTCGTGTTCAATGGGTGAAATTATGTGTAGGTTGTCCCGAAATGTTAATGTAGCATTATCTACCTTCAGTATAAAATTATTAAGTTTTGTTGTTTGTCCGATCTGAACTAATTTCAATGTATAACATTCGCGTAAACTTAAGAAATCGATCACACATCCTTTAGGACAAGTTACACAGTTACACATTGTATGTACGGCGCTGTGACAGGTTCATTACTGGGAGATCAAACGTGCTTGCTTCTAACCAGACTGATTGACTTTGCAACTACTGCCTTGTCTAGTAGTTTCAACAGTGTATTATGTAAATCAGAGTGACAGAGAATTTAATGGCTTTAAATTCGTTAATATAGGTGTAATAGACTGCCTCGGTAGAGCCACGTGGTACGAATGCTATGCTGACGTCTCAGGTTCGATCTCCGGGTCGAGTAAAAGTGTTATTGGGTTTTTCTATCACGAAATACTCAGTGTCAGTTTGGAGTTTGGAATTGTGCCCGGTATTGTGATAGACTCTCTCCCTATCACATCATGGGACGGAGATACCCTCGATCTCCTGCTACTGCCGGGTACTCGCCCAATGCGCCAAAGCGGCTGTCATTTTATTAAGATATCAATAATATAGTTAATACTTCCATTGTATTTGTAATTTAAAAAAGCTTAGCCAATCTTTATATTTCTGTAAAACCACTATGCAAATAAGGCCCTACATTAATGAATGTTTCCCCAAAATAATTAGGTAGGATTCTTGTGTAAAGGGAGGTTAAATCTAATTGATTGATTTAAAGATCACTAGTCTTCGTTTGCCCGTCCCTATGGACATCTGGATTTTGGAGTTTATTTACCCCCTACAAAACACTTTCTGTTGGTAGAGCTACGTTTATACTCAAGGCGTAAAAAGAAGCGTGTTATAATTTTGAAGGCTTTGTCTGTGTGACTGCGCCATCGTGGATGCTAAATAGAATCAGTAATTGAAACTGCTGTTTTTAAAGAAAATGCATTTTAGAAATTATAGACTTGTGTATTAATGGCGACTTTCACAAAGATTCTTAACGCCAAACATGTATTAACTGGCAAATACGATTTGACGTTTCATAAACACGTTTAGTGGCTAAATACATAAATTTAAGGTTTATATGTAAGTTTTTTTTATTTGATTGAATGACGAGACGAGCAACGCGCTCGCCTGATAGTAAGCGCCACACCTGCCCCTAAACAGAAGCAACACCACGCAGAACTTTGAATTACAAAGCACTGCATCGCACTGAACTGCGCTCGTCTCAAAATGCCCCATTTCACTGGCTTTAATGTCCTTCAAACCGAAACAGATCAGTGCTTAAGCACTGTTGCTTGGCAGCAGAAATAGACAAAACTGTGGTACTAACCCAGACGGCCTCTCACATACGAGGGACCTACCACCTTGAAATATGATATTTATCCCCTAAAAAAAAACGTGCAAACACAAGTGTTTAAGTATACAATTAGAAAAATCAAACATGTTTTACCCGGTATTAGTACTCGTGCCCGGCGGCCGGTAGGCTTGATGGGCTCGCCACCTATGACAGCCTCCGTGGCGCAGCGGACGAGTAGCCGGCTGTGAAGCGAGAGGCCGCGGGTTCGATTCCCGCACCGAGACTAATGTTTGTGTGATCCACAGATATTTGTTTCGGGGTCTGGGTGTTGTGACACCGAAAGTCTCTCGTAGTTCCTGATACCCACGACACAAGACTCGTATCTTACTGTGGGGTCAGGACTATGTGTGTGGCTGTTGGGTGTATTTATTATTTGTTTATATATTATTACCTATCACATCATAAGACGGGAATAAACTCGACGAATTGTGGGTACTGCACTAGTTACACTTCTGCCTACCCTTTCTATACAGGTGTATTAAAAATGTGAAATTAACGATTCGTCTTTGATCTGTGAAAATATCAGACGGTTTTCAAAGTTTCAGCTTGTCAGAGACAAGAAAATTCTCCCCCAGAATTCCACCGAATGGCAGCCATTAAAGATGTACATATAAACACACAGATTGCTCAGCATACCGTACTCTGGAAAGCGACCGCCCGTCGAAATTAGTGATATTGATCAGTGTTTAGGCGTACATAATTAATTCATGGGCAGATCTTCGCGGTCACTTCTCTCGTTCATTAATCTAAGTCTGCGGTGAGCTGTTGTGGGCACAGATTAATTTATATAAGAAGATGGTATTGGAACACTAAATGTACCTAAAATTGTTCGAAGTTCTAAGAATTGAGTAATCAGCCAGTGTATATTTAAACTTTGACAACGGCATACTTATCTTTCACATGATCAGGTTTTTTTTAATATGGGAGACAGCTATCTGTTACGTTTAGATCACACATAATAATAATAATATATACACTCAACAGTCACACGCATAGTTCTGACCGTACACTAGGTTAAACCTCCATCGTGGGTATCAGGACCTACGAGGGACTTGCAGTTCCACAACACCCAGATCCAAAAGCATCATTATTGTCTGTTTAGTAATTGACTGGATCAGTACACTCCTCAAAAATTGAACTATCATCAGGAAAAGAACCATTTTATGTTGGGTAATAGCGGAGATACAATTCCCGTACATTAGAAAAAGTAGGCCGGAATCCGAAAATATCTTGACTGTCTTGTCTATGGATATTTAGTATATGTTTCGCCCGCCACTCGCAATCCTGAGTAATGGACCGTGTGACGGGATTTTCACTTACGCTTTTTGTCGATTTCCATTTTATAAATTAAGTATCCGCGTTTACAATTTAGGAGACGTTTCTAAATATATGCGTAATGCGTGCGTCGATTTGTCTTTATTTCAAAAGCTTTTTACGGAATCGTGCTCGTATTTTATAGCATTTGAATCTGGCGAATACTTTTCTTCGATGTAATAATTTAGCGTCTAATCGGAAAGGTCGAATAAGGCATTAGTTACTACTATCTATGCGGTAGGCCCCTGGTTGAGAGACCGTCTGGGTTGGTGCCATCGCTTTATCTATTTCTGTCGCAAAACAATAGAATGTACACTATTGTGCTTCAGTTTGAAGGACATTGAAGCCAGTCCAATTACCGGGCATTATGAGATTTAATAACTTGTAGCTCGGGGTGATGGGCGCAGTCCAGTGTCATTGACTGCTTTTGTAATGCAAAGTTGTGTGTTGTTATTAGCCATTAGCCGGCCGGCTCGTTTCGTCATTCCAGCAAATAAAAAAAAAACAGCAAGTTGATACTATTACTGCACGTCGGTTTCTGTGACACAATGGTATCTCGGTTGGGCTATTCATGTCTATAAAACTATACAGTGTGGATATATAACCTTAATTAAATAAATTTGCTAACCGAGTGGTAGAGCCACGCTGTAGAGTGTAGACAGTTTTATCTACAGCATGATCAGGCCGGCTCGACCGGGTCGTTACCACTGTCTCACCGAAGACGGACGTAAAGTAGCGTCTTGCTGCTGCGTTTCGTACGGTGAGTGAGATATCCGGAGGCCCAAATCCCGCTCCTCTATCCAATCCCTAATTATCCCTTTCCTTTAAGGTCGGCAACGCGCCCGTGACTCTTCTGGTATTGTGAGCGTACATGGGCGGTGGAGATCACTTACCATCAGGCAACCCACTTGCCAGTTTGCCGGTCTATGCTATTAAAAAAAACCGAAACCTATTTGTAAAGTATTAACTCCAAACTTAAGAGATAGTGCTGTATTATAGAATGTATCTAATAGCCGAGAGTTTGTGAGATAATTTGTAAGTGACGTCATTTCGCTAGTGGCGCGGCCGCGTGATTGATGACGACACGGCCACGAAGCGCGACTGGCGCGCGACAAGACGTCGCAGTTGACGCGCAATTTGCATTATCGAGATTAATAGTAGACACACCGCAACAACTGTTGCGTTGTTGCGAAACAGTAGACTAAGTTTTAGTCTAGACTGTTCTGAAACTATGCGGCTTTCAAAGTAATTGCTATCAGTTCTTTATCAACTGAAGAAATAGTTTATGTAAGTAGTTGATAAAGAATATTTACGACACAGGCGAGAATATCAGAGAAAATTGACATTTACGTACAAACGACACAGGATCCTTATTTTTAAACTAGCTTTTGCTCGCGGCTCCGCCCGCGTGTACAGCAATTTCCGGGATAAAAGTAGACTGTAACCGTCTCCAGGGTCCCATCTGTCTCTGTAGATAAATTCATCAAAATCGGTTCAGTGCTTTAGGCGTGAAAGCGTAACAAACACACTCACTTTCGCACTAACTTTCACCCCCCTTTTCATCTCTTATTAACTAAAATTTCCAAAATTCCTGAAACACGTGTTTATTTGTTTTACGTCAATAACCGAAATACAAAATTTTGTTTATGTAACTTTCAAAATGACGGACTTTCATACATATTATCATCCCCTATTTTGACCCCTTTGGGGTGGAATTTTCTAAAATCCTTTCTTAGTGGGTGCCTATATAACAAAATGAATATACAGTCCGAATTTCATGCTTGTAGCCTTGATAGTTTGCGCTTGGCGATGATGAATCAGTCAGTCAGTCAGGACATGTTATTTTATAAGTATAGATAGACTGCATGTCGTAGCCTTGTCATTTAGCTATAAGTTTCTGTTAAATTATAAACAATGTTAATTTGATTCTCGGGATATAACATACAAATGAGCCAATCACAATATATTTTTAAAGTCACTTATTTATTTATTATTTTAATTTTAATAATAGCTTGGTAAATGGAATAATTCAGCAGGTGCTAAGTCCTACTGTGAGAATCTGAGGTACGGTTGTGACACGAGTCGTGAGCACAAACTTCACCTTAAATATAGTTCTGATTGGCGGAATGATGAACACAGTGTGCGCCGCTGGTACACGTGATTGGTTTATCGAACGATGCTCGTCTTCTATTGGAGACTCAACTGCCCCTGCTATTGTCAACCTGTGTTCAAGACTTATGCCGTTTGTTATACTATTATTACTTTTGGCGCCAAGTTATGTCAGTATGCAAACACTGTTATTTCTTCTACTATTATACTGTACATCCTTGATCTTATGGCTGACGAGCGCAATGATGCCGTTTACTAAAAGGCCTTAATTTTTAGTACAAAAAGTTTTGATTAAAAATAAACCTAGACCCTAAACCTCTATTTTTCTAATATTTTTTGTAGGAAATAAAACAAAAAGTGGGCATTAATTCCCTTAAACATGTATGTCAAATTATAAAGTTTTAGTGACATTATTTTTACTTATAATTCAATTCTTTATGATGTTAACTTTCTGTTATCTTATAGACTGTGTAAGTCTGTCGCGCGGCCACAAGGAAGCGGCAACCGACATGATATGAAAACAATTAATCAACATCAATTTTTTGCTACTTGTGGATACAGTTTTGGTGACATTTTGACAGATTTGCGTTTAGGATAACTTATGGGACAGACTTGTGTGTTTTCGTACAGATTTAATTTATCAGATAAGTAACTAAACAATACCTAGTTATGTTAACCATGGTCCTACTACCTACTATGTCTACTAAAACATTCAAGAATTCATTTACAAGGTAAGTCTAAAATGGTGAACCTACTAAGTTGATAGGACATAATATATTACCCGTATTTTGAACATTGGTTCAGAAATATTGTTTATTAAATATTCTGTAAAAATTATAATATGTATGTATTTCATTTACGCTTGAAAATGGCGCGGTGTGACGGTTGCAGTGTGGCTCTTTTGTATTTACCCATGAGTTTAAAAATCGCGGTTGTTTTTTTTAAATAAAAAAAAAATACAAGAACGTTCAATGTATAATGTAATAAGAAGATATCAGCGCTCTACATTAATTAATTTATTCGTCGCGTGCTTGTTTCCGACATATTCTAGTTCAAGTTATTCTTGGAAGTTCTACATAATGCGGGTAGTTAGAACATGTTAGGTACGTCGGGAGACGCAGTTATAGCTGCAATTACGGTACCAGTATCAACGCTCTAATTTTACTACATTCAACAGCGCAGGTGTGCATCCAAATTGGCATCAGGGGTCAAATTAAAAGAATATCATTGAATATTAATAAAAATCATTCACTTTGTTTTGTTTTTACATTGGTTAACGATGACGTGTTAAAAATAAAAATGTGAACATATAACATAACAATAAAACGTGACACGGCAATGAAGTTAATAAATTGATCAGATTTTAACATAAATCCTGTTTTCTCTCTTTTATAATCAAATTATAGTTATGATGTGAGAAATAATATGACGAAAAGTGATTAGTGAAAACTTTGAATTTTCTTTTTAGTTTATCGATAAGGGAATAAGTGCTGAGAAGGATGCATTTAATGAAAATAAAAGGGAGGCAATATTATTCCAACAGTGTCAAAACTTATCAATTTCCTTGTTTGTATTAACAATATAAAAGAAAAACGAGAACGTGGAAAGAATATCAAAGATGTAGGGGTCGCGGACCCTGACTCCCCCTCCTGATTACGTCCCCAGCGCTAGCTCAAAGTAAATTACAACATAGCTAACGAATCCATTTTTCATGTAATTTTAGAAGGACGGTATAAATTGCCACTCGTTAATCCACCATTGGTGTAATTTTCCAAATTGGTATGTATTTTCAAAAAGTCTGAAATTCTGTGACAAGCTGCGCTCACCTAAAAATTAATAGCTTTTATGGATGTAAGGTTATGAATAGACTTTAAATTATAATGTGCTGTCCGATATCTAGACGTTTATACTGTATGGGTCCATACATCTTTCATGTTTACTCAGCTAAATATGTTCTTATGTAAATATGTTCCTTAACTATTCATTTAAATTATTTTACATTATTTTCTGTTTTCTTATGGATATTTATTACCCTCTTAGCTATTATTGATACTATATTTCTGCAACACCTGTATATACCAGGGGGTGATGAGATCCTCTTAGATTCTATCAAACGTAATTTTTATACTTTACAATTTTTGCATGACGCAAAAAAAGATTTCTCCTAATAAAACTTATCCTATTTGTGATGTCATTTGTGACAATGCACGGCACCTGCTGGGATGTAGTAAGACCAGATTTTTAATGAAGCCACGTATCTGAGAGCGTCTGTGTCCCTGTCAAATGCATTGCTCTTCGATCCTGGTGTTGCTAGAGTTTATTTATTTCTAATAGTGGTGTATTTTAACTCCTCAACAAAAGCAGAAACGTGTCATTAGTTTAGCCATGTGTGTGTATCTGTCCGTAGCATCGTAGCGCCTAAAATCTAAAGGATTAGACCGATTTCAATGAGTTTTTTAATATTTTATGTGATTTACGAATAAGTACAATTTAAAATATCAAAAATGTTAAAGAGAAGAATGTTTTTGCCTGTTATTCACTTCTTTCTACTTTGCGAAAGAGTTCCAAATTCTTGTTTTTCCCAGCATGACCTGATGTTTAGTACAGTGACGTCGTAATATAATATCAAGCATCAAGAGAAATTATGCCCATCAACGTTCGACAGAATTATTACGACCTGAAGTTATTAGGTATACAGTGGCTGACTCCGAAAAGCGACTCGCCTGAACGAGCTACTAGTGAGTTTTTCACCATGTGTACAATGATCACCATCCAGTCGGTTACAATAACTATGTTCCTTCCAACAACTTTACTCACCTAGCTAAAAATCCAAATAAAACTGTTCTTAAAATAACAATAATATTGTAGACTGGCAACACCATCGGATCCAATTTGCGGCGTTAGTGTCAGGCGCACAATACCGCATGTCGCGCGATATCATTGCAACGTGCTGGCAACAACAACGCCACGGTATCGGCGACAATTTTTGCTACAAATATACGAAATTACATTCTGCTAATTTAGAGGTATTATTGTGGTAATTTGATGTCGTATTTTTAAGAGTTTTCTTCTGACAAGACCTTGAAGATGTCCACACCGATATTTCATCGTTCTTGTGAAGACTTGAGAATAAATTATACTTGTCATTGGCGAAATGCATAATAATGCGAAGCCATAAATAAAAAAGAAGAAGAGTTTTCTTCTGGTTGGCTAACGTTATTTTTAAACTGCAATGTCTTTACGGCATTTATCTTCAGGGACATCGTAGGGATTTTGCCGGGCCGATAAAAAAATCAAACATAGCTAAGAACATCCCACAATTTAAATCAGTCATATCGTTTAGGCGCTATGATCTGAAATTATAACCCCCATTTTTGTAGGGTGTAAAAATAAGTAGGAATAAGTCTTTATGATAATTCACTCAGCAACAATCATAGTAAAATGAGAACAATTTCTCTCAGTCAAACACCCCAACATTTACATTTTCATTGCTTTTGAAAACCATGTCAACAAATGCATTATTATGGCGAACACTTATTTTTACCATTCAGTTACAGCTTGGTTTACAATCAGTAGTTTTATGAGTTCAAACAGAGGTGGACTGAGAGTGAGCGAAGGGTGCGATACCCCCTGCGGTCTGCCTGCGGGTGCTTTGCGGAAAACAATCACCTGCCATGGTGTTGAAGGGGAAATCTATGGAAATCATTGGGTATTGAGTGTGAAATTGCTTTACATTGCTATTTTATTGAATGGTAAACGAACCTATTTTATTCAGTTTGTTATAAATAAACCGTTTATGACATCATTTATCTGTTAATTTCATACATGATACAGGTACATTTATTTCGGATAATTTTGCATATCTCGATAAGTTATCGTGAGCATGTAAATATTACGTAGTTTAATTTGTGTGACAAGGATGTACTAGTTCGCCGGCTTTTGAAAAAAAACGAAAGATTTAACCCTCTAATTAGTGGAGATAGTCTGCAGTTGGACAGTAAGAGTCACAGCGTACAAATTAACCATATTGATTTCTTATGTTTACGCGAATACTACATATTAAAATAAAACTAATTAAAACGGATTTTTTCGCGGTTTTTTATTCATTTTAACCCCCCCCCCCCCGTGACCACGAGGGTTGAAAAGCTTTTGAAACGTCGTGATCAAAATAAAAAACCGCGATAAAGTCCGTTTAAATTAGTTTTACTTCAATGTACTAATTAATCTCTAAATCCGCCTCTGTATAACTCTCGGAAGTTCGCGGTGTCGGTGGCATGACTATTTGTTTTACGGTTGGTTTTATTGAGTTCCACAAGTGACCGGTCGAAGTGCTACAAAGTGCTGTCGCTACTCTACCGCTTGTATTGCCACTTCTAGTTTTTATTTTAATACCAAAGTTTGAGTGAAGAGTTGTCGGCGTGTAAGTAACATTATTACCACGCTGACAATGTCTACATACTTCTGTGACTATGTTTCAGACGTTGTTTTACGCCTTGACCATGAATTACGTTTATGGAGAATTTTAAGAGTGCGTTTTAGTACGGCTTTTTAAATAAAAACGTACTTATAAGTTATAAGGCAAAGACACCGTCCTACTCTTAGTAACAAATAATGATATGAAGAAACTTGACTTGTGATATCATAAATCATAGGTAAATATTTGAATTGGTGGAAGGCGCTGCGCATTGTGTAAATCGAAATGAAATGAAATGCTAAATCCGGAGGCCCAGATTCTCTCCCCTTCCCAATCCCTTAATTATCTTATCCCTCTAAAGTTGGCGCCTATGATTCTTTCAGTATTGTGGGCGTACATGGGCCGTGGAGATCACTTACCATCAGGTGACATACTTGCTCGTTTGTCTATGCTATAAAAAAAGTGCGGGTTACCTACGCTTTGCGCGATTAGTTCATCAGTTGATGCTCGTTGTCTATTGGTTTCTCAACTACCTCCCACTATCTGTGTTCACAGCTCAGGCCTAGTACCAGCCCGCGAGCCTATCATGATGATTAGTTTTAAAACTCCCCAATATCAGTAATTGCAGATGTCTCTGCCCTTCCCCAGCGACCGTCCTGAGCCGAGGGTTGTGCACCACAGGAGGAAACTTCAGCGTGGTCGCTTAAATATAAGGGTTGAGAGCGCCTAAAGACCACCCAAAAGTCCGGTGAAGCTGAATACAGCCAACTAGCGTCGGGCTATCAGCATTGCGCCACATAGAGGAAAAAATAGATCTGTTCTATCTTACTGTAACTATTTACAAGTAATTCTTCTTTATTAAGCAGAATGTTTTTTAAATTATAATTGACTAGCTTTTTCGCGGCTCCTATGCTCCTACGTTCCTGTGGCCGATGTTCATCAGGGATAATGTAGGATTCTTATTTATTTTATTTATTTATTAGCCCTATATATTATATTCGTCTCACTGCTGGGCACGGGCCTCCTCTACTGAATGAGAGGGATCAGGCCTTAGTCCACCACGCTGGCCTAATGCGGGTTGGCAGACTTCACATACCTTCGAAAAATCTTATCGAATTCTCAGGTATGCACGATGTTTCCTTCACCGTTAAAGCAAGCGATAATTAACAATTAATATACACGTAACTTAGAAAAGTCAGTGGTGTATGCTCTTGGGGCTGGTTTCGAACCTGCGACTTTCGTCTCGACAGTCCATACCACTCCCCGCTGAGCTATCGCTGCTTATGGTGAAAGATATTTTTCATATCGGTCCAGTAGTTTTTAAGTTTATTCGTTACATACAAAATTACAAATCTTTCCTCTTTATAAATAATATTAGTGCAGATAAAATTTGTTCTTTAGAAACATCGGAAAAGTAAAATTATTTTTTTGTATTGTGTTTATCACAGTGCACATTTACACGGCGAGTAAATGCTTCCACAACACGGTTCCTGAATACAATTAGCATTTTCAACTCGACGGCTATCAAGAAATACTTATGCTAAAGAAAAATGGAAATTTTCACGTGCTCGGTGTTCGCTTAACTTTTTTTTCTTACTGAGTTGAGTTATGGCGGAAAATGTTTATGGTGGACAAGCAGTTATTTTTTGAGAGTTCCCCATCAATTAGTTCCTTGTATAACATGATTGCACGAGGAACACGGTAACATTCGATCAACGGTTCGATCCCCCGGCCTATCCCCGGATGGGGTAAAGTGATATTGGGTTTTTCTATCATTAAATGCTAAGTATCAGCCGGGAGTCTGGAATTGTGCCTGGTATGGTAATATACTCACCCTATCACATCATGGAATAAGATCGGTGAAATGTGGGTGTACTTGTTACACCTCTACCTACCCCTTCGGGGATTACAGGCGTGATTGCGTAATTATGTAAATAATTTCTAAATCCAATTTTAGATATAAAATTATTGAAACCATAAAATGTTATAAATTATTTAGATTCAGTCAAATTTTAATTCTACCACCAGTTCGGAATGCTGTTTCGTTAAAGAAGAACGGACAAGAAACGTTGCTCTTTCCAAACTGCTTTACAATATTTGCACTACATTAATACAATATAATTTTGAATAAGTTATGAATAATAGCCTAAATTTTTTACCAAATGTCATACTAATACCAAACACAGGAACCTTACAAACAACAGTATTTATAAAATATGAAGAAAATGGCGGAGCTAACGGTGAAACCGCACGCGATTCCGCTGCCAGTTGGCGCGAACAATGGAGGCCGGAACAATGCACCACCGCAGAACGGCGCGCGACAAAACGCACAATTCTGATTCAATTATTTCCCTTTTACTTACCTAGGAATGTGCTAGCGATTCGGTAGGATTCGGTCTTCAAAGAACAATAGTCTAGCACAATTGTAAGTTTCAATATCTACCAGACAACAGATAATTTGTTGATCATGTTAATCGTATGAACATTTTAAGGTCACTTACTTTCACACTTTGGTCAAATAATTATAAATGAAACACTTTTAACTGCTATCAAAGATTGAATAGCGACGCATTTGCTGTTATCATATCCATTAAGGAGCTTCCAATTTTCTCGTGATTAAATCTCAATCAAATCAATCCACATTTAGCGGAGGTATCGCGTAACATAGATTAAATAGCTAAATAAATATGGATTGAAACGTTCTCCTTTTTGAAAACGATTGAAAACCAACCTTAATTTTAGTTTATAAAAATAAAGTCCCAACAAATTAAACTGGTAATCTTTTAATTTTTTTTTATAGCATAGGCCGGCATACGAGCAAGTGGGTCACCTGATGGTGAGTGATCTCCACCGCCCATGTACGCCCACCACCAGAAGAATCATGGGCGCGTTGCCACCTTAAAGGAAAGGGATAATTAGGGATTGGGAAGGGGAGGGAATTTAGGCTTCCGGATATCTCACTCACAGTACGAAACGCAGCAGCAAGCCGCTATTTTACGTCGGTTTTCTGTGAGACAGTGGTAACGACCCGGTCGAGCCAGCCCATTCATGCTGTAGACAAAACTGTCTACAGCGTGGCTCTACCACTCAAAATTAATTCAATCAATTTAAGTGCTAACTACCTATTATTGATTTTTTTGTAGTTTATTGTAGAACGCAAAGGAATTCAAGTCCATTATATTAATTATACTAATATGTAACTAACACTAAAGGCCTACTATTTCACAATGTTTGAATAGATACCACCAATTTGTGACATTGTAATTGGTAGAGCCACGGTGTCGACAGTTTTGTTTTCGTCGGATTTCTGTGAGATAGTGGTAACGACCCGGTCGAGCCGGCCCATTCATGCTGTAAACAAAACTGTCTACAGCGTATACCTGCCATTCAAAAAGCATACACCTCATTATTATAATAGCTAATATCTTGTAATCTGTTTATGAAACAACGAATTCCCATTAGTGATTCTATGTTATGTGGGTGCCACTGGCCACGTAATTGTACGTTGTACGCAGTTTTACCTATCGACATATCGTGCAACAAATCGAATTCAAATTAGCCAAGCTTAAACGAATATTTCTATACAATATTACTGGCACATAACAATAGTCTGAAGACGCCACACTAGACTGAATTTCATGGGGAAACACAATATGAATTATTATTAGGGAATATGGTTAAGTGATATATAGTTATGGGAGAAATCAAAACAAATCAAATAGCCAAAAATAAGCGTTGACAAAATAAAGGCTTTTTCTATTAACTCGACGCCGGATCGACTAAAAGTAGCATTGAAATGTGGGCTCGTTAAAGCTGTATTTGTACGAAGGTATTAGGTATTAACGTTAAAGACAGCGTGTAATGATTAATGATTTGCACGGGGTGTACCTAAGCATAAAGGATCTTACATAAAAACGATACCTAAGCCTTGTTTAGTCAAACCCTCTTTTGTCTTTTTCTGTCAACGCAGTTAATAAGTGGGTAGGAATTGACGAAAAAAGTGTTTAAATAATCAATGCTCAAAAAAGTTTATAAGTAAAGCCCATAGAGCGAGAATTCCGTGTAATGTTGCGTCTTGTACGTTTGTTATCTATGGATACTGGTCAGCCAAACGAGCGGTTTGCATGTCGCTGTAATCATAAGTTCGTAGTTCCTACCTACCACTGGCAGGCGGCGCTGTACTCTGTACGCATTGTTTTTTGTTCGCGTTCGCGCTTCGCGGCAAATAACTTTTCCCATTTATTCCAACAAATATGCATAGTGTTGAGCGGTTAACTTTGCCAGCGCTGATTGTAACGCGTGTATTGTAAACGAACAAACTTTACTGTGTTTACGTTTTGTACACGACACCTTTACAAAGGTGTATGTTTGTAATTTCATTACCGAGTTTGCGCGCCATGTTGTATTCTGATCTAACAAGGTAACGCATACTTCTCATATAACGGAAAATATTTAATTCAGTTTTGTTAAACAAAGATAGCAGGAAGTAAGCAATTTGGTGAAACAATGTCGTTTCTTTCGGCGGCTTTCGTGATTCGTCTGGCAGTAGACGACAGAAATAAGTTTGGACTATAATGAGATCTTTTAATATGCGAGGTAGCTGCACCATATGTCATATATATCGAATCCTGGGTACGTTGCCGAGTTTGATGGATGGGAATGGGGATTGGGAAAAAAGTGAGGATTCGGGCCCCTCGGAAATTTTACTTACTGCACTGTACATAATACAGCGAGCTGACACTGGCCGTCGGCTTGCTGTGAGACAGAGGCAACAACCCAGTCTAGCCGATACATTTACGAAGATAACACTATTTACAGCGTGGCTCTACCACTTCTACATCTACATCATTTATTATTTATGTTGCCTTAATGCTGATTGATACCTTGGAAATAACACTAAATACCCTTAACTTGAAAAAGTCAGGGGAGGCCGTCCCAATATCGGTCACAAACCGCGGGCAAAATCTAGTCCTCTAGACATTTATTGAACCTACTGCTAATACTGATAAATTTAGCACTACATTAACCTACTGACTAGATTAAGTTTCCATTTTACATTCCGTTTGGCGTTTACATTGGTTATAAACGCTTCGGTTCATTGATTCGGTTAAGTGAGTTATTAACTCCACTTTGATCACTGATTGGCGTCAGAGTCCAAAAGCTTACTCTATTAATCCAATTTCGAAAACTGTTTAGTTTACGGATCCTTTTCCATCGAGTGTTGGTTTCTTAAATGGTTAATTAAGTCAGTGACCCTTTAGTTAATACCAATTAGATTACATACTATCAATGTACTCCGAGCTAAAGACTGAGTTCACAAATATAAAGACCAAAGTAAATTTTTTATGTGACGGTTATGCTGATAGCCCTACTCGAGTCGGTTGTTTTCAGCTTCTCACTTCAGGCTAACTCAACCCTTACATTTAAGCAGCCATGCTGAGGGCACCCCCTGTGGGGCACGAACGCATAGGACGGTTGGTGGAGAGAGGGCAGAGACATCTGCGATTAATGATTTGGTAGGATTTTAAAATTAATCATCATCATCGGCTCGCGGGCCGGTATTGGGTCGGACAGTGGGGAACGCGGCGAAGACGGTACATCAGTCGTGTGGAGTGTTGGTATTGTCTGTCTTCCTCCATCCGTCGGATGGCCAGACTGGTCGGTGAGGACGCTACGCGGTCTTCTGCACTTTGGTCGGTCAAAGGTAGTGTTATTGGTAGTGTTATTGTGTGACTGTTGGGTGTATTTATTTATTGACGCTTGATGGATAATCGTGTTGGAATTATGCGCGGCGCGATTGAAATAGCAAGACCGAAGTCAAGAGGCGAATGGATAGGCCTCTTGTTTACGAGATTCCATCTGGAACGGTGCCAAAACTATGTAACCTAACTAATAACTAACTAACTACTATGTAAAATTGTCGCTCCTAATGTGAACTAGCTCTAAGTTATCTCCACCGCCCATGAACACCCACAGAAGAATCATGGACGCGGGAAAAGGGTTAAAAAGAAGGAATTTTGGTTTTCAGATATCTCAATTACCAAACGAAACGCAACAGCAAGCTGTTACTTTATACTGCTTTTCTATGAGACACTAGTAATGACATTCATTATGTAGACAAACCTGTCGACAGTACTCAACAGCGTGGCTCTACCACGCAGAAACTTTGTTAAGGCTGATGAGGCAGACTCATTCATCATCAGAAATCGTTTGGAATTTGAACATGTACTCGCGTATTATTGCGATTATTTACTAAAGCGGTAACTTAATTAAAATTAACTCACAACCTAGTACGGTAAAACAAGCGAGCACTTATGGAGTAAATTTACAGGCGTACGTCACTGAATCATCAATCAACCCCTCCCCCACTTCATCTTACCGCTTGTAATTAAGTCCCGAATTATCCCCGTGCCAGCGGAATGTTACAAGTCTCCTATCTCAAGAAATGATGGATTTCTCTCTCACTCTTAAAGGTAAAACCAATGTACGAGAGAGACAGATTTTCGCAAGTTTAGACGTGCTTGTATGTGAGTGTTGAAGTTGTGATGAATTACACGTTTACCTTGGGAATCCTTTAAGGTTTAATACATTTTTCTTTTAAATTAATTTGTTATAATTTCCCAAGACAGATGAGAAAATATTTGTTTTGAATCTCGTTGATAATATCAGATGGTTGGGAACAATTGAAGCTATAAACAAGTTAGATTAAAGCACACTTGACTTGACGCTAATAACCGCCTCAAAAAAGTGTAAAGTAAGTCTTCACTTATGATATTTCGTCGCACCGAGAGGCGTGAACAATTGTCAAATGTTACGACCCAAAGTCACGGATTGATGCGCTCATAGGCAATACATTCTATAGAACAAACCTCGTCTTAAGTCAAGTCGTTTTGTACGAAAAACAATACGGTGACTCGATCGCCAATAATATCACATTACAAAATATTTGTATTTCTTTAGATGAATTAAAAAAAATACTCTTGGTTCTTCCCTGACGAGTACCATTTATAGATTTATGATATTTATGGTCGCTTTTTAAAAAAAATACTACTTGAGATGATGAGTTAATAACAAATACTTAATTTGTTTAAATATTGTGGCATATGCGGTGGTTGCATATAACTAGAGTTGCTATTACTTTTTGTTTATAATGCATGTGTAGAATTTTATACAACTATTGTTAACTCCGTTTGCAACCCTTATCTAAATAAATTAATAAACATTCTTACGTTGACTTTAGAAAATTTACTTTGATGATTTTCTGGACGACTTAAAGCGCGTCTATAGATCTTGGCCTTAGACCCTCTAACATTGCGCCGTGCCATGTATGTTTTTGTAATTATTTTTTTAAATTCGTTGCAGAATGACAATGTTTAAATAGTATCTATACTTAATATGCGACGCTTAAGACTGCAGTATTGTAGACATCTCAAGTAGGAATTATGAAAAATTTAACAAAAGAGAAACAGCAGTTATCGCGTGGATGATTGATGGAAGCGCGTTTGTTTAGAAACTTTTCCAAATTAATCATGCAAAGTGGAACGCCTTACGCAGATGTGGACTGCTATGAGCATCGTATGAATTTGAAAATGTATATACTTAACATATGCTTATAAAGACTAGTACAATTAGAACATCCACCGCCGCTTATTCATGCTGTAGCGAAAACTCTACAGCGCAGCTCTTTTATTTAAATACTTTGCCACGATTGCGTGAGGAATGTTTAAAATTAACAGTAAAGTAAGTATCAGTTACTTCTTCGTTTACGGGTCAAACATGTTTACTGACTTCATTAGCACTTATCTACCCATCATATCAATTGTAATACATACAATAGTAATACGCCACTGATTTATTTCTCATAGTTTTGATACAACTTGTTATATGTAGAGAGGTGTTATCATATTTGGATGCAAATACGCAATAAAATTCCAACATTTGCACTACACCTGATGGTAAGCGCAGTGCAGTCAAAAAAACAGTGACCACCAATAAACAATGAGTTTATCGGTCGTCACCAGAATCATGCCGGCCTGTGTAAATGCTTCTTCACACTCTGAAAAGGGAAGAAGCAAATCGAGAGCCCCCGACAGGACAGGCGAATGACCGATACAGGCACAGGGATACAAGGATTTGCCCCTATATACGCCAAAACAGCCATCAAGTCATACCGCAAGCGCCTCGGGAGAACCGGATATACACTGGCTGATCCTGGAACGCGAACCACACAAGACTGGTGGGTCACTATGGCAGGTTTTACACCAGGAGTACGGTGTACGGTGGTTGCTATCCGGGCGGATATGAATATCCTACCACCATCGAATTCTAGCCAGTTTATTTTGCAAGTAGGCCACAAAGGGCTCTTTTACACATCAGATCATTTAGAAGCAATGAAATAGTGTAATGATGAATGAAGAAAGATATCGCTTATCTCTATATATTCGAGTTTAGAGTTGAATGAGGCTTTTGTGATAGGAAGAGATGACGGCCACCTAGTAAGTGATTACATCCATTCCAGTAGTCAAAATATAGTTTGCACCATAAACCATAGAAAAAGGTATTCGGTGGTTTGCAAATAGATTCGTAAAGTAACAGCAATAAAAGAAAAGACACTTTCACCTCGTTTTTTACACTCATAGAGCAAACTGAAATAAATAAAACGAATACAATAAGTGCGGGCTCGAGGCCAAGTCACGCTTCAATAGAGCACTTCGACTTACCAATATCCCAGTAACATATTCAAAGAGAATCGATACTTCTCTGTATTATAATAAATAATAATAAAAAGGATAAAACTAATGCCATACATCACGGCGTGTTCCAACTCTCTCGTGTAGTGAGTTATTTTTCCTATTTACCCCTAACAAACACATTCGGAAGCTCCGCCAACTTTACGCATAACTTGGCCAACTTTGCCGACTTTATTGGTGAACTTGCCGTTTTTCTACACCCCTTGAACCGGACCACATGTCGAACAACCCGGCCTATTTACATGCAAATTGCTCTTGCAAGACAAAATTTCTATCCCCCATCTCCGCTTCAAATAACTTTCGAATACATAATTCATTCGGAATGGACATCCGAGATCTTTTATATTAGTTCTCTATTCGGATATTTCTTTTCAAAGAGTCTTGAATGTTGAAATTGTAAAATACTCGCGAAAGTCGCGTAAGTCTCGCGATGTCTAACACCATACATTTAGATAAAAATGTGGTACAGTGACATCTATGATATTAAAATGTAATTATTTCCGGGCCTTTCATAACAGATGGCGCTGTACGCTGCGCGTATCGAGGGTGATTTTCAATTTTCTTTTGGAATGTAAAGCAGTTTGTGATGAATATTAATAATTATGAGTAGTTTAAGTCTTTGTATCTTTTATGTGCAATAGGGCAACGCGAGGCTCATCAAGCAAATTATGTCTTTCTTTACATTTCTAACGAGAATAAATTTACATTTGAAACGGTGAATTTATACGTCGATGTTAAAGTTCTAATCAATTACAGGTTTACTTTTTACTTAATATACAAAAAATATTTTTATTAATGTATAAGTTTAGTGTATAAAAATAATAACTATAGTGAGATAAATGTAATGATACATTATTTTAAACGTATAAGTATCTCCCGTATGGTCTAGTGGCTAGGATACCTGGCTTTCACCCAGGAGGCTCGGGTTCGATTCCCGGTACGGGAAAGTACATTTTTGGATTTTTTTTTTACCTTGCTATCAAGATGATTCGGTGCGCGTACACTTTTTCCTCACACGTTCCGAGTATGAAGACGATATCTGCCGAATCTTGGTCTTCGGAGAGTCGCTGCAAGTCTCTAAGCAGGCCAGGCAGGCCCGCTCGCTCAACTGACGCGGCGCAGCATGTTCCTGGTACCCGGCTCGCCATAGGCGCTGACAACTTCTTTTTTATTGGAAAAATTTTGACACTCTTCTAAAACAGTTCTAATGAATCCACCAAAAGGCTTTATATTTTGCAAATCACTTATCTACCTTAACCTTAACTGTACAAAGGTAAAATACAACAAAACAAATAATAAATCTTGAAGTTTCACCAAACACAGCTGCATATAATCTCACTGGTTCACTACAATCAGGTTCCCACTCAGCCGATTAGTTGTTAGTTATTTAATTAATTATTTCGCAAATAAAAGCTTGTCGTAAGTTAGCTTGTCAACATAACCTCAATCACATAGCTTTGGTTTAACTTCAACTAACTTAGCACGATATCGTTTTCCAACAGCTTACGTGTGCCTTAATACCGGTATTGCAATAAAACACCGTGTCTTATTGTGTACCTGGTTCAAAACGGTGGAATGAACAGAAAAACTGGTTTCTACCAGGTAGTTGCTTCTATAATCTTTTTATCTTTGTTCAATGTAATAACTTTGCTAATGTTATATAATTTCGACACGTTACGCAAGAGCCTCCGTGGCGCAATTGGCTAGCGCGTTCGGCTGTTAACCGAAAGGTTGGTGGTTCGAGCCCACCCGGGGGCGCAAATTTTACTTTTTGAAAAATAAACTAAATAAAATAAAGGTCAAGATAAGTTTAAATGTGTTGGTAGGACTAAACAAAAACTTGTATTAAAGGAAGTTCTACCGTTCTCTAATTTTCGGTAGAGCATTCTATTAAATAGTTGGGAGTATCAGATAATTCGTACGTATTAGTTAATTGCTTTTTATTATTTTATCAAGGGTATTTGTAGATATTTCATTATTTACTTTTATAAGTATTTTTGCTGTTGAAGGTATCTTTGGTAAGCACGTAGATATGGACGTGGCCGTGGTGGCAGAAATTACATTTATGTGATGGTCCAGTTGACACCATCATCATTGTTACAGTTTAGACATAATTCGATCAAAATTTTTGCATCACTATTTGCTTGAGTAGAACTGTAAGAAATAATCCAGGACTGATATTGGATTAAAGGAAGGATAATGAAACCAGGAAATTACTGGACATTATGAGACTTATTACCTTATGTCTTGGGGTGAAGCGCACAGTCTAGTATCATGTTTATGGGTCAAGCAACGTTTCACCAAAGAAAACAAACAAACCTATAACACCCCTTTTTTGTGGAAGGTTAAAGCGTGTTTCGTATATTTGCTTTATTTCCAATGGCATATTCTTTATACCCTCCGGCCGGCACTTTTTTACCATACCACAATAACTCAATTAGTATCCCAACCTCATGGCATATTCAAGTATATCCTCCTCATATCATGTAAAGTTACAACCACTACTACTACTATATCGAGGGTAATTTTAGAAGTTCCTATAATTTCCTAGTATAGATAAGTTCCTGTCTGACAGATCGGAAATTGCCACGTCAGCGCTAGCAAGCGACACGACCCCGGCCCGGCGGTCGGCGTCGGCGGCTGCACGACATACTGTAATGAACTGTGTCTTAACACATACCTACCTAGGTAGGTCTGCGTAGATATCCAGTACTTTTTTAATAGCATAGGCTGCAAACCAGCAAGTCACCTGATGGTAAGTGATCTCCACCACCCATGCACGCCCACAATACCAGAAACATCATGGGCGCGTGCCGACTTTAAAGGAGAGGAATAATTAGTGATTGGGATAGGGAGGGGGATTTGGGCCTAAGGATATCTCAGTCACCGTAGGTACGAAACGCAGGTTTCGTTGGTTTTCTGTGATATCGTAAAGACTCGGTCGAGCCGGCCCATTGATGCTGTAGACAAAAATACAGCGTAGATCTACCACTCGAAGAACATTGTGATTTTAATAACTGAATCGGTAATATATTCGATGTTTAGTTTTCTAGTTTTCTCGCTGTCCTTCAACATTACATGTTGCGCAAACGCATCTGGGATCCGTTGACTAATAACGCATAATTAAAAAGAGATTTCCATTATAAACGTTGCATCTGCAATAAGTTTAGTTTTGTTTAGAGCGTTAACGACTACACTCGGTTATTCCGAACATCGCCGTTGATTTAAAACCACAACAAAACCGGCCGTTATGCCAGTTTTATAGTTCGCAGGAATTTTTAAAATATTTATAATAATTTTCTTGTAACGGTAGAAGAAAAAATTCAGCCGCACGGCACAGACAGTTTCCATCGTATAACGGGTGAGTAGCCGGTTGTGAAGCGACAGGCCGCGGGTTCGATATCCGCATCGAGACCAATGTTTGTGGGATCCGTAAATATTTGTTTCGGGTTTAGATGTGTTTTTTCCCTGGAGGGGTTGACGTCAGACAGGCGGCCACGGCCGGTCGTATAAACTACAAGCCAATTTTTTCTGTAACATGTGTTAAAAAGCAAGTTGCGTTGATCCCACTGGGAGTGGGATAAGAGCAGGTGGAAAAAGGATAGGATGTTGCTATCGATGACTTTATCTGCCCATTAGGACCGCATACGGTAAACATCTTTTTTGTATCCATCTGTAAATTTCATTCCTAGTTTAATTTAGTAATTAAGGTTGAAGTCGTAAATTAAATAAAATAACACGAAAGAACTGGGTTAAAGGGATAATGAGCGATTAATAATAAAGAACATTTAATTTGAAGTGTTAATAAATAAAAACCACCATTTCAGCGCAGCACACTATCCAAGGCAATCTAAATATCAAATAAAGTAATCATTAATGCCGGTCCAACTTGCAACATAATTCTCGTCGAGTTTATTATTTCAGATGTAAGTTGTGTACCTAATGTGCTCGTAATGTTCTCATCGAAGGATATATTGCTGCTTAGTCTGGTTTATAAGAACGTCGCCATACATTAGTGGCAACAGTAAATAATGATAAAATAATGGCCGCTGTTAGTGTACAATAATTCCGTCAGCACACGAGTCGGTGTTTGTCTTGCCTGTAGCGGTGTCAAGGTTAGTGTAATTTGTTAGATAAATATTAGTGGGGTTGGAACATCTGCCATTTTTAAATTCCCAAATGGGCGAAGGATTCGAAGTCCGTGCAGCCGTTGGTACAGTCAGGTTTTATACCGTTTTGCCTTCTGCATGAATGGGCTGACCGGGATGCTACCACTGTTTCACAGAAAATCGACGTAAAGTAGCAGCTTGCTGTTGTGCTTCGTACGATGAGTGAAATATCCGGAGGCCGAAACCGTCCCCTTTCCAGCCCCGTACGACTTTAAAATATTGTAGATTTATTTACGAGACGAACGTTCTCTTAATGATTAGTGTCACGTCACGCCTATTCATAAAGAATTTCGAAGGTATGTAAAGTCTGTCAACTCGCATTAGGCCAGCGTGTTCGACTAACGCCTAACCCCTTTTAATTAGTAGAGGAGGCCCGTACCTATCAGTGGGACGTGTATAATACATGAACTAGTATTATTATTTTGTATTTTTTATTGATTTTACAATATTTAATCATTAAATACCCCCAACAACATTAATAATTTCTAAATAGTAGAAAAGAGAGCTAATATATGTAAGAACTATCTCAATAGACAAAGGAATCGAACTTAAAATATCTTTCTTATTTATCGGGGTTCAAAACAGTGCTCTATGAGCATTGATATACAAAAAAAAGGTTTTTTTGTATATCAATGTCTATGAGTTTAATTTTATATGATATTGACCGCTCTAGAATGATAAATCATGGAGCATGTTTATATCCAACTGTTAAATACTATTACATAATATCAACATTGAACCGCGATAAAATCCGATTCTATTTACTTTACAGTTGTAAGTTTACACAAATTATCTTCGATACGTGGAAATTAAAAAAACGTATCGCTTATCTATGAATACGGTAACATATCAATCACTGTCGGACGCTGTTGATAAAAAAATAAACATTTAATATTGATAATATATTCAATAACAGGATTATTTCCTTTTTGGACGACATACCTCGGTATTTGCTAACACGTGTAGACTTCCAAACGTTATTCCTTGGGCAAATAAAAAAATAGTCTATGGTTTAACGCGGTCTTTCATTGAAATTCAAAATGGCCGCGCATTAATTTGGAAATGTCAATATTAGACATTATTCTTTGCTGATCTTTTATGATTGATATGCCAGATTTTGTAATATTTTTGCTATTATTTTCGAATCTATATTCTAGATAGACAAATAGAATATAATTATATAGCAAATATAATTAATGTAGGATGTACATCCTCAACATGGAATTAGACCATTTTATGAAGCAAAGTTGCTTAACGAATTTGTCTTTAGTTCTCGCCTGACATTTTTACCCTTGTGGATACTTGTTAGTGTTTACGTGCCATGAGATATTTCAGTTCTGTCTAGGTGTGATGACGATGGCATTTTGTGTGATGGCTCTATAAATATGATTTATATGGTCTAGCTCAAAACCTTGAGCTGATGCAAGTTAGACAATAGCGCATTTTTTACATTTTATTACGGATGGCTATTAATAAATACAATTACTTTAATAGTATAACATAAACTCATGTCTAAATACCCGAAGGGATAGGCAGAGGTGCAACTAGTGCTGCTCCCTTGGTTCGCCGTGCATATTTCCGCCCCATGATGTGCAAGCCTATCGCCATTATGGGGCACAAATTCTAATTTCGAGAAATTAAAGTGTGATTTTTTAAATTGTAATCTTTCAGCATTAACTAACACTGTCACTGTCAACTATCAAATTAGTCCATATTTTTTTATAAATGACTAGATGACCCGGTGAACTTCGTATCACTTACATATTATATTTGTGTAAAATGTGGTCAAAACGTAATACAAATGTTTCATTTACATTAAATGCAATTAAGTGAGGTACTGCACCATTGCACGTGAGGTAGCCCGACGCACATTTAATTGACTTCGACGACCTAAGTCGGGTCGTCTTCCACCTCCCCCCGGTGGGACAGTCCTGTCCCCGTCCCCGTCCCCGTCCCCGTCCCCGTCCCCGTCCCTGTCCTGCCCCTGTCCTGCCCCTGTCCTGTCCTGGCCTGGCCTGGCCAGTCCTGTCCTGCCCTGACCTGTCCCTGTCCTGTCCTGTCCTGTCCCTGCCCTGTCCCTTTGCAAATGCAATTAAGTGAGGTACTGCACCATTACACGTGAGGTAGCCCGTCGCACATTTAATTGACTTCGACGACCTAAGTCACCCGACTTAGGTCGTCGACGAGGTGGAAGACGACCCCGTCTTCCACCTCCCCCCGGTGGGACAGTCCTGTCCCTGTCCTGTCCTGTCCTGTTCTGTCCTGTCCCTGTCCTGGCCTGTCCTGTCCCATCCCTGTCCCGTCCCTGTCCCGTCCCTGTCCCGTCCTTGTCCCGTCCCTGTCCCTGTCCCTGTCCCCGTCATCACGGCAAGCTTCGCAACGCCAACAATCCGGTTTATACCTGCGCTTATAGATGTTTCACATCAAAAAGACATCAAGTGTTTCATACCCAGGAACAGTTTGTACTGGAAAATTAAGTTTTCGTTTTTAGTGTTTTCCTTTACTTATTATTTATGTTACTCATTTTTTCTCACCGGGTAAACCTTCCCTGAACTTCCACAAATATTTCAAGATCAGAATTAGCCAAATCGGTACAACCAGTCTCGAGTTTTGGCGAGACACACGCACAGCGATTCATTTTTATATATATAAAATAATATAATAATATAAGAATAAGATAAGGTAGATGTAATGTTATAAAGTTCGTAAGACTCATGTGTGGTGAGAGTTTTCCTTTGCCACTGCCATCAACAAAACTAATGTCCTAAGTTGACTTTTATAACATTCACGAATACGAGTACGTAGTCATAGATATTTCGAGATAATTGACTCCTGTTCTATACTTGTGTTTATTACATCTTAAATTTACGGAAGTATTTAAGGCGTGCGATATAATCATATTAATATCGCGCCTATTATTACCGTGTTTATGGCATTATCTTGTTTAATCTTGTTTATAATTGGACCTACTTACGCAAACAGGAACCAATTGATTCTAATATTGTATTTTTTTACAAAATCGTACATGGAATATATATCATGTCCAATTTTTCATAAAAATACGAGATAAAATTAGTTCAAATTATTGAATTTAGTAAAATAAAATCTGTATCTCCATTTGAACTTGCTGTGGGTTGGTTCCTGTAAGTAAGTAGGTCCAATTATGAAGTGTCATAGTTATTAAAACGATTGAAGAAATTGAGAAACGCCTGTTAATAACAAGGCTCTAGTATTAAAGTATGAAGCAAAGTACATTGCTGAGCTGGGGCCTGATTTCGGTGAAATGTACAGATCTATTTTTACCATGTTATTTTCTATTTTATTTCATCCTTATATAACTCTGTATGATGTGTTACATAAGCCGAAATAAAACTTCTATCTATCTATCTATCTATTAAAAACCTTATGACAGTAAAGCACAATTTCTGAATTTCTTTAACCGTCAATATCATGATGTTATTTCGAGCCACTTCCACCAGAAGTGCAGTATGAAAATGACATACCCCATGACATTTTAACAAAAGGATACTCGGCTACCCCAAACCGGGCTATAATTACCCCAAAACAAAACACCCTCGGTCATTTGACAATAAGAAAACCAATTAAAACGCGAGTGCTAAATGTCAGACAACGGTTGAACGCGGCTATGGGCCGTACAGTCCCCGCGATGCGATCTGCCCGCAATTATGTAACAAAAGAATCAATTACACTGCGCGGCGCCGCAAAGCAGAAAGAAAACAATATTGCAGTGCAACGCTTACGCTCTTCAATTTTTCCGTGGCTTGCCTTGCAATATTACAGGGCTAGGAGCGGACAGAGTTGGCTAAATATTGGGCAGTTGTGTTTAAAAATCCTATTTTATCAATTTCTAATAAGCCCTAATATAACAGCTGTTGCTAAGCAGCAGTGATAGACAAAGTGGTGGCATCTCGCATACGAAAGACTTATTTATCCTGGCACGGCGAAGTGATTCCACTGCACCTGATACACTGCACTGTACTGCACTTAAGTACAGTGCAGTCGAAATATAATGTCGACCGTCAAGACATTGGGTCCCTCGACTGTCGGCACAATAATGCCGGCCTGAAGTTACTGGATTGACACTGGAGCGCGATATGACTTTGTACAAATATACAACTTTCCCTCCAACAGTAAAAATGCATTTAATGTAGGTAACGTTGATAACAGGACATTATTAGAACTACGAGACTAATCCATTACACCTAATCATTTTAATCCGACGTGACCTGAACAGAGCATTGAGTCAACTACATTTGATAAAAATATAGGCGAACACATGGTTTGCAGAATGTATGTAGTAAGGAGACATATTGGCAGCTAAGTTAATTGCTACAGAATTCTTATCTCTCTTCTTTTTGTTATTTTTAAGTGGAAACTTTATATTTCTAACTCCTCCAAGTCTAAAGATTCAAGACTGCTTCTCAGAAGTTCGCCGAGTTTCACTGCTTGATGTTTTCAAAAGGGGTGCCATAGTCGGTGCTGTCTTACTGGATTTGTATTGAAGATTGTGTGAGCCAAAATCAACAAGTCTAAACATTCGATAAGTGGAGAGCAAAAAGTCGAACAAAGCTAGATAACGAAATTAAATTATTACCAGACACGTGAATCAACTTTGTCGTTGGCCAGAGGCTGGAAGAGAGTTTCTGTTTGGACTACACGGTACACTTCCAGATCCACTTATGTCTCCAAACGTCATCATTTCTTGTTATTTGTATTATTATTTTTATTTATTTTTGATAGAGTCACATGTAAACTCCCAAACATATTTTGATATTACCAAATTTACGCATGTGGTCAAGCGTACATATTCTGTTTATAAATAAGTTACACGTAGTTCAGTCATGCAATCATTTTTATGATAAATTTATGATATCAGAAGTATAACGGGGGCATGACCTGAATTTATGTTATAATAGCTGTAAAACACGGATACAAGTACGCTAGCTATTACTCTGTAGTCTATTTCTATACGTGCAAAATATTATATTGACCAACCTGAAGTTAGTTAAGACGCCCGCGTTCATACTTTCCTCATCCTTTAGTGTCATAAAAGAGTATTTGACTCGTATTTTTTTTTATTAATAAATAACCAACATCCCCCAAAATGTATTATCGAAAGAATTATATAAATGAAATCAAAAATAAAAAAGTTATAAGTTATTAAAACAGCTGGAAGAAGTTGTCAATGGCACGACATGGCACATGCATGACATGGCATGTTACGTCACAAGGCAAATCACGCCTGTTGCAAGGCATGCGTAGGAGGGAGAAGATAACGATAGTTTCCTATGGGCCCACCTTTGCTTATTCCAATATTTAAAACATTAACTTTAGCCTCATTTTTTACCTAATGTTAGTTTTGTTTTCGTAAAATAGTTATTACAGTTGAATGCATATAAAATAACGTAGAAAATTGGACATCGTCTAATATCCTATAGCTGCTACGTCTCTCATGACCGTAAGAAGGTCATCATTTAACAATAAGTCTAACCACAGTTTAGAAAGCATAGTCACGGTAATGTTAACAGTGGCATAGTATCGCAATGCGTTTGATGTTGCGGAATACGCCATACACGGTTCATTAGTAGTAGCTCCTCAAAAATTCAGTACTCGCATAGCTTGCAGGGTTACTGATGACCTATATAATGTGTTTATGAAGTGTGATCGGAATGCATATGAAAGAGAACAAGCGTTGGGGGTGGGCTGGATCTCGGAGTCTGCACCAGCATCTTAGCAACAATTCCTTTTTGTAAAAAGGCTAGGATGCTACGTAAATTGTCTTTAAGAAACATGCACAAATACAACAGCTAGTGTGTTATGTGTTATGAATAGGGTAGTTGACTCGATTGTTTATTATTTAAATGAATAACTTACGTTATCTAAAACTAATTGCAGAAAGAATTTAATAAATCCTTCCATAAAAAAATAAATTATGGGCTATCCAAATCTTTGACGTCATGTATGTAAAAGGCGTATGTATTTATGACGTATGTAAAAGGTCATTACGATACATGCGTGCGAGAGAGATAATTAGATGTCCCCACTACTCGCCCACCTTTATTCATACCAATATCTAAAACCAATTATTGCGGGCTCATTTTTGAGCCGAAATTGACTGTGTTTTAACAAAAGGATTTCGTATCGGTCGCTCGATGTAAAAGAATGAAGATAAGAAAGTTCTCTACTTTTGAGAGACGCTCTCTCATGTACAAGCATGAGTAAGCAGTAGTAACAGTCTCGTCTGCGGTTGGCCTTAGCTAAACTAATCACTATCTCTCTATCTATCTATCACCGCGCACCGTTCCATTGCCCCGTCAATAAACCGTAACAATCTATGATCTTAAATCTGCAGTCGAAGGTTTGACGTGTCTAAATGTTTGTCAGGTATGCGGCCGTCTCGCGAGTTTGGCCCTCGTCTCTTTGAGGTGCAGATCAAAGCACACGCGCTTCTATTAGCCCTGATTACGGCAGCGCACTCAAGCGTCCCCCCCACCCTGGGCCCGGGTTTCTCATACCCCGTGCGACTCATTGTCTACCGCGGCCGCCTACGGGTTAAGTTAAGAACAGTTGTAGTGGCATTGCAATTTTTAATTAGCTTTGATAGTGATGTACGGTATAGCCGAGGTAAGTATAGCTTCTTATAACGCTTTCTGACGGTACGTTTGCGTGTAGCAAACCTTCGATGTCGTTTAAAAAATGATTCATTTTAAAAGGGTGAACAGATTTTCTTAAAAAATGGCTAGAATCTTTTCAATTATACCAAATATTTGTATACCAAATAATAGTTTTCAAATTAATTCATTTAGGTGCTAAGTTACCACAGACAGTTTGCTGGTGGGAGGATACTTGTATTGCTGGTGGGAGGATACTTAATCCGACCGGATAGCGACCACCGTACATTGGTGCTAAAATCTGCCATAGTGGCCCACCTTGTGTGGGTCGCGTTCCAGGGTCAGCCAGTGTATATCCGGTTCTCCCCAGGGGGCTTGCCCCCTGATCCTAACCCTTTTCCCATCCTCTTTTCCTTCCCCTCCCCATTGGTCCTTTGGCAGGCCGGCATGATCTTGCCGACCTACGATGGACACATTGTTTATCGTTGGTTGACACTATTCTTGGATTGCGCTACACTTGCCATCAGGTGTAGCGTGGTCACTTTGCCGAGCCAGGATAAAAAAAAAAAGACAGATACATATTATATAGAGACAGGCAAAGGGATCAAACTTATAATTCTTTATTTGGACGGGAGTTGAAATGATGTGTATATTTTATCTAATATTAAATTCAAATGAGTGGATCTTCATTTTTTGTTAGTGTACACAGCGGCGTTGGTGGTGTAATGGTCAGCATAGTTGCCTTCCAAGCAGTTGATCCGGGTTCGATTCCCGGCCAACGCACTCTTTTGCTTGTTTATGCAATTTCCGTCAATAGATCTGAACATTTTATTTTGTCATAAAATGTAATATTATTTTGACCATGGGAAATGATTGTTTAGTTTCAATACATATTTTTGTTCGTAAATCAATAGATGGCGCTACTGGTATCTTTATATACCGAATGACAATAATATTATTTCTTTTATGGATTGATTCAGTATAAACATTTGTGAGACCTTATGGTCAGGGATCAACCTAGTGTGGACGACTTAACCTTTATTGCAGGTCTCGGGAACTACGAGGACTTGGGTTCCACAGCACCCAGGCCCGAAACATATAAATGTGGACTATACAAACATTTATCTTGGTGCGGGAATGGAACAGGCACTCTTATCACAGCCGTTTACTCGCCCACTGCGGAGGCTGTCAATAATTAATCGACACAATAAATAGATCGTGACTTCGGCCGCTGCAACTCAGTCGAAACGTCGGGAAAGATATAAAAAATCTGTATTCATTCAAATACTATGCGATTAAGACCCGGTTAAATACTAATTATATTTAATAAAAATAATTGCAATTATTCATGGCCAATAAAAATGTAGGTGTTCGATTTTTCTGTCGGAAATTGTCATTTATATCAATATAGGAGCCTAATGTGCCGTTCTTCCTTGCACTTGCTCTGCCAAAATAATTTTATCTTCATAGGATATTAAGGCTCCTTTTCCTTTGAAACAATTAAAAATCCTAGTTAGTTTTTAGAAAGTCAGAGGTGCATGCTCTTGGGGCTGGTTTCGAACCTGCGACGACAGTTCGTCTCGACAGTCCGTACCACTCCCCGCTGAGCTATCATTGCGTGTGTATTATTTGTTAACATAACCATCTTCTAGGCTCTTTAAGTAGTAGGGAAAGTAAATAGAATATCTAAATTATATCTCACAAGGTACCACCTTCCCTCGTATGCGAGAAGCCGTCTGGGTTATTACCACCGCTTTGTCTATTTCTGCCGTCAAGCAACAGTATGTAAGCACTGTTGTGTTTCAGTTTGAAGGATATTGAAGCTAGTAAAATTACTGGGCATTATGAGACTTAATATCTTATTTATCGAGGTAACGAGCGCAGTTCAATGCCATGCAGTGCTTTGTAATTCAAAGGGTTGTGTGGTGTTGCTTCTGTTTATGAGCAGGCGTAGCGCTTACCATCAGGCGAGCGCCTTGCTCGTGTCATCATTCAATCAAATAAAAAAATCACTCAAATTTTGGTCATATTTGTCTACGCAAAATCTATTTTAAAATCAATATTGTGTATTTATGTCATATGGCTTTCATCATACATGTAAGAGGAATATGAGTGGTGACCGGCCGTTTTGACGTTAACCAATCTTTGGAAACTTATTTTCGCGTATTTTTTGCTGTTTACCACACCGTGCCGGTGGACGGATCAAAAGCTCAGACCTTTGAGTCTCAAACACTAATTGGCTCTCGAAAAACAAAACTAAAGGTTGAATAACGTTTGATTGACCACTATTTGTCGATTGGCTAATATGTCCTGCGAAATAATTAGTAATATATATTTTTTATTTATTGCATAGGCCAACAAACGAGCGAGTGGGTCACTTGATGATACTTGATCTCTGCTGCCCATGTAAGCCTACAATACCAGAAGAATCATGGGCGCGTTGCCGACCTTAAAGGAAAGGAATAAATAGGGATTGGGTAGGGAAGGGGTATTTGGGTCTTCGGATATCTCACTCACCGTTTCAAACGTAGCAGCAAGCCGCTACTTTACGTCGGTTTTCTTTGAGACAGTGGTAACGACCCGGTCGAACCGGCACCTTCAAGCTGTAGACAAAACTGTGTACAGCGTGGCTCTACCACTCGAATATAAATATAATAGTTAGTGTTTAGATTTTTGTTCTTGTGTTTTGGCTATGCTATAACAATGATCAAATAATAATTTTTGAATGAAAATTACTTTATTACGTAAATTAAAGATATCAATAAGACAGACTTTATCATATTCTCGCCAGTTACTTGTACTATATAGGACACCCGAAAATGTCGTCATTTCATATTGATTTGTTTATTAATTATTTTTTTAAGATAACATGTTTAAAAGCGGATTTTAGCGTTTGGATATCATTGATGCAAATCAGCAAAGATTATATTACCAAGTCATAAAACATTAATGATGATTATATATGCTACTTATGCAATGTATCGGTTCGTTGTAAATCTATTTCGGGGATGTAACAATTTAAGGTATTTATTTATAATAATTATCATTGGTCTAATGGAAACGTAGTTAGAAGAAAGGACCGTTGAGGTCCAGAGTTAAAATAGGAGAGAAATTTAGCAATGGAATGTTTGTTCCATATCGCCGTAGATTTGCCACCACAGTAACGGATAATGTAAAGTATATAGTAGTCATATTTATGCTACGTATGGTGTACAATACAAGTATATCACTATTACACTATTTTTGCACTGCACTACGTTTACCATCAGGTGTAGTGCGGTCATTTTGCCGTGCTCGGATAAAAAATCTGATTGCATTGCTAGGACAGAAAACGATGATTTTCTTCGAGTGAGTAACATAGTAATATCTATTTCCAACTTTGGACAACACTAAATGATAAACAGATAAGTTTTGTCTCACTCCAGCACTCACGCTCTTCACTTAATTTATTATGATGCGATCGATCATACCATAATAAACGAGTGATTAAGACTAGCATGAAATTTTAGGGTGTCTTGATTTTGTTAAAGTCCGGCGCATAAACATTTGTTGTCAGGTGTATGTAACGACCCTTAACAATTACCACACTTTACCTTACACCTCCGTGTAACACGTTGTATAAATAATAATATATTTATAAGGAAACCACGCGTGTCAATTTTTAATAAGTAAACGTTGCCATAGCGGTGTGCATAGATTTTATAGAGCGTCTTGGCGTCTCGCACTGAATGTTGCGCTTAATCGCGGCGCCCGAATGAGTACACATACAAATCCCATACGAGTACATTATCCATTAACCGTTGTCGCCATCAATCACATCATGGACTGGAAATGAGCTGGACGAACCGTGGCAGTGTCTACTCTATCGTGGACACATGCGTAAGCTTTTTTTATCCGAGCACGGCAAAGTAACTGCACTACAACTGAGGGTAAGCGCAGTGCAGTCCAAAAAACCAGTGACCACCAACAAACAATGCGTTTCATCGTCCAGAATGCTGGCCTTTATAAATGCTTCTTCCCATTATAAATAAGAAATACAGATTACAGCAGCACGATGTTCAAAAACTCAACGCACGTTCAAAAGTAAAGCCATGCACACATCATAGTTGAGTCCGTTACTAAGACGTTTACGGGATTCGGTTGCGGCGCGGCGGGTAGTCGCCCGTGTTTGCCTCGGGAAATTAGCGTGGACACACTTACCTGCGCCACGTTCTGGAAGGAACTATTCTGGAACAGCGTGTATAATTTATAATACGTGCAAATAACTTGAGTGGCCGATTTTAGGTGGAGTGCTGTCAAAGGCAGAGACGTTTTACAAGGTGGTAGGTCCCTCGTATGCGATAAGCCGTCTGGGTTGGTACCACCGCGTTGTCTATTTATGCCGCCAAACAACAGTGTGTAAGTACTGTTGTGTTTCGGTGTGAAGGACATTGAAGCCAGTAAAATTACTGGACATTATGAGACTTAACGACTTATGTGTCTAGGTGGCGAGCGCAGTCCAGTGCCATACTGTGCTTTTTAATAGTGAGTTATTAGTAGAAAACGACAATTTTATTTGTTTATTTTGCTTTGTAAATAATTTTCCGTGTATTTTTTCTCCTGACAACACAAGTTTATTTATTAAAGTTAATTAAAATTATACCTGTTATTGTACTTTTTCTTAATCCTAAGTAGGAATAAACTAATGATAAATTTTAAAAGTTTGATATATAAATTCTACTAAATAAACCTTTCAGGCAAACGAGGCGGGTCTGGGAAGGACCCCGGGTTAGTTAACTTCAGTATAATTTCCAGTACCGCATCTTATCCAGAATAGTCCCGTGGGTGCAAGGAGCCGCCGCGGGCGCGACCCACATCCTTTCAACTCATTTACTGTATCTCTGTTTGACATCGCAATCGTCTGCGACGAGTCGTCGCGCCGTCGACCGTTTATGTACGTACAGTGTAACCGACTCTTTATACATGCTACTCTTAATAACGATTGCTCTATGTCTTAAGATGGACAGTTGAATCGATAAAATAATATACGTAATCCAAGTTTCAACTGAATATAGACGTTTGCCAATTCTATTTACTGTACAAAAATACGTCACCAATTTATAGCGAAAACAATGTGATAAGAAAAATACATACAGAAATACATACAGACAGCCTCCGTGGCGCAGGGGGCGAGTAGCCGGCTGTGAAGCGAGAGGCCGCGGGTACGATCCCCGAACCGAGACAAATGTTTGTGTGATTCACAAATATTTGTTTCGGGGTCTAGGTGTTGTGAGACCCAAAGTCTCTCGTAGTTCCTGATACCCACGACACAAGACTTGTATCTTATTGTGGGGTCAGGACTATGTGTGGACTGCTGGGTGTATTTATTTATTTTATTATTTATTGATGGGGCACTGACGTTTCAAAGAGCCAGTAAGTAACAACAATCGGTAGTAATGCTATTGGAGCAGTTGTACACGCCATAGTACTACATTATCAGTGGCGAGGGCCCTCGAGTAGGCAGCAGGCGCAGTCACGGGACATGACGAGTGTTCCGTGATATTCATTAAACAACACCGCGCGGAAACAAAACCGAGGGATGTGCTCGGCGACAAATGGTAAGTTACTTTGAACGGAGTAAAAAATCTCATTTTTTAATTCACACACAAACTCATTCACGCCTGTAATACCTGAAGGGTTAGGCAGAGGTGTAAACTGTAAACCCATATTTCGCCAATTTTATTTCCGTCCCATGATATGGGGCGCGCTTATCGCCATTCCGAGCACATTTCTAGACTCCGGGCTGATACTGAACATTTCATGATGGAAAAATCCAATATCACTTGTCCGTCCCGGGGATCGAACCCGAGGCCTCAGCACAGCAGTCGTATATATACTATATGAGTGACTGTTGGGTGTTTTTATTTATACCTTAAGCTTCCTAGGTTCCAGGTCCTCCTCACGCTTTGTCAATCTAGGCAGGCCAAGGGATCAATAAGGTATTTCGTTATCAACTTACTTGTTATTTTGTTTTTTACTAGCCCTGTATTATACTTGTCCCACTGCTGGGCCCGGACTCCTCTACTGAATGAGAGGGGTTAGGCCTTAGTCCACCACGCTGGCCTAATGCGGGTTGGTAGACTTCATATACCTTCGAAAATTCTTATCGAGTTCTCAGGTATGCAGGTTTCCTCACGATGTTTCCTTCACCGTTAAAGCAAGCGATAATTAACAATTAATATACACGTAACTTAGAAAAGTCAGAGGTGTATGCTCTTGGGGCTGGTTTCGAACCTGCGACTTTCGTTCCGCTGAGCTATCGCTGCTTTTTTATTTGTTATTAACTACCAAAAAAACATTATTTTAATGCCCGATGTAAGTTATTTTTCGTGTCGTGCCGCCACCAACCGCCCCAGCTACTCGAAGCTGCACCCCTTCGACCCCTGGCGCTCCACTAAAAAGTCATTACGGCCGCTTTGATCTGCGCCGCGCGTCTCCTTTGATCGCGCCGCGCTACTGCCCACTTGTAACTATTGCCTATACCATGAAACAGATCGCGAGATGATGGAAAATTTTTGATTGTTCATTAGTGGCTTGTTTTTCCTGGTAACTAGAATCATTTTCATGTATTTTGTGGTGAAAAACTCGCCATAGTGGGTCGTTTAGGCGGGTTGCTTTATAGGATCAGCCAGTATATATCTTCTGGCCGACATAATTCTGACGACCGTCAAAAGACTCAATGTCTCTTGACGGTTGATATTATGTTTAAACTGCACTATACTTAGGTCAACTTTGCCGTGGCAGAATTAAAAAAAACAGTGTTCATGCTTTGCAGATTGGTGCCAGAAATAGACAAAGCGGTACTGCCGTATATGGCCTCTCACATATGAGATTGAATAAAAATTACATGGTTGCACATTACATAGTTTACATTGTTAACATTTTTGGACAACCTACACCTCAGTCCCTCCCGTGACCACGAAGGCTGAAAAGTCTTCGAAACGTCGGGATCAAAATTAATAAAAAACCGCGATAAAATCCGTTTAAATTAATTTTATTTTAATGAGTAACATTCGCGTAAACGTAAGAAATCATTATAAAAATAAATCTTATTATAACAAAAAATATCCTGCGCTAAACTAATGTTAATATCAACCTTACATTTTGTACTGAAAAAACAGATGATGCGAGCCGAGTGGCATCCATTCGTACCAGATAATTAGCCGGTGCTTTGACAGTGGCCCGCGCACGGGACTACCTCTCAGCCAGACCTACTTTACTTTGAGTTGCCGAGCTCACATGCTGATTTTGTATTTTTTTTCAATTGCTACATTAAGAATGTGAAGAGGCTAATTTCGCTTTGCCATGTGTATGGGCATCTCTTTAGGCTCGTGACAAATTTGTGTTGAACTTTTAGTTCGAGATTAAAACTTTGTAGGTAAGGACTATGGAGTGAGGGTTCGACTATATTAATACCCGACAAAATTTTATCTGTGTGTAAATTGTTTTTGCCTGCGTACTACCCTCGTTCTTTCAGTATCTAAAATTTTTGTCCATACTAAAGTTGTCTGGAAGAAATCGCCGGTGGCGATAAGACCGCCCATTGTTTCACGCTTACTGCGTGATTCTTATTTGTTATTTTACTTTTTTGATATGCAATAAAGAATATTCTATTCTAAGTGCTAATAATAGAATATTCTTTATATAATCTAATCTAATCTAATCTATGTCTCTCTCTCATCATCTCTCATCTAAGTATGTACTTGATCAATTTATAAGCAGGTTTTACATTTGAAAGCGTAATCGAGTGTTTTAAAAAAAGTAAGTTCTCTGCTGTGATGCTGTAACCAAGTCTGCAATTTCAAACTCATCATTATTAATAAATAACAGATTTAGTATAATAATATGTATTAAAATAGAGTTTGGACCATTTTAGTTATTGATGTCGATGATTTTGATCAGTTAAGTTATTTTACATATTTTAGAGGTGTTACCAAAAATTGTGGTAAATAGTAAAAGGAATAACGAGAAATAACATCCTAATTCGCTGTAATTAGTAACATAAACACCAAAGATTCTCAAAAAGTTCATCCACATATCTGGTTACCTCTGGTCAGTTTTCACCGTGAGGTAGAGTTTTTAGGAGGATATAATTTACGGTTGGCAATGCTTGAAGAACTTTCCGATTTTGTGAACAGCGTTAAAATGTAAACACACACATCATAGGAAAGTCTAGCGGATCCCTTAACTTAACAAACCTCTGAATGTACACTTACTTCAGTATTATCCCAAAAGTTTATTTTGCACTTGACATAACCTTCACAAAATAAGTAAAGATGACGGTAGACATGTCAATGAAGATGTTTCCGAGCCAATGAGCCGGGAGCTCGGGTTGGGTGGCTTGTCAGGTGAGGCCTTTGATATCATTCATTCTCCCGTTGTTAACGTATCATGCGACAGGTTGACGTGTTCTTGTGGTTCTTTTTTGTTCATTCAAATGTAATATTTCTTTGTTTGTTGAATATAGAAAGCTGTCCATCGTGGTCTCTCTCCTATATACCTTTGACAGTTTCGTAGCTCAGTAGGCGAGTAACCAGATGTGAAATGAGAGGCCGCAGATTCGATCCCCTCACCGAGACAAATGTTTGTGTGATTTCCGGATATTCGTTTCGGGTCTGGGTGTTGTGAGACCGAAAGTCTCTCGTAGTTCCTTTTTTTTGTATGGGCCAGCAAACGAGCAAGTGTGTCAACTGATGGTAAGTGATCTCCACTGTCCATGTACGCTCACAATACTAAAAGAATCATAGGCGTGATGCCGACCTTAAAGGGAAGGGACTACTAAGGATTGGGAAGAGGAGGGGGATTTGGGCCTCTGGATATCTCACTTACCGTACGAAACACAACAGAAAGCCGCTACTTTACGTCGGTTTTCTATGAGAAGACCGACAACAGGTAGGTAACAACCCGGTCGAGCGCGCCCAATCACGCAGTAGACAAAATTGTTTACAGCGTGGCTCTACCACTCATAAATGACCGAAAGAGAAGCGGTGTTTCTCGTAGCATAGTATGAAAAAAAATGTTATACAAAATAACTGTACAGTTAGTAAGGAAGATTCTTGAAACGGCTAATAGATAGTATAATACATATAAACGAATATTACAGAGTCACGATAACATGTTTTTATGGGACGAAAGGTCGAAATATCTTTGAAATAAAACAAATTTAAACGGATTTTATCGCGGTTTTTCCTCTCACTTGTAACCTTTATTTTCTGGTACGACAATGTGACTACGCGGGACCGTACAGTGCAGTGCAGTCGACTATAAAGAGGCATACCGTCTCTCGACGGTCGGCAGATCAATGCCGACCTGAAGTTAGTGGATATACACTGGCGGACCCCGGATCGTGACTTGCCTCATCAAGTCAATATGGCAGATTTTTCACAACGTTTATGTCGGTCGCTATCTAATCGGGTAAGAAATTAGGTTAATATGCATTTCACCTGTAAATTCATTACTAAAACCTCTTTCAGATCTCTAAATTTTTTCTTTTATTTTGTTTGGTTCACAACTTGGAATAAACACACAACTTAATCTTACATACAGTGACAACATACAACTCTGGTATACATTGTGCTATTCCTAAAATTAGTGAGCACAGTATGCAAAAATACATTACAATACATTCTCGAGAAAGGCCAGGTCAGAAGTACCCTAAACCGACGTGCATGAATGAAGAATATAATGAGAGTGAAAGAGGCCAAAGAGGTGTGTAAGACTCGTAGCAGGTGGAAGTCCGTTGTCCCTGCCTACTCATATGGGAAACACGTGTAAGTCTATGTATGTAATCTCTACACATCGTAACCATTAACAATATTTCTATTGACCTATAAGGCTGCAATCGAAAAAGGCTGAGACTCCCTGGGGGTACGCGTGCAGGGGGAGGGGATGCTAGAGCAAAGGGAATCCTTGATGAGCGCTCGTCGCGGATCGGAGTTACAAATAGCACCCGCCCGCGACTTTGCGTGAAATTGCTTGTTTTGTATGGAAGTAACGTTTGATAATATTTATACTACTTTGATGTTTAGCTGATTTTACAGCCATACATACCCAGCTTTAATACCGTTGCTGTAAGTAATATATCCGTAACTACAACAAAACAAAACAAAAACTTTGAAGTCCAGACTAACAGGTGCTTGGTGGAATTTGAAATATAAATTTGCTTATAAACCACCTTATTATATCTCAATATGTCTGGTTAGCATTCTATATCGTATTGCAGATAAAGATATAAAACGAGGCAATTCAAATCAACCTTGACATAATGACTTATTGGTTACAAAGTAAATACTTCGAATGCAAGCTTACTTTTCATTCAAACTTCTCCATACTCCCGGGATAAAAATAGTATTGTTTTCATAACTCTTTATCGTTTCCATAAGTTTTAAAACATCTTCAAGAACTTTCAGATCGATTCTTTACGGTTTGTCTGTCGTTCCCACATGCACCCCTAGCTTCCCTCGGGGTCATTACCTCTCGTTCCCACTCATTAAGTACTATATCTTCGTCCTTTTCCTTGCAAACGTCATTGCGTGGCGCATTGTCTAGGATACAGTTTCAAGCTAATATAAAGTTTAATTTCATCCTCCTTAGGATTGAAATTAGAATGCGCGTACGACATGAAAAGGAAATTGGCATTTACATCGACAGTGGAAAAGCGAGTTTTCCACGGCAAAATTTGAAAATGGATTCCGAATATAAAGCACGGCAAATTTAAGTCTGCCGGTGGGCAAGAGTCACTTATGGTATGATAAGGAAAGAATTGGCGTTCGGCGCGTGTAAAGTTAATTTCGCCGCTTTGTGCGTTGAAAACACACCGGCCGGCCGCATTCGGCGAAATGTACCGGCACGCGAACGTTTTTGTTCTACGTTATTTTTTTATATTTTTCGAAATGTGACGTTCGATTTATGAAATGTCACCCTTCCGTGCGGCCAGTGTGATGTTTTCGTAATGTGAAGCAATTAGTGAGTCAACGTGAACGTTGTAAACCGGTGGCCTGTGTTTGTATACGAAATTAGAATTAGATTTAAAAAATAAATTAATTAGAAATAAGTGCTTACTAGTAATAGGTTTTAACACATCCTCATTTTAAGAAAACATCAAAATATATAAAGGTAAGAATTTATATTCATAGTAAGAATGCATGATTTGTGTATGTTTGAAAAGTTCGTTCTGTGGTTAGGAAATGTGCAGGAAAAGGCTGCAATTTTGCAGTGATGTCGCGTGGGTCGTTGACCCCCGGTCGCCATGGCAACAGCGGTGGTTACCACGTGCGCGCGCCCTCCGCCCTGCGCCCCTCCCTCGCCCGCTGATTGCCGGGAATCGGGATTGCCTTTGGGATGCTTCTCAGGATTGTAAATGGCGATGTCTGTTTGTTTATTTGTTTAAATGTTCAGCAATATTGGATTGTAAATAACACAGTATGTACATAACGAGTTTAGATTAAGACAACGTTTTAACTCGGATATTTATTTTATAAATTAATTAGCGATTTCGAAACAAACAATATGTATCTTTGGAAACTTAAGAAAACATTACATGAATTCGTGCCTAAATCTCTAAATGGGTAGGTAGAGGGTTAATTGTCACCGCTGAGGCCAACAAACGACCGAGTGAGTCACCAGATAGTAAGTAATCTCCACCGGTCATGAACATCTACGATTCGAAACGAATGACAGCCTCCGTGGCGCAGTGGTGAGGAGCCGGCTGTGAGTGGGCCGTCAACATTTCAGGCCCCAAGCCGTCCTCACCTGCACGTGATACACTCTGTTGATTATCAGTTAAGGACACGGAAAAACTTGGTTCCCGTTGGGGATTGGGGGGGGGGGGGGGGATTTGGCAGAAGGTGGGTCACCTCATATGTTTCTAAATCACCTATCCTGCCAGACAGAAAGAGTACAAAGTGAATTTTATGAAAACTTTATTAAAAAAATCTGTTTCTATGTTCATTGTAGTGTCTAATGTAACACTATAAAACTGTATAGTTTTATAGCCACTTGCCAGTATTTATTTGCCCCCATTAGCCGGTGTGATGTTAAATAGTAGGGGTGTTTGCCACTAACCCTTTTACTGGTCGATTGTCCGGCATGTTTACTACTGGGAGATGTTTTACTCGATATATCGCTAAGGGTGTTATGATGCCGCCACGCCGGAACTTTGCATTATATTATTAAGAAATATTTTCGTTATTCCAATCCATTGTTGCTATACATATACTATTGATTTTGTGTAATTAATAGTAATCATATCGTATTTAAAAAAAACAAAAGAAAAAAATAAAAAAAACTGTTTAGAAACCTTTGTGTTTGATATCCGTTAATAGCTTACCCATTGTTTGTGTGGATCGCGTTCCAGGATCAGCCAGTGTATATCCGGTTCTCTCGAGGCGCTTGCGACATGACTTGATGGTTGATTGGGGCGGGAGACCTCTCCGGAGAGGGAAGAAGCATTTATACAGGCCGGCATGACTCTGGTGACCATCGATAAACTCATTGTTTGTTGGTGGCCGCTGGTGTTTTGGATTGCACTACGCTTACCATCAGGTGTAGTGCAGTCACTTTGCCGTGCTCCGATAAAAAAAAACCCAGAAGTATGTGGAGTGGGAAGGGGAGAAGGGATTTAGGCCTCCGGGAATCACACTCACACAATGACACTAGGAAAGGCTACAGCAAACTGCTATTTCATGACGATTTCCTGCGGGACAGTTGTGATAACTGATATACCGGTTGAGCCCATTTATGCTGTAGACATAAGTGTTTTCAGCACGACTACCACATCATATTTAGCTTCTTCAATGTTTGTAACTTTCATAAACTAAATAATATCTGAATATTTATTATTTTTAAGAGTTTTTATCAGGACTAATTAGCGTTAATGCGATTAGCTTGATAAAGAATGATAAAGAGAGAGGTAATTCTGAGATTATGAGGATTCTTTTTAGATTATTTTTTAATACATTTTAATCCTATATTACGCGTATTTTATCACTTGGTTTGCAATCTATTTATAGTTCAACTATTGAGGAGGTTTCTTGATGAGTGTTACTGGAAGTCTAAAGAGATTTCTGATGATTCTCCGGGTCAGACGCTGGCGTCAGTAACACTTCCGGCCATCAACAATTAATTCCCTACTAGATTTAAGTTTACACTTAAGCATTAGGTGACTCGGAATGTGACTCACCTTAACTAGCAATTAGGGCGGGTTTTTAGTGAAGCTACCGTCGAATTGTATCCCATATTTGCATTGAGCTTAGTATCAAAGCTCAGACGCAGCGTCAGTTGACGTGACCTTCGGAAGTGTGCCGCAATGGAAAATGTACCTCTAGATTTTTTTATATACTTCTGGACCTGAGTTGAGATGAAAATTAGTAACTTAATTAAACGATTAATTATCTTAAGTGGTAGAACCATGCTGTAGATAACTTTATCTACTACATGAAGGGACTCATTGGACCGGGTTGTTACCATTGTCTCAGAGAAAATTGACGTAAAGTAACAGTTTGCAGATTTCTGGAGGACCAAAGAATCCCCACCTTTCTATTACCCATTCCTATTAATATAGGAATATGTGATTCTTCTGGTCTTTCGGGTGTTAAGAGGCGGTGAAAATTACCATCATATGACCCATTAAAGTAACGGATAAAACTTAACTTGAACAAATAAGTATAGCTGGCGGTGAAGGCACAGCCTAAAGTAATTAAGGGTAAAATTACAACCCTATATTTTTTAGTGTGTTCATAGCTTTATTGATACACTTGTATAATAAATGTTTTGGTGTAATGCCAGATTTATTTATTCCTGGACAGTTATTTACTGTGTAAAGTACGTGAATGGGTGTGCCTATTATCATATAAAAAAACTAGCTTTTGCTCGCGGCTCCGCCCGCGTGAACAACATTTTCCGGGAAAAAAGTAGCCTGTAACCATCTCCAGGGTCCCATCTATCCCTGTAGATAAATTCATCAAAATCGGTTCAGTGATTTAGGCGTGAAAGCGTAACAAAGAAACTCACTTTCGCATTAACTTTCACCCCTCTTTACATCTCTTATTAACTAAAATTTCCAAAATTCCTGAAACACGTATTTATTTGTTTTACGTCAATAACCGAAATACAAAATTTTGTTTATGTAACTTTCAAAATGACGGACTTTCATTCTTATTATCATCCCCTATTTTGACCCCTTTGGGGTGGATTTTTCTAAAATCCTTTCTTAGTGGGTGCCTACATAACAAAATGAATATACAGTCCGAATTTCATGCTTGTAGCCTTGATATTTTGCGCTCGGCGATGATGAATCAGTCAGTCAGTCAGGACATGTTATTTTATAAGTATAGATATATATTTTTCAAACGAAAGGCCGCGGGTGCGATTCCCGCACCGTTAGTCGTTATAAATGTTTGTGTGATCTACAAATACTTGTTTCGGGCCTGGGTACTGTTTTCTCCGCACAGGGTTTGCAATAGAGGGCGGTCGCAATAGATACAAGCCAAATATTCTTGTAAGATGTGTAAAAAGCATGTTGCGCCACTGCGAGTAAGATAAGGGCAAGTGGAATGAGCAGAAGATATTTTGTTTTATTTGATTGAATGTCGAGACGAGTAAGGCGCTCGCCTGATGTTAAGCGCCACGCCTGTTCGTAAACAGAAACAACACCACACAGAACTCTGAATTACAAAGCACTGCATGGCACTGAACTTCACTCGTCACGACATAAAATGTTAAGTCTCATAATGCGCAGTAATTTCACTGGCTTCAATGTCCTTCAAACTGAAACAAAATAGTGCTTAAACGCTGCTGTTTGCTGGTAGGTAGATATAGACTAAGCGGTGGTATTAACCTAGACAGTTTCACGCATGCGAGGAACCTACTACCTTATTTATAAATATTTGATCTACACTAATCACTAGGTGCAGTAACTTTGCCTTGCCAGGATAAAAAAATGCCTATAGCCAACTTCCACTATATTTTAACGACAACTTCGCCACATATTACAGCCGATATGCAATTCTAAGAATCAGGGGAATATGTTATTCAACACCGTCAACGTCGCCTTCGAGGTGTGAAGTAATTAAGTGATACATTACACCGACACCGCTGCACCCTCGCAGGCGGATTTACTTACCGCGGAGGGAAAGGTTTACGTGAATTGTAATAGCGCCATCTGTTATCTGTGCAAGGAAACACAGGAGGGGAACTTCGATACCCCGAGACGGACGTCAGTATGAAAATCTTATGCTGCCAAGGCGTCCATAGCGCTTCTTATATACTTCTTATCGTAGTAGTACTATAACTCACAAAAGACATTTACACGGTTGGAGCCGCTAGCAAAGGCTAATAACAAAAATAAAATGTGTTATACCATGTTTCCGCCATATCTTCCCGCAAACATTTACAGACACGCGATTCGCTCATGATATAAAAAATAGATATTAGTAGTAACCAGTACTTGAAACGATTAATGTGTACTGTACTTTATACAGGGCTTTATAGACATCGAATAACATTTAACTAACAAATAACATGTAAGACAGCAGTTTTTAAAAGTATCTACCTAATGGACAGCTTTCTTCGATAGGTTATTCAAGTGAATAACTTTTGTATTTGAACGTGTTATATTTTATTTGGTAAGTAGCATTTACTTATAGGTAGTTAAACAGGCGTTTAGTGTAGTACAAAAACGATACGTGCTGCCGCGCTCGGAGACGGCAAATATTTTTTAGGAATATGTACTAGTATTTTTTATTATTTTAATCAATAAGTTACATTCCCCAAAACCAATTATCAAAGGAATTATATAAATCAAGTCAAAAATAAAAAAAGTAAGAAGTGATATAAGTGCTGCAGTTAGTCACTAGTACGTAGGCAAAAATGTTTTATGAAACATGTTTTGAGATATATTGCGACTTTTATGTTCTCTATGTCCCACTTTATCACCCTCAAACATACAGATATTAGTAATATACTGAAATATCACCATAATATGACGGGTAGTGAATTTTATTTCCTGTGAATGTCATTTTAGATTCAACGCGGCATTGTTATCTATTATATAAAAATAAGTCGGGTTTTCCTTCCTGACGATATAACTCCAGAACGCACGAACCGATTTCCACGGTTTTGCATTCGTTGGAAAGGTCTCGGGCTCCGTGAGGTTTATAGCAACGAAAATCTAGGAAAAATTTCAATAGAAAAGCGGGAAAATAGGGAAAATCATTTTTTAAATACAGCGCCATCTCTGATACATAGCATGTATTTAAGTAGATGGCGTCGGTGCGTGACACATTGCTGACAGATGGCGCCACTGTTAGGCTACTTTTATCCCGGAAAATACAGATCACGCGGGCGGAGCCGCGCGGGACAGCTAGTATAGTTATAAATAACTTACTTTGGAGAATTTCTTAGCAGTCTTCTTAAATATGACTGAGGTGCGCGGCTACAGCGAGAGACCGCGACGCTCAACGCTAATCTGACGACAGTAACAAGTCTGTTTTCTAAAAGTGGTAGAGCCACGTGTAGACAATTTTGTCTACATTATGAATGGGCCGGCTCGACTGTGTGTGTGTGTTACCACTGTCTCACAGAAAACTGACGTAAAGTAGCGGCTTGCTGCTGCGTTTCATACGGTGAGTGAGATATCTGGAGGCCCAAATCCCCCTCCCTTTACCAATCCCTTAGATAACTCTCTCAGATGAGCTGACCACAGATTACTCAAAACACAAACTGTTATGAATGGATGCACTTCATATCAATGAGACTAAAGGTACAAAGTGCTTTCAACAAATGAAACAAACGAAATCCCATTAAATCAAATGAAAAGCCATTTACAATGCAAATGAACAAATGAAACCAATATAAACATTCGCTCATCCGGAAATCCGACCAAAACAGGGCAATTAGGGAAATGACAGCCAATTAGTCGGGTATCGAATTATCGTAACAGAGACAAGGTAACTTACAGGTTGTTAACGATATTTTCAGCCATGTAGCCGGGATTTGTACTTTGAATTTTATCAATTAACTGGCGACCTGCGCCAAAATATGTTTGTTACGACATCACATTACAAATCTTTGAATTGTTCGGCTTTTCTGTACTATAATATGTATAGAGTATATATATATGTATATATATAATATATATATATATATATATATATATATATATATATATATATATATATATATATATATAAAACTTCCTTATTAATTACTCTATCGATTGCTGCATTAAAATCCGTAGAATAGTTTAAAAGATCTAAGCGAACATACAGCACAAGCGACTTCATTTTATACTATGTAAAGATCATATGACTAACTAGCGTTTTGTTCCTTACATCTAAAGTGCTCTACCATAAAGTTCACGTATTGGCGTTTTACTATTTTTGCCTTTCCAGTATAAATATAATTAAATGTATACAGCTGATGTAAAATAGGATGGTATTTTACAGAACAAATACCTAAATATTCTATCTAGTATACGTTTAAATGAGCCGTTCCAAAGCTTTCAGAACGCTGCCATTTACGTGACGCAGCGGTTTTAGTAGAGAAGCGGTAGCGGGTTTATATAATTTTACCATATTCATCTCCTCAACGACAAGTTTACGATTAGTTTTATTAATTTTATAGGAATGAGGAAGTTATTACCCAAGTTTTTACCCAAAAATACCTAAAGCTATACCTTTTCCCTAAACCTGCCTCGGTGGCGCAGTTGTAATGCGTACGCGGTACCATTACTGTGCTGAGGTCGCGGTTTCCATCTTCGCTTCGGGTAAAAGTGATATTAGGTTTTTAATAATGAGTTTTTAATTATTAATAATAATATTTGACATCAGACCGAAATCTGGAATTGTGTTTGGTACGGCGATACGCACGCCGCCAATCACATTATGAGACGGAAATAAGCTCGGCAAAATATGGCTGTATACCTTTTCTTACTTTTGGGTATATTTAACAATCAAATCAAATCATTTTTTAATCGCCTGAACGATGAGACGATCAGGTCATTGGCCTGGTGGTTAGTAAAGCAGTAAAGTAAGAATACGGCAATTCTATCTTTCATTGTTACTGATTCACCAACAAACATCCGAGTAAAAATTGAGGAAATACTATTTATGACTCTTTCTGCGAGTAATAAATCCTTGATTACACAGAAGTATAAAGTGTTACCGACCCTTAATCAACTATTAAACCACTACAACTCATAAATAGTCGATAGCAAGCAAACACTTGATGAAAAATACATTAAAACTTTTACGACTCATGAGGGGAGAAGTACAGGGCGCGGTATGGATGTAATTCAGTTTATTACCAAAAAAATGTTCAACGCCACGCTAGTTGTAAATTTTCATGGTATGTTACATTTATTGGAGGAAGGGCAGTAGGTCAGTAATGCTTTAAGGCTTTTCCCAGGTGAATAATACTGATGGTTTATACTTTAAGGGCTTGTAGCTACCTCAACTTGCAGCTACGAAGCCAAGTGCTATAGCCTGTTATAGTCTGTACTACTTTACTGAATATAAAAAAATCTATGAGAATGAAAGGCTTTAGCTTGGATTCGCGTAAAGAGATATTTGTGCCATTAGCATATACTTGGTTCGGTGTTGTGAGACTTAAAATGTCTCTTAGTTGAGGTTACTGACAACACAACATATCTTACTGATGGATCAAGACTAGTTGTGTAACTGTTAGGTGTTATTTATTTTTAAACTTCTTTATCCGCAGTACTTAATATAAGGTTGGACAGGAATAAAACTTGATGCCATCGCGTTTAGAAAGGCCAGATCAGAAGTATACTAAACCGGCGTGTATGCATGAAGAATTTAATAAGTGTGAAGGAGGCCAAAGAGGTGTGTAAGGATCGTAGCAGGTGGAAGTCCATTGTTACTGCCTACACCTACGGAAATCAGGCGTCCGTCTGTGTATGTATCTAAATACACTCCATACAAGATATGTGCTATAAAAGGCATATATCTATTAATAATATAAATAGATTGATAACTAATTTACAGGCCAACCGCTTCCGCGTCTCTAATAAATTCTACAGCTGCCAATTTACCACGGAATCTCAGTTGCGTTAAACTCGTCAAGTCGGGTCACGACGTAACCCGACGCGGTAATGAGCCGGCAATGTGCTCGCCGTTGACAACCACTCCGGGTTGACCCGTGACACTTATGTTACTATGTGTACCATCACTTACTGTTGATACTGGACTTAAGTGGTACAAACACGGACATTTGAGAGATAGAATGTTTTTCTGGAACATGATTTTCTTTTTGTTATGGTAGAGCTAACGAGCAAGCTACAATACACAAGGTGGTAGGTCCTTCGTATGCGAGAAGCCGTCTGGGTTGGTTCCAACGCTTTGTCTATTTCTGCCGCCAAGCAACAGTGTGTTAACTGTTGTGTTTCGGTTTGAAGCCAGTGAAATTACTGGGCATTATGAGACTTAGCATCTTATGCCTGGGGGCGACGAGCGCAGTTCAGTGCCATGCAGTGCTTTGTTATTCAAAGTTCTGTGTGGTGTTGCTTCTGTATATGGGCAGGCGTGGCGCTCACCATCAGACAAGCGCCTTGCTCGTCTCGTCATTAAATCAAATAAAAATAAAATAAAAAATAGCTGGTCATCAGGAGGTCACCACCGCCCACATACATACAATAAAGCAATTATCACATGTGATTTATCAAATCGAAAACTCAAGCAAAAATTGTGAATACCCGACCGGATAATTAACCCTAGAACCTAACGGTTTAGCCTTAGTACGTCGCTTCGAGACCAATAAACCGCTTTTTGAAGGTCGCTGAAATATCCAAGGAAACTAGAAAGGATGGCAGCCCTATCTATTACCGAGATGGTGCACTTAGTTCCGAATAGCTCATGTTACACTGGTCATTACCACTGGTCTATATCAGTACTTTCCGTCGGTTCGCGATCGCCTAACAAAAACTTGGCTAGAAGTTGATCATTGTATTTCCCAATTTCTTACGGGTCATGGCAACTTTAAGTTCAAACTGTTTTCATTTAGGTTGGTTGATTCGCCTGCGTGTCCATGCTCTACACTAAACTGTCGGTACGAACAATCCGCACATCATATTCTTTGGGAGTGTAGTCTCTGGCAACATGAGCGTAACATTATGTTAGACAGTATGCAAATAACATCTGGAGTTGTATACTATATGGATCTTGTGGAGACTAGAAAGAATTTCCGTGCTTTCCGGCGATTTTGCCATACCTATTATTGGAATCAAGTGTAACAGCTCGCGTGATAGGACCCACTTAAAGACATCCGTGGTGCTTTACATCTGGCTTCTCCAGTTGTAACTGTCTTTACACTTGAGGTTAATACCTCCTCAATTCATTATTTTGTCTCCCGCTTTGCTATGGAGGGAAGTGGACAATTAATATTTCCAACTCCTCCCTAACCTTCTATCTGATTAATTTCGTTGCGGGACAAAGACATTTAGGCATTCCCAGAGACTCGCCGAGCTTCACTGCTCGGTGTCAACAAAATGCGTGCCACTGTTGATCCTGGTTCACAGGAGTTACAGTGGCGGGTGTGTGGGCGGGATAGTCTCTGGTCATTACCAGAGAAAACCGGATAGTGGGTCATGAAGAGGGTATAGCTGTAAACGATCATTTAATTTCAGTTATAAAATTAACACTCATAAATGAACTATAAAACATTTTTGTACTTAACCTATTGCTAGATTTTTGTCTCTGATTATACCTATTAATTTTAATGAGATGTAAATATAAGGGATACTAAAATATACGAATTAAATTAAATAGCGGAGTTGATGCTTTTTTGTGATGTTATTATTTAACACTAGGTGGTAAGGTGGTCGCTCGTATGCGAGAGGCCGTCTGTTGCTACCATCGCCTTGTCTATTTCTGCCACCAAGCAGAACTGTGTAAGCACTGTTGTTTGGTTTGAAGGGCATTGAAGCCAGTTAACAAATTATTATTATTAAATACTGTTCTTTGGTAACGGCATTACTTGAAGAACGGTTGGACCGGTTTGGGTCTTTTTTTAATTATTCCTAATTAGCAGAATAAGGTTTGTATGAAAAGAATAATGGAAAAAGTTGCGCTGAAAATATATAAATTCGTGAATAAGTGTTAATATTTATTTTATGGGATTTTGTATGAACAGGCATTCGAAAAATTCGGACAAACTGCAAAAATCATAATTGTTTTGCGTTCTTGTGCATAAAAACACATATTTCACATCGTTGTCCATTCCCACTTGCGAAAAAAGGGGGGAGGGGTGTTGAACTTTGTAGTCTGTGTCTCACCATCTAAGTTTAGAATAACTTAACCGGTGGAGGTTATATTTCTTTAATGTAATGAGTATATTGTAAATGTTCGTTTTGTATTAAATATTTTCTTGTTTTAAAGGAAACAAAAAATGTCTTGGTTGTACATACCAGATACGCGTTAACAACTGAAAGCAATGTAAAAAGCGTTTCGCTTAATAAATCAGAGAGCGCACCACAGATTATAAATTTAATATTCATGGAAGGATGTTTGCGTTGTGAAATGGCAATAGATAAGCGGTCGTTTGTATTCAGAATGCGTCTCTTAGTCTATGGTCCATCCCTTATGGACACTGCGAGATAACTAAACGTACATTTTCTGAAACATGAATTCTTTCACGCAGTTTATGTATATTTTAGTTTTGTTAGTTTATGACTGCTGAGTTTGAGTATCTTTTTAGCAAACTGCAGTAGGAGTGTTGTGTTCTTTATACATGTTTTTAACTCCCCAAAAAATATTTTATAAGTTTGACTCATTTGGCTATGGGCGTATATGCATGTGTGAGCGCGTGTGAGTAGCTTAGACTATTACGGTAGCGCCTAAACGAATGGCCGATTTGGATGCGGTTTTTTTTTTAAAGGCTAGTTTAATCGGGATGATTGTTAGTTATCTTTAAATATTTGTTCAGCCGTTCAAAGTTACATTACGTTTTTGATGGCAGATTTTGCCTCTTTAGAGTGTGAAGAAGCATTTATACAGTCCGGCATTATTCTAGTGATTTGGACTACACTTGACGTGCTTGGATAATAAAAGTAAACCCACAAGACATAAACAAAATGCAGACTGACTTTAATATTGAGTTTATACCACCTTGTTAGTATGGTTGCTATAGTATTAGTATTTGAACCAACACTAAAGTTACTCAGTCTATAGTAAGAGCGTTTATGTCTAGCTCACCCCACTACTACAAAATTAACACGAAACTAAAAATTAATTACCACATTACAAAGTAAAAAGGAAACGAGCGAATAATTATATTAAAGTTGAGAAAAACACGCAAGTTTTTATTTTTAAAAAAGCTAAACGCCATTTCTGTATGAAATCTTGCTTTAATTTCTCGTAAGCCTAATTACACACGGGCTTATTTGAGGCGCCCCGTCGTCGAGTCGAGGTGTCGAGTAAAACTGCCTCAGACCACACGCTTTACTATTTCAAGGGTGAAAGTTAACGCGTGGTGCAGGAGCATGACGAAGGTTGTTTTAATAATATAATTTGTGTAATTAGCATGTGTTGTTAATTTTTCCTACATCGCCTTGTTAATATTAAACTTTAAACAAGCACTCATTGTATATTATTGGTTTCCTTGAAACTTCTCGGCCGATTTTAATGAAATATTTTTAGATAATGTTTTATTTTCCAAGTTTATGTAGATGTAGTCTATCGCCCTGGTAATATTAATTAAGTTGGGATGTATATAATATAAAGTCTATTATGGATGACTTGCAGTAAAATATAACGTCAAGGAAAAATTTTAATGCAAATACGTTTAATATATATTTAGAATACAATAAAAGATAGGAAATTAAGATTGTACTGCGGTTACTATCGCTCAATTTTATCTATAATCATAAAAACGATATAAACGTTGGATTTTATGAATATCTGTCTAGCAATGCCAGTTTTCAATGACTCATTTACTTTGAGTTACAGTTTTCAATTCGTAAATCGAAAGTTGGACATGAGTTGCAGGATTCTGCTCGATATGGTGATATGCTCGCGTCTCATCACATCATACTACGGATATAAGCTCAGCGAACCGTGGGTGCACTCCTAATTTAGTTGTATTTGTTAACCATCAATGCTCGTAGTGAGTTATGATACCATGGCGCTTGAATGCAATTGAATGATAAACGGGAAGGTTTGCGTTCGATGACCATTGTCCAAACGACTGTGAAATGGTTCCTGTTCATAATTAATTGCGGCTTTTGTTATGCCACGTCAGGCAGTCTCTGCATGACATAGTATTCATGCACTAAATTGGTCATTAATTAGAGGTCTAAATATATTGGCGTTTGTGCCCGGTATGGCGATAGTTAGCCGTATGTATACTAGTTGCACCTCTACGTACCCTTTCGGGAATGCAGGCGTGAAGTTATGTATGCTGAATTACCATTATGTAAAATTATTATCTATTTAATAGGCTCAGCTAAAGCTTCAACAGTTAAATTATAAGACTAGTTACAAATAATAACGGAGTATAATACGAAACTTTAATGATGACAGTAAATAAGTATCTACATGAAGTAAATATACCTTTGGGTGTAACATAGACATTTACATTCCATTTGTACTGTATATTAAACAGCTACCACCCTTTATCAAGCCATGCGTTCACATACTGATATGTTTATAAACTCTGCTTACATCGCGAAAAGAATATTTAATAGCATGACAATATGTAAATTATTCCTGAAGGTGTTCTCGAGCGAGGCGCGATCTCGTAGCGGTGGCCTCGTATCAAAGCGATGTCGGATCGCAATTAAGGATCTCACAACGACATTAATTAAAGGCTCCTTTCGGAATTCCGCAGCGCGACTCGCCTCGTCGCGTCGCCTTGCTACCCCGCCTGTCTAAACTAGCCTTTAGTGCGTAAAAATGTTTTTTAACTAAGAAATTTGCGACGCCTTTAAGTTAATAAGTAATCTTTGTGGGTGTTTTAATGAATGTGTTGAATTTGTGTTTGGATATGTGTTTTTTGTGTAGAGAATTAAATTCTCTATGGTATTGAAAGACGATAGATGAAGCGTTATAATAAAAGATGAAATAATTTTTAAATTTTTTTTTTTTTTTTTTTTTTTTTTTTTTATTGCCTTGATAGGCAGACGAGCAAGCGGCCCGCCTGATGGTAAGCGGTCACCGCCGCTCATGGACATCGGCAATGCCAGGGGCACAGCCAGGCCGCTGCCTACCACTGAAGGGATACTCTTTTTAAACCTCGTTTAAAGAAGGACATGTCATAGCGCTCGGGAAACACCGAGGCAGGGAGTTCATTCCAGAGCTTGCACGTGCGTGGTATAAATGAACGCTGGAAACGTACGGTACTAGACCGTATTGTTTCCAGGTGGTATGGATGAACTCTACTGCGGTGTCGGGTGGTGCGATGGTAGAATGGTGACGTTGGCACCATCTTAAACAGTTCCTCAGAGCACTCTCCATGGAACAGCCGATAGAACACGCAGAGAGAACCAAAGTCTCTCCGCAGTCCCAACGGTTCCAGGCTATCCGTGAGATCAGGATCATCGACGATTCGAACAGCTCGCCTTTGCAAGGAGTCAAGTGGGTTGAGCAGGTATTTGGGGGCTCCTGCCCAGAGGTGGGAGCAGTACTCCACGTGGGGCCGTACCTGAGCTTTATAGAGCATCAATCTCTGGCCCGGCGTGAAGTACCGCCCCGCTCTGTTCAGGATACCCAGCTTTTTACTAGCCAATTTGGCTTTGTCCTCCAAATGACTCCTAAACTGGACTGTGCTCGAGATTTCGACGCCGAGAATCCCAATACTCTCGGAAACCCGTAGAGGTACTCCTTGGAACTGAGGCGCTATGACAAATGGGTCCTTCTTCGCAGTGAACGCGCAAACTTGTGTCTTCGTGGGGTTGAACTGAACTAAGTTCATTTCACCCCATTTGGAGGCCCGCCCCAGAGAGCTCTCGATTTCAGACACAAGTTGTGACCGTCTTTCCTCTACGGTGCACCGAGGAACATTCTGGTGGCCGATGTATCGCGCATCACTCGTGCTGTCATCTGCATAGCAATGCATGCTGTCAATAGACAGCATGTCATTGATATGCAAGATGAAGAGTGTCGGCGACAACACCGAGCCCTGTGGAACGCCAGCATTGACTGATAAAGTCTCGGAGCAACAGCCGTCAACGACGACTTTAATGCTCCGGCCTTCCAGGTAGCTAGCGATCCACTTGCAGAGTTCCTCGGGGATTCCGTAAGATGGTAGCTTCGATAGAAGGGCTCTATGCCATACCCGATCGAACGCCTTCGCGATGTCTAGGCCAACAGCCATAGCCTCACCCTTGCCCTCCAAAGCTTCTGCCCAGCGATGTGTGAGGTAAACAAGAAGATCACCAGCTGATCGACCGTGACGGAAACCGTACTGACGATCACTGATCAGCTGGTGCTCCTCAAGATACCGCATCAGCTGGGCATTTATTATTCGTTCCATGACTTTGGAGAGCAAAGATGTGACCGCTATCGGCCTATAACTCGAAGGGTCCGACCGGTCACCTTTTTTAGGGATCGGATGGACATGAGACACCTTCCATGAAGTGGGAACCCTGTTAGTAGAATAGGAAAGACGGTAAAGGCGCGTTAGAACGGGGGTCAACTCAGGGGCGCACGTTTTAAGAACCACCGCGGGGATACAGTCAGGCCCACTCGACTTACGGATGTCGAGAAGCCTTAGTTCCCTCCTGACCGCACGCTGGCTTATGCGGATTTTGGGCAGGGAGAACTCGCACCGGGGGATGTTTGGCGGTGTGGCTCCTCGATCATCCAGAGTCGAGTTCGAGGCAAAGGATTGAGCGAGAAGATCGGCCTTTTCCTTTGCACTATGGGCCAGACTGTCATCAGGCTTACGCAGTGGCGGGAGACTAGACTGGCAGAAGTTACCTTGGACAGCTTTGGCAAGCGACCAGAAAGCACGGCTTCCAGAAGGGTAGCTCTTCAGTCGCTCGCCAATTCTGCCAATGTGTTCTGCCTTGGCCTTGACTATAGCCCTCTTGTTGAATCTAGAAGCAGCATTATATTTCCGCTTCTCCTCTTTGACATTCGGATCTTGACGCTTTCTGGCATCGACCCACGCCTCGTATGCGGACCGCTTTAGGCGCGCAGCTTCGGCACAAGTATTATCATACCAGGGCCGGCTGCGACGCCCGACGGGTATTTTAGTGTTGGGGATAAATTCAAGTGATAAAATTATGAACTGGTTTAGAAAAATTTGAAAATGAGGCTCGCACCTTAACATGACTTATTAGACGCCGATGATATCCAATTTATTTATTTTTTTATTTTCTCGTACAAAAATTCCAAAATGGAATATCGCAGGCGACGAATACGGTTGCAGTATGGCGCGAGATTATAAGATGCTATATTTTAGTGATTATTTTTACCAAAATAATACCCAAAATGTTCCGACATTGAACTTTCAAAATATGACAAAAGACAAATCTTTTCATAATTCACTTAAATTCGCGCCCTAGGCTCCATTGTACACTGGTCGACAAAAAATGAAACTCGTTTTAAGATGGCGCTAAAAAGACGACTCACCTCGCCCCGGGTCACTTCCATTATGGTTTATTGTACGTCTCACTCACTCATTATATCTATTATATGTTTAATTAACACAGCCCTAGGGTATGGCCAGACAAAAGAATCTTATTTTTCAGCTAAACTTTTCCCTACTTCATTCATTTGTTTCTTGTCGTTTTTTCAAGGTGTTGGCACTTGTTTGAGACGTTTTGTGGTTTGATGAGGGTGAGATACTATTTACGAATGTTGTGAATTTTTTATATCATTTTTTCAACTTATTCTTGCATGTTTTTCCACGTGTGCGTATGTGTGTTTATTTGACTACGTGTGCTTGTTACTATTTTTTTATTCGAGCCCGGCAAAGTGACTGCAGTACACTTGATGGTAAGCTTAGTGCAGTCCAAAAAACTAGCGACCACCGACAAACAATGAGTTCATCGGTGGTTAACAGAATCATGGGCCTTTATAAATGCTTCTTTCCTCTTCGGAGAATGTTATTAGACACGGCAAACATTGTGAGGAGGTTTCTCTCTCTGGGGTCCTAACCCCCGGTGGCTTGGGTCCTAGGCCTCACCATTGGAGGTTGATTTTTCATAATATTTAAAAATGTAAAAAAAGCCTTTTAAAAAGGTTCATTTTATTAGGGCAAGGTACTTAAAAACTAGAATATAAGAAAAATCTCATCGGGTACAAATCATCTTTCAAATATTTTTTCACCCCCCATTCTGATGAGTCGTAAACACTGTTGACAGAACTTTCGAACTGGAATCATAAAATAATATCAGGGAATAACATAAAGCTTTAACATTTACCCGTCCAATAATAGTGGCGGCGTATTTCTGTAACAAACTGAGTCAGTAAACAAATTAGTTTCATTGCTAACGTTCGTCCCAATTTGAGTAAACTGCTATGTTTTTCTCGGTAGATTTTGAGTGTGATTATGTTCCGATTGCTAATTTAGTTTGAATACTGTAAATTGGTTATGCTCAAAAGTACAAATGAGTACTTATAGTAGCTATAGCTGAGTAGTAACACATATATCACAAAACCTTTTACTTGCTCTAAAAATAAAAAATAAACGCCAATAATAAAAGCAAGCAGTTTAGAGTTAGGAGAGAGGCTATACGTTGTAATGAGTATTTTAATTGTAGATTAGATGAAAATCTTAACTGTATTAAAAAATAGTCCGATTGACAATCTGTAACCGCCTATCCTGCCCATAAACAAAAGCAATACCACAAAGAAATTTGAATTACAAATGGCATGGTATTATTTTGCGCTAATCATCCCAAGACATAGAATGGTAAGTCTCATAGCGCCCAGTAATTTCACTAACTTCAATGTCTTGCAAATCGAAAACACGCTGTTGTGTAACGGCAGAAATAAATAAAAGCGGTGTTATGTACCAACACCTTGATAGAAGCTGGCGCGAACCTTTTAAAATTACTGGCAACCCAAACAACAGTTTTCTTTTATAGAAATACACCGAGACCCTACTGTTCGGTAGGGATTTGATAACATTTGTAACAGTGGCATCAATTTGTGCCGCAGTCACGTTCACTTAGCACTAAATTGTAACAATCACTAATTGCAGTTTTGTTGCAGATTCGATTCGCGCGCGGTCCACTGCCAGCGGTATAGAAAATAAGGTAAGCGATGTTTTTTTACCTTGCGATTACTAAGTACTTTTACCAGTATTATTCATAATTATAATAGTCCATAAGATGGAAAATAAGATTGTTCATAATTATCACATTTTTTTACAATTAATTTACATTAAATAAAACCAACTTATTTCTTGAGCATCAACTAGATGATATATTGTAATTGATAGAGTCCCGTTGTATATAGGTTTATTTAAAGCATGAATGGGCCGGTTCGACCGTGTTGTTACCACTGTCTCAGGGAGAAAGTAGTGTCTCTGTGAAACAGTAAAAAATTGTCTGAATCTAAATGATTTTACAGATTCAAGACATTTTGTTTCGATTTGATTTATTTACAAAAAAAAAACTTGAGAGGTGTCAAGGGACACCCGGATGGAACGAAGTTCCTTTCGATTAATTAGTGAAGGAATTTTAATAAAATTTTATTTGTCTATCTATTGTAGTTTCTGAGATATTTGAATTTTTAGAGATATTTTTACAGATCTTTCTTACTGGGGGGTCGAAATTTATTTTTATTGGGGCCAAAGTGTCGGGCTCAATAAGCCGATTGCGACAAGCCGTCGCACGACCCTCTAGCCTCAAAAATTACCGATTTAGGCCGAGGGGGGGTGAGGACAAATTGGGTGGGGGTAGGGGGAACGGGTTTGAACACCTGGTACTTCCATAATTCTCGAAGCTCCAGGGAGGTCGGCTAGCGTTGGCTGGTCAATCGGCGCGCGTGACGTCACCCGGAAGGTTCTCGATTTCTCTCGAACCTTCCGTTGATCGATGGACTGCTCGCGCTTGACCACCTCTCGGGCTTGACTAAAATGATCTCGATCTCGGGGGGGACGGAGGGTCCGAAGGGAGCACACCGGCTGCTACGTCGCCCAGCCCGTAAATCGGCGAGCACCGGCCGGTCTTACAGTCTACGTGACGTCACACCGAACGTTCTAGAGAGTTCCAGAACATTCGATGTGAGTCGTAATATTAAACAGTCATCCCGTAGACTATATATTAGACACTGTATAATCTGGAAGCAGCCAACATTCAAATATTTTATGATAGGTAATTTGGTGACTGGCTACTAAGGGCGCATTTATATGACAAGGAATCCCACCGCGTTGTGGCCGCGCGGCCGCCGCGCTCGAATCACTCGAAAAACTAATGTAAACTCTATTGACTAAGCCATAATGTTTAATACTTCGCAACGCTCCAACCACGCGGCGACTGCGCGATCGTGTAAACGGCCGCACGAAATTTTTCGCGTCGTCTAAACGCAGCCTAAACGGTGGACCGCCGCGCCGTGTTCGATAATCAAAAATTCAAATTTCAAACCACGTCTACATTTCCATATGTCATAAGTTTTACTTTTATTAACGGAATTTCGACTTTAACTTTGTGTGCTAGATATCAAATTAATATTATATTTATTCTTGGTCGGAGAATTATGTCGTACCAACTTTTCGTACCAATTTTTTCCGTCTAGCCCCCTTTCGCAACGCGCGATAAGGAACTACGTTCCAAAAGTAACGTTTTAAACTTATGAATTAAATTTTATTTCACAATACGGCAGCGATGGAAATGTCTGATGAACTACCTAAGATCTCGTATCTCCAATGCGATATATAAGCGACTCAAATACAACTCATAGCTACCACTATACTTCACACCTTACACTATGTGCAGGGGTGACGCACCCCTCTTCATTACAGATCCCTCCAAAAGCGCGCGTGTTGCGTGCCCAACACGGTCGGACACCCCTGGCTGATGACGATGCACCGACCAATTTATATTGACCTCCCCCGACGTGTAACACATTTTAATGGCGAATTTTCTTTGACGCGCCCTTTTGTAGTACAGAAGGAAATAGTATGCGAGTTGTAAAGAGATTAGGAATCAATTAATAACACGGAACACTAACACACATTTTTTTCAGTCCAATGAAATGTCGATCATCAAGAGACATTGCATCCCCCATTCGGCAGAATTATGCCGGCCTAAAGTTACCGGGTATACACTGGCTGACCCTGGAAACCGTCTCCGAGACAGCCACTCCATGGGTTTTTCACCACGTGTACGGTGCTCGCTATCCAATTGCGTAACAAATGATCGGTTACGCTCCCATCAGCTTATATTTATTCCCGTATAGACTTAGATGGGAACCAATAAGACCCGCTAAGATACGATCTTGTATTGTAGGTATCAGAAACTATGAAAGACCTGCGGTCCCACAACACTCAGACCCGAAACAAATATTTGTGGATCACACAAATATATAATATTATCTCAGTGCGGAGATCGAGCCCGCTTTATATGTCTCACTTTCTCGGTAACAACTTTGTAGGTTATGTTTCGCGTTTTGAGTTATAGTTTCATTTCTTTAGCGGAATGTGTAATTTTGTCTTTTCTAATGTAAGCTCCAACTAAAATAAGTATTTTTTCGAATAGCATAGACTGGCAGACGAGCAAGTGGGTCACCGGATGGCAAGTGATCTTTATCGCTCATGAACATCCACACTACATGAGGAATCATTGATACAATGTCGACCTTAAGACCCGAAAGGAACGGGATAATTAAGAGATTGAGAAGGGAAGCGGGATTTGGGCCTCGGGATATATCACTCACCAAACGAAACGCAACAGCAAGCTGCTACGTCACGACAGTTTTCTATCAAGCGGTGGTAACACCCCGGTGGCCCATTCATGTTGAAGGCAAAAGTCTCATATGTTGTTTTACTATTATTTTTTTACTATTTCGCACCTAAAGGGTGACAATCTTGTGTCACAATGTGCTATTAAATTTTAAAATCGCAGATAACTCATTAACCGCCTCATTGAAGAAGTAATAATTTGACAAATGCCCCTTCATGCGTGGTTTTTTTTCTATATTTATAAATCAACAAACAATCAAATTTTAACTACTTTTTATATAGCATAGGCCTGCGAGCAAGTGGGTAACTCGATTGTAAGTAATCTTTTCGCCCATGAACGCCTACAATATCATTATATCGCGGATCGAACCCGAGACCTCAGTTCAGCAGTCGTACCGCGTGCACGCAATACAACTGCGCCATCGAGGCAGTTTCATTTCTCTTTCTTCTCATTTCTGACATTAATAATATAATAATACTAGCCTTGTATTATATATGGTCCACTGCTGGGCACGGGCCTCCTCTACTGAATGAGAGGGGTTAGGCCTTAGTCCACCACGCTGGCCTAATGCGGGTTGGCAGACTTCACATACTTAGAAAAATCTTATCGAGTTCTCAGGTATGCAGGCTTCCTCACGATGTTTCCTTCACCGTTAAAGCAAGCGATAATTAACAATTAAAATACACGTACCTTAGAAAAGTCAGTGGTGTATGCTCTTTGATGCTGGTTTCGAACCTGCAACTTTCGTCTCAACAGTCCGTACCACTGCCCGCTGAGCTATCACTGCGTATATTTCTGACATTATTATTTTAATTCTGTGGACATAGTCTGAGTCATGTGGAAATCCTAATGTCCCGAGTCGGAGGAGACCGGGGGTCAATTTATAATGGTCCCCAAATAATAAAACGACGGTGGCACTTGGCAGGAAATTATTAGAATTACGCTTGGTTGTACCAAACGTTTACTTCTGTAATTTGACATTTTTTATTGTTATCGCTTCATCATTTTTTCTGTAACTGTAATGCGAGTTTGTTCGATAACTGTCACGTTATTCGTATACGAGAAATATATGAAGTTAATATGCTTCCTGTAAGATCCGCTAGAGGCGCTGTACGGATTTACAAACATATTTCAAAATCAAAACATTTATTTTGCAAGTAGGTCACAAAGGGCTTTTTCACACTTCAATGATAAACATAATTTCGCCATGCTTATTTCCGTCCTATGATGTGATAGGGGACGAGCCTATCTCCACACCGGGTACTATTCGAGACTCCGGGTTAGTACTGATCATATTATGATAGAAAAACCCAATATCACATTTACTCGACCCGGGGATGGAACCCGAGACCTCAACACAGCAGTCGTACCGCGAACGTAATACACTACGCCACCGGGGCAGAGATAAAATAATAACGGTTTATGAAATATAATTATTATGAATTTATAACATAATTCAAACTCCAACGGATAACTTTGGCGAGGATAAACATTTCTTAAACTTAATGGAAAACGAGTTCTATTCAAACGTTTAAAGGACGAGCGCGGATTTGGATTATTGAATTGTGGTCAAAACATTTTTTGATTGCCTCTTTATGCCGACGAGCAAACCATCCGGCCTGATAGTCAGTGGTTACCGCCGCTCATAGACATCGGCAATGCCAGGGGCACAGCCAAGCCGCTGCCTACAGCTGAAGGAGTTTGAAGAACATTTTGTTAGTCCAAGATACGCGTAGAATATAACGATAAATATTATTTAAATAAATAACAACTAAAAGTAAACACATAACCCTGACCCCACAGTAAGATACGAGTCTTGTATCAGGAACACGAAAGACTTTCGGTCTCACAATACCTAGACCCGCAACAAATATTTGTGAATCAGATAAATATTTGTTTCGGTGCGGGGATCGAACCTGCGGCCTCACGTTTCAAAATCGGCTACTCGCCCACTACACCATGGTAGTGCAAAATGAGAATGCTGCATAGGAGGTCACGGGACCTATAATTTTACCTCAATCCTTGCCTGTCCTCAGAGTAAATGGTACATTATTCAGTAATGTCCCATTTATTCAGTCTCGGAACCCGTAGCACGTTACGTAGATCAGAATCGCTGCGGGAACTCAGTTTTAAAGCCTCATTTACATAATTTGTCTCCTCGGTAAATTGTCGCGCGAACTAACATGGAATTATAGTTCTGGGAGTCTTACTTATAGGAGTTCTGAGCTCATTTTGCAGTTATTGAAGGAAATGTTTCTTAACCTCCATTCGTATAGACATCAAACGTAACAGACACGTACCAGCACAAGCAAACACATTTAAATTTAGCCTAAGTATCCGCCGACCGCTTTAGTATAAAACCGAGTACACGGCCAGCTGGAGCACATACCCGGATAGTATCTGCATAGGGAACAAACTGGCTGTGGAAACGGACAGTTATATACCACACCTATGATTTGTACGTGTCCCCTGACATTGACCTTCACGTCAGAACTCTTAATAGCGCCGCGTTGTTGTTTTTGGCGGTGTTTCAACTGTCTCGGTGCATCGGAGTTCACGTAAAAAGTCGGTCCCATTATGGCAGCCGTTAAGCCAAGTTGGCGGCCTTCGGGCGGCTTGAAAAACTCTGACACTAGGTTCACTAACCATTCGATATAGAATTGAAACTTTGTACTTTAGTCCGTTTAATCTCTTGAAAGGATCCATTCGGAGTATCTATCTAAAGTTTAATACAAACGTTACGCATCACGCGCTCATTCATCCGCGAGCAGCGGTTGATTTCCTTAGAGGCCGCGGCCGAAGGGTGGTACCACAATAATTTACTGGGGTTGTGGTATTTGAGGGTCGGATGCTTAAAAGAATATGTGGCTATCTTTATAAATAACAAAGCAGAAATAATAGTTCGTGATATCTCGACTTTTAAATAACTCAGACATTTAGTAAAAATACATATTATATAATTTCTATATGACTGAACAGATTTTCTTCAAAATAATATAGTTGATAATCATTTCGATTAAACCTCATCCAAATCTATCTATTACCACAATCAGTTGCACACAAACAAAAAAATTAAACCGTGTCAAATTTTTAACACCTTTTTTCTTTTTTCTATTTAAAAAATATTAATTCGAAATAGTCATATCAAATATATTTCAACTTTTATCACCTGCTTATGTCAAAACAATATAATATGTGTTAAAATAAAAGTCACTAGCTAATATATACAGCAATAGAATTTATTCTTGTAGTAAAATAAATTCGTGTAGCATTGGTTATTTTATATCATACGAACTAGTGGATCATCTGATCGTAAGTGACCCCCACCGCCCATGAACGCCCACAATATCAGAAGAATCAAGGACGCGTTGCCGACCTCAAAGGAGAGGTTAATTAAGGTATTAAGAAGGGTAAGGATGTTTTGGGCCTCCAGATATCTGTTAAACATCGTTTTGGCAATTTTTTAAGTACTTGTGTATTTTTTTAAAATGAGTTGATTGCAAAGGAATGTTTTCAAAGATTCGCCTACCCTTCCCAATCCCTAATTATCCCTTTCCTCTAAGGTCGGAAACGCGCCCATGATTCTTCTGGTGGGCATACATGGGCGGTGGAGATCACTTACTATAAGGTGACACACTTGCTCGTTTGCCGGTCTATTCTATAAAAAAAACTCGATAACAAATTACTGGGATTTTGTTAACAATCGAATCTTTTGAAGTATTATGCAATATTCTTTGGATATCCACTCGCGGCACTCTTAATGAACACTTAACGAAACAGTTTGTTGTTTGAAATAGCTTTGATTAAAATATTTTATATTGCTTAATTTTTTATGAAAATCGGCCGCGCAATTTCGCTAACAATGTTAATTTAGAAGTGAAGATTTTGTAGTGTATTTTTTGGCTGTCTAAACGACAATCTTAGCTATATTCGTAAAAGAATTTTTAAGGAACAGTGATAACCTAACGGGGAATGGAGTTGATTGCTTAGACGGATATGGCGGGGTTTTTTTTATTAACTGTAATGACGAAATAAACATATCGCTCGCCTGATGGTATGCGCCATGACTGCCTATTTACAGTAGCAACACCACCCATAACTTTGACTTAAGCATTGCATGGCACTGGACTGCGCTCGTCACCCTAATGTTAAGTCTCATAATGTCCAGTAGTTTCACTACCTTATGCCCGTCAAACCAAAACATTACAGTGCGTATACGCTGCTACTTAGCGGCAGAAATAGACAAAGTGGTGGTACCAACACAGACGACCTTTCATGTATGAGGTTCTCAGCCTTGGTTGGAACCCAAACCCCTAGGCTCACCCAAATTTAACATCCACCTTCACAAAAATAACACTACGAGTAAAAAGTCAAAAATAACAATAGGTCTATCTGGGGTCATAGTTGTGCTTTTTGAATGTCAATTTTGACTGAACTTAGCTTTTATTAAACGCTATAAGATAATAACTTCCTTACTTATAACATTTCCTTGAATCCAAGACGGACAGACTTTTATAAACCTTAAGATATCTCGAGAGCGCAATATCAGTGAATTACCATCACTCCCTTGAGGCGTCCGTTCTTATGAGTATCTCACAAAACACAACTTTTTAGAACTTACATTTGCATAACGCTCTTGAGTTTCTTCATTTCAACATTTATTACTTTATGAAACCCATTTTTGGATGTGTATTGTTTAAATTCTTTTGTCTTCTTTAAAGTGAATGTTTCATAATGCTCAGTGATTGTTAAATAACTTTGAATGAACACAGCTTATTATTCATTTGTATATTTTAATAATAATTTAAGTCTCAGCTTGCTTACCATATTTAGATACAAGCTAATTAAAAAAAACGAGTTCTTTTATGAGTATTAAGGTCTGATGACAAATGGAAGAGACTCTGGGTAGGACGGCAGAGCAATATATCGCCAAGGAGTCTAAGGAGGTTGCTCACTCTGGGGTCCTAACCACCGGTGAGTTGGGTCATAGGCCACACCATGGGAGGTTGATACTTTTTAAATTTTTACATTTTTTTTTTATTTATTTAAACTTTATTGTACACAAGGAGTATATGACAGAATACTAAAATATAACTAAGTTGAGAAGTACAATTGGCGGCCTTATCGCTCAGGGCAATGTCTTACAGGCAACCATGTTTAGTTTTTATAAATGTATAATAATAAACGAACTGTAACAAAATACCTTTTAAAATATATACTGTACAATTTTAATATCAATGTTAAGTCTGCTGGAAAACTTAAATAAATAAACAAATACTGTGGTATATTTTTTTGTTGGAAAAGTTTGTTAATTCTTAAAAAAACTTCAACAAACCACCTAAATTAAAGAGCCGTCAAACAATATCGTAGTGTGCCTCATCACGGTGAAATGTTAAGAGCAGTCGTCAGCTCCCCCCCCCCCTCCCCGTCCCCTCTCCCCCCGCACCTCGATCCACGCCGCTCCCCTGAGGAGATAACACCTTGCTTCGACACCTCGGAAAGTAAAAGCTTGGGCACATTTCGTGTATGTTTGGGGAATTTACTGTGAATTAACGGTGGTTAAATTTTGTTCCATATTTACTCTTTTTGACAGAGGTTTTTATTAGCGTTAACGCGACGAGCAAGCAGTTTAGATTTAGGCAGATAATTATATGATTGGGAAGGGGAGGGGTTTTGGGCCTCCGGATATCTCACTCACCGTACGAAACGCAGCAGCAAGCCGTTACTTTACCGCGGTTTTCTGTGAGACAGTGTTACCGATCTGGTCGAACCGGGCCATTCATGCTGTAGACAAAACTGTCTACGGCGTGGCTCTACCACTCATAAACTTACAACCTTCTTCTTTTTATGGTTGAAAATACTCATACTCATTTTGTGGCCTTTGAAAATTTTTAAAAGCAAAATTCATAAGACTTAGGGTTTTCACGCTGATCACTTTTGAATATCGAAGAGTAATATCTCCTAGTGCACGTGTACAGGTGTGCCATCATGGATATTGGCGCGCCTCACCTGGGCCCTTTGCTCATATGCAATCCTGTGGCGAAGGGTGAAGTAATGCCGACACTGTTTTAGCGAAATCATACGTATAAAACCAATATCGACAGCCTCGGTGGCGCAGCGAGCGAGTAGCGAGTAGCCATGGGTTTGATTCCCACACCGATACAAATGTTTTTGTGATCCATAAGTTATGGTTTCGGGTCTGGGTGCTGTGGGACCGCAAGTCCTTCGTAGTTCCTGATACCCACGATACAGACCTAAAAACCTAAAGACCTAAACCTAGTGTGGGGTCAGGACTATGTGTGTGACTTTTGGGTGTATTTATGATCATTATTTAATATGTTTTAAATTGATAGGAAATATTTATTAATACCACAATCAAACGTTTATGCGGCTCGACTGGGTCGTTACCACTGTTTCAAACTGCTGTACAGTTATGGTTTACTGTTGTGTTTTGTGCGGTGAGTGAGATATCTGGATGCCCAGATCCCCTTCCCAGTCCCTTAATCCCTTTCCATTAAGGTCGTCAACGTGCCTATGATTCTTATGGTACTATAGGCGTATATGGGCGGTGCAGATCACTTACCATCAGGTAACCCAATTGTTCGTTTACCGGTCTATGCTATAAAAAAACTAATGAGCCCTACTCCACCACGCTGGCGTAATGGGGGTTGCCAGAATTCACACATCTTCACAATTCTTATGAAGAATTCTATTTCCTCATGTTGTTTCCTTCACCGTTATAGCAAGCGATAATTAACAATTAATACATATGTAAATAGAATAGCCAGAGGTGTATCTGTGACGTTAGTTTCGAACCTGCGACAATTCGTTCTACTTTACGCTCAGCTATAAGTACATCTATATACAGTTATTATAACTAATATATTTGATGTAAAAACGTCCCTAACTTCGCAAAGTGAGTTTTTATGGCATGTGTGAAAAGGGAATATTTTTCTTTGAAAATTTAATGGCCGTTCATCATCGTTAAGGCCTGTTGTGGCCTTACTTTTGAACAAGCTTTTACGGGATAATATTTTACATAAAAGTATTAAAATAATATTTGTATGAGCTTACATTCTTTATAATATAATCAACTGTATATTAAACCGTAGAAACTTTTATATTTTAAGCAAATATATACATACTTTTAAATACTAATATAGAGTTCCACAATGGCGCCATGAATCTCGTAGCACGTCTACGTGAAAGCCTACATCGTAGCGACGCTACGGTGCCCCTGGGAGCGGCGAAACCGCGCGTAGACTCAAAGCAACACCCGATCACTCGCTTTTCTCAACTAATGTTTTAAAAATTCTAACCGTGAGGACGTCTACGCTTAACTATTCTTTTGTGGAGTTTTTAATATGGCATTATCCATAAGGTAGAGGTACCAGTAGGTGGCATGTGAAAATAATAAATATTTCTAGGTTTTAGATTGAAGTTTTGGATATAAATTGCCGTGATCTTGTATAGGTAATGTTATGACTAGCGAAGTACAGCGGGTTGATTTTATGGTTATTTGTTAGTATCTACCTTTATTTTACCGTTTCATCTAATAATAGCTTAACACTTTTTGTATAGGTACCCACCATTATTAAAGGCATATAAATAGAAATCGGGCATAAAATATATTCCACGTATGATTTTGCAAAAAATACGGTATTAAAATCAATTCAAGTCTAAGAATTTCGCAAATCGAAATCAGTATCTCTATTTGAACTAGCTATGAGTTGGTTCCTTTTTGCGTAATTACGTCCAATTATAACTATGGGAAACCAATCGACTGTAGCGCCAGTAACGGTGTTACTGACTGGTAAGATGAAATTTAAGAGAGTATTGACAGATGAGAGGGTCGGGTCATTGATGCCAGCATCTGACAGACACGATCAGACACGATCATTGGATGTTCGTATTAACATTTCACTTTTAAACAAAACTAAAATTTAAAATCTATTTTTACTCGAATCCCATGAAACCTGAGTACGTCCCGCACGTACTTTAAAACTAAAGGCTAATTAAAAGCTTTAACAGTCAATAAAACTTTCCGTGAAAACAACCGGCCAACCACAAATCCTGCACAAAGTTGGTGAAGCCTCCAGCCAACGCTCGGACTGTAAAAACACTACATCCCGCAGTGCCAAGTCATTAAAATCTTCAAGTTTAGTTTAACAGCGCAAGTTTCCTCCGGGATAGTCTTGTGGATACCATCAATTCAAGTTCCCTCGGATTTATTAGAGCTTGGACTATTCGGAGATTTTTTTTTTATAGCATAGGCTGGCAAACGAGCAAGTGGGTCACCTGATGTTAAGTGATCTCCACCGCCCATTTACACCCACCACCATAAGAATCATGGGCGCGTTGCCGACCTTTAAGGAAAGGGATAATTAGGGATTGGGAAGGGGAGGGGATTTGGGCTTCCGGATATCTCACTCACCGTACGAAACGCAGCAGCAAGCCGCTTTACGTCGGTTTTCTGTGAGACAGTGGTAACGATCCGGTCGAGCCAGCCCATTCATGCTGTAGACAAAATTGTCTACAGCGTGGCTCTACCACTCAAAACACAAAACAGATTTTCCACAAAAGTGCTCGGAAAACGTGTGTTTTTGATGTACGTCGTCGAAATCTTCTTTTCTATAATTACCAGTTTTGTCTAGTTTGTAAAACACCTGGTGATGTCTGGAAGGGTATTATAAAAAGTGAGTAAAAAGTATAATTATATGAGTGGTAGAGCCACGCTGTAGACAGTTTTGTCTACAGTATGAATGGGCCGACTCGACCAGGTCGTTACCACTGTCTCACAGAAAACTGACGTAAAGTAGCCGTTTGCGTTGGAGACCCAAATCGCTCTCTCCTTCTCAATCCCTTAATTATCCCTTCCTTTTAAGGTCGGCAGAGCGCCCACAATTCTTCTAGTATTATAGGCGTACATGGGTGGTGGAGACAACTTACCATCAGGTGACCCACTTGTTCGTTTGCCGGATACTATTAAAAAAGTGATTTCAGGCTTTTTCGAATCGTCATTTTAATCATAACTCTTAAAATAATACGTGTGCTAATAAATCACGATATTTCATGTAAATATTCAAGATTTATACGATTTTATCCCATGTTGGAAATAATGATGGTAACCCTTCACGGATAGTCGTGACTAATCTTCAAATCTGGGGTGTTCTCATATTTTATTGGTGCGATGTTTACTTGGCAGTGTCGGTATGTAGGCCGCTTCCCCTGTGAGTCATTTTACATGTTTCTAAGCCTTTGATAACGCTTACTATTCGTACATTATGTGTCGATGATAATAATTTATATCATGTCAGATTTTATAAAGCAATTTTGTGGTAGGTTTTTATTGTCTTACCTATAAATATTATTAATCAGTAGCGGTAGTGCGTTTTTTTCGATAACGATAAATAACTTTTTTTGATATCCTACCACCAGTAAGCTAACTTGCTACTCTTTTATTATGGTATAAACCGATAAACGAGCAAGTCGGTCACGTGATGGTAAGTGATCTCCACCACCCATATACGCCTACAATACTAGAAGAATGATAGGCGCGTTGCCATCCTTAAAGGGAACGGATAATTAATTACTTAATTAGGAAGGAGAGGGAAATTTGGGCCTCCGGATATCTCACTCACCGTATGAAACGCAGCACCATCCGCTACTTTACGTTGGTTTTCTGTGAGACAATATTGACTCGGTCGAGCCGGCCATTCATGCTATAGACAAAACTGTCTACAGCGTGGCTCTACCACTCATTAAATTTATTTATTTATTTATTTATGAGTTAATAATCTCTGATCCTCATTGTAAAATGTACCAACCTAATTTTTTGCCGCAAAATCCTTCAGGACCTTCCAAAAACAAACAGCGACACAAAGTTACACCTACCGCCGCTGTCCGGCCAGCTGTCATCGGTCTAACTGTATCTCTGAGTTTTCCGACCGTAAACGCGACTATTCTACCACCGTCCGGCGCCCCATGTATAGACAACCGACTAGAAGTGCCGCTTGTACTTTTAATGTAAAGCCTCTGCAGTCAGTTCATCTAGAAGGAAAGAAAATACGTTTATTACGGTATCTCACACTAATGATCATAATGACTGAATGACTATTACAACAATTTTATTTGATTGAGTGACGAGACGAACAAGGAGCTCGCCTGATGTTAAGAGTCACGACTGCCCATAAACAGAAGCAACACCACACAGAGCTTTGAGTTACAAAGCACTGCATGGCACTAATCTGGGCTCGTCACACCGAGTCATTTTTTTTAATAGCATAGGCCGGCAAACGAGCAAGTGGGTCACCTGATTGTAAGTGATCTACACCGCCTATGTACGCCCACCACCAGAAGAATCATGGGCGCGTTGCTGACCTTAAAGGAAAGGGATAATTAGGGATTGGGAAGGGGAGGGGATTTGGGCTTCCGGATATCTCACTCACCGTACGAAACACAGCAGTAAGCCACTACTTTACGTCGGTTTTCTGTGAGACAGTGGTAACGACCCGGTCGAGCCAGCCCATTCATGCTGCAGACAAAACTGTCTACAGCGTGGCTCTACCGCTCAAAAAAAGATAAGATGTTAATTCTCATAATGCCCAATAATTTCACTGGCTTCAATGTCCTTCAAACCGAAACACAACAGTGCTTACACACTGTTGCTTGATGGTAGAAATAGACAAAGCGGTGGTACCACCCCAGACGGCGCTCCTCCACCCATCCTCTTCCTGAGAATGGGTGGTATCGTAGGCTGAGAAGGTATCGTAATATATTGGCTTGTGCGGTCGTCCACAGTTTGCGCTCTAGTCGGTTTTTACTCTATGGTCCGGCGGCAATAAGAGGAAACCGCGCCAGCTGTCCGGCGCATCGCTGCACGCTGAAATTTTGATCGCGGTATAATGCTGCTTATTATGCGGTCGAGTATTTTTTACCAAATGACTTTTTGATTTGTGTGTTTAAATTTTCTACATTAAGATTTACATAATTTACTTAATGTGACTACATAATTCAATAGTATTAAGACGACCCGTAATTGGTAGAATAATTACTTCCTTATTTTTAAATGTTATTAACCGACACACAACAGTGCCTATACACTGCTGCTTGGCGGTAGAAAACTACAATCAGTATTAAAACGTTTCATAAAACTTTTCGACAGAAAACTTACACGCCATTTGTATGTACACAACTTTGTCCAATAGCTAAAGCAGATCTTTTTCAATTTACACCTCCGATAGAGGTTTTCCATTCATAAACTTAAAAACTTGTAAGCTCTACCATACAGCGAGTGTTGAGCGGAACTTGTAGGCAAGAGAGAACAAATAAAGTGTTCAGTAATGAGGTTCGGCAAGCCGCTGAAAAACCTGCTAAGTACGGAACAACTGTAAAGTCATTCAGAGCTTTTTTTATTCAAAATAGGCTTGCGTTTAGCCTCTATTTCGCCTGATGGTGAGAGATGACGTGGTCTAAGATGGGCATACTTGCCTAGCAAAAAATCGGGCTAGGTCATGCTGCGTTGCGTCAAGTAGTAAATAAGCCCATTGAGTTTATTTTGATCTTTTGGGGTCGGGTCAGTATTTGGTATTTTTTTAAAATCCGTGACGTTTTGGTGATGCAAGGGTCCTTATCAACACCTTTATAAATATTACAATTTGTTCCTCAGATAAAAGAAAAGGGGAAAATGTATAAAAACTGATTTAGTATCAAATGAGCTCGGTTAGCAATGGGTTGCACATTTAACACTTGTGCCTACGTTTTTGGAGATTCAGGCGTGAGTATAAACCCCTTGCCTGTATCCTTAAACCATACTTTTTTTAATTTCATTTAATGTCGAGACGAGCAAGGCGCTCGCCTGATGGTAAGCGTCACGCCTGCCTATAAACAGAAGCAACACCACACAGAACTTTGAATTACAAAGCACTGCATAGCACTGAATTGTGCTCGTCACATCGAGACATAAGATGTTAAGTCTCATAATGCCCAGTAATTTAACTAGCTTCAGTGTCCTTCAAACTGAAACACAACAGTGCTTACACACTGTTGCTTGGCTGCAGAAAAAGACAAAGCGGTGGTACCAACCCAGACGGCCTCTCGCATACGAGGGACCTACCACCTTGTAAGGTATCTTTAAACTTATTTTTCATCCCTATAAATACACAAATTGTGCAAATTTCCCACACACTTCATGACAAACACACCACAAGATAGTTATGAAATATTGGCACATTTCCGTAAAGTACAGCACTGATAGTGTTTCAATACACTATCATTTTGGCGGTGCGGTGCGAACGCGCTGTAAGCAGAACCGAGCTCGTAAAAACAGGCGCGACTCAGCACACGCCTTCCATATACATCTAGACTTCAAAAAAAGTGTCTGTTCCGTCATTAGGTTTTAAAAACCATTTTACTGCAGGTACATCAAATTACCTGTAGATCCGTTTAAACCATCGGGACAGGTAATAGTCCGAGTATCCTAACTATATTATTTATATAATATTGCTAGCTTTTGCTCGCGGCTCCGCCCTCGTGATCTACTTTAAAAAGTACTATATGTTTATCAGGGATAATGTGGGATTATAATGGTGAAAGAATTTTTCAAATCGGTCCAGTAGTTCTTAAGTTTATACGTTACATACAAAAATAAAATATTTCCTCTTTGCAATATTAATGTAGATAAATGCGAAAGTGAGATTGTTTCTTATGGTTAAATAGCTGAACTGATTTTTATGAATTTTGGTACAGAGATAGATGGGACTTTGGTGACGGTTAATGGCTCCTTTTTATCCTAAATGCTGTTCACGCGGACGGAGCCGCGAGCAAAAGCTAGTAGTAGATAGATAAAAAACACTATCGTGAGTCGTAGAATTATCTTTCCAACCATAAATCTACCTTTACGGTAACTGATAACAGCTCGAAATTAATCTAGGTATTTATTAATTAATAGGTTCACCAATTCAAAAGTTCGCGAACAAAATCGCGTGTAACACGTAAAGTATAACCAAGTTACCGCCAAGTCGTTCCTATTTCCCGAAGCACTCGAGCGGTATCTAAACTAGATCCTTTTTCGATACACGTTCACGATACGCTCCTATATAATAAAGATTTTGTCGCAGCCTGCCGAAAATTGTCGCGATTACAACACGGTTACGAAAATGAGGATGGGCTTTGCAATATAAAGATTTTGGTGATAGGGGTGTAAATAAATGAATAAATAAATACACCCAAAAGTGTGATTATGTGTGTTACACACATAATCACACACTATCAGGAACTACGAGGGACGAGGGACATCAGTAACGATCCGGTTGAGCCGGCCGATTCATTCTATAGACAAAACTGTCTACAGCGTGGCTCTACCACTCATAAAAATATATTATTAATCATATTATTCTACAGGATATCTCTATCGAAGCATAAAAACTATTTGGACGTTACAAAGGTTATCTCCGAGCTGTATTATTATATAAGGACGTATTCTAACACCGTCCATACTGCCTTATAAGGTCCTGTTCAAATATTGAACTCATATGCGTCTACCCGCAGGCGAGAGTCCATTCATATGTCGTTCTGTGTACCTCCGCACGCGATCTTGTGCACATACACTATATTTTTATTTATTCCACTTTTTATTTGCTACTATTCGAGTGCTCGATAGAATTTCCCATCGGAAACACCTCAACCATCTCACTTTTCTCAAATATTTGAGGGGTTAACCCATTCTACACATGCTCTCTATTCTTATGGGATGAATATTCAAAAATCATTTCTTAGTAGATGTCTTCTTATTTGCACATTTCAAATCTTGTTGGTTAAAAGTGTCTTTGCTATTAAAGTTTTCAGCCGAATAGTGATCAGTTTTCCAAAGTAAAATAAAACTCTTTGTATTAAATGAAATTATATTTATGTATTTTCTAAAATGAAAACAAAATACTCACTGGCCATTCCATTTCACATTCACACTCGAGTAGCTAAAACCGTTTAGTTTTTTCTAGAACTTTCCCCATCAAATGATATCCTTATTCCCACAGACATAGTTCGAAGTAGACGATGCCAATATTTTAATTTATAGTAATGCACAATTGGTATGACGTCATAATAGCACTTTAGTGCCGAGAAACAAGCGAGAACGAGGTAGGCAAACGAGCAACTAGGTAGTTGAAGTGATCTCCACCAGCTACGTATACCCACAATACCTGTATGTATGTGTGAGTCTGTACAAGCTGTAAGATCAATTCGGTTTTCTGAGACCGTAGTGATAAGCTGGTCGAGCCAGCTCATTTATTTCGTGCTGCAGAGAAAAGTGTTTACAGTTTGGCTCTACTTACGAATATTAAAGGCATATGAAAAAATATTTTTTGGGAGTTCGACTAACTTTTCACAGTAATAACGTGGAGCAGATTGAAATGAAATGAAATGAAATTAAATAATGGGTGACCATAATCTCGCACAAAATTTCGATTATTTTGCGGTATCGAAGTGGATACAATTGCGTCGTCTATTAAATCTATATCTGTGCTTATTTCGAAGAGGACAAACAAATATTTCGCGCAATTTCAATGTACAAGTGAATAAAGCCGAGTGTCTCATTATAAAAACTACACTCTATAAAAAGTTATCGAAGCTATTCGAGCGCGGCGCCGCGCCGGAGAGCGTTTTGTGATATTCTTTTATTCTGTTTACGCATCACTGGGCGAAAGCTACGCTATGTATTACTGTTACGTTAGAAGTATGATCGTATTAATTAATAAGAATACTTTTGGTAATTTCCAGTATCACTTCAAGTACTTTTTTTATTGTATTTTATTACATAAAGGAAAACAAACAGTAGCATATATAGATACATGAAGAACTTAAACGAAATATAGCTAATAACTTTACTACCACTACTATCTTAATAATATTTACAAGATAATTCCCACACAAACCAGGATCTGTATGTCTGTGTTGCTTTCCTTAACAAAAAGTATCATACAAACTTCATAAAGTTGAAGGTGTTCAAAGTTCTTTTTGAGAGTTTAAAGGCCATGGCATATATTTCAATATTATAGTTAATGTCTGTTATTCAATAAAGTCCTGCTATAAAATCATAACAAAAAGTACCTGCAGTTATCTTCAATGATATAATAAATGAATAGCTACAAATATCCATCGTATAGCATCCACCACATAGTGTTCACTATATTTATTGAAGAGAAGTGCGTCAAGTTGTCGGAAGTTTTATAGCGAAGTTAATAGGAAATAGTGGCGACGTGGCTGTTGAACGGACGCAGACATCGACGCCGACGCTTTTCACCGACGCCGACGCTTTTCACCGACACCGTCGCTTTTCACCGACGCCGTCGCTTTTCGCCGACACCGACGCCGCCCCCGACGCCAAGGGAAGCGAGTTTTCCATACCAATACACGTCTCACAAAAGTTGATTTCCTGGACTTTAAATTAGGGTTGCGCCACATTCAGTTAGATATTTTTTTACTAAAACAAACTACAAATATTTAACATTGAACTTAATGTCAAATTAAGCGTAGATGAATAAATATAATCTTACATGATATTATAGTAAATTGTTTGATACTTTATACATAGTAAAACGTAGGAATTTAATTTTTTATCGCATTGGGAGATATTCTTTTGATATAAAAAAAAATACGAGTATATCAAACTTTGATGCTGTGTCGCCAAACTTCTAAGTTTATCATATTTTACGATTTATGCACCATTCATATCTCCAGACATCTTAACGTAGCAGACATGAACTAGTGCAAACATTAAAATATAAATCTAAACATTATCTATAAATATATGCATATCTAGCGAAGAGACACGTGCCGATACGCGTGACGTATCTGTACGTATGAATAGTATTTTACTGTTAGAATTATTATATAGGGTTTATATTTTCATAGATAATTTTAAAACATCCAATGCAACCCAAACTTTACGTCTTCGCTACCGTTCTATCGAACATAGACCGATAGAGCGATGTCGCCTCCATTCATCGAATACTTTTAGCGAATACTCCTTTGAAACGTTTCGATATTTCCTCAATAATAATTCTGTTTGTATTTCTTTTTAACAGATTCATGCTCGACAAGACTTGATAGTTCGCGCCTTTTTCGCTTAAATGAACCGATATAAACAGATTATTGGAGGAAAAATCGGTTTGAATATCGCAATGAACAGTTTGTTATGGTGAGTTTGGTTTGTTTTACATTCGCTTATCAAATTTATCGTCAAATCATAAAAGGAGATGAATTAAGATGATGCCAGGCAGAAAGAAGATCGGTTTATTTATAAATAAAAAAAAAAATGGGTGCGTGTACTTATGTACGCGCGTGAGAAGTTATACTTCTTTGTTATTTATTCAATTTAATAGCAAATATTAAAAAATAATATTATTATTTGATGTTCAATTTTAATTTTTATCACAAACTTTTTATTAAATGTTTTATTAAATTTATTTCTTTATTTTGTGAATATTAAATAACCAATAATAAGTATTTAACATTAATAATTTAATAATATTTAGTGTTAATTATATTAAATAAAAGTATTTTAATTTATATCAATAAATAATACATATGGATAGTTAACCTCAATTATATTGGAGCACTTGAAAAAGTATATAAGCACAATTTTTTTCACTAATATTCACAAATAGTAAGTAATATCAATCAAAATATTCAATTTAAATCACTACTGAATATAATAATACATACGGATAGTTAACCTCAATTATATTGGAGCACTTGAAAAAGTATATAAGCACAATTTTTTTCACTAATATTCACAAATAGTAAGTAATATCAATCAAAATATTCAATTTAAATCACTACTGAATATAATTTATTAGCACATATATAAATTATAAAGGACATTGTCAAAAATGGCCTATGAATCAACACGCATGAAACATTTACTATAATAATAATTATTATTTATAATGTACATTATAATTATTATTATAGTAAATGTTTCATGCGTGTTGATTCATAGTTTCAATAGAACGGACACTTATTAATTTCGAAAACAATTTAAAAAGTATTCACTTCCGTCATAGTCCTCGGTATTATAATTTTTGGTTCAAATTCGGGTTTTTAATAGGCAAAGGTATTGTAGCTCATACAGCCAAGTCTTTGTAACAACACTCTTAAGCTTCGCATTGTTATGCATTTCGCCAAAGACAAGTGTAATTTATTCTCAAGTCTTCACAACAACGATGAAATATCGTAACATTAATAATTTAATAATATTTAGTGTTAATTATATTAAATAAAAGTATTTTAATTTATATCAACATATCCACTCGACATGATAGAAGTACATTCTACTCTCTTCGCGTTTATGCGAGCCTGGTACTTTTTACGGCAACATGTTCCGAATAAGAAAAAACCTAAAGAGTTTTTCTTTGTCCAAATCGTCATTTGTTTATTAATTACGGCTACTTTCACTCTCATCATTTTTTCTTAACGCGCCTAACTTCATACTGTTAATTTTTTGTGTCACAGGTGCGCGCGCATCTTAAAATTTCACTCTCATCATTTTTCCATAACGCGCCTAAAGAAGTATAACTTCAAAAAACAATTGAGAATTAAACACTATAAAGCATATTATATTATTATGGTTATGTATTTATAAGTAAATATAATAATATATTATGCTTAATAGTGGAATCTGCACTAAGAACAAAAGTAAAACCGCAAACATATCATACATTTTTCCTTGTAATAAACGCACTCGGACAGTAAAAATGTAAAGGAAGCAAAGCGCAAAGTTAACGTAAAATTTATGGGCCCGATGTACCCATATAACACGGGGCGGGACACCGTAAAAAAGGGTTACGTACTATGTTAATACCATTTAATATTAGGGGCGAATATATAAGCAATGCAAATTGTTATGAAAAAGGTCAATAAATCAAGTTTTCACCTGACGACAAATGCAAAGGGGTTTGTAATTCGATGCGTATATATTTTTTGTATGTATATTTGTCATAGAGTCGTCCAATGTGGTTATTCTTTTTTATTGAAAGGTTTTAGCACAAAGTTGCTCTCATTTAAATTTAATAATAGGCTCTATGTTAAGAGTGAAAAATCGGGGGTGAAAAACTAAAACTTCGTCATCTATGTAGTAATTTTCATGGTAAAATAGAAAATAGTAAAATAAATATTTTTTTTGCAAAAATAACATCGCTTTAAAAATCTAAAATAACTAATTTTGAATCAGTGGTTCTACAAATAATTGACCATTAAATTGCAACATCATCGACTCAATACTGATAATATCTTATTGTATAATTTAGATTACCAACAGCGATACAAAAACCAAAACATTTTTGCACTTTTATAAAATTATTTTTTTACTTTTCACCTGGTTTTTATAAAGAAACGTTTTAACAAACTCTAAATAATATTTTTCAAAGTGTACACGCCCTAAGGGCTTGGGTCAGCGGGCTTGTAATTAAGTCACTTACTGATTGTGGCCCTAATGAGGGAAAGAGACAGTCAGTTTTTAAATTTATAAGGGTAAAAAGAGATAAAATTAAGAATACTTAGGAAAAAAGAGTGTTTTTTGCAGACAGATTTCTTTTGTAATTTGTTGTACTTAATGTACATTAAGTGGTTGAAACGGAGACATTTTAAAGTAGGTGTCTATACGAATAACTAAGAAAAGCACATCCATGGCAGTGGGGTTATACAGGTAAGTTTTTTTTATAGCATAGGCCGGCAAACGAGCAAGTGGGTTCGTGATGATAAGTGATCTCCACCGTCCATGTACGCCCACCACCAGAAGAATCATGGGCGCGTTGCCGACCTTAAAGGAGAGGGATAATTAGGGATTGGGAAGGGGAGGGGATTTGGGATTCCGGATATTCCGGATATATTGCGTGGGAGATTTGAGCCTCATGCGGAAACACAGTCAAAACCGTTTTCTGTGAAACATTGGTAATGACTCCAAGAACTACCAGAACTAACAATTATTTTATTATTATCCCACTCACAGTGGGGTTGGCGCAACATGCTTTTTAACACATGTTAAAGAAAGGTTTGCCTTGTAGTTTTTGCAACCAGCCGCCTGCCTAACTTAAATCCCTCAGTAGAGAATACACCCAGACCCGAAACAAATATTTGTCGATTACACAAACATTTTGCTCTGAGTGCGGGAATCGAACACAGGGCTCCCGCTTCACAGTCGGTTACTCGCCCACTGCGCCACCGAGGCTGTCATAAAGAAAGCTGTCATGTTTGTTATTAGAATACCGACTAATAATGGAACCTATTCGAAAATACAGTACAGCTTAATTTGACCTACTTACGCAAAAAGGAACCAACCCACAGCAGGTTCAAATGAAGGTACTGATTTTGTTTTGCTAAATCCATGAATTTAAATTATTTTAAATAACGGTACCGTTTTTTTTTTGCAAAATCGCACATGAAATATATTTCAAGCCCGATTTTCCAAAAATAAATTAAATACATTTGTTTAAATTATCGAATTTAGTAAAACAAAATCAGTACCTCCATTTGATCTTGCTGTAGGGTGGTTACTTTTTGCGTAAGCAGATCCAATTTTAAACGCCTGTGATTAATCAGTAGCTGGAGTGTCCTGCATTTATAATAGCCGCTACGTTTACAGTACCGAATTATTCACCAGCTAATCAAGTAAACTTTAAAAATGCAACCTCTTCCCGAACTTCATCGTTTCCTCGAAGGAATAATTAGATTTTAATACTGTAAAATGGGGTGAATATGAATGCAGAGGTGAATCGAGACGAAGTACATTATTGTAGAGATAGATCGGCGAAACTGATCACAAGTTAAATTTTGGTCTAGAATGCATAAAAAGAAAGAAAAACAAAAAAAAAACATTTATTCGACCCTTTTTGAAACATACTACAAATCAAGGAACAAAACAACAGAAAACAAGAAATAAAAAAACAGCGACAACAAAGAAGAAGAAGAGGTGTGTAAGTAAATAATATAGTAATATATAAGTTTTTTTTTTCATTTTATACCTGGGAAATTATGATTTGCCAGGGGCACAATGATTGCCCATTTCATTATAATGGCACCGACATAAAGGGCTTTATAAACTTTTTAAACACTGCTTACTTTAAACACTGTTTTCGTCTCTTTCTAGCCACTTTATAAACCGCATTGACAGAGAAAGACAAAAGAGTGTTTAACTAATCAATCCCTAAGTAACGTTCACGTTAATAAGTAAGGCTCTATATTGGTTGTTTTTATTTCTAACTTTTATGCTATTTTTATTTTAGTTGATAGTTGAATAAATTAAATTCAATTTTGAACTCCAAGTTTGAACACTTTATATCTAGCAACAAGCACATATTCCAGGCCATTCCAGGGCACGAGACATTAATTAACGATAATGTCCAATGCATTACGTGCACTCCCCCAGGACCTCGGGGCACGGGGTGTGGGGGTGAGAGAGGCAAGGGAGGGGGTGTAGGAGGGCCACTAACTCACTTATGCAGCCAGCAGTGACTACTAGTGATTGAATTTGAAACGTTTTACCAAGTGAAAATTACTTGTGCTCGCCGCACCACTGTCTCCCGCACAAAGGACTGACTTGCTTCGAGGATTGCATTTAAAATTTAAAAGAACAAGCACTTATTGCTTGAAATGTATTTTATTCTTTAATCCGGCATTTTTCGAGTTCTGACTTGACTCCCTGATGAAAACTACCAGGTACGACAGTTCTCTCGTATGTGAGAGGTTACCAGTGTGTAAGCACTGTTGTGTTTCGGTTTGAAGGATATTGAAGCGACTGAAACTACTGGGTATTATGAGATTTAACATCTTATGTCTCGGGGTGATGAGCACAGTTCAGTGCAGTGCTTTGTAATATAGTTCTATGCAGTATAGGTCGTTACCACTGTCTCACAGACAACCGACGTAAAGTAGCGGCTTGCTGCTGCATTTCGTACGGTGAATGAGATATCCGGTGGCCCAAATCCTCGTCCTCGTCCCAATTCCTGATTAGCCCTTTCCTTTAAAGTCGGCAATACGCCCATAATTCTTCTAGTATTGTGGGCGTACTTGAGCAGTGGAGATTACTTACCATCAGGCGATCCAGTTGCTCGTTTGCCGGCCTATGTTATAAAAAAATACCCAATTCTAATCACAATAACTCGTAATACTAAGTTAAAGAAACCTAGAAACCAACAAAAACCATTGTCCACTCCAACAATCTATTACCCGTCCCTCCAAGTTAATGGGCCCGTGTCGTTCAGCAGACGAAGCTAATCAGACGAACGAATTGCTCGACAATGACTTGCCAACGAGTATTATGATCCTGTACTTTCCTCCTAATAGTCTTTGAACAAATTACTATCGAAAAGTGTGTGATACACAAGTCAGCTGGGCTATATCAAACGCAGCACTGTAAACGTTTCGTTTTGGGGTACGCCAGCTAGGGCCCAAGCAAGCTGAGGTCTCGGGCTCGATCCCGGATCGGGTCAAATGATGTTGGGCTTTTATCATGAAATGCTCAGTATCGGCCCGGAGTCCGTGTGCCCAGTATGGCGATAGGCTCGCCCCCTATCAAATCATGATCCGGTTTTTTTATTTGATTTATTTGATTGAATGAAACGAGCAAGGCGCTGGCCTGGTGGTAAGCACCACGCCTGCCCATAAACAGAAACAACACCACACAGAACTTTGAATTACAGAGAACTGCATGGTACTGAACTGCGCTCGTCACCCCGAGACATAAGATGTTAAGTCTCATAATGCCCAGTAATTTCACTGGCTTCAATTTCCTTCAAACCGAAACACATCAGTGCTTACACACTGTTGCTTGGCGCCAGAAATAGACAAAGTGGTGGTACCAACCCAAACAGCCGCTCGCATACCTACCACCTTGTAAAATACGATTGACGAAATGTGGGTGTACTGGTTACACCTCTGCCTACCTAGGATTCTAGGATTACAGGCGTGAGTACCTATGTATGTAGACCTAATTTGTAACTGAGTATACTTGTAATATTTCCATATCGGTCTCAAATTAGTAGTTATATTAAGTTCTTTTCTTTGTTTCATTTGCTAGTATCTGAAATGATTTTGTGTGAGCTACACACATGTGTATTACAGACTTAAGGCCTATGTGTCATTTTGGTCAACATCCGTGAGGGTCTTACGGCGATACACATTTCCTAAGCATTTACTTCTTACTGACCAAATTACTAGTAATTGGGTCTATGACGCACCATTTAGCTGTTAAATAGTCTGTGGTTAGTGTTTCCTTATCATAATGTTGATCACTTTATGTGAAATGTAGGAAATAAGTAGCCTGTCTAACTGAAGCGTCATGTCTCATGAGATGCCTCGTTAGTTAATATTTTTATTTGTTTTTGTTTCATTTATTTCAAAAGAGCAACGTTAGAATTTCTGGCCCGTTCTTCTTTAATGAAACAGCATTCCGAACTAGCGGTAGAGATAAAATTAATCTAAATGATGTTTAACAGGTCGGTGTGGAAATCTTTGGGGGAGGCCAATGTTCAGCAGTCGACGTCCTGTGGCTGATGATGATGATGGAATAATGTTTGACATTTTAAAAATAAGATATATTTAATTTTATAGTGACGGGTAAAACACATTCCATCATCCATTTTTAAATACATTCAGTCTACTAAATACAATATAAGAAAAAGGATATTTCAAATTTATCAAACAGAACTCAACAAATCATAATGCGGTTTAAGTTTTTCAGCAGAAACGAATCGGGCACGCGGCGTGCCTGAGATCACGACTTGAGCCGCACTTCAACTCAATTCAAAGTTTCGCGTACAACTTCATCCGCTATTTACTAACTGCGACTGCACTCCTGCATCCGAGCCAGGATTCTTCTTGATTATGTTTGAGAGGTTTTTGAAAGATTCCGATACTAGTTAAGAAGTTATATTCTATCTGGGTATTTCTTGATACTTGAGTACCGTCATTGAAAATGTGGTGTTTCATTTAAAAGGTAAGTAGTAGGTCTCTCATGCGGCGGTTTGCGACGGGGCAAATACCAAGGCTTTTTTTTATTTTAGTTGATCAAGCAGCACTGTGAAAGTATCATTGTGTTCTGATTTAAAAGATATTGAAGCCAGTGAAATAACTGTGAATTAATTAAGAAGCACAACTGTACGCACTGTAGAGCCGAAAAACGCAAGTTCGAAACCAGTCCAAGAGCATGCACCTCTGACTTTTCTAAGTTATATTTGTATTAACTGTTAATTATCGCTTGCTTTAACGGTGAAAGAAACAGTAAGTACATACTGTTTATGTAATTATAAATCCAATAGTAGGACAAAACATTCATACTAGACAAAATAATATTCAAAAATAGGAAAAAATACGATCAGCCGAACAAGAATAACTTAATATTTACAAGGGTGGTGTGACGTAGCGTGCATATCTGTGAATCTTCTGCATCAGTCCACATGGCCAGTCCGTGCTCACGGCGCGGCGTAGCAACGTGATGTAATCGCGTCGGCGACACGTCCGAGTCCCGGGCGCCAATCGAACACTCCAATAGGTATTGGTCCTGACTTTACTCTTACCGACTATCTGAAAGTGTAAACTAGAATGAAAATTCAAGTGGAATTAATAGCATTTTTATTAATACTTACATTTTGTGTTTATAAAAGAATAGTTTCTGATTAACAACAATCGAGCTTTGTTATATTCTTCGAATCAATTTGGAAAATATGAGGTAGCGTCCGTGGTCTAGCAGGAAAATCTATAAACACCATATATAAAACTATGGGCCTTATAAATTTTCTTAGCACTGCTTAGTTAAAACACTATTTTCGTCTCTTTCTAGCCAGCTTATAAATCGCGATGACAGAGAAAGAGAAGAGAGTGTTTAACTAAGCAATGCATAAGTAAGGAGCTATATGCTTGGTAGATCAATTCTGGAGCCCAGGAGTGTTAGACTTGAAGAATGGAATAGATAGAAGCATAATATATTTAAGTAAATATTAAAGTCATCTTGATCGCAAAACATTATCTCGTCGCTCAAATGGCATGATTTCTGTCTATGAAACCGCTGAGGCAAATATCAAATCGTCACAAAATAGCGCTACAGCGATAGAATAATACCTTTATCGGATCAAATCTATACCCATTGAGGTGTAAAAGAAATATCTTCGTGAATACCCAATAGAGACGAGTTGTTTTTATTTTGCAGCCAACCGTGCCGGGATTCATGCTTGTCCCACTGCGCCTCAATGTAACACCCGTTGAGATTCAAATCGTTTTAAAATTCATTTAGCGCCAATTTTAGTTTGATTGACGACGTCCATTGGTTTTGGGGTGATGAAGTGGAGTGAAAATATTTAGGTCTATTTGTTAGGTACATAATAATATATATCTACGAAGAGTTCTATCGCTTTTACGTGAAATAATATATCATTATCATCATCATCAGCCACAGGACGTCCACTGCTGAACATAGGTCTCCCCCAAAGATTTCCAGACCGATCTGTTGGAAGCTGCCTGCATCCAGCCATCCATCAGGTCGTCTGTCCACCTTGTAGACGGACGTCCAACGCTGTGCTTGCCAATGAAATAATATATAATTGATCTTAAAGACTGTTAAACTATGTCGAAATTCTGGATTATTTCCGCCCTTCCCCAGACTTTCTTCCTGACCGTCGAGGGACTCAGTGTCTCTTGACAGTCGACATTATGTTTGGACTGCACTGTACTTAACATCGAGCCCAGTGCATAGAAATAAAAAGCTCGATCTATCCAGTTCAAGATGAGGGAACAGAACGAACTGGGCGAATAAAAAGACAGATTATTAAAGAATAAAAAAGCTGATTCGTACTGCATTGAGTTCTATGTCTATGTTGTATTTGATTCTACCTGGAGAAACTAAGCTATATCCTTTGAAGTATGATGATCAAAATATTGGTGGCTTTGATGGATCCCAAAAATTGTATAAAAATTGTCACACAAGAAACATTTTGGTTCCAGTAACGTTACGCTATTACGGGAAGGCGCTTACTATCTCATTCAGAAGTGAAACATCATCGAAAAGGTAACAAAACTTGCGTGTTACAATCTAAGTTATGAGCCCTCATAATAAAACTATCCAAAACTATGTTGACCTACTGCCCTCCCTCCAATAAATGTAACATACCATGAAACATTACTCGTAGTGTGGTGTAGAACATTTTTGTTGGTAATAAACTGAATTACATCCACCCCGCGACCCGCACCGCTCCCCTCATGAGTCGTAAAAGTTTTAATGTATTTTTCATCGAGTGCTCGCTTTCTATCGATTATTTACGAGTTGTAGTCGTGTAATGATCGGTAACACTTAATACTTCAACAATGTAATCAAGGGTTTATCGATCATCGAATGTGTGGCTCTTACTTAATTTTATTTGTTTGTGAGTAACGATTAAATAAATCTGAAATTAATTGTTTTTGCTTAGTGCCGCATTTTGGTTTTGGTAAACAAAAATTATAGTCCTTTATTAGAACCATCCATTTTCTGTAACATGTGAAAAGACTAAGGGCAGGTGGTTAGAAGGAATAAGATATTTGTTCTACAAGAAACGGCCTTTGTTTTTTCTTTTTTTTTTACAATATCTCAGCCGAGTGTCTTGCGATACAGAATTTGCAATGAAGTCCTACTGAATAAATAAATTTTTTGATGATCGTAAAAACCTATACTGTCATCTGACGTAGACCGTTATCTAAAAAATAGTAAACAAATTTAAATGGATTTTATCTTCTCTTAAATTTATATTCTTCTGCGTAGATCGGAACACCAATAACATTTCATAATTCAAACAGTAATTTTTAACTGAAGGTACATAAAGTAACATTAACATTTTGGGACATCCAGCCCACAAAGGCTGAAACAAAACGTCAGAATCAAAATTAAAATAAAAAAACCGCGATAAAATCCGTTTAAATAAGTTTTATTTCAAATAGTAATTTAATGATCAAGTAACGATATTTGTACCGATTACACACACTTAAGCGTGTAAACACGGAAACATAATATGTGTGCGCGGGAAATGTAAGCAGAATCGAATTATCCAGTATTTACGGGATTCAGCGGCGGATCGAATGGTGCGGAGCCGGGCAAACAGCCGAGGTGTTTCCTTGCTCAGCAAATTGGTTTTGTATTGTAGCTTCCCGAATTTGATGGGATCCGTACGGATATTTCGAGGTTCTTGTGTACAAGTTGTCATGCATCCGAAGATTGAAAGGCGATTGAAGATGTTTGTTTACACGATGGTACTTTACTGTAATGAGATTGTATACTTATACAGTCATATTTATAAGTGTAGTGAAATTTACCGTAGTAAAAAACTCCGTGATATAACCACTGACAGAAAAGGGGCGAAGTTTGGCAAAAGACGTATAACGTTTGTTATCAATTTTATTGCATAGCCCATTGGCATAGGCCGGAAAATGACCAAGTGGGTTACCTGATGGTAAGTGATCTCCACGGTAAATATACGCCCATAGTACTAGAAGAATCATTGTGGACCTTAAAGGAGAGGTATAATTAAGGGTTTGGGAAGGGGAGGGGGTGCATTTGGGTCTCTGGGTATCTCACTCACCGTACAAAACACAGCAACGAGTCGCTACTTTACGTCGGTTTTGAGTGTGACAGTGGTAACCTGGATGACTCGGCTCATTCTTTCTGTAGACAAAACTGTCTACCACGCTACATATGCAATACATACCTGTGTCGGGGTATCGCCTTTCTACATTTTTATCTTACCATGGCAAAGTGAGTAACTGCACCTTATAGATAGCACAGTACAATTCAAATATAGGTTGGGAGACGTTGCGTCTCTCTACTGTCAGCAGAATTACGACGGCTTTATATTACTGTCGACTCCGTAACGCGTCTAGCTAGACCAATATAGCCATGTCAATACCCATATAGTATTTTAAACGCTAACACGGGCTGTGCTCCGTTTCGTACCGGGAGCGCTTTCCTGATGGAATTAGAGTGTGCGCGGTGTCCGCCAGCTCCCGAGGGAAGCGGGCATTCGGAATTGCACGCCTGTAGGGTTGGTATATACTTGTCTGATAAAAATGGAGTGTTTAAAGAATTTTAGCTCATTATATAGCTTAACTTAGCATGGGTGCTGGGCATATTTTTTATTTGATTAACGATTAGCAAACATAATCGTGTTTGCACTATTAGTTCGAGCCGCTATTGAATCAAAGTTTAAACTCTGCCACCCCTGCCTGTGGTAAAACGCAATCGGCTAACTATTTACCCACTAGGCCGGTGTGATTGCAGCATCTGCTTTGAGTATCGGGATTCGTGAGTGATCCACGCTAACACCCGTGTATCTTGCAAGCCCTTTCATCGGCCAAATTGGAAAAAAGATTTGTCAAATAAAGCTTAGCTTTGCGCTGTTTTCGCGTATAGGATTGGGGATTAATGAAAAATTAGCATTTGATTTTTTCATTTCATTTGATTTGTGATGTGATTGGCTTGGAAGACTGTTGGCTCGTTAGTCAACGGTTTTGGCTTTTTCAGCCTCCGTCGCGCAGCGGGCGAGTAGCCGGTACGAAGCATGAGGCCGTGGGTTCGATTCCCGGATAGAAACAAATGTTTGTGTAATCCATAAATATTTTATTCGGCGTCTGGGTGTTGTGAGACCGAAAGTCTCTCGTAGTTCCTGATACTATTACTGTGGGGCCAGGACTACGTGTGTGACTGTTGGGTGTATTTATTATTATAAATTAAACTAACAATGCTTCTGAAATGCCCACGTTATATATCACACTAGTTTGTTCTTTAACTTCCATTCCCCAAACTATATAAATATTTGACGGTATCCATTCAATCAGCAAGATGGTGTGTTCGTCTGCCCCGTGCCCGCAGGCGGTGATCAATCAGGATCTTGCGGATTATACGGGCTGCTACACGAGACATTGTTAATCAAACTGCAGACATGTGGACTTGACGGTACTGAAAATGTATACCGATTTTCGATGGACGAAAAATCGAGACTAGGATTTTTTTAGTAAAAGAATTATCAATAAATAAAATAAAAAAGCCTTTATTTATTCTTAATAAATTACATAATATTAAACTACTTCCTAAGTTAATTTAAATCTAAGTCAAGAACCCCGGGTGGGTAAAGGTTTCCTCCAAAGATGCCTACTTTGAGCTGTTTGGCACTAATTCGGGGCATTTTTAAAATTTCAACTTCCCATCGTGTAAGCGATTTCCCTCTTCCTCTTTCTCTCTGTGGGCCTCCCCATAAGGTGCTTTTGAGGGTCCATCTTTGGTCCGTGAGCCTCGCTACGTGTCCTACCCATTTCTACTTCAGCTTTTGGACATAGCTTAAGGCATTTGTGTGTGCCTTTTGTTACTGTTCTTACCCTGATGTGACTAATCTTGTCTATTTTCTTAATCTTAAGCATGCTTCTCCCCATTCCTATTTTCTTTGTCTATTTCTATCGCTAAGCAACAGTGTGTAATTAATTAATTTTGTGTTGTAATTTTGTGTTGACTTTTGTTGTGAATTTACAAGTCTGGCATCCGTATGTCAAGCACGGTTAGAGGCGCGAGTTCATTACCTTGGTTTTTAACTTGTTGCCATATCGAGAGAATTATTAATATCGGTGCTTATATCAGTGCATAACGTTATTTTAGGTTTTTATCTCAGTATCCCTTAAAAATCTAAACCTAAGGTAACAACATTAATTAAAAAAAAATGATTTTATAACAAAGTAATTTGAACTGTCTAACAACTAGTAACTATGGTAACCTTGAAATTGGCCAATATGAACCTAGTTTAAAGTTAGAATGCGTTTTGTAATAACGTATATGTTATGTAATTATTTTAAAACGATCAAATACAACTTTCCCGTTGGAAATGGCGTGAAAAATGCAATATCCAGATTTGTTTCGTTTGTGGCAGGGCGGGGACACTTGACACAGGCCGTCGCTTGTCCCCACAGCGTCAGCGCGACGCGGCCCTTTCAAACTGTTTTGTTAAATTTTTAAGTGGTTTTAGAATAAAAGCTCGTTCCACCGCCGACGCGTCGCACAATACCAACTCATCTCGGTAATGTTTTTATTTTTTTTGCGTAATGTATGTGGAATGATGATGATTCGTTATTTCGTGCGCCGTCTGTGGTTGCTACTTTTTATGGAACCCTTTTGCACGTTTTGTGCCAGTGTCTCGAAATGTGTCTCATTTTTTAATTCGGTATTTTTTATTACGGTGTGAAAGCGTCATATATATTTTTTATTTTTGTCTACTGCATCTAATGGTATTTTGGTTGTTGGCGTGCATAGTTTGTGACCGTTTCGTGGTAATACCATTAACCATTTACAAATAAGTGCACTCGAGGTTTTGCTCCATAAAACTATTAGTTAATGGGATACATTTAAACTATCTTTTATGTCCGATTATGCATTTCTAAACACAAAAAGTTTTATCAACGTTGTTTTTTGCTTAGTGCAAGCGTCCCCATTTATGTTTTTTTATAGCATAGCTGGCAAACGAGCAAGTGGGTCACCTGATAGTAAATGATCTCCACCTTGATGTACGCCCACAATACCGGAAGAATCATGAGCGCGTTGTCGACTTTAAAGGAAAAGGATAATTAGGAATTGGGAAGGGGAGGGGGATTTGGGCCTCCGGATATCTCACTCACCATACGAAACGCAGCAGCAAGCCGTTACTTTACGTCGGTTTTCTGTGAGACAGTGGTAACGACCCGTAGAGCCAGCCCATTCATGCTGTAAACAAAACTGTCTACAGCTTGGCTCTACCACTCAAAGAATTAACTACCACTTAATATTGCTTACGTTTTGGATTCGTAAAAACACATATAAGTTACCCGGGATTAGAATTTGTGCCTGTAATGGCGATACGTTCACCCCCTATGTCATCATTGGACACATAAGCTCGGCGGCGGCAAAAAAAATCCGGATACAATGTTACAATACTACGCCCTTCATAAAACCGCCCCTGTAGTAATAAATAGGTAAGTTAATTTATAGTGTGTTCACACGCCATAACAGTGTTATTAACAGGAGTTTACAGAGGATGCTCATTGGGTAATGGGGATGAGAGATATCTGGGTATAAGGGCGGCAATATTTATTATCTTATATATAAAAATAAGTCGGGTTTTCCTTCCTGACGATATAACTCCAGAACGCACGAACCGATTTCCACGGTTTTGCATTCGTTGGAAAGGTCTCGGGCTCCGTGAGGTTTATAGCAACGAAAATCTAGGAAAAATTTCAATAGAAAAGCGGGAAAATAGGGAAAATCATTTTTTAAATACAGCGCCATCTCTGATACATAGCATGTACTACAAACCAATATTTTAAGTAGATGGCGTCGGTGCGTGACACATTGCTGACAGATGGCGCCACTGTTAGGCTACTTTTATCCCGGAAAATACAGATCACGCGGGCGGAGCCGCGCGGGACAGCTAGTTGGTGATAAAATTATTGAGTGTTCAAAGGAAGTGTCGTTTATAAAACTTTTCTGTTTGATATTTTCTTTCGTTATTAAAATTATTTAACTTGTTGTTAACGTCCCATGGAATGTCAAAGCAACATTTTCATTTCGTACGTTATTGCAAACTGGCACAATCTAGAACCAAGTAAATCCCGTTATTTCTACCACCACCGACAATTGATGTTTTTATTCACTTCACTTTGACCGTTGTCCGCGCTAGACCCAAGAGCAAAATTTGTAACAAAGTTAAAATTAAAGTTGATTTCGAGGAAATCTCTAGGTTTTGTCATTGCTACTTCTACAAAACCTTCATTTTGTCCACCCGAGACAAAACATTGGCGACCGTGACAGGACAGTCTGCAAATATTGGATACGAAGAAAAGTGCCCACGTCAACGGCTACTAGAGGTCAAAAGGACGTATCGTATATCGGACGACTAAGCCGGCCAGGTCGGTCAGCATGATAAGCTGAGTGGTAGAGCCATGCTGTAGACAGTTTTGTCTACAGCATGAATGGGCTGGCTCGACCGGGTCGTTACCACTGTCTCACAGTAAGCCGACGTAAAGTAACGGCTTGCTGCTGTTATTAATTATACATTGACGCCAGCCTCAAAACTTCGCTTCGTTTCTCCGATGATTGAGTCTTGGCCTCCCTCTGATAGTGTTTAATCCCTCAGTAGGAGATTGTTAATCACCAATCGCGACAGAACAAACAGCGGCCGGTGCTACGTTTCACACCGCTCGATATGCCGTGTAAACAAACGAACGAACGGACACAGTGCATGTAAATGCAGTAAGTACACTCTGTGGGTTGCAGCTACGTAAATTAACTTGTAACCAGCAATGGTTCACGTTTTTTAAAGGTTGTATCATTTGCTTTCAGTAATATTAAAATGTCAAAATCTGTAAATGTCTTCAACCATTTCTTGTTACATTAATTTAAAATTTAACGGACGGATGGTGGAATTAAAACTCCTTATGGAGTTCGAAAATGTTTCTAATTAGGGGTACTTAACAGTGATATACATTTTTTTTGTAATTCAGCAAACGGTAAACCTTTCCCCCAATGACTTGTATGACACCTTAAGGCACTGAGAAACTACCTAGTAAAACTGAGAACTTAAAAATAACGAAATAAGCATATGCAACACTGTTGCAAACCTCTTACAGTTTCATGCATCACTATTGCAAAATGCAAGATTATTAAAAGAAATACCACCTTTTTGTAAGCAAAAATAGAAAAAGACTTTCTTACTGTTTTTAAAAATAATTTCTTTTTTGAAAATATATTAACTTAATTTGTCCTACTGTCTACATACAACTACACCTTCTCTGGTATCCCGTGAATCCCGTACGGATGCACCGTCGTGCCGGGATGCGCGCGGCATTAACGCGGGACTGCGCGGCGCGTGCGTCACTAATCCCACTTGAGGGCGCGCGTGGGATTACAGAACACTGCAAAATTAATAGTTCTCCCCATCCCACAAAATAAATCCATCCATCCAGTGTAATCACACTGGATTACGTTTAGGATACATTCTTGTCTCCTGTTTTCTTTTCTCTTTTTAACATATTAAAATAATTATCGGTAGAGCATAGTCAAATTTAACATAACAATAGTTCGTATTGTCGACAGAATTGGGACTATCCGGAGGCCCAAATTCCTCTCCCCTTCTCAATTTGTCTATCCCCTTCTAAATCTCTTACTCAGGTATTATGGATTTTCATGGGCGGTGGAGATCACTTTTTATCAGGTGACCCACTTGCTGGTTTGCTGGTCTCTGCTTTAAAAAAATATTTTGGTTACCATAGTTACTAGTTGGTTGAAAAGTTAGGACACGTTTTGTAAAAATAGCGTAAATATTAAAACTATCTACACCTAAAGCACTTTTGACAGCCTCCGTGCGCAGCGGGCGAGTAGCCGGCTCTGAAGCGAGATGCCGGGGGTTCGATCCCCGCATCGTGACAAAAGTTTGTGTGATCCACAAATATTTGTTACGGGTCTGGGTGTTGTTAGACAGAAAGTCTCTCGTAGTAGTCCTGATACCCACGACACAAGACTCGTATCTTACTGTGGGTCAGGACTATGTGTGTGACTGTTGGGTGTATTTATTTATTAACTTTATACATGTGAATAGGTTCTAAAGGCCTGTAAACATGTGTACGTTATAAGGCCTTATCTATTCATTTGGTTCGCTTGTGGTCGGAGTGTATTCACACGCATGCAACTCTATCTTACTTCCGGCTTCACTGTACCGGAGATATTCATGTGTATACGCTTATCCAGAGGCTGCGGAGATTAAACTTGTATTGGTATCTCAGAGTCAGATTATTATTCACTCAACCATGAATACATAATAGTCAAGGTATCTCGTATGCGAGAGGCCGTCTGGATTGGTACCACCGCTTTGTCTATTTCAGTCACCAAGCAACAGTGTATAAGCACTCTTGTGTTTCGGTTTGAAGGACATTGTAGCCAGTGATATTACTGGGCATTGTGAGACTTAACATCTTATGTCTCGGGGTGACGAGCGCAGTTCAGTGCCATACAGTGCTTTGTAATTGAAAGTTCTGCGTGGTGTTGCTTCTGTTCATGGGCAGGCGTTGTGCTTACCCTCAATCGAGGACCTTGCTCGTCTCGTCACTCTATCAAATAATAAAAAAAAGATAAGTTTGAACCTGTTTTTTAGGATACTTAACCGACTGGATACCGAGCACAATACACTTGATGAAACATGTATAGTAGCGCTATTCCAGGGTTAAACGTATTATTTATTTAATTGAATGACGAAACGAGCAAGTCGCTCGCCTTCCTAATCCCTTCCCTTTAAAGTCGGCAATGCGCCTAAGATTCCTCTAGCATTTCCGCCTAAGATTCTTCTAGTACACCACATGGGCGGTGGAGATCACTTACCATCAGGTTATCCACTTGCTCGTTTGCCGGTTTATGCTATAAAAAAAACTTTTCTATTCTATATCGAATGGTTAGTGGCCAAGCTGGTGGCCTACTAGTCAGTTTTCAAGCAGTCCGAAGGCAAGACTTCGCTTAACAACTGCTGTCAGTTGATACCAGCCGGGACTAACTTGTTACTTGTCCTCCGATGCATGGAGGCGCTCAGTTGAAATACCACTAAGCGGTCAACCATAGATGACCGCGCTATGAGCGCGCCAAAGGTTGCTTAACTCTTTAATCGTTAAGCAATCAGTGAGTGCAACTAGCTCTTAACATCAAAATACTTTTTTATATAAGAGAAATCACTAAATGGTTGTACAATTTAACTGCTATGATACAAGCATCGGTGGTTCAGTGGTAGAATGCTCGCCTGCCACGCGGGCGGCCCGGGTTCGATTCCCGGCCGATGCATGTCTTTTTATTTTCGTAAATATATTTTTTTTGATATATAATTATGTCGTTGTGTTATAATAAATAGGTACACACACAAATTATTATTATATTTCTTATAAATTGACGCCTGTGGTTTTATAATAGCAATGTTATACGTTGTAACATTGCTGTATTAGATTGATTAGAATAAATTCACGCCAAAAATACATTACCTTCGTGTTGAATGCCTTGCCGGCATAACAATTCTAGACATGGGCCTCCTCTATGGAACGAGAGGGGTTAGGCCTTAGTCAACCATGCTGGACTAATACCGAAACATATTCTGCCTCGGTGGCAGAGTTGTATTACGTACGCGGTACGACTGCTGAACTGAGGTCTCGGGTTCAATCCCAGGGTCGGGTAAGGTGATATTGGGTTTTTCTAGTACGAAATGCTCAGTAAAAGCTGGGAGCCTGGAATTGTAACCGGTATGACGATAAGCTCTGTGCTAGGGGATAACATCATGGGACGGAAATGGGGGATTACAGACGTGAGTGGGTATGGATGTATAAATAAATAAATACACCCAACAGTCACATACATAGTCCTGACCCCACACTAAGATACGAGTCTTGTGTCGTGGGTATCAGGAACTACGAGAGACTTTCGGTCTCACAACACCCAGACCCCGAGATAAATATTTGTGGATCACAGAAATGTTTGTCTCGGTGCGGGGATCGAACCCGCGGCCTCTCGTTTCACAGCCGGCTACTCGCCCGCTGCGCCACGGAGGCTGTCATATGTATGTTAGATACATTTTATAGAACTAAAGTATTTACATAGAAGGATCTTATTACTTTACACCACAAAATCATTACAACAAAATGCAATTATTCCATGATTAACGTTCGGAAACCTTACGAGTATTGGAGGAGGCGAGGCGCAAGGCACGAGGCAGTAAGTGGCGTTTAATTAAAAATGTGTCAGCGCGCCTCGCCTTGCCTCGCCGTAGGGATCGCCTTATTGGGAAAATGCGGTTTCTTTACATTGGTATTAACACTGAAAATTCCTGAAAGACATGTTATGCAATTAATGCTTTTAATTTGAATTTTAAAAATAATTGAAGATTAAAAACAGATCTAACAGTCGCAGATAGTCTTGGTCCTTACACTCTACGATAACCTGTTCTACCTTCTTCCCTCTTCGGAGTGTAATGAAGCATTTATATGTATACGTCGTCATGATTCTGGTGACTAACGATAAACTCATTGTTTGTTGTTTTTTTGGACTGCAATGCGCTTATCAGGTTTAGTGCAGTCACATTGCCATGCTCGGATAAAAAAAAATGTCAGGTATTAGGAACTAAGAGGTACTTAAGATCCCACAGCACTCAGTCACGACAATCAAAAAAATAATGTTATTTGTAAATGGTATAGCCATGCTGCAGACAGTGTTGTCTACAGCATGAATGGGTCGACTCTACCAAGTAAGTACTATTGTTTCACAGAGAAACGCCGTGACGTCGCAGCTTCTTGTCGCTTTCGTATGTTGAGGGAGATGTCTGACCCAAACTTACCCAGTCTCCATTAATTTCCTTGAAGGTCGGCAACGTATTCGTGATTCTTTTGATACTATGGTTGTTTATAAGCGATGGAGATCACTTACCCTTAATCCACACGGCCGATTTTCGGTCTCTGCCATATTAAATAAATAATAAGACACCCGAAAACAACAATATCTTTAAAAAATTCAAAGCATTTGTAAAATAACCTATCTTGTAAAAACCCATGTTGCCAATTATAAAAAACAAATTACTTTTAACCGGCGGAACAGATTTTCTTCAAACGTAATGGACAGGAAGCCCTCGGGTAGCTGATCCACTTGACTACTATCAAGCATTTTCCGTGAGTAGCTTCGTTTCGATGAGACGACCAACTATTCCCTATGCGAAAATTCTCTATTGTGGTAGCTAACAGAGGTAGCAAGGATAGAATATTTCGATTTGATGATACTCAAAAAATTATTATTTTATTTGTAGGACAATATGACAGTTAAATTATATAAATATTAACTAAGTAAATACAAAAAAATCAGCTGGTTAGTAATCATTCTTATGACCTCGTTATCGATACCTATTGGAAGCCCCTCCTTCCAATAGGTATGATTACTAACCAGTAGTCAAGTGGATCAGCTACCCGAGGGCTCCCTGTCTATAACTAAGAAAAAACGTCAAACAAAAATTTCATTCGGTCCATATATAGGTGGGATCGAATGTGTAATAGAATAATAGATAAAGTAAACATGATTGATTGAACATATTAAATGGATAGGAAAGAACGAGGGATTGAACGGAAGTACAATTGAAAAAGAGGTGGCCGTTGAAATGAACGCATCTCACGAAAACTTTTATTGTGATCAGTTCTAAAATATAATAATTATAATTCAAAACATTATATTTTATCTCCGAACCCTACATATACACACAAAAATCACTCCGCTTTTTTAGGGATTAAAATTCTTTATCTAAAATACCGAAGATTTCCAAGGCTAAAATATAACTTAGATATGATAGCGACACTTATACATAAGTAGAAGAGGTTTAAAGGACGGTATCGCGCCGCCCTCCTTCATTCGCCGCCCGCAAGCAGAGGCACCCGCCCGCCCATCGCGATGGTATACCGCTATACTATTGTAACTTACCGAGTTTTGTTACGAAGTGATAGACTACAATAATGATAAAAATAGCTTTATAACGTAATAAAATGTAAGTTAGAATTAACCGTTATAACAATCGTTAATGTTAGATTGTTTTGTTTATGTTGTATCAGTGATACTGAATTAAACCTTAATGACATGTAGACAGAGGTGGTTTTGCAGTAGTCATATAATCATAACAAAGGTAAAATTGATATCATGTGAACAACTTTGAAGAAAGTCGCAGTTGGCGTTTTGAAGGTAATTTTTAGTAAATATAGCATAGTTTTATTTCTCGTCACTTAGTCACCATATCCCTGGATATTTTTCGATCCTGGAATAAACAGTTTGTGATAAAATTACTTTTGTAATCTTGAAATGGACTTCAAATTTCTATGAACCAAAAGTCTCAATATTTACAAAAAATATTGCACATTTGTTTTCACTTTTACTTCAGAAATAAACTTTGTTATTTATTTGTTCTCTTATTGAGGACACGATTCTGAAATATTTTATTATATTAGCAATAATCTTCATTCTTGACTGGATTTGTAGATTTATTTATATGAATAAGATCAAGACGTAACATGAACTTCAGATTTATTATAGGTACTATTTACCTAATTAACTTTACCCTATTTTATTCATTTCCGCCGATATTCATACTCAAAATATCAAATCTACTAATTCAAATAACTGTTTAAACACAGACTAATAAATCTTTCAACATGATTTTACAAAATCAACAGCCTAAAAATCTATTGTGTCTACTCCGTTTATTATTCATAGCGAAATGATATTTCGGTTGTGAACATTTGACATTTCCCGCTCAAATATCACTCGAATTTAGATGAATTACAAAACTACTGTTTATTTTCAACTCAAATAAATATGGAATTCTATATTAGAACAATTATCAGTTTCATTTCATATTTTATTTATCGCAGACCCTTCGATTTGTTTCTTCTCTCCTCGGAGTGTGGAGAAGCATTTATAAAGGCCGACATGATTCTGGTGACCACCGATAAACTTATTGTTTGTCGGTGGTCGCTGGTTTTTTTGGGTTGCACTGACGGCACCGTCGGATGTAGTGCAGTCACTTTGCCGTGCTCGGAAAAAAGAAACATAATTAAGGTAACGCAAATATTACATAAAATCATCATATACTGTGCTCGGATAAAAAAACACATAATCATCACACCTACCAAAGCATTAAATAATGTATTAATCAAATGCTTAGTATACACAGCGACGCGGCGCGTAGTCGCGTATTGTGGCGTATAGCGTATTGCGATGAATTTTAATTAACCGTGTCGCTACGTTCCGATACGCTGAATTATTGCTTCGAGCGTAACCGCCGACCACGGCTCAGCGCCAATATTACAGCGTGCTTACGTTTTTGAATTTATAACTCCGGTGTTTGTACTAAAACATCTGGGAAATGGGGTTTTAAAGAGCCACTTTAATTATAATAATTATTTAGACACTTGGGGGAATACTGTTGCAAAATTAAACTAAAGATAATTTGCAATGGATGTGGTAATACAAACCATTTTTTACGAAATAATATTTAAATTCGTAAATGCATTTTATAAAGTTCCAATGAGTTATTTTAAAGTTAAATATACTGAACTGAACAAGTAACATTTGATAGAACTGAACACTGAACAAGTTTTATAGTAATAGTATCAAATGAAATTCTTGCCGGCCTATGCTATAAAAAAATACAAATACCTAACTTACAGTTACAGCTCAAACTAATATAATGTATACGTTGCAGCATTCTAATAATTTTCTATTCAAATTATAGCCTGAGCCTTTATTCATAGGTCTCAAATTAAATTAATTACAAGATAAGTTAATGTCAAGAGTAGCGAATTATGACATTGAGAACCACTCTACAGTAGACGGCCATTCAAAACATGATAGATTGCATATGAAACAACTAATGATAGTAGTCAATTAAATGTCAACTTGCATAAAATTAAAATAGTTTCAAGATAGCGAGAATTTATGACCGTACATTAATTAACTAAATTGAAAACGTGACACCCTATTAAAACCATTAAATAATTAGTTTAACTGATATGATAGTAGCGATGGTGATAAGGAGTGGAAAATACTACAAATTATAGGTAATTCTAATATGGTATTTGCTACTTTTTATTTATGCTTCCTACTATATTACTATTAGAAATGTGAATGTATTAGTGGGGGGTTTTGAATTTTAACGTTTGCTAAACAAACGGCTAAACAGATAAACCATGACCTGAGTTAGACCATTGCCTATATTTTAGACATTCACACGGATGGACAGACAAAAGCAAAAGTGCCTCAAATATTTGTTTACTGGTTTTGTCGACCTTAAAGGAAACAGATAATTAAAGGGTTCGGAAAGGGAAGGGCATTTGAGCCTCCAGATATCTCATTCAACGCAGCGGCATGCCGTTACTTTGCGTCGGTTTTCTTCGATGCAGTGATAACTACCTTGTTCATACTGTAGACAGAACTATCTACGACGTGGCTCTACCACTCATAAATTCTGACAGCCAATGTGGCGCAGTAGCCAGCTACGAAGCGAGAGACCGTGGTTTCGATTCCCACACCCAGACAATTTTTTTTGTGATCTACACATATTAGTTTCGGGTCTGGGTGTTGTGGGACCGCAATCCCCTCGTAGCTTCTAATACCCACGATACAGGTTAACTTAGTGTGGGCTCAGGGATATATTTGTGACTGTTGGGTGCATTATTATTATTATTCTCAAGTTACCGTCAAAGTGAGCTTTATTACACACAATTAGCTTCGAAAAATGAGAGATATGATATGCATTGGTGGTTAGGGTTAAAGGCGGTACTTATAGTATTATATTGGTAGTTTGATCCCGTTTTAATTTACCAATCTTCCTATTTTTGCATAGATTATATTTTGTTTTTTATAACTTATTTAATTTTTTCATTTATTTTATTAATAAATCACCCGTATTTCATTCCATTTGTATTCGTTGGATTCACATTTGATCATTGTTAACAGACCGTGATCCGTTAACAAAGATATTTCACGTATCGACGTATGCAATACGAAGCGTATTGGTATTCACGGTACGCGCGTATTGTAATCAGCGGCCGGCGTACTCTCGTTCAAGTGGAAACTCACCCTACATCCATTTGTTATGTCCTATGGATGCAATTGCGTTTGCTTTTTTCCAAATAAAGAATGATTAGATTATTTTGAAACGCAAAAAAAGAAATAACGTTTTCAAGCTTGAAACTTCTACATTTCTGCCGCCAAGCAACACAACAACAGTGTGTAAGCACTGTTGTGTATCGGCTTGAAGGTAGGAAGCCAGTGAAATTACTGACCATTATGAGACTTAACATCTTATGTCTCAGGGTGACGAGCGCAATTCTGTGCTATTCAGGTCTTTGTAATTCAAAGTTCTGTGTGGTGTTGCATCTGTTTATGGGCTTTGCTCGTCTCGTCATTCAATCAAATAAAAATAGTAAAAAAATAATCATGACAAGATATTGGTACATATATAATCCCAGCTAAACTTATCCACTATACACATGTATCGGAAACTTTTTCAAAGCCAAACGGAATAACAAGCCTCGAACTTAGTTGGAATTGGGATTCGTGGCGCGGGCCAATCACGGGGCATTGTGGCAGCCCTCGCAATTAAATTAGCTTGCCTGCGCCCGGACGTACGCTGAATATGTAACTGGTCACACTGGTGAGGGAATAGCGGCATCAGCGAAAAAATACTAGGGTAGGGTTGTCAGAGTTTATTAAAATCAGAACTATAGTTGACTTTGTCGAGGTCGAGGGAATAGTGATGGATTTCTGACTTTTGTCACGTAAGCGGGTTGGTCCAGTGGCTCTCATATAACTATTAGGGTTCCACTTTACTGCGACCGGTATATAAGGACACGCCAGCATCCCTAAAAAGATACGTAGAGGTGTCATAGGTGATATACGATGAGATAGGTGGCACATTTGTCGCCACATCGGGCTCACATTTTAACACCAGCCAATTCATATGCATTTTTTTAAATCGAAAACACAAATTATGATATTTGTTTTTGGAACGTAGTTCCTTATCGCGCGTTGCGAAAGGGGGCTAGACGGAAAAAATTGGTACGAAAAGTTGGCACGACATAATTCTCCGACCAAGAATAAATATAATATTAATTTGATATCTAGCACACAAAGTTAAAGTCGAAATTCCGTTAATAAAAGTAAAACTTATGACATATGGAAATGTAGACGTGGTTTGAAATTTGAATTTTTGATTATCGAACACGGCGCGGCGGTCCACCGTTTAGGCTGCGTTTAGACGACGCGAAAAATTTCGTGCGGCCGTTTACACGATCGCGCAGTCGCCGCGTGGTTGGAGCGTTGCGAAGTATTAAACATTATGGCTTAGTCAATAGAGTTTACATTAGCTTTTCGAGTGATTCGAGCGCGGCGGCCGCGCGGCCGCCGCGCGGCCACAACGCGGTGGGATTCCTTGTCATATAAATGCGCCCTTAGTAGCCAGTCACCAAATTACCTATCATAAAATATTTGAATGTTGGCTGCTTCCAGATTATACAGTGTCTAATATATAGTCTACGGGATGACTGTTTAATATTACGACTCACATCGAATGTTCTGGAACTCTCTAGAACGTTCGGTGTGACGTCACGTAGACTGTAAGACCGGCCGGTGCTCGCCGATTTACGGGCTGGGCGACGTAGCAGCCGGTGTGCTCCCTTCGGACCCTCCGTCCCCCCCGAGATCGAGATCATTTTAGTCAAGCCCGAGAGGTGGTCAAGCGCGAGCAGTCCATCGATCAACGGAAGGTTCGAGAGAAATCGAGAACCTTCCGGGTGACGTCACGCGCGCCGATTGACCAGCCAACGCTAGCCGACCTCCCTGGAGCTTCGAGAATTATGGAAGTACCAGGTGTTCAAACCCGTTCCCCCTACCCCCACCCAATTTGTCCTCACCCCCCCTCGGCCTAAATCGGTAATTTTTGAGGCTAGAGGGTCGTGCGACGGCTTGTCGCAATCGGCTTATTGAGCCCGACACTTTGGCCCCAATAAAAATAAATTTCGACCCCCCAGTAAGAAAGATCTGTAAAAATATCTCTAAAAATTCAAATATCTCAGAAACTACAATAGATAGACAAATAAAATTTTATTAAAATTCCTTCACTAATTAATCGAAAGGAACTTCGTTCCATCCGGGTGTCCCTTGACACCTCTCAAGTTTTTTTTTCTACCTGGCATTATCCCAGCTTAGTGCCAGGATTCGCCATTCTACTAAGACGCCTCTTCTTTGCCCAATCTTGACCTCCGTAGTCAGACCATTTGTCTGTCTCTATTCGGTCAGGCCAATGTTTTTTATATTTATCCGGGTACTGTGCGTAGTCTTCACATTTTAACACCTTGCCAGGATACCAATTAGCCTGAGTGCCTGCTGCTACTGTAGATCAATGAGGCAATTACTATTTAAAACAAGTTAACAATTAACAACAAACAAAAGCATAACCTCACTTTAACAAGAGCATACAACTTTAAATCACCTCATAAACAATTATTTACTTTAACTATATTACACAGTTAAACTAACTCTTTATTAGTTTCTAACAGCTACTTAAACCGAACACGCGAGCCAGTAAAACGTATCATAACGTACGGTAACCAAACCAGACACCTAATAAATTCCTTATTTGCTCTTAAACACTACTATAAAATTAGTATATTTTTCTTTAATGGTGATGAGTATCTTTGTGGGCTGGCAACATTAACACAGCTAAGTTACGAAAAAAGTTTTTTTTTATAGCAATGGCCAGTTAACGAAAAAGTGGCTCGTTGATAGTATATGATCTTCACAGCCCATGGACGCCCATAATACTAGAAGAATCATGGACGTAATGCCAACTTTAAAGGAAACGGATAATTAAAGAATTGGTAATGAAAGCAGAACTTGGGCCTCCGACTATCGAACTTACTGCACGAAACGCAAACCGCTGCTATCACTGTTGGTGCTAATACACAAACATCCGCCTTTTAATCCGAATTAATCTTCCCATATTTTCTTATTTATCGTTACAAAAAGGTTTAAAAGAATAACAATGAAAAATAACAGTAACTCCTCCGTTTAAAAGATAATAAAAGAGAAAGTCATACACGGGTATTGAACTATACAGGAATATAAAAATGAATTTTGCTGTACCGCCGGAGCATATGCGCTTTCCCCAGATCACTTAAATTTATTCAAACAAAATTAAGCTTTATTACATGAGCGATAAAGGCTATTTTTGTGATAAAATGGTTGTGGTTTTGCATGTCAGTGTATGATAAATTGGCAGGGTGAAGGCAGATGTTTGCGACGGCTCGCATCCATACGGATCCGGTGATGGATGATGGAATATCATTCGATTATATTTGTTAAGTGGATTGGATTAATATATTCTAGATATACAGCTGCTCTCGATAAACATTGATATTCTGACTGAAAAGAAAACAAAATCAAGAGAGAATATCGAATTGGTAGATGGCGAATACATTCAAAATGATTGTCAGCACTTCTTTGATGAACTATTGAACGGAAACTGTTGTAAGTTTGTCAGACCTATTTGGGAACATATAAAGTATTCTATGAACAGAAGTCAGGGCATTTTCGTCGAAGTTAAAATACTTCTTTATAACATAGGTAAGTCGGTCACTTGATGGTGAGTGATCCCCACCTCCACTGCGTGTCCCCAATACCAGAAGTATCATGGACACGTTGATATATTAACGGAAAAGGATATTGATCCGACCGGTACGAAATGCAGCAGCAATCCGCTACTTTACGTCGGTTTTCTGAGACAGTGGTAACAACCCGATCGAGCCAGTCCATTCATGTTATAAACAAAACTGTTTATAGTATGGTTCTAGTACTAGTAGATTCATCAATTGAAATAAACAATTTATCTGAAATGATCCTCCATTAGTTTATAGCGAGTACGTCGCGGGGGCGGTGAAGGGGTGTCGGGGAAACATGCCACGGTTTCACTTTTTTCCACTCGGGGTTGAATAAGGCCGCGTGTGAATAATTTGAGTGGGCTTTGGCCTTTCTGCGGCGCTTTTATAATATCTCGCTAAACTTCTGATGGAGTTTCAGTTTAGCGCGTCTTTTCATTGGTTTCAATTGAGGTTTTTTGTCAAGAAAAATTTGAGAGTAAGGCTTGGACGATTTGATGGACGGTTGACGTGACCAATGTGTAACGGTTAACCTGATTATAGTTGATATATTTTCATGTTTCCTCGCTTTTACACTAGCGAGCTTGGAATGGATCAGTCCAGTGCGAGTTTTTTTCGCTATCGTCACATTAGTTATATCCGAGAAATATGAAAAACCCGAACTACGGCCACTGTAGTACATACCCCGAATAGAATATAACTCGGGAATAGGTTAATACTCTCGTAGCCGTCCTTCACAGCGTAATTTCCGCTCAGCTATCTACTAAATTAACTTTTTGAGAAGCCATTGTTCACGTAATCTTTCAATAAGATGAAAAAATCATCTGTCGACGTGACGGAGATTTTATCAATATTTACACTTCGAAGGTATTGGTATTTGTAACTGACTTCAAAAAAGAGGTTCTCAAGTTGACATGAATTATTTTTTGTTTTGTTTTTTATGTAACTACATGTATACCAATTATGGATTGATTTTTTGGAAAAAAATATTCTATAATATTTAGCTACGATAAAATCTTCGAAATTCTTATAGAGATTCTGAATGTACAAGTTACCTTATAATGGTCTTTTTTATCTTTGAAGCAAACGTCAATTAACAATTACTATACACGTACCAGATACTGTCTACACCACATATACTCTAAGATCCCGGGGAACATCGACTTAAACACATATCAATACGGTTGCCTAAAAATATGGTTAAGTATATGTTTTATTAATTAAAAAAAAAAGATATTATTTCACTGACTTGCTCACCAAATAAATGAACCTTCAATGAAAACCTACAATGTATACCACCTGCAAAAGCTAGGAGCTAGATGAGCGCAATGACCACTTTTGAATTACCTGTTTGCACACGGCAACCAGGTTGCAGTGGCCAAAAAAGGTAGGCAACCAATTTCTTGCAGGTAGTATACACTGTACACTTTTCATTGAAGGTTCATTTTTTTTGGTAAGCAAGTCAGGGAAATTAAAAGATTTTTTTTTTATGTTAATCATATCCTCGACTATATTTTTTTAGGCAACCCTATTGGTATGTGTTCAGCAACACATTTTTCACCCTAAAATGTTATTTTGATCCGGTAAACAAATGGGTGAAGGTCAATGTTCCCCGAGATCTTATACTAATAGTCTAAGTCTTGATTAAACCTACCACTCTGTATACTAAGCATGTAACACGTAAGATAGCAACAAGAAGGTCGTATGTACATAATTTATATTTTCATACGCTAAGCGACATCCAAGTATTCAACGCGGTGGAATTTTAGAGGTTTCCGAACAGAATTTATCCGAGAAGCTAGCTTAGGAATGAAAAATGGCGTGTCACAATTAAGATCGTTGTAGGCTGATGCTGAGACACGTGTGAAAGGGGTTCATCTAGGCTTCAAACAAGTGAAGAAAACATATTGCTTTAAGTATTCATTTCTCATGAAGATACTAGCATTTTTTTATGCTCGTTTGCCAGCCATGGCCATGGTACTTTTTATTTTTTTAGCACAGGTCGGCAAACGAGTAAGTGGATCACCTGATGGTAAGTGATCTCCACCGCCCATGTACGCCCACCACCAGAAGAATCATGGGCGCGTTGCCGACCTTAAAGGAAAGGGATAATTAAGGATTGGGAAAAGGAGGGGATTTGGGCTTCCGGATATCTCACTCATTGTACGAAACGCAGCACCAAGCCGCTACTTTGCGTCGGTTTTCTGTGAGACAGTGGTAACGACCCAGTTGAGCCAGCCCATTCATGCTGTAGACAAAACTGTCTACAGCGTGGCTACCACTCAACTATATAAAAGTATTATATCTGTTAAAGGCATTGATATATACAAATAAATGTACCCAATAGTCACATACATAATTGTCACCCCACCACACTAGGTCCATCTGTTTCGGTTCGGTGTATCGGTTCATGTGTAAGATATTGAATTCCGAGGGACTTGCGGTCCCACATCAGCCAGACCCGAAAAAAATAAAAGCGAGGCTTAAAAAAAGTTTTTTTCAAATGGTAGGCAGTGGCTTGGCTGTATCCCGACATGGTTCATGGACAGCGATGACCGTACACAATCAGGCGGGTCGAGGTCGACCACTCATCTGACTATCTGGTCAATAAAAACATCGTTACTAATTATTGTCCCCACATTCCTTTTTGTTAGAAAAACATATTTTAAATTGGTTTATTACTAAAATCTTTACATAATTAAATGTATCTTTTACTAGTGTATGCTGGTACTATTAAAATTTGCGATAATTTGGAGTTTGGTAGAGTAATTTCCTCGTTGATTTCCTGAGTCGATAAGTGTGGTTTAAACTGCTGATTAGTTTAAACTTGTTACAAACGTATGGTTCTACTCCAACGGCGGTTTTGTAAATAATTGTATATATCTGGGTTCTCCAGAGCTATGTAGTTCGATATAGGAGTATTGAGAGCCTATTTCACCAGTTTCTGATAATATATATTGGACAGATAAATTGCTGGATAAATCTGTCTGATCGATAGCTCTGTCTAGTTTGCTAGTGACTTGTACACTTAATTGGGCACTTTGAGTATAAATTAGAAATCTGTTGTCTATGTGTCAATTGTTAATATGTGGATATGCTGCCACTTCATCAGTAACTAGTGAAATAGGCCCTCAAACAATCTTCTTACACCTGCCCTTTTTTTCTAACAGTGCGGTTGATGCAACATGCTTATTTCTACACACGTTACAGATTAATTTGTTGGCTTTTAAAGTTAGGTGGCTTTTACGATCGGTCGCCTACCTGGCGTCAACCCCTCAGGGGAAGAAACCAGCCGAAACAAATATTTGTAAATCACACAAACATTCGTCTCGGTGCGGGAATCGAACCCGTGGTCTCTCGCTTCACAGCCCTAAAATAATAATCTAGATAACACAATAATTCCGGATATCAAAATAAAAACATAAACCTCGTTTGGCTTTGCCGTCTTGGATGAAAAAAACAACAAAAAGAATATTATTTATTCGTTTCTTTTAGATAATTTAGTACAAGCTTATAATTCTGAACACATAGAAACAACAATAAATAGCACAATGGCCGACGTCACGGTTGATCGCTTATCAGTTGCTAAAAGAAAAACGTCCAATTCAGAGTTCGTTGACTCAAGGCCGTCGACATTTGTTACCATTTAATACAGAATCACAATTGATTCCTGGAATAATAAGTTCAAAAGGAAAAGATAAGAAAGGATGTCCGAATGTACCCTTAATAAAATGTCCGACTCTCGAGATAATGGGGACATTTGGCAGCGTAATGATTTACATATTTTTTTATTATAAGTCCTTAGAGCTACTCTAATCTAAGAAGACACGTTTCGTCATTCCCTTTCAGCACTCAGTTTTGTTTTTTACAGCTGATTGTATTTCAGGTTATACTTCTACTTTTTACTACTTTTAACTCCAGACCTGCATCCTTGAGAAGTTCTCTATATGAATTTCGAAGGTATGTGAAGTCTGCCAACCCGCATTAGGCCAGCTTATTGGACTAAGGCCTAACCCCTCTCATTCGGTAGAAGCAGTACTGGGATTGTAATACAGAGCTAGTATTATTATTAACTCCCGACAAAAGAAGGGTTTTCCAAGTCTGATCCTCTTGTTTATCTGTGCCTGTGAGTGCGTGCGTGAAGAATGTAGCGATTTGAATATGGGTTTTGTGGAAGTTCGTTTAAGAGAGATGATTCTTAGCCATGTTTGAATAATCTGTTTAGTCAATGACAGTCTTCGTAAAGTACTGTACGAGTAGCCAGCTGTGAAGCGTTCAGTTCAATTCTCGCGCTGAGACAAATGTTTGTCTGATCCACAAATATTTATATGCGTCTGGGTGTTTTGGGACCGCAAGTCCCTCGTAGTTTCTGATACCCATGATACAGGTTAAACTAGCGTGGGGTCAGGACTATGTGTTTAACTACTGGGTGTATTTATTATTTATTTATTAAATACCTAGATAAGTTACGCGGGAGCGCCCGGAGGTTTTTTAAAAAAAGACAAGTCTTCACAATGAAGCTTTATTACGAACTGAATTACAATTGACAAATTTCCTTATTTATACCTGTTCATCTGTTGACAATGAATGCTTAGATCTACGCATTATGATCATAACAAGATCACCGTCTAGACGCTAGGCTAGCACTTTTTATAGTCAACATAATTTGATATTAAGAGCTTTAGACAAAACAAGAATATCATATTACAAATAGATAGAATTACATCTGAGTACCTGTGTCAGCAATTGTAATGTCCTTCTTATAGTAAATAAGGTTACATCACATTAGCATGCGGTTATAATGTCATGAGCAGGAGCGGGGTGCATAACTCCTCCCCCCAAAGCTTCGAAATTATCAGAGGGATGTATATTTCTCTGATTATTTCGACACACAATATATTTTAAAAAGTTATACTTATACGCTATACACACAAAAAGGAACAGAAATATGATTACATATAATAACAGAGTAGCTGCGCTAACACTTTTCACAAAAATGCCTTTTTCACGAATTTCCACTTCACTTTCACTGTTCTTCAACAATTCATTTAGATTCTGTAGATTTTTCAACTCGGCAGCATCCAAATTTATTGGTTTCCATCCTGTTTGTGGCTCTATAGTCGTTACTTCTGGAAGATCAATATTTGGTAGTTTTCTGAAGTCCATTGTGCTTATTCCCGCATAGTGGGATTTCAGGGTAACGTTGTCTATTTTGGCGTCACAGTGATCGTCAAGTGTGAGGAGGTAAGTCCCTTTTATGCTTTCTTTTGTCATTTCATTATGACAGCTTTTTGTAAATATAGTTTCCGCTTTGCTGTAGAGAATCCATCTTTGTTTCTCTATTGGCTCTATTTTTATAGAGTTTATTTCAACTGGTATGGGTTGACAAGAACTGGTGTTGTGCGAAAATTTCATCAATGATGTTATAAATGTGTCTTCTAATGGTAATTGAGTTTCATCTTCATAACACAGGAACGTCGCGTCATAGAGTTCGCTGCACGGCTGGGAGAGCGAGACCATATTTGACCCTCTTACTAGGAGGTAGGGATATTTTGGGATTATGATAATTGTTTTACCAAAGGAATTGGTGATGGGTATTGGAATGATTTTGTAATAAATGTATATTTCATCTTTAATTATAGGTATGTCCAAAATGAATGTTATTTGACTTCCTTTTGAATAAACTTTTATTTTAATACATAATTCTAACTTAATTAAATTATCATAGTTTACTGGGTAAATGAGTTTATTAGATTTCTCTATTTCTTTTAACAAAATTAATAATTCGTCAGAATTTAAAAGTGACTGGTGTAAAGTTTTTAATTTACTAAAAGTAATACAAGTTTCAATCTCTTCCAACCGAATGTACAATAATTGGAAATTGTGCAAAAATAAATTATAAATATTAATACATAAAGTTATGAATTGTTATATTAACATTACTCTGGTTTATTAATTTTCTCATTTCCCATAATTATTTATCTATGTTAATAAAATTATTGGTTGTTGAATTATTTATTTTCAAAAGTGATTCAGACATTTCCGATATCAAAGTTTATCAAAATTTTTCAATTGTAGAGTTCATAATAGAATTTATTTGGAGCTTAATATTAAGTAATTGATGGTTAGGTGTACTATTCTTAAAATATTTTCCAACATGATCATTTAAATTAGGATATCTATTAATATTAATTTCTAATTCCTCTTTTGTGATACCTAAATCTAAAGTCTTAATTATAGTCCATTATGATAACTTACTTATCTATCATCATTACTTATCTATGTCTTAACTATCCTTTAAAGTTGAAGGGTGTAACTCGTGATCAGCAGCACGAGCTCCAGGAGGTACCTGTGAAGGTCGTTTTACGTCCTTAGTAGGTACAGTTGAATCCTTTTTTTTTTTTCTTTTGAAATAACGTTTATTTCTGTTAATGTGACCAGTGGCTGTAGGTTTTCGAAAGCGAGGTTTATTTTCACTTCGCTTCATGTTTACAGCTTCATCACGAATAGGAATATCGTTAGTGTCAATATCGTCAGCAGAGTGAACTGTTTCCGGTAATGAACTAGCTGTTATTATACTAGATGAGGGAGAATGAACTGAAAAATTCATAGTATCTTCCGAAATTGAAGGAGCAGATAATGTTTCAGATGAGTCTGATATCACGATTGTGTTTTCAGATTCATCTGTATTAACTTCCATTGATGTATTACCGCTTTTATTGGAAAGAGCATCCAATGTTATATTTGTAAGAGCATCTGCATCACTATTATTTATGCTGGTGGGTATTTGGATGCATGGTTCAGTTCGGGGTTCTAAGGTAATTTCGTGTTCCTGTAAACGTTCACTGCCATCATCAGTGAGTTTTATACTTTCAGTATAAAAAATTTCGCAATCATTTTGTCCATTATTATCGGAAAAATTTACATTTGGGAAATCACTGTACTGTTCATCAGAGTCTTGTATAATCTCAGCATCGCTATCACAATAAAACAAATTGTTATAATCATTATCAGATTCTTGCGTGATTATATTTTGTCTAAGAGGATGGGCAGTACGCCTAAAAATATCAGTATCTTGTACATTATATTGAGGTTGGCTTTGAGGTGGAATCGTGATCATAGTGTGTCTAAGGGGACGGGCAGTACGCATAGATACATCAGTATCTTGAACATTACGTTGAGGTTCGCTTTGAGTTGGAATACCAAACGTAAACTGTTGGTTTGGTGCATTGTTAAATGGTCTCATTTGAGTATTATTAAATTGTGGCCTATATCCCTGTTGGGGCACTATGCCAAACTTAAAATTGTTTTGGGGATAGTTGACATTTGGTCTAAACCCTTGTTGATTCGGTAAACCAAATTTAAAATTGCTTTGGGGCTGTGGATAATTCGGTTTGAAATTAAAGCCCTGATTTGGAAGACCAAATTTAAATCCATTTGAATTAACAGGCCTGAAATTATTGGATAATTGATTTGGCATTCCAAATTTAAATTGTTGATTTAAATTATTTAAAGGGTTTGGTCTAAATGTCGGCTGGAAATGAGCTTTATTCATATCTGAATTAGTAGAGTTAGGTGGGTAAGAATGCTGAGGTGGTTTTACAGCACCTCTATTTTTATTTTTCGCATTGTATTGCATTTGGAAGTTTACTTCTTCCATTACAACACTAAGTGCGCTTTCAAGACTTGTGCAATCTTTCAATCTTACAATTCGAATTAAATCTTCTGTAAGGTTGTACATGAACACGTTCAGAGACAAATTATTATAAATTATCATTTTTGCTGCTTTAATATTTTCATCTAATAATAAGTTTATCTTAGAAAGAAGAGCGCTGCGTATTTGTTGGATGCGATTGCAAAATTGCAAGTAACTTTCGCCAGAATTGATTTTTAAATTTTCTAATTCAATAGCTACGCACTCTTCAGATCTAGGATCTCCAAAATGTTGGATAAGAACAGATCTGAGCTGTTCCCATGTGGTTATGTCTTCGCGTTCGCTTAATAAACCTGCGGCTCTACCACACAATCTACTAGTAATACAATGAAAAACGTATGTGGATTGAACCGGATTATTCACTTTATCAAAATTTCTCAAAATATATTCACATTTTCTTATGTATAAATTCAATATAGTTTGATCTCCATCGAATTTCGGAATTAATTTTATAAATTCTTTAGGTATCAATTGAAATTCACCGTTGCGCGACATATTTGCACTCTTAAATATAACACACAATCAATCAAATAAAAATAAAAAATAACACACAGTTATACACACAGTAAATTCAAAAAAATAAAAATTAACGCACAGTTATACACACGGTAAATTGAAAAAATAAAAATTAACACACAGTTATACACACAGTAAATTAAAAAAAATAAAAATTAACACAAGTAAACACAATTAACACAAGTAAGTAAATTAAAACTCTCTATTAATATCTCAAAATTCAAATGTTTCAATCAAAAATTCAAATATTTCAATCAAAAATTCTTATTTCTTAAAATTAGCCTGCCTATGTTTGTGCAGAAGTCAAATAACTTTCGACTATTTTTGTTCAAAAGTTACGGGAGTTCACCTATTTTTTTAAAATTGTGTCGTACAAAATCAACCACAGGAAAAATAGCAAGGATGAGACAGGAAATGTAAAGAGGTCTACTTACAATCCGCTCGATCCCATGCCTTCTCGTAAAGCTGACTTCGTGGGCGACGACCTTCGGTTCCCGCCGTTTATCGAATTTATTTGGTTCGAGGATACCCGGAGCTATGCCGCAAGACCGATGCTTGTGTACTCGCAGACAGAGCTTACAGTCGCGGATATCCTACCGGCTGCGCCAGATAAGTTACGCGGGAGCGCCCGGAGGTTTTTTAAAAAAAGACAAGTCTTCACAATGAAGCTTTATTACGAACTGAATTACAATTGACAAATTTCCTTATTTATACCTGTTCATCTGTTGACAATGAATGCTTAGATCTACGCATTATGATCATAACAAGATCACCGTCTAGACGCTAGGCTAGCACTTTTTATAGTCAACATAATTTGATATTAAGAGCTTTAGACAAAACAAGAATATCATATTACAAATAGATAGAATTACATCTGAGTACCTGTGTCAGCAATTGTAATGTCCTTCTTATAGTAAATAAGGTTACATCACATTAGCATGCGGTTATAATGTCATGAGCAGGAGCGGGGTGCATAACTACCTACTGTTCATCGAGCTTTCGCTACTACAGACTTTAGGTCCATACTGTTAAATTATTTTATTGCAACAATTTTCGAACATATGGGCTATAACACCCTAAAATTATTATTTACTAACTTAATTATACTTAAATTTTAACTTTAACTGATTTCTACACTTTGTAATTTTCTTATAGTTCTATAATTAATTGTTTATTTCTTATTATGTACACTTGGCTTTTTTATTATTATTTGAAAAGGTCGGTTATAGAATTAAATTGCTAAAAAAACTATTTCATATTGATTTTCTGTGAGACGGTCGTAACAAGCTAGTTGACGCGACCTATTCATGATGTAGACAAAATTGTCTACAGCGTGGCTGAAATACCTTGGTGGTTCTTAAGCTGTATACTGGCACTAGACCAGTTATGTAAACAATAGAAAAGTCAGTTTCACTAGAGCATATAAAACCAAATATTTCACACACCAAAAATAAACCCAAAAGCGTCGGCATCACGAAAATTGCTGAACAATAACCGGTTTTAATCCGGTTATCGGCCGTTGCTAATAATAATAGTGTCTCGTTTAATCCGCAGTGACGGATGACAGACCCACCCTCGCTGTCCACCCCTTTTAATTGGCAGCGTGAGTGCACGCTGTCAGTCACCGAGTTTTCGATTTATATTATAATAAGTTGCGGCTCCTTGCCGTTTTAATAAAGGATCCCTCCATCGATTGTAAGGGTGTGAAGATGAAAAAATACATTTCTCGGTGCGGTAATCTCGGTTTAGAATCGATTAATTCGTCACGTGTGCTATGGAAAGACTTTTGTATTGTTTATATCGATTTATGCTCTGTCCTATGCTTCAGCGAACATGCTTTTTAAGCGACACGACTTCAAAAAATGAGGTGGTTCTCTATTTAAAAAAAACTATGGAATTCTTTGATTTTTCCTTCAAAAAACATTCCAAAAAATATGCCTCCATTTGATATATAGACTATCGTCCGTACTGAAGGTGTAGAAGTATTATTAATGGACGCGCGATCCACTAAGTGAAATCCAATGGAGCGCGAGTGATACCACGCTTTCCTTATGTTCAACTTCATTCAAGATGAATCGCCAGAAATAACATCTTTAGCTTGCGCGGAAATTCATTTCACACGTATTTTTATGAGATTTTTTTCAGCTGTCAATTGTGCCCGGAATGGCGACAGATTATGTATGCAGGTTTCCTTCACCGTTGAAGCAAGTGATACATAACAGTTAATTATATACGTAACTTAGAAAAGTGACAGGTGCATGCTCTGGGTTGGATTTGACCTTGCGACTTTCGTCTCGACAGTACGTATCATTACCCACTGAGCTGTGTCTGAATAAAATCTGTTCAGCCATTTAAGTTTTTTTTTAATTGACATCGACGGTTTAACGGTTCAGTTAGTTCATTAACATTCATAATATCCAAGCTATATTAAGAACATAAATATTTTTAATGTATTTATTTTGCAGGTTGCAATGCGGTTTTTTATTTTTTGCTTTTCAGTTTTTTCGTCGGTTGAATTTTTTTGTAAAAAAGTTACTATTTTCTTTGTGGCTATAGGTAATATACTAGTAAAATTTATATAATTATTTTCTCTTGAATTCAGTTTTTTCAAAATACTATTCAACTATATTTTCCATTTCCCATCGTCCAACGTGTTTCTAGCAAGCAGAATTCACCCCGAAGCACCACAGGATCGCACCCTTGATTTAGAGGGTGTATAGAGCCCCGTAAAATTATTCCTACGATGTGATTTACTGCCCTCTCGCTTTTTACCTGCATTATTTATTGTCTCACAACATATTTTACTCTCTAATGTATGGAGATAAGGTTTATTTTCAATCGGAAATAATTTTCATGTTTGGTTTGACAGTAATTGCGTGCAGGGCACTGTTATAATTAGATTGGAAAGGTATGTCGGATATCTTTTATCCCTTTTCCGTATAGTATATACACGTAGGAAAACAACAGCTGTCAGAGGTCTCACCATTCAATTTGTTACAGATAGAAATTCACAAATCTAGTTCTTGGCAGAAAAATTACAATTTGACTAGAGATAAATTTTCTTTTTCCTGCCACAAGCCACGCGATACTTCTTTCACACTAGCAATCGGTCACCTAATTGATTTTTAGAAACAAGATTAAGTGATTGTGCATCACATATATATATATATATATATAAGTTACTTTTATCTCTCGACAAAAAAGAGGGGTGGTATTTTTTTTTTATTATACACGTGTTATAGAAAGTTGTACTTAAATTAAATGACTAATATAATAATATAGTGTAATAATAATAATGTAATATAGTGTTTAATATAAATATCCCCCCCCCCCTTCCTCGTTCCAAATACCGTGCCCAGCATTGAGACGTATATAATATACTGCTCGTATTTTGTTACACGTATTTAAAAACAACATATTCCGCAATAAAATCAATGAGCAATAGACCTGACTCTACCAAGACTCTACCTTACAAATACATTGAGCTGAAACTCGCGACGAGGGTGTCTGGTCCCTTGACAATACGGGAGTCTGGCTCAAATAGTAATAAATGTTCGGCCAGCACTCGCCGCAAGATCTTCCCCTAATCCCGTTACTTTTTTCACGGCTTCATCCCGTAGGATTACCTCGCATTGTGGCTGGATGGCTTATTTTTAATAATACTCTGTAAATATACGAGTAATTGTATATTAAAACTGTGTGAATAGTGGAAAGGCACAAATGCTATAATGCCAATGCGTGAACTTTACGATAGAACATTTTTAACTTGTTTCTGTACCTTAAAAATGAATTATAATTAAATTTGGAAACAAATATGATAGAATCAATCAATAAAATATAAATTTTACCAAAAGTTATCCAGTTGGTAAATTTATAGATATATTATCGGCCCATTCATGCTATAGACAAAACTGTATATATATAAGTATGTCTGCGGTTAAACTACATTATCTGTGTAAGGATTTGGTAAATATTAGGAAACCTTTCTTATGTATAACTGTTGGGTCTATTTAGTTATTTATAATTTACATAATTAATAGCACATTCCCTGAAAAAACAAAATCAATGTGAGATTGATACACGTACGTATTCAGAGGATCTAGCAATAATCCAACTCTAAGCAAAGCAATTAATCGTCTCAATATAATTGTTAATAATACAAGCAATAGTAATAGAATAAATAAAATAGCAATCTGCGTAAACCAGTCCACACAAGCAGCATGAAACCATCGCAAGCACAGACGTTTAAGCGAGCATAACATACCCAAATTACGTTCAACTTGAATAAAAATATAATGATTTCTTTGAATTCTTGAAAAAACATACTCTTCTCTGACTCATTGAAATACAACTAATTTAAACGGATTTTTTAATATGATTTCGGTCTCGACGTTTCGAAAGCTTTTCAGCCTTCGTGGTCACGCGGTGGACTCGTGAAACTAGTTTTATTTTAAAAATAAAATATATACCAAACAACAAAGCAATTAACGAAAGTCAAACCTAAAGTCATTAAGGCTCAGTAATATGTGTAAATAGACTAAGGCGAATGTAAAAAAACATATAAATGTATAAAAGAGGAGCAAGATACGGTTTTTGCGTTTTGTAGAGCTAACATTAATCTCAACACGTCGGGGTAAACTAGCGGCAATAAATACGGCTGGTGCGATCGATTGCACCGGGTGCATTTCAGTAGTGACCTGGGAGCTTGACCTCCGAGATCAAAGGTTGTTATAATAGAAGCAGATAAGATGTAGTAAACTTGGACACAGAGAGATTAAAATATTTGGATATGAACGCTGTTTTTATTATTCATTGGTCTTATGACAGGGTTCTAATGCTTATAACCGTAAGTACGCGAGTTCTATTCCCAGGACGGGAAATCACAATTTATATTTAATTTTTCTATTCCAAAAATGACAAATGAGTGGCCAAGATTAAATTTGGGGATAAAGGCGTGAGATTATGTTATGTTACTAATTTATTGCCTCTTCTACTAATGAAGGCTAAAAACAGCGTTGTGTTGTTAAATATTTAATAATAACAATCATTTACCTAAAATAGCCCTTTAATAGCACTATAAAATATTTTAATGGCGTATCTGCGTGAAGCCTGAAGGTAATAAGATTTATTAAGTTTAAAGCTATTATCTAATAGATACCTACACGCAACAGTAAGCAGATTACACACAGCGTATTATGCCCCCCACTTAATACGGCCCTGTGTAGTGCGTCGATACCCCCAGGCTCCTTTGTGGTGAGGCGGCAGGTGGAAGGTGTTCTTTTTTTACTATTTGTGTACTTTATCAAGCACGTCAACTCTATTTATGTTCACTAGCGTATATTTTAAAAGTAAAAAATAAGAAAAATTTACTATCCATTTGGATATTTTAAGAGTTTTTATATAAATCAACTATTTTTTTTATCGAGCTTGCATATTAAAGAATAAAATATTTTTAAAAATAAATTTTCACGTTATATCATACAAATACTCAAATATAACTTTGTTCAAAGTAAAACGCTTCTTTTATTTCATTCAATAGTAACTGTGAACACGTGATGGAAATGAAAAGTCAAGAGGTGAAACGCCGAGTACAAAGAACGAATCTTTGTTACAAACAAATTGTTTTACTAACAATACTGTTACATTGCTTGCCAACAATTGTGACGTAACAGTTTGAAAAGTAACAAACGCGACGAACAGAAAATATTTTCGTCTGATTAAACGTCCGGAGATATATCGTAGCGCTACGTCGTAGCACAATGGACGCGTAGACCGCGCCGTAGCCGCATCGTAGTCGCTACATAAGGGTTGTCATTATTCATTATGAGGATAATCGTGGGAACGAATGGCAGATATTTATTTATGTTTAAAAATGTTTCTCTACTTTATACAATACTACTTATTACGTAGGTATAATTGAATGATCAAGACACATTTCAATTACAAAGGAGGTCCCTCGTATGCGAGACGCCGCGCCGTCTGGGTTGGTACCACCGCCTTGTCTATTTCTGTCGCCAAGCAACAGTGTGTAAGCACTGTTGTGTTTCGGTTTGAAGGACACTGAAGCCAGTGAAATTACTGGGCATTATGGACTTAGCATCCTATGTCTTGGGGTGACATATTCAGTGCCATGCAGTGCTTTGTAAGCCAAAGTTTTGTGTGGCGTTGGTTCTGTTTATGAGTAGGCTCGGTGCTTACCATCAGGCGAGCGCCTTGCTCATCTCGTCATTCAATTAAATAAAAAAAAATTACATAGTTATCGACCTACTATCAACCCTGGCAGCTCAAAGTCCGCTCGAAGTTCTGACGCTCCGCCAGGGTGCACCGCCGCGCAGTAGCCGATCGATGTAAAAAATAAGGACGTGCTCATTCAAAAGAGAACCATTTACAGTCCTCACTCATGTTCATTTATATTATATCCTGTTTGGGCTCCTTCCAATATTCTTTATGGCTATTGTTTGTCTCTAAATGAAACAAAAGGTCTGATATTAGTATATTACTTTGGTTTGTTTTATAAAACTGATACGAAATATTGCTGCATAAAAAAAGTAGTAATTTCTTAAATAAAAGACAAGATGTTTCATTTGAAAGCCCCCGTAGCGTATCGGGTGACTAGCCGGCTGCGAAACGAGAGGCCGTGAGTTCGATCCCCGCAATGAGATAAATGTTTGTGTGGTCTAGAAATATTTGTTTCGGGGTCTGTTCTGAGACAGAAAGTCTCTCGAAGTTTATGATACCCACGACACCACTTGTATATACTGTGTGGTCAGGACTGTGCGTGACTGTTGGCGCGTATATACTTAAACCTTATTTGGCCACCTGAACCCTTTAGAAATGTTGTCAACAAGACAGTATTAAGCATTTTATTCTTTTTATATGTCTTTAATTATTAACCAAGTTTCAATTAACATGACCACGTCACCACATAATTACAAGTTCATAACAAATTAATTCAAAGGAATACATAATACGAATCCGTTCTGATTACAGACTATCGATGTGTCCTATGCTAACTCATTCAAAAACTGACTCTACCTCTTAAACTTTAAGGTGGAAAATATACTGACATTATACGCCAGATGTTTGCTAATATATGCATCGTAATCAGTGTTATGTACATTCAACTGTATTTCTTGAGCCTTAAGACATAATTTCCATCGACGTGTATTGGAGCAGAGTGCTTATTCCTTAGGGATAGCGTGAAGGCCTTCATTAGGCAAGTATAGTAAAGGCGTGATATATAAGTAGAAACATGTTGGTCTATATTCGGGGAAATATTTTTGGTAAACTGGTAAGTTATGCGGTTTATCAATCTTTGTCTATTTCGGATAGAGTAGTGCGTGATGATGATGATCTAATTAATGCACACTTATAACAACACTAGCTTTTGCTTGCGGCTCCGCCCTCGTGAACGTTTAAAATTGACAAAGTTTCATACAAACTTTCATCCCCTATCCCCTTGGGGGTAGAATTTATCAAAATCCTTTCTTAGCGGATGCCTACGTCATAACATCTACCTGCATGCCAAATTTCAGCCCGATCCCTCCCGTGGTTTGGGCTGTGCGTTGATAGATCACTTTGTCAGTCAGTCAGTCAGTCACCTTTGAATTTTATATATTTAGATTATATTACGTATACGCAATCTCAAATTCTATGTCTCTTCGATCTCCCTCCCCCCCTATTAAATATACTATAATTCTTTTTTTTTAACTGATTGCGATCGATAGTCATTACTTTAAACAAGTCATCATTATCGTCAGTTACCCCGCGCTTCATGTGCCGGCATAAGGCACACTACGACACTAATGATAGCCTTTTTGTGAGGCGCCTTTATCTTATGCCTCGCCATTGTTATTGGAAAATTGAAAACCCCCTCTCAATACGATGGTAAGAAGTTTTTGCCGTGTTTTGTTTCGATATTGCTACTTATAAGTAATGGTTAGGGTTGTCAAGATGCTTCAGTTGATAGGCTCCAATATGTCTCAATGTATGAGTGGTAGAGCCACGCTGTAGACAGTTTTATCTACATGAGCAATAGTGTTTTGTCGTATATTCCATACAAAATGTGTAAAAAATTACTGCCAGTAAGCAAACGGCGATCAAAGATAATTCTTCCTGCTGGTGGAAGGATACTTGTATCCGACCGCATAGCGACCACCGTACACTGGTGCTAAAACTTGCCATAGTGGCCCATCTTGTGTGAGTCGCGTTCCAGGGTCAGCCAGTGTATATCCGGATCTCACCAGGGGCCATTCCCCCTGATCCTAACCCTTTTCCCATCCCTTTTTCCTTCCCCTCCCCCTTGGCCCTTCAGCAGGCCGGCATGATCTTGCCGACCTACGGTGGACACATTGTTTATCGTTGGTCGACACTATTCTTGGATTGCGCTACACTTACCATCAGGTGTAGCGTAGTCACTTTGCCGAGCCAGGATAAAAAAAAATACTGTCGTTCATAATAAAACTAATTTTTCTTCCTCCTACCTACGTCAGCTCTGATAATTACAGTTGCAACGATCTCCGGCAATTATCAGCTATCCTTATCCGGCTGCTTTTATTGCTTGCTAGATCCAGTATCCGGCTAAATTGTAGTTTAATGACCTAACATTGTGTGGTTAATTAAATAAACGCTTCTTGTAATAACTTTACTAACTGACTCTATTTTGCCAGAATATTAGTTTAATTCCAGAAACTAATTTGATAGATTTAGCTAGTATATTTAATAAAAAAAAATTAAGATTCAAATTAATACTTCTTAATTTAAGTCTATAAAGTTTTTTTCTAATAAGTGCTGTAACAAATAAATATTTCTTTTCTTTCTTTCCTTCTCTCCTATTAATTGGATATTATTTCTCACGGCAGCAGTCTTTCGTCTTCTTGAGGTATAAGGTCGGCACATTGTCTTGCACTCGGGACTTATTCTTTTGTTTTGTTCGTTCTTTTATACTTTAATAATATTAAAGCATCGGGTATTCTGCAAGTGTTTTCGACGATACGATGCATACATAGCTCTTCCTGTAGTATTTTTGTTTTTATGTCTGGCTTCAGCGAACCGTGAGTACAGTACTCGTTGCACTTCTTCCTATCCCTTTAAGGATACAGGCGTAAGCTTATACACAAAAATATTTATTTTAGTAAATTCTTCGACGAAGTATGTACTCGTTATCTTACACATATATTTCGGCGCGAGTATTTCCATCCCATGATGTGATAGGGGCCGAGTTTATCGCGATACCGGGCATAATTCCAAACTCCGGGCTGATACTAATTTCGTTATAGAAAAACCCTTTATCGCTTTCCCGACCCGGGGATCGAACCCAAGACTCAGCAGTCGTACCGCGTACGCAATACAACTATAAATAATAATAATAATAATAATAATCATTTATTATCCAAAAACACATCTTTTACAAAAGTTTACTTACACAACGGCCCCCGCACTAGGCGAACCTGTATCGCGGGAGACCACATAATTTTACAGAATTGTTTTATAAAATGTGCGAGTGAGCTAACAAACAAACAAGGTACATTTAGAGCGAAAATTATAAAATATAAATAATTCAAATTACTATTTTACGTCATGTATCTATAATAATAATGAATCCGAATATAACACATATATAAATATTTAAATATGATGTAAATAGAGATATATATATTTAAATATAGAAATATATATACATAATATAAATGGTTAAGATGTACAATAAGATGATGGTTTTCTTCAGTGAAAATTATTTATGAGTATTTAGGAGAAGCTCAGTATCAGCATAATTTAGAGTAAGAAGATATTTTTTCAGTTTGCGACTAGCTTCATGATTGCTTAAAGAGCTGATAGGGCAAACATTATTTATTTTGTTGTACAAGTAGGGGAACGCGTAGTGACTGAAACGTTTAGCGAAGGAAGTTTTAACACGAGGTATATTTATTTTAAGACGTCTTCTCTGTTGGGATTCAGTAAAAGATAAGGAATTCTTGAAGATCTTGTTATACTGTAAGACCACACTCTGTATGTATAGTTGCCGTACCGTTAGCACCTGAGATTCGCTATGAAGTTCGTGGGTTGGAAAACGAAAATCTTTTCTGAACATCACCTTCAAGACGGACCTTTGAGCTCTTTCTACTAGAATCAAAATTGATTTGGCTGCGCTACCCCACGCTAATATACAGTAACGAAGGAGTGATTCGCATAAGGCTTTGTAAACAAGCAATACAGTTTCTCTGCAGGTGCCATTTCTAAGTAGCTTCATTACGCTAATGATTTTTCTTACACGTTTAGAAAGAGCCTTAATGTGGGAAGAAAATGTAAGCCGTGAATCCAATACCACTCCCAGATACTTTAGAGAATCGACTCTCTGTAACGGAGTACAAGTACAGGAGGTTGTGTAACAAGTGTGTATTTTTAAGCTTAATGGAACAGAGGGACAGGAGGCTTTAGTTTTGTGGAAACAGATTAGAGAAGTTTTTTCGATATTTAGAGTCAGTAGATTAGCATTTAGGTAACTTGTTACCTTATTCATCCCCTCCTCAGCTTTTGTGAAAACTGTTTCCCATGTGGGGTCACGGAATAATAAAACGGTATCGTCAGCGTAACAAATTGTCTCTATTTTATCTTCAAGATTAAAAAGCTGGGTGATGCCGTTTATATATAAAATGAACAGCAGAGGACCCAGAATACTTCCTTGTGGAACACCGATATAAGTTTCGGAGATGTTGCTCATATTGTCATTCATCCTAACAACTTGGCTTCTATCAGCTAAGTAACTAGTGAACCAATCTAGTGCGACACCGCGGACTCCCGAGCACTCTAACTTTCGTAAAAGAATGGCATGGGAAACTGTGTCAAATGCCTTGGAGAGATCCAGAAAAACACCCAGGCAAGCGTTTCCATCATCTAGCGAGGAAGATATTTTATCTAGAAGGAGAGTTACTGCTGCATCTGTAGATTTGCCGGTGCGAAAACCAAATTGGTGAGGAGATATTAGATTTTGTGTTTCTAAATAGTTAGAGAGTCGCTTATAAACAATTTTTTCCAGGATCTTTGAGAAATTACTTAGCAATGAAATGGGTCTGTAGTTTGAGGGATCAGATTTTGAGCCGTTTTTAAAGATGGGGACAACTGCAGCAATTTTCCAACATGAGGGAAAGGTACCAGACGATAGGCTCAAGTTGAAGATGTGAGTAAGGGGTTCCAAAATAAATCGACAATACCTTTTAATAAATTTGTTATTTATTCCATCGATTCCTGGGGCACTATCAGATTTTATTTGACGGATTATAGAGACGACTTCAGAAGTGTCGGTTGGAGTCAAAAAGAAAGAGTTAGAAGGGGAGAAATCACATTTTATTTCCTTTACAAGCTCAGTTTCATATATTTCTGCTTCATACAACCACTCTGTGGAACCAGCTGTTGCCGGCAGTCTTCCGAACCGTTACGACCTGGCAACGTTCAAGAAGAGATCGTGTTCTTTTCTGAAAGGCCGGCAATGCATTTGCAAACCCTCCGGTGTTGGGCGGCTGTGATCACTTTCCATCAGGTGAACCTCCAGTCCGTTTACCTCCTTTTTACATAAAAAAACTGTGCCACTGAAGCAGTCCCCACAGGTATACAGTTACAATAAATATAGTATCAATCAATAGTACATGTACATATTATTATATATGGTAATTAGGACGCTCACCTTTGTATAAAAATATATTTAAAAGAAAAAAGCAACGTCTTAGAAATTGTCAGTATCAGAAACCCGTTCCCAGCAGTGGAACGGTAAATATGCAAGGCTGTTAAAAAACTAAATAACAAACCTAATAGCTTTGCAAGCAAGTTATAAAATATACCGTAATATCGTTTCTATATATTGTCTGAATGCTCACAAATTATAGTTCAGAATTCTAAATGGAAAATGTATTCCATTGCCCTACAATTTGTACGAATAGAATATTCTATACAGTATGCATAGTGAGGTAATTCACCTGCAAATCAATCGATAGTAAAAACAAAATATCTTTGATTTAAAAGCAATCAATCAGCCTGCACTCACTTTGCGGGGACACCACACGAATATCTAATTTTGTTTGTTACCCCCAGCCCCCGTAGACGGGGGTAGGAACCCCTTAGCTACTGCGCAAGCGTCGAACACCCTAAATCCTGCCCGACGTTTTGATGGATCACCCTTAATGACAAGCGGCGAAGGGGCGCCGAGAGCTGGGACACGATAATCGATATCGATACATCGCAATTGGCCCCGATTAGATCTGTTTGAGTTCAGACACTAATGGATATGTGTGTACTAACAGACAATTGTTTGTAGAACGTGTGTCGTGTAATCTTGATACTTAATCTCTAGTCTTTAAGCGATGAAACGTAACTACACTTATTTAACTTTTTTTATTTTTTTTTTATTGCCATAATAGGCAGACGAGCAGGCGGTCCCACCTGATGGTAAGCGGTCACCGCCGCTCATGGACATCGGCAATGCCAGGGGCACAGCCAAGCCGCTGCCTACCGTTGAAGGAATACTCTTTTTAACTGCAATACCTATTGCAGTTTATTTATAGTGCTATTATGTAACTTATAGGTATGCATTTATATGGATTAATAATTTATTAATTAAGTTAATTAAATACGTTACAAGTCTTTCTATGTTGGCAATTAGTCATTGGAGAACTTTCAGCCATTTTTAATCAACAACTTTATTGTCGTAGACGTAGCTAAGTAAAATTATGTTATATGATTAATTGTATATGTATTTTGTATAAAACATCACTTCCCTCCCCTAGCATAGATAAAAATTATAGTATTTTGATAGACTCCATCGGGCGGCGGGAGCGTAACCGAATGTCTAAATGTTTGTTTGATCTATACATATTTGGTTTGGGCCAAGTTTATCGAGATCATAAATACCCCGTCATTAATATCCAAAACCTAATACTCGTATGCTAGTATATGGTTTATTTTATGTGTGACTGTCAGACGTAATTCATTATTAGGATTACACCTTTGTTGCTTAGTATTTATTTAGTACTATCTTAGTACTATAGTTGTTTTATTAGTATTTATCGACATCGATACTCTTTTAAGTTGTCCCATCACTACGGTGGTCGTCGGCACACGCGCCCCCGCCGTATGAACAGCACTCCGTACAATTGTATTAGACATTAGCGATGCCGAGCAATTCATGCTTTTATTGTGGATACAATACTTTGGCTCACAACACTCTACTCTGTAGATAGTAGACACATATTATATCGTTACGTGTTACATTGTACTGGAGCACTCTTTATGAGCAGTTTTAAATGAATCCATACCGTCAGTGGAAAGGTAAACATACTAAAGCGCCATTACGTAAACTTTACGTTAGAGCATTTTAAGGTAGTTTTATACATAAATATCATAATAATTAGGAATTAATATGATTCAATAAAATATAAATTTTAATGAAAATTGATCAGCAGGCAAATTTATATGATTTTTTATCGTAAATACAGCTCTCGATATTCTACAATAAATTTATATTAATGGTAGAGCCACGAAGTAGATAGTTTTGTCTACAGCATTAATGGGCCGGCTCGACCGGGTCGTTACTACTGTCTCACTCAGAACCGACGTAAAGTAGCGGCTTGCTGCTATGTTTCGTATGTTGAACGAGATGTCCGGAGGCCTAAATTCCCCTCCCTTCGTTAATTCGTCCAATGCGTTAATTATCCGTTCCTTTTAAGGTCGGCAACGCGCCTATGATTCTAGTATTGTAAGCGTACATGGGCGGTGGAGATCACTTAATTCAATTTATTTATTGAGATACTTAAAATCCATTCCATTTTTGTTAGTATAAATGGCTAGCTTATATTAGTAAAATATATTATTAATTATAATAAAAAAATGGTAACTGGTCGGTGCAAGGACGCCCAATGCCTCACAAACGGACCGTCAATCCATTCCGCCACAACAACCACGAAGCTGTTGCCACTGTAGCCATCAGGTGACCCATTTGCTTGTCTGCCGGTGTATGCTATAAAAAAATCAATAACAAATTCCTATAGAAATATTAAATAAAATAATAACACACATGAGCACATTATTAAAATGAAATTAGAATATAATGGCTAGGAAGGACAGTTTTAAGTAATTCCCAGTAATCGACTTGTACAATTATTTATGTATACAGTTAATGCGTTGGAACACGAACAGAGGCAATTCAATGCGAGTGTATCAACTATAAGGTATTGATCAACAAATGGAACTAATTATTTTTAGGCAAGTTTGATTGCTTTCATTGAAATATACTTTAAGACTATTAATGGCCGTTTTCACTGACCTTTGCGTAATTTAAGGTGACCATTAACGCCCAATGCACGCATGTTTGCTTTACGTCTAAGTATAAAAAATTGGTGATTAAAAACATTTCAATATTAAATATTAATTAATAAATAAAGCTATAAAGACATATGCAACACATGATAAATTTTCAGCTCGTATTATCATGTAAAACCAATTTTATCGAAGCTAAAATATTGCAGTAACAGAGTAGTACTTTATACTACAGTAGTATTTTTTATAGCATAAGCCGGAACGAGGAAATCGCTTGCCTGATGGTAAGCGCCACGCCTGCCCATACACAGAATTACCACTCAGAACTTTGATTTACCAAGCAGTGTAAGGCACTGAAATGCGCTTATCACCGCGAGACCTAAGATGTTAAGTCCCATAATGCCGAGTAATTTCACTGGTTTCAATGTCCTTCAAGCCGAAACACAACAGTGCTTACACACTGTTGCTTGGCGGCAGAAACAGATGAAGCGGTGGTACCAACCCTATACCACCGTATATAATACAGTGTTGGTACCTATATGTTACCAGGACCATATTATTAGTGTTTTAAATTCCTAACACGGCGACGTAGGGAAACAATGAACAGCAGCATTATCATTTAATCAACTAAAACAAAACAGGTCAAAACTTTCTTATCTTTTAAAATAAAGAAATATCTAAATCGCCGACTGCGATCAATTACAAACCAGGACAGGATTAAGATAAAGTAATACGCATTATAAAATCATCAAAGGCGCAAAATACGTAAAAGCAACCCTGAACCACTATACTATATGATACTGTCTTAATACCTAATATGTACCAACAATATACTTAGGCTGCGATCTATAAAACAAACTTTGACTTATGTCAAGTCGTTTTGTACGAAAGTGACTTCGCTATATCTGAACTAACAGTACTATGACTCGATCGCCCCGTGAGCTCGACTCACAATGATCACAAACTATTTGTACTTTTTAGTGTTTTTTTTATATAGTATAGACCGGCAAACGAGCAAGTGTGTCACCTGATGGTAAGTGGTCTCCATCGCCCATGTACGCCCTCAATACTAGAAGAATCATGGGCGCGTTGCCGACCTTAAAGAAAAGAGATAAATATAAATATTAAATTTACAAAAAACAAACAAAACATTTAAATATAGAAATAAACATCACCCTCCTCTAGGCGAGGCCTAGGACATCACATTCCACATGTTAGTAACCTCGTATACCAGATCTAGATATTTAGACATTATTAGCAATATTATTATTGTTATAATTATTTTATGTTACATCTACATTATTTTATCTACATCAGGTCTATGTTTTCGAATCGTATCGTTATATAGAATAGGGCCACCGTAATCGATAAATTATATTAAGGGCCGTCCGTGAGCAAAACACCGCGCGATCGAGGTTTTTAGAGGCTATCTAGTCATTACTTAAAATAAATATTGATTAAATAAATATACAATATATTTTTACAATCTGTCAGCTTTACTTTGTTCGATTCAAATTCATGTTAATGCTGATATATATTTTTAAATTGTCGTTATAAATGAACCATAAAAATGGGAAAAATGCAAAGATTCCGTGCGTCTCCTTTTAAAGTACAGAATGTTATCAAATGAGATTAACATCACTAGATAGGCAATTTAATAACGAATATTTTGCCCGTTTTAAATTTTCGAAAAGACCAAAACCTGATTTTTTAAATCAATTATTCGCTAAATACGTGCATATTCTGCACTCGCCGAGTACACGATTCAGTATGGCGCGAGACAGTCAAGGTCGTTTGCTCACGGACGGCCCTTAAACAAAAGTCCCATTTACACTAAGAGTGTTTATTGCACGACAGGCGTGAACTTCGTCTCAAATGAATGAGCTCGTTGTCTCGAGGCCACGTCAGTTTACGACCACTATGAATAGATAAAGTAATATTACATTTTTACAATTTAATTTCACCGCACAGACGAAGGTCTTGAAATTATTAGATAAAAAACTTAGGGTAATAGAAAAATACTTTTATGTACCTGTTATTATAGTTTTATTATCTCATAATGTCATAAAACTTGTTTTATGATCGCTGGATAAGTTTAAAACTGGAGCTTAATCGAATTAGTTCTAGAAAGTAACTCTTAATATCTTTTTCTTAGGAAAAAAATAATATTACAACGAGCAGGTCGACCGTTAAGATCGTAACTCCAAAGGGCAGCAGAAGAATAAAGAATAAACATAGATTTTAATAACCGAGGGTTCTGCATTATTAATTCTCACAAGTTTTAAGGGTGAAGGAAAACATCGTAAGAAAACCTGCATAAGTACCTGAGAACTGCACAAATTATAATTATTGATTAATTGCACATCTGTTTACCTCTTTAGGGATAAAGGCGTGAGATTATAAAGTCTTGTTCCTCTTCTCTGTCAATTCCTCAGACTGTTTGTATGGCTGTGCGTAAACACTTAGTATATACCCCCAATAGCCCTTTCGCGGCGTCTGGCCCTATAGAGCCCAATCCCCCTCCTCTTCCCAATTCCTTAATTATCCCTTTCCTTTAAAGTCGGCAACGCGCCCATGATTCTTCTGGTATTGTGGGCGTACTTGAGCAGTAGAGATCACTTAGCATCACGTGACCGACTTCGGTCTTTCGCTGGGGGGATTTGCCTTCTACTTAGCCCAGTATTAACACTGAAGAGTTTAACAACCGGCGTGGTGAATCCCTGTTATTAGTAGAAGAGCCTCGTACCCAGCAATGCAACAGTATATAATTTAGCGACCACCGTACACGTGGTGTTAAAACCTGCCATAGTGACCCACCATCTTGTGTGGATCGTGTTCCAGGATCAGCCAGTGTATATCCGGCTCTCCCGAAGGGCTTGCACCCTTTTCCAATACCTTCCCCTTCCCTAAATCCCTTCCTTCCCAAATCCCTTAACCCTGGGATGAGATACTGCAGAGGTCACCAGTATCCAGGATCAGTATCTGTAGGGACCCCCGTAGTTCATCCCAAGGGTTAAAAAACAAAATAAAAACCAGTATATTATTTAAAGCTGATATTTTTATTAAACTACATTTAACAGTGCTTATGCCGCTAATAATATCTTAACCCTTTTCTACTTCGATATCACACATTTCTACAATTCCAAATTTGCTTAATTCTATAATTAATAATTCTCTTTCATGTTTCAGGTATCGTCGTGTATTCAAAGCTGGAAATTTCTTGGTAAGTGTCATTTACACAAACATTTCGTACAATAGGGGAGTTTCCTATGTTGAATATGATAGATTATATTATACGCAACAGAAAATAATACGAAAAAGAAACTCTTTTGTTAAAACACAATCAAAATCGGTTCAAAAATGAGCCCGCAATTATGATTTTAAATATTAGTATGAGCAAAGTTGGTACGTAGTGGGGACATCTCACTATCTCGCTCGCACGCGTGCACCTTAAAGGCTATTTGCTACGTTGACGTTGTCTGTCATTCGACAAGTGCCCCCTCCATCAGATTTGAAAGACTTTTAATTCATCTCTTTGTGGACGGATTAATAAAATTCTTTCTGCAATAGGTTTTCATAACGTAACTCATTGATTAAAATAATAAAAAAAACAAATCAATTACCTTATTGTTTGTATACGATATTCTGGTTATTTCGTTGTTCAAGAACAATAGTCATTACGTATAAAACGACCTAGTTGATAACTTGGGCCTTCAACTGTAAAAATAAGTCGGATACGCGGTATCTTTACATAGTATAAAATGAAGTAAGAAGAAGTATCAACGGACTTTAATGCAGTTTTCAGCAATAGATAGAGTGATTCATGGGGAAGGTTTATATGTATATCACGTTGTGATCCATGGGAGCAGGGCAGTAACATGCATGCGAGGGACAGCCAGTTTACTATAAAATCCAGTAATAACAATGGTTGAGCCCGCTCATATTAATGATTAATGACAGCGCGTTGTTCGTCTGCGCGTGAGTGATGTTTATCTATGGTAGCGTGCGTTCCGTTTTTGCATTCGGTGCTACTAAGATTTTTGACATTTGATTTTGATCTTAATTTTTCAAAGGGGAACGCCCATAAAATGCCTGGAAATGGACAGAAACTTCAAATAGTCATATAATCTATTTAGATTAAAATAAGGATAGTTGTATTATTCTCAAGTTTTACACACTAGGGGGAAAGTATTATAATTATTATTATAGTATTTAATTTGATTTTCGTGAATGTACATGAATGTCGAATTTGACATTTAGTAAATACAAATCGTATTTGACAGATAGTTTTTCTGATTAAGTTATTCGTAAGTACCAAACTTTTTGCTTCCGATTCGACGTCCGCACCAATATAATACCTCATTGTTTTATCTGTGAGTTATGATGTATCCTTAATCTATTTAAATGACCATTATTTGCACTTGTCAGATCCCAATTTCAACACGTAAAATATATTTTTGCCAAAATGTTTTTAACCAGCTTCCTCCAAGTTTTTGGATAGACATTTTAATTGTAATAGATTTACTTTGATTTTAACTACAAATTGGTGTATAATTCATTTTGTTCATCTTAGGCATTTTTTTGTATGGGAGATGGGCATTCCCCTTTATAATTTGTTTATTCTTGCATTCGTTAAATTTTGATGTTTCACTTTTGTTTAAAGTATCGATGCAATTTTTAAAATCAAATGTTGACAGTACTGTCTTCAACTCATTGGATTTTAATCTCAACACAATTATTTATGTGATGTAGGTCGGATCTCATTTCACAAATGGTAGATCGTAACAGTTTTGTACTCGCCTGGTTGAGAATTTTAGCGCTCCCTCGTATGTTTTTCTTAGGTGAAATTTTGACACACGTAGGGATGAGATTATGATCACGGCATCTCTTCAAGAAATTTAATGATGTCACAAATCTTGCGCGCTTGGTTTTCAAATCCTCCAACCGACGTATTTTATTTGCAATATCCAGTCCGTACTGGTTTACATAATGATTTCTTACGTTTACGCTAATGTTACTCATTGAAATAAAACTAATTTAAACGGATTTTATCGCGGTTTTTTATTAATTTTGATCCCGACGTTTCGAAAGCTTTTCAGCCTTCGTGGTCACGGGGTGGACTGAGGTGTAGGTTGTCCAGAAAAGTTAATGTTACAGTGTCTACCTTCAGTTTACAATTATTAATATGATTTAATGTTTGGTCCGATCTACGCAGAAAGAGCTCACAGTGTCTTGAGGTCTGGCAATTGGTCTTTTGGGTTCCGATTTAATTAAATGTATTATCGGATCCCAGGCTTGTGCTAGCTTCCAACCATCTTCTCTATTGAAATTTGGATGTTTTTTAATTTCCATAGCCTCACGAATCATCCTAGGTAGGAATCGGTGTTCTTTAGCAAGGATTTGTGGTTTGTCAAATCTAAGATAATGTTTGGAGCCTTTCTCAGAATGTTCAGCAACTGCAGACTTCGTAGAGCGTCGGTGTTTAACATCAGCTATGTGTTTTTTTACGCGGGTCCCTATGTTTCTTTTGGTTTGACCGATATAGGAGAGGCCACAGTCACAGTCGATTTTGTATACTCCCTGTTCCTGTAGAGGTATATGGCACTTGATAGGTGGTAAAAATTGACTAATCTTCTTGGGCGGCTTGAAGTAAGTTTTAATTGAAGCACGTTTCAGTATGTAGCCAATCTTGTCTGTGACTCCTCTTACAAAAGGTAACACAACAGGGACACGTTCAACTGTGGCTGGTTTCACTCGGTTTTTGTGACGACGGCGTGGAATTTGGAGCTTGTTGTCTCGCAGTACTTGCTTGACATGTTGCAGCTCGGCAGCCAGATGTTCCTCGTCACAGATTCCTTGTGCTCTCTGAAACAAAGATTTACCCACGGTAGCTAACTGTTTTGGATGGTGGTGAGATTCACATTCAAAAAAAAATATATTAAAAAACCGCGATAAAATCCGTTTAAATTAGTTTTATTTCAATGAGTAACATTCGCGTAAACGTAAGAAATCATTACTTTTACAGTTTCAAAAAATAGGTATGTTTTTGAGATACAATTACTAAAATAAAATAAAAATCCTTTGTGTATCAACAACGCCGGTTGCATTTTACAGCGTGAACTAATATTTGTACTATTTCGAGTGTTTGTCGAGTGTCTGAGTGGATTGTCCCAGGGTGCCTCAATTTAATTCGCTGTATTGTTATTTTATTTTTTACACATAGCATAAAAACAGCGATAGGGTAAAGTACACCCTTCTAACTTATATTGTCCTTTATTGATATTTTTTCTTATAAGTGTTACTCTTTAGTCATGCTGTAGACAGCTTTTTCTGCAGTGTGAATGAACCAACATATACACACTGCAGACGAAAGTGTCTTCGTAGCTCTACCACATATAACACCTATGTAACCTATTTATTCCTTTGTTTCCATGCTTTAAAATATACACAATAAGAAGATACAATTTTATCCAAAAATATTCTTAAATACGGACATCGCACCATACAAAACCGCATGCGCCAGTTAATAAGCACATTTGATCCTAATAAAGTCGACTAAGGTAAACAGAGCGACAGGCAGGAAACGGAAGTGGCTCGTGGGTATGCGCGCCAGAAGCGCGCGCGCATGTAAATCGTTCGGCGCGCACATTTCGCTGTCAACAAGCGCTGCGCTGGAGTGACTGCACTGTTTATTTCCGGAGGAAACATTGACTTTACTGCATGATCTATTGACTTTTAGCTGCTTAAAATTTTAATCGCCGTATTGGTTTATTGGTATACTGCTTCGGCTGAGAAACTATGCAGTCCTGATTTCTAAATCTAGGTTTGGAAATTACAAATTGTATTAAGTTTCCAATTCAAAAATTACACATAAATTAGCTGTGATTGAAATTTACACTCGGTATGGCGACAGACTTGCCCCCCTATCACATCATGGGATGAAAATAATTTTGTCGAACTGTGAGTCCAGTACAAGTTGCACCTGTGCCTACCCATTCGGAGATACTTATGAGTTTATGTTATGTGTACGAAATTTTAGTTTGGTCGCATGGAGGATTAAAAAGAGCATTTTAATCTCTCTTTTCATTCATATATTATTACATTACAAATCAGTGAATTTCTATGTATTATGAAACTCTTTATATTAGCTTTATGTTTCGAGGTAACAAACACAGTACAGTAGCCTCGTAGGATTATAAAATAAATTGTGAGCGGTGTTGCTGCTATTTGTTTTGCTTTGCGTAACGCTTACAATACCATTAAGCGAGGGACTGCTTTTCCCGTCGCACAGACACATAGACTTACACCTGTTTCCCATAGGGGTAGGCAAAGACTACGCAATTCAACTTGCTACGATCCTTGCATACTTTTGTTATTTCTCATTTACTTGACTCCATCCTATGGTTGTCTGTAAGAAATTGCCTTGAGCGATAAGACCGCCATTTGTACTTTATTCTTTATAAGAATCCAAAGTGGTTGCTGCAAGATTATAAATGACAACAACTCATTTAAAATACGGATTACCGAAACCATGGTCACACGAGTGTACCCCGCAAAGTAGCCAATCAGGCGCGTCCTGCGCGCGCGCACTAATCTTTACAGCCGGCCATCTTGCATTATCTATTGACACGGTGGGTGGCCAGACATAACGTACAGTCACTAATTTTTGCAACAATGTATTTGTGGTTAATGTCTATGAACTGTGTATGCTTTAAGTCGTTCTTTCAAGTTTATTTGTTGTTTTAAGATGGAAATAACCCTTTATTGTGTTGTACTTTTTAAAGAGGGCACACCGAATCTCGCTAATTCTTCTGGAGCATTGGGACGACTACATGATGTTCCTTAAAACATTTCTCTGTATTCAACACTTCTCCCAAGGAGAAATAAGTTAGGACGCTTTTCTAAGAGCCAAAACAAGTGAAATATTATACATACTATGTCCCATGGAGGTGACGAATTAGATATACCTGCTGGTGGTAGGACATTCATATCCGCCCGGATAGCGACCACCGTACACATGGTGTTAAAACTTGTGATAGTGATCCACACGCCTTGTGTCAGCCAATGTATATTCGGTTCTCCCGAGGGGCTTGCGACTTGACTCGATGGTTGGTAGGGGAGGGTATAGGGGTACATCCTTGTATTACTGTGCCTGCATCGGTCATTCGCCTGTCCTGTCGAAGGCCCCTCGATTTGCTTCTTCCCTCTGCGATTAGGGAAGAAGCATTAATACAGGCCTACATGACTCTGGTGATCACCGATAAACTCATTATATGTTGGTGGTCGCTGCTTTTTTGGATTGCACTACGCTTACCGTCAGGTGTAGTGCAGTCACTTTGCCATGATCAGATAAAAAAAACCGTGAGCAAAAGCTAACATCATATAAAATCTGGATAGAAGCAACACAACGCGGAAATTCACAAAATCCAAAAGCAAGCAACAGTCTGTGTGGTCTTAAATCAAAGAACAACAAGCCTTTATTGGCGGGAATTAAGTACGAGTGCGTATATTGAAGGCAAACAGTGTGGCCGCGGCAGGCGAGAGCGCAGTTTGTTCAAGTGCGCTGGTTTACAGTTAAACTAAACTGTGTACGAGTACGGTGCCACGTGTGTTGCCGTATCTATAGTATGGACAAGCGATAGTTACTACTTAATTCCATTTAAGTATATTACTACAAGTATATTATTTACAAGGTGTTAGGTCCCTCATATGCAAGAGGCCGTCTGGGTTGGTACCACCGCGCCGTCTATTTCTGCAGCAAGTGCTGTTGCTTCTGTATATGTGCAGGCGTCGCCATCAGGCGAGCACCTTGCTCGTCTTGTCATACAATCAAATAAAAAAAAAACTACATCATAGTAAGAACTTAAATTATGCCCGGTATGGACGATAGACTCACCCCCTATCACATCATGGGACGGAAATAAGCTCGGCGAAATGTGGGTGTACGGGTTACACCTCTGCGCCTCTGCCTACCCTTTCGGGGATTATAGGCGTGGCTGCGTATGTATGTATTAAAACTCAAGATTGCTAAAAAACTTTAAAATAGAAATTAAAACTAACTATAAGAACTGAAAAGCTAAATAAACTAAAAATCTAGCCAAGTCCGTGTCCGACTCGGGCATCGAGGGTTCTGTACTCCCCCTTATTTATGTTATTTCTTTTGATTACCGCTATATATTCTGTCAAAATTTCAGCCGACACTATCACTCTAGAAGTTGGAGTCCACTCCTTATATACAGAACCTTTAAAATAGACCCGATTCAAGGATATCCATCAAATCCCGAACTATAAATACTGCACCATTAGAGGTGCGCCAGCGCATGTAACACGATCCGAGCACACAAAGCCCTTTGAAACCGTAACCATATTAGCTGATATCCTATGAAGATACTCGGAAATCATCTGATGCAGGCTAGTATCAGTTCTTGTGATCCGTGTTCCCTAGTACAGAGTAGTTACTTAAAACGTTAATTGGAATTAAAGGGAAAACTATCCTAATAATATAATAAACGCGAAAGTTTGTAAGTATGGATGGATGGATGTTTGTTACTCTTTCACGTAAAAACTACTGAATGGATTTTAATGAAATTATACAATAATATAGCTTATACAGAATAAGACATAGGTTACTATGTTTTTCAAAAATCAACCCCAGAAGAGTTTAAAAAGGGGATGAAAGTTTGTATGAAAAATCTAAACCGCTGAACAGATTTCAATGAGTTTTGGCACAAATATAGTTGATGACCCAGGGTTAAACATAGGTTATTTTTTACTTTAAATTTCAATCCCTAAAGGGCCCAAATAAGGAAAAAAAATTGTATGAAAGCTTTTTGATGGCGAAACGAAGTTCGCGGGCACAGTTAGTATCTAATAAATACAATATGATTTTTTATAGCACAGGCCGGCAAAAGAGCAAGTGGGTCAACTGACGGTAAGTGATCTCCATCGCCCATGTACGCACACAATGCCAGTAGAATCATGGGCGCGTTGCTGACTTTAAAGGAAAAGGATAATTAAGGGATTAGGTACGAGAGCGGCTTTGGGCCTCCGGATATCTCACTCATAGTACGAAACACAGCAGCAAGCTGGTACTATTATACGTAGTTTTGTCAGACAGTGGTAACGACCCGATCGAGCCGATATGCTATATATAAAACTGTCTACAGTGTGGCTCTACCACTAAAAATTCGACGAGAAAATGTACTATATTAATATTTTTAAATGAAACCATATTCCGTGCCGTTCATTCACCGTTCCGTGGGTAAGTAGAGAGCGCTGTTATTTTTTTGCCAATCCAAAACCAGTGTGCGCCAGACATCGGACATTTGGAGTGTTTTACAAATAAGATGTGCTCCCCATTTCGATAATATCTCGTCTGGCTGATATATTTGGACAAACTCATTTTAGGGCTGGGAATATGGTAATGTAAACATCGATATTACCTAATAATTTAATATTGAAAAAAAGACAGCGTTAGGACTTTCGTGATTCGTATTTGGTGATCGACACTTACCTTAAACAACAAGCAACATAACAAACCTTGTTATTGCTTTATGGTGATTTATCAGAAGCAATGTAAACGTAAAGAAACGTAGGCATTTTTATAAATAACATTAAATGCGTAATAAATATCCTATATATAAAAACCATAAAGAATTATGGGTTGTTATTTCAATCCATAAGCATTTTCGTTCCTTAAGCGCGCTATGTTTATTTCTGCCGCCAACCAACAGTGTGTAAGCACTGTTGTGTTTCGGTTTGAAGGACATTGAAGCCAATGAAATTACTAGGCATTATGAGACTTAACATCTCATGTCTCGGGGTGACGAGCGTAATTCAGTGCCATGCAGTGCTTTGTAATTAAAAGTTCTATGTGGTGTTGATTCTGTTTGTGGGCAGGATTAGCGGTTACCATCATTCAAGCGCCTTGCCATTCCTCGTTATTGAATCAAATAAAAAAAACATATTATACAAAATTCTCAAAACCTTATTATACTGTACATGGGTAGATTAACATAGGTTATTTGACAGTAGCAGAAACACAATTACCGTTATCAATCTTGAACACACTACACTCATGACATCGCAAAATCACTCTTTTTATCAATATGGTATCTCTTTCATTTTGAAGATATTTTTTTCTAAAACATTTATAACCTAGATATAATCTGTAACGTTCACAATGATTAGTAGTTCAGCATTGTATATAAAGATCGATTAAAAATCTTATCGATAACGATCCCATCCCTCAAGGGTCTCGAGAATCGACTACCTGCGCCCGCGCACTTGACGTCGCCACTCTGTCGCCTGCCTTACATGTGTCCCACTTGACTGTCTGTCACTTGGGCCAGATAAATGTCTGTAAAGTTATCAGTTGAATTAATTGTATTGCTTTTAATTTGTTTGTATCTGTAGCTTTATGGTGCTAATTTGTACGATTATTTTAATTTTTATTGTGCATCGTATTGTGGATAAATGAATGAAATATATGAAAGTAGTTATGAAGTATTATCTATACAATAAGCCTAAACATTAAGTTAAAGATCTGTTTTACTACGTGCTTTCGAAACGTCGCGTCGGGACCAAAATTAAAACTATAAAACCCGCGATAAAATCCATTTGAATTAGATTTATTTCAATGAGTAACATTCGTGTAAACGTAAAAACCATTAATTCATTACACAGACAATTTTACAAGTACAATTTTGGCATACGCTGCAACACTTATTTTCATATATTTATTAATAGTGTAATGTTGGTTTTTTAGCATAAGCCGACAAAAGAGCTAGTAGGTCACCTGATGGTAAGTGGTCTCTACCGCCCATGTACGCTCATAATACTAGAAGCATCATGAGTGGGTTGCTGATCTTAAAGAAAAGGACGAGAAGGGGAGGGGGATTTAAACCGCCGGATATGTACTTAACCGTATACGAAACGCAGAAGCAAGCCGCTACTTTACGTCGATTTACTACGGTCGCGTAACGATCCGGTCAAACCGGCGCATTCATACTATAGACAAAACTGTCTAGAGCGTGGCTCTACCACTTGGAATTGTACTATTATAAGTAGAAAATCACGAGTCTATTGACAACATCCTCCTTTTAACGTCGGCTAAAATCATTCCATCGATGTAATTACTGACTGTTCATAGTCACATAAACAAAAACCATGTCACCAATCCTGATCAGATAAAAATAGATTTATTTATTACAAAAATCGAACCTGCGTTCTGTCGCCCACAAATCCATATATCTCTCGACACATCTACATTACCTGCTATTTTTTACCACATCCGCCATGCTATTTTGAAGACCCAGCCATCTGAGTGATAAGGGCATAAGATAAATCAATGGGGTAGACGATAAAAAAACGCTAAATGTCGATAGATGTGTCCCAATCCCAGCAATACTGTTAGAGATGCCGGGACAGTGTCGGATGTAAAAAATCAGAGTTCCGTGGTGATATATTACTTACCTTACTAACATAATGTTAGCCCGTGAGGTCCAAGGTTCAGTTGCCAGTTCAGGCAATCATAATTTGTGTTGAATTAATCAATTCGATAAATTAATCGAATTAAATTAATTTATTCTAACTATTCTGGTATTGTGAATCAGTCCACAATAAACAGTCACTGTGGGTATTTAAGACGGCAGTGAATACTTACATCAGGTGACTCCATTGCTCATTTGCCGGCCTTCTGCTATGTATAAACAAAAAAATATACCAAGACAGAACAAATCACAACATAAAGCAATACGTAATTTGAACGAAGGAGCTGTGAAATGTTTTCATAAATTCCGCTGGCGGTTTGTTTTTCGGGATTAAAGTAAACAAATTAAAACTTATTCGTTTCTAATTAACGGCCCAAGTTTTGAATTTGCGATATTGTTGTTCGGAGTTTATGCGATTTTTTTTGCACGAAATTACAATCTCGGATACCTATAAATTGATGTGGAAATTATGAAGATAACTCGCGAAACTTTGAGCGGACTTAATAAACTTTAATTGTGAAATTTTATTTTTTAATTAAAAAGTGTTCTTTTTAACCGACTTCCAAAAAGGAGGGGGTGAAAGAAGAAGGATTATCATATATTAAAACAATATTTTTATTGTATTAACAGATATTTCTCTTTTATTCTTTTCTCATCACTCTACATTGTTATGGCCATGTGGCATAGTTATGTGGCTCAGCAAATCACAGCAATATATAAAGCAATATATTTCAGACTAAGACAATGCGTACTATGTTTAAAATACCAGCACATACGAGTAATAAATATGTGAATCTATACTTCAACCTACCAACAGTAAAACAAGAAATAGCAATACAATGCAAAATACTACATCAGACTGGAACAACATACAAATGAACTGGCAGCACGATTGCAGGGCTACGATTCTCTCGATTAAAAAGGAATGGTATACCTGACCTAGTGGTGAGAATCACGGCGATGCGATGGATTGCCCTCTCTAGGATAGACATTTAACTGATGGTTACCATCTGTTATCAAATTAGATTATTTCTAAACTAATATTATAAAGAGGAAAGATCTGATTATTTGCATTGAATAGGCTCTGAAACTATTGGACCGATTTGAAAAATTATTTCACAATTAAAATTCTACATTATCCTTGATGGTAGACGATATCTATTATATAACGGTGCAAACTTTCACGCGGGCGGAGCCGGGAGCAAATGCTAGTTATTTAATAAACAAATTGCTAAGTAGGATAGAAATAAAGTATACATTTATCATACAAATTTTCTATCACATAGTATATAAAATTACGAAAAGGGTTAACCCTTTCCGATACATATCACCTTGTAACACCAATAACTTAGATGCAACACCCTCGTCACTCATTACTCGGGTTGGCCGGTATTTTTCCGTCCCAAAATTAGGACTGGCCTAACGATTTGCTTTTCCCGAATATGAACAATCAGTCAGTTCGAGTGGCGCCATGCCGACTTGATTTGGAACTGTTTCCAATGTTAGGAGCTAAGGGTATAATAATCTTTAGACTTTTTCTATGGGATTTTGAAATATCATTGAAAAACTGCTAGGTCTATTTTATGCAAGAGTGAAAAACAGACTAAGCGATAGTACCCACCCGATTGGGTGTTTTGTAAGTTTGTATGCACTGTTATGATCTCGTTTGATAGAAATTGAAGTAGAATTTGAAGGAAATAGAGAGCACTGGTTATTTTTTATAAGATATTCGATAGATTTGAGGTTAATCAGTGCAGTTTAGTGCCATGAAGTGCTTTGTAATTGAAAGTTCTGAGTGATGTTGCTACTTTATATAATGCGTGATGCTTACAAAGGATTTTGATTGCTTCGGTGGCTCAGTTGTGATACGTGCGCGATGCAACTGTTGTGCTGAGGTCTGAGGAGGATATTCTCAATATTAATGCGGAGCCTGAAGTTGTTCCCTGTTTTAGTCAGTGAGATTTCCGGAGACCTAAACCCTCCTCCTATTATTCTCAATCCCCATTCCTTTCCTTTAAGGTTGCTGGTGGTAGGATATTCATATTCGCCCGGATAGCGACTACCGTACACGTGATGTTAAAACCTGCTATAGTGACCCAAATACCTTGTGTGGATCTCGTTCCAGGTTGTTCTCCCGAGGGACTTGCGACATGATTTGGTGGTTGTTTGGGCGCGTATATCCTTGTATCCCTGGGCCTGCATCGGTCATCTACCTATCTTGTCGCAGGCCTTTCAATTTGAGGCTTCCTTCAGAGTGTGAAGAAGCATTTATACTGGCCGACATGATTCTGGTTAACACCAATAAACTCATTGCTTGTCGGTTGTCGCTGGTTGTTGTGGACTGCACAGCGCTTACCATCAGGTCTAGTGCAGTCACTTTGCCGTGCTCGGAAAAAATATAACCCATCCATGATTATTCTGGTATTGTTGGTGTGCATGGTGTATATTACCATCAGGTTACTCACACGGTTGCAGGTGTCTCCTATAAAAAAATATTTCATAGCAATACATAAATAGGTTTGTGAAAACACGCTTCGCCAGAATTATTCCTACGTCGTACCACCCTTGACGTCCAATTTCCCAAACGCGACCGGTTTGGACTGTTTAATTTGTTCTCTGCCGGCCCTCCAACTCACTCAAATAGTTTAATTGCCATAACGTCCAATGGCCAAACATAAGTACAGACTGTCTGAGATATTTTATTTCGTATAGATTTTAAAAAGGTTTTTCAATAGAATAGGTTTTATCGTCGAATATTCTAGTACTATTGCAAGTACCCTGAATTAGTGGGTAACATGATGGTTATTGGATTTCGTTTAACAAAAAGTATATAACCTAAAATATATTGCACATCGTGCTAATTTTGTGTCATGGAGGAGCTTGAAATTTCTCATTATTCTTAAAATAAAAAAAAAAATATCCAAGCACGGCAAAGTAGTCACATTACACTTGATGGTAAGCGTAGTGTAGTACAAAAAACCAGCAACCACCGACAAACTATGAGTTTATCGGTAGTCACTAGAGTCATGCCGGCCTGTATAATTGCTTGTTCCCTCTTACAAGAGGGAACAAGCAAATCGAGGGGCCTGCGACAGTACAGGCGGATGACCGATGCAGGCACAGTAATACAAGGCTGTACCCCTATACAGACCCCAATGAACCATCAAGTTATGTCGCAAGCCCCTCAGGAGAACCGGATATACACTGGCTGATCCTGGAACGCCATCCACACAAGGCGTGTGGGTCACTATTTATAGATATACTCTTTTAAGAATTCAACAAGAGTGATAGGTTATGGTTTGTCATGCGCACACGGCGGATCTAGAATGTTGTCTGTTCTGTCAGCAAACGGCTCTGAAATGTATTGTATGCTTATTCGGTGTTCTACAATTTTAAATGCTTATTCAAGAGCTATTTTCATTCTAAAATTCAATTATGAAATGTAGTAGCAATATGCCATGTTATACAGCAGTATTTTAAAAAATAAATAAATAGATACACCCAACGGTCACCCACATATTCCTGACCCAACACTAAGTTAAACCTGTAACATAACTTCATTGTGTTTTTATTATCAGTAAAATAAAAATAAGTATCCTATGCCTGCCCCAAGTTTAGTGGCATTTCAATCAAGTCTGCAAGTGAGCATGCGTCTCATAAGGCGAGTACCGGGCCAGGCTGTGACGGGACGCACTTCGTTTATTGTTCATTTTATACCATTTAATTTTATACCCGCGATAGGGTCAATTTGCGACAGAACAATAAAATTGTTTGGTGCGTGGTATGAGCAGACAGCGGGTGATTTTATTGAAGTAAAGTTATTGAAGCGAATTATAAATGTGCATCCAGCCCTAAATATTGTTTGTACTATCTATCTGTAACCGTTATGCATAACAATTACTCTTTTTTTAACATATCATCCTGGTATGCGCACAACAGCTCAGCAAAGTTTCATCACGAATAGTAGTATAATAATAGTTACACATTCAAGACCAACAAATATTTATTTATATCTTCACTACGGCCATTTTATTCGCAAATATTTTTAGACATAAAATAAAATTTGCGTTTTATCCATTACACGTTTCCGTTTTTATAGCTCTAATTTAATGACATTTAGCGTAAACAACTTACACGCTTATTATTTGAGTACTTACTTCATAAGACACTGATTAATTGAGTAAAAGTAAAAAATGTAACGCAAGCCTAAAACACAAGTCGCTTCAATTATAAACTTACACCACACCGTAAAATATGTTCATATTCACGTATTTTTATTCTGTAACGTTATATCGGATCGTAAACATCAAGATAAAATACAGCGCGACACCAGCTAACCGTGTGTATGTTCCAATAAACATTTAAAAATGGACTCTATTACCTGGAGCTTAAAGCTCAAAGTCATGGAGACTGTGTTACTAACCAGTGTGAAATGCATGGCGTTATATTGAATTTTAAAGTTTATGTTATTTATTTTTGTTCAATATTGTTTGTCATATGATATTTCGCTTGTTTCTTCTTGGGATATAAAGGTGTATATTCACTGTTGCTCAGGTATTTTTAATTTTAATATGGATTACTCGTAAATGAGGATTTTGTTTATTAGCTTGAATAATGAACAAACAGAATGTAGGTGGTAGCACCACGCTATAGACAGTTTCTATAGGATGTATGGGCCGACTCGACCGGGTTGTTACCACCCGTCTTCTCACAGAAAATTGAAGTAAAGTAGCAGCTTGTTGTTGCTAAATGCCCTAATCACCCGTCCCTTTCCCAATCTCATAATTATACCTTATATCGATACATCGATATTTTTAGGGGATACATTTTGATTCGATCTAACGTTTTATCGATATTTTAATTAAGTATCGAAATGATGCTAAGCAAGCCACATTTTATCATCGTGTGGACATGCAACTTGTTACGTTAATTATTTATTTATTATTAAAATTGTACATCACCTTTATATTGCATGTTATCGTGTAGGCAATAAATGATTCTTTCTTTCTTTTGATGAAATCGATTGTGAAATATTCTTTTCTGACCTTCTAATAAATAAATAATATCAGCCCTGTATACTGTCCTATTGGTGGGCTACTTGAATTTGTCGTTGAATACACTATATGTATTGTGGTTTATTCATTTCTTTTTAACAAGTGGAAACATTAAAATTCCGACCACCTTGAACATTATCCTCATAGAGTGTTACACTTAACAAAATTACATACACTATAAATTTGCCTTATTTTATTAATTTGTTATTGAGTCCATTTGGAAGTGTCAAAACACCTCTCTTATGTGTACGATAAAATCATTTTGCTGATTCATCAAGACAAAAAAGAACAAATATTTATTCGAGTTATCGCTCACTAAAAGATTAATTATTTTCTCAAACAACTTGATTAACATAATAATTATACATGGTGTTATCTATGTGCAGTGTGAGAATGACAAAAATTTATTAATTTAATTTAACTGCCGCAATCAGATATGACTATTACTTTAATTATCTTTAAGACATTACTTAGAAGTCGTTTATATCCATTCCTAGCCAGTCAAGGCTTTATGGTCCATTACTTTTATCTTTCTGCCTTTTTTTATTTATTTGATTGAATGATGAAACGAGCAAAACGTTCGTCTGATGGCAAGCGCCTCGCCTGCCCATAAACAGAATCAACACCACTCAGAACTTTGAATTACAAAGCATTGCATGGCACTGAACTGCGCTCGTCACCCCGAGACATAGGATGTTAAGTCTCATAATGCCCAGTAATTTCACCGGCTTCAATGTCCTTCAAACCGAAACACAACAGTGCTTACACACTGTTGCTTTGTGGCAGAAATAGACAAAGCGGTGGTACCAATCCAGACGGCCTCTCGCATACGAGGGACCTACCACTATAGTTTTCACATCAAAATTTCCCATATTTGTTTACCCAATCTGGGAAGCTCACAAGTTTCACACTGCATAACTTGATTATGGAGGCGATTAGGGTTATGTTCTACATCATTTTTATATTATTACTTTATTGTAAAAGTATAGCGAATTCATAAAACCACACACAATCGGCCTTCGTTTACATAGGAGTCAGTGGATCTGGGCCGGAAATAGCCGCACCGGAAGCGTCGGTCTGCCGGATGTACACCTCATTTCCTGTATCTACAGCGCTACCTTCGGAAATTCCAGTGGGGTATATAAATAATGCCTAGTTTTTATTTATTAGATCGTCCTTGTGAGTTTTTTTTATTGCAAAATTTTATAAAAATTAGCGGGTTATGACTGGTGGGTCTATTTATTTGATCCCCGGGTCGGGTAAAAGTGATGTTGGGTTTTTCTCACGAAATGTTCCGTATCACCCCGGAGTCTGTAATTATGTCCGGTATGGCGATATGCTCACTCCCTATCACATCATGGGACGGAGATACGCTTGGCGAAATGTGGGTGCACTTGTTGGCACCTCTACCTACCCCTTAGGGGATATAGGCGCAATAATATCTTATATCTATCTTATATAATATCATAACATAACATATGCTCTATTTTCACAGTTTTGTGTTATCAAGGTGGATTACATAATTAGAAGTATTAATAAATAAACAGACTTAAAAATATATGAGTTGAATTTATAAGTTGGGGTACAGAACCCTCAGTACCTCAGTTTTATATTGCCTGGCAAGACAGACAAGCGTGAAGTCTACCTGGTAGTTAAGCCAGTCACCGCCGCCCAAGGAATTCAGTACTCCATCCACCGTGTAGTAGGCTCCAATCTACAGAAACTAAAATAATCTGATCTACATTATCTATGGTAAAATAAAGTTAGGCAAATACAAGAACTACATTAAATTTTCCAGGTGAAATTCCCAGCAATTTGATGAATACTAGACCACTTCAAGACCATTTTAAAAGCCTTTAACCCGTCACGATTCCGTAACTAATTGCACAATCTACCTTTTTAGCTTGACCTAGATATTAAAACCGGAATGGTTAAAATCGTTGAAAAATGAGAAATAATTCCAAAGGATCCTCGACCAATTTTTCTTCGACCGCAGGAGATCGCTTCCCACTGACATATTGCTGGTATCACTTCCCATGTCGATGTACCTATACGGAATCCCAATAATTTGTTACATCAGAAATCGTATATCTTGGGTTGTACTCGTGTATTGACTGTAACCATTTGAAATAAATACTTTTTAGCAAGTCATTTTAAGCAGAGTCTCTGAGAGAGAGCTGAGAGTAGCCGGCTGTAAAGCGAGATGCCACGGATTCGATTCCTGCACCGAGACAAATGTTCTTCAAATATTAATATATTTGTTTTCCATGCTAGCTGTAAGTTTTCCGAATAAAATAAAATAAATACCTGAAACGAGATTACATTTAGTATACTGATGACAGCTGTAGGATACTCTAATGAACAAATACTTGGTCAGTCGCTGGGCCAGTGGGTCGTAAATCAGGCTCAATAGGGTCGGCCTCGCTGACTTCGCTGATTCTAGGGATTAAGGGATACTCTCCAAATTGTAAGGGTATATAGACTGCCTCGGTAGCGCATTTGTATTGCGTACGCGGTGCGACTGCAGCGTTGAGGTCTCGGGTTCGATCCCCGGTCAGGTAAATTGATATTGGGTTTTTCTATCGTGAAATGCTTAGTATCAGTCCGGAGTCTGGAATTGTATGGTATGGCTATAGGAATGCCCCCTATCATATCATGGGGTGGAAATAAGCTCGCCTTAAAGGCAAAGGATAATTAAGGAATTGGAAAAAGGGAGAGGGAGATTTGGACCTCCGGATATCGCACTCACCGTACGACACGCAGCAGCAGATAGCAACCTGGTCGAACCGGCCCATTTATGCTGTAGACAAAACTGTCTACAGCATGGCTCTACAACTTATCAAAACGTAACGTGTAACAACCAATGTATAAAATATAATGTAAATAAACAATGATTTCTTACGTTTACGCGAATGTTACTCATTGAAATAAAACTAATTTAAACGGATTTTATGTGTAAAACACATTGTGACTTGTTTATTTACTGAAATAAAATTGAAATAAAACTAATTTAAACGGATTTTAGTAACAGGATAGGATGTTAGTAACATTAACTTTTCTGGACAACCTACACCTCAGTCCACCCCGTGACCACGAAGGCTGAAAAGCTTTCGAAACGTCGGGACCATAATTTAAATAAAAAACCGCGATAAAATCCGTTTAAATTAGTTTTATTTCAATTTTATTTCAGTAAATAAACAAGTCACAATGTGTTTTACACATCTCTATTTGAAGGCGCTATTCCAACATATTTATAGAAAAACTCCGATAAAGACGTGAAAATCAATTTGCGATTCACACCAAAGCCATAACATAATACAAAATCTGAATGGCGTGTGGTACATTAAAATAGCTACAGCGGGCGCGACCGGGATGGTAATGCGGGCATTATCCGGTTGGTCCGGAATTTACCGGCCACCTGTAACGCGCACCGGTAGCGCCGGTAGCCGGTTAAATTTTCATAACACTCCCGCCGAGAGGACTTACGTCGAGTGTTTGTGCATTTTATAGTGGCTTGTGCCGTGGATATCATTTTCGGGACAAAAATGCCTTCGCTTTTTTGAATTCAAATATGTATATGTAATTAATTTATGGTTACGCTTGAATTAATTTCTTTTTTGTCGGCAGGGATATTTAAAAAAGGATTTGAGGACCCTCTTTGTAAAACAACTTTGGTGTTTCAATTTAGGCGATAAGCGACGTATTAATTTTTAATTGTGTCCATTCTGTAAATGAATCCAAGTTAATTGTATGGTTCGCCTTCTGTGCATAATTTTCTTTACATTTTTAATTTAAAAGCAAAACGGAAACCATGCAAGTGGGTCAGCTGATAGTAAGTAAGCTCCACCCCCTATAAACAGCCATAGTACAAGAAGAATAATTCACAAAGTAATAGTAATTTCTTCATAAGCGAGAAGCCGTCTGGATTTGTCTATTTCTGCCGCCAATCAGCAGGCGTGACGCTTACCATCAGTCGAGCGACCTTCGTCATAGTTTCGTCATTCACGCTCATAAAAAAAATCATGGATGCATTGCGGACCTTTATGGAAAAGAATGGGGATTTGGAACAGGAAGCGGGGGTCGGATAAGGGCCTCAGGAAAACTCAGTCACCGTATTAAGAAAAATAACAACCTAAAACCATAATTATTTAACCAAAAAACATCTCGTACCTAATTAAATACTTTATAAAAACATATACTGAGGAAGGATATAACTTTGTTCATAATTACTACAATCGAATTTTCCAAGACAAATTTATCCTGAATAGATGCCCTTTAATGACCTAAGACTGCTGCCTTTTGTCCTTATTATTTATGAATGGCAATCAATTGTAAGCAAGCTCACAGGTGGCCGTTAAACATTACGAGCGGATCGACCGGCCGTTCCGGATAATAAAACCATTTGCACGCGCCCTCCCGGCCGATCCGGATCTCAGGTGAAATGGCCATACACGCGTGATGGCTCTTTTCGAGACAGTGGGTGTGATTCATAAACTTATACGATTATTTTAGACAGTGTTTGCTGTTTTGTATAAAGGTGCGATAGACTGAGGCTAGTTTTTATACATGTTGCAAAGGGTTGTGGTTTTGATGTGTGAATTTTTGGTTAGTCTGTTGTCGACCTTCTTTATATGAAACAGTATATGGAAAATGGCTTTGCCAGGATGAAGTCACTCACAAACGTACGAGATCGCGTTTGTTTTGAGCAAGGCTCGCCTGATAGTAAGCGTCACGCCTATCCATAAACAGAAGCAACACCACACAGAACTTTAAATTATAGAGCACTGTATGGCACAGAACTGCGCTCGTTACTCTGAGACATATGGTGTTAAGTCTCATAATGCCCAGTAATTTCATTGGCTTATTGCAAGACATTGCTCCTTCAAACCTAAACACAACAGTGCTTACACACTGTTGCTTGGGGGCAGAAATAGACAAAGCAAACAAACCAGTACCACAAAAGTGGTACTACCAACCAAGACGGCCTCTCGCATACGAGGGACCTACCACCTTGTAAATTAATGCCTCGCTCTCCCTTCCTCACATAGTCATCAGTCTCAGGTACAGCACAGAGAGAAATGTCAGCATTATTTCCACCAGCCGCCACATATGGACAGACTAACCTTGCAATTCGTTTACACCGAAAGCTAGCTCAGAAGTCTAATTGAACAAGACTTGTGCAGTATGTATGAACAAACCAATTCTATGTTTTACTGCTACTTTTTATAAATTAATGCAATATATCTATCTTTACTTACGTGATTCATATTGCTTGAGTTAGCGATAAGTTAATAAGGTCTTGAAATATAAGTTTATGAAATTACTCTTTTTTTACAATATATCAATTTTTACAATACTCAGTGTCTCACTAAGTTATTTCTGATATCTCTAATAGACACTCTAACAACATTAAAACATTAGCCTGTGTTTTATTGAGTAAATTAAGTAAGTTTTTACACTACCACAAAACCAAGACTGTATAATGTCTACAAAAGTTTAGAACTTAATATATTGCTTTGAAATAAAACTAATTTAATCGGATTTCATGGCGGTTTTTTATCCACTGTCGAGCCAAGTCCACCCCGTGACCACGAAGGCTGAAAAGCTTTCAAAACGTCGGAACCAAAATTAAATAAAAAACCGCGAAAAAATCCGTTTAAATTAGTTTTATTTCAATGTGTAACATTCGCGTAAACATAAGAAATCATTAATCATCATCATCATTATCAGCCCGTGTTAGTCCACTGCTGGACATAGGCCTATCTTAACGCTCGCCATTGAGCCCGATCTTCGGCTCTACTCAACTATTACCAGCCACCTTGCGTATGTCATCACTCCATCTAGCTGTAGGACGTCCCACATTCTGTTTACCGAGTCGTGGTCTCCACTCAAGAACGCGTCCAACGGTTGTCGGTTCTACGGCTAGTATGACTAGCCCACTGCCACTTCAGCGTGCTAATCCTGTGAGCTATGTCGATCAGCTACGAAATCTAAATATAAACTCCTTTGCAAAAAAAACGGGCACCTTACACACACACTTTACCTTAGCTTTTCTATGGGTAAATATTATTATATTTTTAGTATGTCATTAGCTTGGATGACTAGAAATTTCTTATTATCAATGAGAATCTAGTTTTTTAACACTTTTATCCTGGTATCGGTGTTTTAGTCAATGTAAACAGAGAGCCGTGTTAAAATGGACATTTTTATGGGTATAATGAAATTAAGACTACGAGTATTTTTATGGTATTTTAATAAAAGAGACATTAAAAAATAAAAATTAATAACGAGTATGACCTCCTCTTGCAGCGATTACGGCATGTAATCGTCTTGGCATGCTTCCCACCAGGCTTTTGATGGTGTCCTGTGGAATGTGTTCCCACTCAGTCGAGATTACACGTTTAAGCTCTCTGATGTTTTGTGGAGGTGGTTGGACAGATCGTACTCGCCTTTTTAGGAGGTCCCAAACGTGCTCAATGGGGTTAAGGTCGGGGCTCCGCGCTGGCCAATCCAAACGACGAATACCGACCTCTTGCATATAAGCATCTACGTCGCCAGAACGGTGGGCCCGAGCATTATCGTCCATGTAAATGGCATCTTCACCAATTACAGTCAGTGCGGGTTGTGCATTTTGAGAAAGGATTTCTGTTATGTACCTATGCGCATTTAGTGAGCCATTTTCTATGAATACTATCTCGGTACGATAGTTGGAAGTTACGCCCGCCCAAAACATAACGGACCCTCCACCATAAGGGGTGATTTCTTCAAAACACACATCGGCATAGCGTTCCCCTGGTCTTCGTAACACTCGCCGACGTCGGTCCTCACCATGCAGACAAATTCGAGCCTCATCGGAGAAGAGTACGCTACTCCAGTTACCTGGTGTCCAAGATAGGCAATTTCTAGCGAACCTCAACCGCGCAATCCGGTGCTCACGGAGTAACTTGGGGGCCCGCGCTGGTCGTCGACTACGTATATCAGCAGCTAAAAGTCTTCTCCTCACAGTCCATAGGCTAACTTGTGCTCCTCGTACCTCTTCAAGGTTTCTTTTGAGGTCTATGTAACTGCATTTGCGGTTCCTCAGCGCCTGAGTCACTAAAAAGCGATCGTCTCGCGGCTGTGTGCAACGTTTTCTCCCAGAACCTTGCCTTCTCTGAACGGAACCTGTCTCTTGGTATCGAGTCCAGGTTCTTTGTACGGTTGAACGACTCACGTTTAACCGCTGTGAGACGTAACATTGGCTACACCCCTCTTCCAGCAGCGCTATAATTTTACTAGCTCTCATTGCTTTTTCTGCCATTACGATAGACACAAAGATATCTGTTTTAAGTCACAATAAGGCAGAATTATGCGATAAACATAAATTGTTGTACTAAAAATAACGAAAAGTTACTTTTAGTTGCTTGATAACCTTTTAACCGCAAACCCGCGAAAAGTGTCACAAAATGAAAAAGGGATTAATAATTTAAAAAACAAAAGTTTTGAATTTGGAATGAACTTTTTTTCATACCCAGACTCTTTATTAAGTGCCAGTAACATAGTTTGGCTATTAAAACCTCTGAAGAACTAAATTATTACCAATAATGTTAAAAAATCAAACCCGCCCGTTTTTTTTGCAAAGGAGTGTATAAAACTCAAAGGTGACTGACTGACATAGTGATCTATCAACGCACAGCCCAAACCACTGGAGGGATCGGGCTGAAATTTGGCATGCAGGTAGATGTTATGACGTAGGCATCCGCTAAGAAAGGATTTTGATAAATTCTACCCCAAAGGGGTCAAAATAGGGGATGGTAATATTTAAATGCTGTTCACGAGGGCGGAGGCGCGAGCAAAAGCTAGTCATTAATATATCGCTATTCTTTTATGCCACACTCCGTGTCGTGTTCAGCCTACAGTAATGTCGACGGTATTTACACGAGACGTTCGCACGTATCGACAACCCTCGCAATCCTTATACACCGAGAGCTAGCAGCAGATTTACTTAAAGTACCTCAATGAGGCTTGAAATGTCTCTGTACTTTGAATATTAAATAACGTTTAAACTACCGCAAAAGCAAGGCTATGCCCACTTTAGTTTTAAACTTATCATTATCAAGTTTTAGTATTTGTTTTATGACATAAATTAAATAATGATTTCTTACGTTTACGCGAATGTTACTCGTTGAAATAAAACGGATTTAAACGGATTTTATCGCGGTTTTTTATTTTATTTTGGTCCCGACGTTTCGAAAGCTTTTCAGCCTTTGTGGTCATGGAGTGGACTGAGGTGTAGGTTTTCCAGAAAAGTTAAAGTTATAGTGTCTACCTTCAGTTTACAATTATTGATAAAATTTAATTTAAATTATTTAATTTTTATTTAATTTAATTTAAGCTCAATAGAGAAGATGGTTGGTAGCTAGCACAAGCCTGGGATCCGATTATACATTTAATTAAATCGGAACCCAAAAGACCAAACGCCAAACATCAAGACATTGTGAGCTCTATCTGTGTAGATCGGACCACTAATAAAAATTTAAAAATAAAAATATATTTATTACATATTTATACATTTTATTACATAAATAAAGTTTAATTATTCATTAAGGACGGTAAGACGGTGGGGTAAATTCTAAAGCAATTTTAAGAATACTAAATCATGCCTTGTATTGCCTCAAGCTCTCGGACTATGACAATTTTATTGAATGTTAACGCATTGGATGGATTGACTGCTACACGTTTTATACTCCATCAGATGTCTTATTCCGGGGGATTTTGCAGAATTTATTTACAGATGATGAGTTTTTTTACGCAATATAAAGGGAAATGAGTTCGCTAATCCGTAGTAAGTCGCGGGATCCGGAATGGTGACAAAATTCGTAAAACCGTCTTATTGAGATGGTTGGTTGAGAAAATTACACTGCAATGTACCAAGAAAGTGTAAATCATCAATTAAATACGATTTATTCTAGCAATCTCGTATCAGCGGATGCCTAAAAATCTCCTTATTACCTCAATCCTTATTAATTTATCTAAAGGAGTTCTGAGGTCTCTGGTTCGATCCCCGGGTCGGGTAAAGTGATATTGGGTTTTTCTATCACAAAATGCTCAGTATCAGTCTGGAGTCTGGAATTGTGCCCGGTATGGCGATAGGCTCGCCCTCTATCACATCATGGGACGGAAATACGCTCGGCGAAATGTGGATGTAATGTTTACACCTCTGGCTATCCCCTTCGTGGATTACAGGCGTATGTATATCTCAAAAGTCTTTCTGAATGACGGGCATCATTTTATAAAACGTGCCAGACGAAATCCATCCATGAATTTGCCCGGAATCTAGATCATTACGCACATAAAGTCCGAAATCAGGAGATCAGACCCTACGATTACGGAAAGCCGGGTCCGTCACCCGGACATTCCGGCGCTCCGGCGTAATTTGAGCTTTCTTAACTAAGGTACTGACGTTACGAACTCATGTATGTGAAAATGATTGGGCCGGGTTGGTTGTTTTGTGACGGGACCAGCAAAATGGATTTTTTCCTATGCTATATTTTTTTATAGCAAATGTCGGCATACATAATGTCGGCATAGCTGGTGGGAGGATACTTGTATCCGACCGGATAGCGACCACCGTCCACTGGTGCCAAAACCTGCCATAGTGGCCTACCTTGTGTGGGTCGCGTTCCAGGGTCAGCCAGTGTGTATCCGGTTCTCCCCAGGGGGCTTGCCCCCTGATCCTAACCTTTTTCCCATCCCTTTTCCTTTCCCTCCCCCTTGGCCCTTTGGCCCTTTGACAGGCCGGCATGATCCTGCCGACCTACGATGGACACATTGTTTATCGGTGGTCGACACTATTCTTGGATTGCGCTACACTTGCCATCAAGTGTAGAGTAGTCACTTTGCCGAGCCAAGATAAAAAAACATACGAGCAAGTGGCACCTGATGGCATGTGATCTCTACCGCCCATGCACATCCACAATTCTAGCAAATGGTCGGTTGCGGACTATCCTGTGAGACAATGGTAACAAACCAGTGCTGTATACATTTACAGCATAAATTGGCCGTCTTGACTTAAATTAATGAATTTAGCAAAACAAAATCAGTATCTCCATTTGAACTTGGTGTGGGTTGATTCCTTTTTGCGTAAGTAGGTCCAATTAAAAAAGAAACCGTAGCCCAATATCTCCTGAAAAAATATATCAGTACCAATTCAGTATCGTGTAAATATACATCAGTGTAGATTTACAGATACCGTCGCGTCAGCAGCTAATTAACGTGTAACCAGACACCGTGGACATATTGCACCATTATCAACACCAGTTAGAGACGTGCTGTCGTGTTGGGGGAGTTTCGGATGATTTTAACCGACGAAAAAATCAGAGATTCTCGATTATGTAATCATATTTAATTTTCTTTATGTAGAACGACACAGCTAACTTATAAATAATTTAGATTTGGATAATTCTTTCTTCATTTGAAAGAGTTCAAAGTTGATTGGATTTTTTTATAGCATAGATCGGCAAACGAGCAAGTGACTCACCGGATGGTAAGTGATTTTCACCGCCCATGTCCACCCATAATACTAGAAGAATCATAGGCTTCTTGCCGACCTTAAAGGGAAGGAATAATTAAGGGATTGCGAAGAGGGATTAGGGCCTCCGGATATCTCACGCACCGTACGAAACGCAGCAGCAAGTCGCTAGTTTACGTCGTTTTTCTGTACTCTCTGGCTCTACCACTCATAAAATTTATAACCAATTAACAACACAGATATAAACTTTAACACCTCCGTAAATACTGTTATAACCAAATGAGTCGTTCATTTAGTGGCATACCATTTAAAAGCCAACGACAAGATCGCGTCATAATGAATTAAAATAAACGCCGGGGCGTGTCGTGTCTCAGGACTAATTAGATGGCGCACGCCTGCCTGTCTGTCTTGCGTGGAATGGACATGACAACTCCACAAATAACATACGATTTTATACTCCAATTATTGTATGGCGATTTAAATTTAGAAAGTTAGTGGCTTGAGTTTTACAGACAATTTAGATTTCCTCTTTATTTATACACTACCTTTTGTTCAAAAAAATTGACAAAGTTTCATACAAACTTTCAACCCCTATTTTATCCCCTTGGGGGTAGAATTTATCAAAATCCTTTCTTAGCGGATGCCTACGTCATAACATCTACCTGCATGCCAAATTTCAGCCCGATCCCTCCAGTGGTTTGGGCTGTGCGTTGATAGATCACTATGTCAGTCAGTCACCTTTGAGTTTTATATATTTAAAGATATTCTTTTCTTTATTACTGGTAACAAGGTAGGTATGCGAGAGGCCGTCTGGGTTGGTACCACCGCGTTGTCTATTTCTGCCGCCAAGCGACAGTGTTTAAGCACTGTTGTGTTTCGCTTTGAGAAAAATGAATATACATGGCGAGTGTGAAAGGTATATTTGGGGAGAGAAGACCTCAGTAAACTTTCTCCGATCAAGTCGGAGATATACTCGAGAAAGACCAGGTCAGAAGTACCCTCAACCGACGTGCATGCATGAAGAATTTAATGAGAGAGGAGACCAAAGAGGTGTGTATGGATCGTAGCAAGTGGAAATCTATTGTCTCTGCCTAACCCTATGGGAAACAGTCAAGTGTATGTAAAGAAAGATAATGCTTATCTTCACACACTAGACAATTCGATTAGACTACACCAATCTCTGAATAATCCAAAGGTCAGAGTCAGTAGGTCATCCGTATCATTACGACACAGCGTTAAGGGGCCGGCGATTATGTGTCTTTGATCGTTGTTTATGATTTGGAAACTAGTGACCCTTACCACCCACTCACCATTGAAATATCAGTCATAAGTTATGGTGGTAGAGTTGATTTTTGTTTGGCGCAGATTTAGGATATTTAGGTCACGTGCTTGTATCAGCTTTTAGCACAAGTGCAAGAAACATAAAGTGTATCGCTTTATGTATTATCTGTGTATTATTTAAGGGTTGTCCGTGTATTGAATTTGAGGCAATATGAGTATCGGAACAAACGCACTTATCCTTATTCTCGGCCGAGATATAAAAAGGATAACAAATAAGAGAAACACTCGTATAGGAAGAATAGACTTGATTTTCCCTATAATTGTATTTGTATTTATCTTAACTGCACCAAGTTAATAATACTAAAGCTCATGATGTCTTCTGGACAATCAAGAACAGAACTGAATACAGCGCCTAGTAGTAACTGGCAGCTTGAAAGTTTTTTTTTCATAGCATAAGCTGGCAAACAAGCAAGTGAGTCGCCTGATGGTAAATAATCTCCACCGCCAATCCATGCCCACAATACCATAATCGTAGGCGCCAACCTTAAATGAATCGGATAATTAAGGGATTGGGAAGGGGAGGGTTTTGGGCCTCCACAAACACACAAGCAATCTGCTATTTTACGTCGGTTTTCTGTGAGACAGTGGTAATGACCCGGTCGAGCCGGCCGATTCATGGTGTTGACAAAACTATATACAGCGTGGCTCTACCACTCATAATATAATAGGTGTAGCGAAGAGTTACTTAGAGTAGTTACACCAGCAAATCAACCCAGTGTGGTTATTCTTCATATACAAATTGTGATTGCATAACCTGGGGTTTGAACTCAGGATCGTACGGTTTCGTAGTTACGTAATGCCTTCAAATGGAGTGATCAACGTCCCAAATATCCCGGGCAGCCGGCGCGTCGTCGTATCAATTTGCATCTAACATTTCATACCCGGATATTGTGAATATCGGATGGATTTTACGTGTATGTAACGCACGGGGAAAATTTGAACGTGTAAGCATTTTAAGGTGATGGGATCAATTCAGGCCCATGTGTATTATGTTACTAGCTACTGCTCCTTCGCCGACGTAGATGTTTTTCCCGCGAAAAATGTCCTAATCCAGCTCGTGTGACAAATTTCATTTAAATTCGTTTAGCAGTTGAGACGAGATTGATTAACATCAAAAATCATGAATTTCACAAACATTCGAATTTTCACTTTAATGGGATTCTAACATCAGTAGGAAGTAGGATCACCGATAGCATTTGTAGGTTTTAAAGGACCGCATGCAATGTTTGGTCACTTACGATACGTTTCGTTTCTTTACTTCGAAATCCATCAGCAGATTTTAACCTAATTTATATGGGATATAATGAAATATTTTCTATCTAAACTGGTCTGCAATTAGAAGAAAAATCGATGTACATACATAAAAAAAGCAAAAACTCTCGCAGGATTGAAAACCTCCTCTCTTTTGAAATCGGTTAAAAAGAAAAGGAAACTGATTCCACAATTTAATTATCTATAGGAGACTGAAAAACAAGATTTCACAGGTTTATTATCTGTATCAGAATGTGATAATTCCACAGCTATGAAGAAATTAAATACCAAACACATAGTCAGCATACGCTGCCGCCAGAGTAATGAGGTTATGTCATATGAAGATTAATGAAGTGAGACGTCACACAGTAATCTTGGCGATAACCCACATGCTTCGTCGATAGATAGCTAACAGCCAGCAATTAGTGCCAATCGCTAATCAATGCGTACAGAGGCGCACTAGCCGATAACAATTGGGGGTATTATGTTTCAGAGACTTGAACCAGGCTAACAGTATAAACTGACGTGAAGTGATACTAACAAATTGCTGTTGCGTTTTGTACGGTGAAAGAGATTTGCGGAAGCCCGAATCAAAATAATTAACTCAACAATCACCCACTATGAGATACGAGTCTCGTGTCGTGGATATCAGGAACTTTGAGAGACTCTCGATCTCACAACAACCAGACCCGAAACAAATTTTTATGTAGGTGATCTACAAAGATTTGTATCGGTGCGGGGATCGAACCCGCGATCTCTCGTGAACAAAGGTTGTCATAAAATCTCCATTCCTTTACCTTATGGTAGACAATTATGCATCCTGCTGGTGGGAGGATACTTGTATCCGACCGGATAGCGACCACCGTATATTGGTGCTAAAACCTGCCATAGTGGCCCACCTTGTGTGGGTCGCGTTCCAGGGTCAGCCAGTGTATATCCGGTTCTCCCCAGGGGGCTTGCCCCCTGATCCTAACCCTTTTCCCATCCCTTTTCCTTCCCCTCCCCCTTGACCCTTTGGCAGGCCGGCATGATCTTGCCGACCAACGATGGACACATTGTTTATCGTTGGTCGACACTATTCTTGGATTGCGCTACACTTACCATCAGGTGTAGCGTAGTCACTTTGTCGTGCCAGGATAAAAAAAAATCTATGATTCTTCCAGTACACGGTGACGATCACGGATCACTTAACATCCGGCTCGGTTGCTTGCTCGGTTTTCTGCTCTCTACTATAAAAAACACGATAGGTTTATGCGGCTTGGTAGACTTCACATAAGTTTAAAATCTTCATGGAGAAATCTCAGTAAAACAGGTTTGTTTGTCACTATCGCCACCAATCTTCTCATTTATACTTAATTTGTAAGTCCATACTGGTAGTCAGAGAATAGAAAAAGTACTTTTCTTCAGTAAATAAAGCTTACAAAATGTTTGTGTCATCCTCAAATATTTGTTTCGCATCTGGGTATATTTTCTCCTTAGATAGATTAATTCAAGGTATATAAGAGTAAAAGCCAAATCAATCTGTAACATGTGCTAAAAAGCATGTTGCGCCGACCCCACTGCTAAGGGTTTGTGAAAGAAGAGTACATAAAGCTATCCAAAAACCCTCTAACGATAAATAGCCAATCACCCAATCAAAATGCATCCCTGCCCTGTGGTCTGGCACTGCACATCGTGCGACGTCATCTGCCGATGGCCTAACGAACGTAATGCGATCAGCAATCAGCACAGACTGTTAGACACGTCCTCGGCTGCCAACTAGACGCCACTACACGCCATTGTAATTGCATTGTGTGCATTTGCTTAGGACGTGCGATTTAAGCTATCGTAGTTAGGTAAAGATGCCTATTTATTTTTAATAATTGCAGACAATGTATCTACTTCTAATTAGAGTGGTCAAACCATCAATTTTTTAAACTGAAATGAACAGCTCAGAATCGCAAGGAATTCCGCCAATTGGCCTCCAAATGAAAATTGCATCACGATGATTATCATAAGCTGCACATTTATATTATAATTTACACAAATCTAAATAAGTGAGAAATAAATCAGCTTGAATGTCTGCAAATTCAATTATAAAATAGGTACATACATGTTTACCGTTTACGTAAATTTTGCCGTTCACTCACTCGCCTATCGATCCCGTCTTTCATTCACTCATTTATTCAAAGCAGAAGGGTTTTTATCGTATGTAAATTTTAAGTCTGATATCTTCATCGGATAACTTTTTAAAATGGTTTTGGCGCTATTTTAAGAAAATTGGTATGACTTAAAGGCATGTATGAATTACCCAATTTCAAATACATTCATTCTTCAATCTTGTATGTTTATTTATGAACTATCTTTAACTGTATTTACATACTTATGTTGATCGATGATTGAAGTACACTTATTAAAATGGATGTAAGAACAGAATATGAGTGGCCACCCAGGGTTTGTTTTATAACAAGCGTGAATCGACAACTCTTTCTACTTGTTTTACTCCAGACAAATATATTTGGTAGAGGATAATATACTGTTATTGAACGTCTTATGAAATATCTGGTATATTTTAAGTTTGCAGTATATTGTAAATGTTGTAAAAAAGCTTATGATCTGCGCTTAAACAGAATCTATACAATTATGGTTGGTATGATTGGTTATTCACATTAATTATCCCTAATTTACACATGTATTAAAAATATTTTTGTGTTTGTTAATTTGTGTGCGCATTACATAAAAACGGCTGATCAGATTTCGATGCAGGCTTCACTTTATTTCAATAAAACTTCTATAAACTACAACAGTAAGGGATTAAAAACTAACAATAACAAATTTGAGTGGTAGAGCCACGCTGTAGTTTTGTCTACAGCATGAATGGGCTGGCTTGACGGGGTCGTTATAACTATCTCACAGAATACTGACGTAAAGTAGCGGCTTGCTGCTGCGTTTCGTACGGTAAGTGAGATATCCGGAAGCCCAAATCCCCTCCCCTTCCCTATCCCTAATTATCTCTTTCCTTTACGGTCGGCAACGCGCTCATGATTCTTCTGGTGGTGGGCGTACATGGGCGGTGGAGATCACTTACCATCAGGTGACCCACCAGCTCGTTTGCCGGCCTATGCTATAAAAAAAAACATAGGGAAGCCGGCAGCCCTCACGGATATAATTCAATAATTTCAAAATAAGCATTTCCGTCAAATGGCCAATGGACAACAGAATCGTAACAAAGTGTCAACTACCAGTGGTTGTTACAGTCTTGGACAAATACGCTCAAGTGGTTAGGAGTCCTCTCGGAAAATGAAGGTTTTTTCAAATAACATTGCGCTGTCGACCCACACCCGATAAAGCACTCGAAGTAACACAGTAGCGTGGTAATTAGTAACATAAATACGAATATGTAATATTTTACCTAAAACTTAATCCGACTTTAAATTTAATCCGGTTTGAAACCTATAAGTTTTTAAAGTATAGGTAAATGCTGTTTTTTAATTCAAGAAACTAACGCTTGTGTGATGTTTTTATTAGTTTATTTTAACACAAATATGACATATATATAGACCATGACACAGTGAGCAACTTGGATTTCCGCACCGAGAAAAATGCTTGTGTGATCCATATGTATTTTTCCGGCTTATTATATTAATAAATATTCTGTGAAATTTTCTTGTTACGGTTCAAAAGATAGAGCCTTTTAAAAATAGGACAGACAGTATACGGTTCTGATTTCGTGTTCCTTTTTAAGTAAGGTTAGGTTTTTGTATAGTTACTTTGTTCAGTTTTGAAAAGCTAGTATAAAAATAAAGTAAAATACGATTACCCAAAAACTAAATATTTTGTGTTGTGACACTCTCGTTGCGACGATATAATATTATGATACCTACTTACAGTACTACACACTACGCCACTGTGCCCGGAATACCTGCTCCGACCACACAATGGTTCAGTACAAACACGGTGGGGCACGTAGTATTTACATAGCTACTCCGCCCCGCGGCCGCGTTCGTGTTTACTGTCCTTCATGTGACGGCCTTAAACAAATGCTCGCTGGAACTTTCCTATCTATGGAAACAAAGTTACAGTTTACTTCTACCGTGAGAGTAAATATAAGTAGTCAATAAATACTAGGGTGGGCAATGATGTATGTATAAACAGCGTAACTGCTCTAGTGGCAGTGTATATTGGTTGTGTATCGGGGAAGTCTTGGAATTATTATGTACAGTACTCTTTATTGTAAAAGGTTTTTTGTTACATTTTTAAATATAACATTTGTAAAAAATAAAACATTTAAACATTTAATTATTATTATAGTTGCAAGGTGGTAGGTCCCTCGTATGCGAGTGGCCTTTGGGTTGGTATCACCGGTTTGTCTATTTCTGCCGCCAAGCAACAGTGTGTAAGCACTGTTGTGTTTCGGTTTGAAGGACATTGAAGCCAGTTAAATTACTGGGAATTATGAGACTTAAAGTCTTATGTCTCGGGATAACGAGCGTAATTCAGTGCCATGCAGTACTTCGTAATTCAAAGTTCTGTGTCGTGTTGCTTCTGTTTATGGGCAGTTGTGGCGTTTACCATCAGGCGAGCGGTTGGCTCGTCTCGTCATTCAACCAAATACAAAATTAAAACTCATATACAAAATATTTATTAAATCTATAAAATGCTACGGTACATTATTCAGATTCCGTCAAAAGTCTACCGCCAATGCAGAAGTCTGTTTCGCTAGAACAGAACGGGCAAGAAACTCTAACTCTGCTCTTTTCAAAACTAATTTACAATTAATAATGAAATCATAAGGTTTAGGTACATATCGTAGTTGTACATATAGTAGCTGCTATAACTACAAGTTATAGCAGCTCAATTTAAATTAATAATCATAGCAGTGTGATATCTACGTGTTTTATTAGCATGTACGTGACCTCAAGAATAATCCTAGGTCTAGCTTGGATCGTTAGAAATGATTCCGCAACCTAGGTAATTTGCGACTCGAGACGTAATATGTTAAGTCTTATAATGCCCAGTAATTTCATTGGCTTTAACGTCCTTCAGGAACACAACAGTGCTTAAACACTGCTGCTTTGTGGCAGAAAACATATCTATATTCCATAATATTGTAAATAAAAGCAGAATCGAAACTCGTGTATGCTTGTTCAAAGTTTTGATGAAAGCTTTGTGTTGAAAACAGTACAGTTAATAGAGTATTTACAACGTTAACGTTACATTGTAGCTTTGACGACACAACTTTTAACTGGTTGGGTATTTCACTCACACGACCTGAGCTTTAAGTCATAAGGGCTTTTACTTTATGTTAAAGCTACAGGCTATGTTACAACCAATTTGGCAGAAACATCTATCCATAGAGTTTCACAGCCTACGCCGCGCAGTGGGCAAGAGGCTGCCCTGCAAGAGGCCGCGGGTTCGATTCTTGCATCGAGGCAAATGTGTGCGAGACACAAATATTTGTTTTAGGTCTGGGTGTTGTGAGACCGAAAGTCTCTCGTAGTTCCTGATACCCGCGACACAAGACTCGTATCTTACTGTGGGGTCAGGAATATGTGTGTGACTGTTGGGTGTATTTATTATTATTATTGATAAACCGAAAACTGTCACACTAATTTGAATGAATGAACCTCATCACAGTTTCTCAGCATAAGTACGCCAAAACTTGTAATTGTTGTAAAAGGCAATTGTATTATGGAAAATATTTGATTACAATATTACTGTGTGACCCATGCAAATACCTAGCACCCATAATGAGTATAATAGTAGAAATAAGTAAATACAACAAATTAGTTGATTATATTGTCAACAGATGGCACTTTTATTTTATTTAATTTATCAATTTTCGTCATTGTATTCGTCATTTACATTGAAGCCAGTGAAATTACTGGGTATTATGTTCTTATATCTCGGGGTGACGAGTGCAGTTCAGTCAGTGCCATACAGTGCTTTGTAATTCAAAGTTCTGTTTGGTTTTGCTTCTGTTTATGGGCAGGCGTGGCGCTTACCATCCGAGCGCCTTGCTTGTCTCGTCATTCAATCAAATACAAAAATATATTAATTTTCGTCAATAGCGGCTAACATAAGCTTTAAAATGGTGTTTGAATCATTATATTTGATGAAGAATTATAGAAGTAATGGCGTTCCGACAAAAAATACAAATCAGAAATAATATTATATATTTCCTCTTAGTTGTTTGTCCGCAGTAAAGCTATATTTTATAATTCTTAGCCTTGGTAAGTGACGATAATATTATCATGAGCATATTATTTTGTTTCACAGCAATTTAAAATTGTAATTAAATGAGATCAAACGGAATGCCGGCTTTAGTACAGATAAACAGTAATTATTAGAACATACTCATAACTATGTTTAATGATCGACCATAAATCTTACTTTATAATTAATGTGACATCAAGATTAAGGTTGAGTTTCCGTTTCTGAAAATCAACATCTACCTCTAAAATAACATGCAGTCATTTGTTTGTTTTCATAGTACGGGCTGACAAACGAGCAAGCGGGACACCTGATTGTAAAGGATCTCCACTGCCCGTAAACATCCACAATACCTAAGGATTCAAGGATGCGTTGCCGACGTTAAAAGAAAGGGATAAACAATTAAAGTATTAAGACGGGGAGAGGATTTGGGCCTCCAGATATTTGAATAAATAAATTAACCTTATCTCAATAAATAAAATAACTTTTGTTGACAAATTTATTTTCGTATTCAAACTATCTTATAAGTAGTTCGTACAGACAATATAGGTAAGTATTGACAAGTCAACAGTCCGTCCAGAACATTTGTCCGTTTGTACGGTATGGCGTCCATTCCGTGCCACAAATAGATTGCGTTGCCATTGGACATCTATTTTACTATAGACATAAGAAGTGATAGAGGTGTATATAATATTTATTGTGGAGTTTATCAAATTGTATTGGAGACGAAGTTCTACAATGTTATTAAGGTGGTTTGATCACGTTTTGAGAATAGAAAGTGCGTCGGTCGCAAATGCTTGTGCTAAATCGTACCAGGGCTGTGCGGACTGCCGCAGAAAACCGATGTGACTGATGCGTTTTACCGCCAGTTACATATTTTTTTTGTCCGAGCACGGCAAAATGACTGCACTCCACCTGATGGTAAGCGTAGTGCAGTCCAAAAAACTAGCGACCACCGACAAATAATGAGTTTATCGGTGGTCACCAGAGTTACGCCGCGCCTGCTTCTTCTTTATTTCCGGGCCAAAATAAAAAAGGGTCCCTTATACTCTGCAACATTTCCATAACCCCTCTGTAATAGATGTTCATAAGAAGTGAAGATTTGTTACCATAAATTGACCCACATATTAGTTTGCCCACACAACTGTAAAAGTAATTGATGTCATTTCAAAGTTACAGTACTTCGAAACTTGATGAGGTCTTACATTTCTAAGATCCACAATTGAAGTTGGAGATGACCAGTCGTAAAAGCAAGTAGTCAAAACTTAAACATATGGAATTTGTGTTGCTGACCGAGTTATTTACTATAGGTCTTTATCTTTACATGGTATAAAATCGCTTTTGCTGCCTGTTCGCTTAGATCTTTTAAACTATTCAACGGATTTTAATGCAGTTTTCAGCAATAGATAGAGTGATTCATGAGGAAGGTTTATATGTATAGTACATACATATTATACTACAGAAAAGCTGAAAAATTCAAAGATTTGTAATGTGATATCGTGACAAACATATTTTTACACTTGCGAATCCGGCGCGGGTCGCTAGTATATAAACTGTAGAACATATCTTCATCACAAGTCACCTATGTCCGCGGTTCTGTGTGCACAAGCATAATTATAATAATGTTATTTTGATTTATGTGGCTGTGTTTGAGTGATGCGCAATCGTGTTAGCGACTACCGTAAATATAGTGTTTAAAATAACCATAACCATACTCATAACCTGCCATAGTGATCTGCAAACATTGTGTGGACCTCGTTCCAGGATCAGCCAGTGAATATCCGATATTCCAGAGGTGCTTGCGATATGACTTGAAGATTGGCTGGAGCGGGTATAGGGGTACATCCTTGTATCCTTGTGCCTGCATAAGTCATCTGCCTATCCTGTCGTAGGCCCCTCGATTTGCTTCTTCCCTCTTCTGAGTGTGAAGAAGTATTTATACAGGCAGGCATGATCCTGGTGACCATTGATAAACGCATTATTTTTCGGTGGTCGCTGGTATTTTTGACAGCACTGCGATTAACATCAGGTGCAGTGCAGTCATTTTGCCGTGCTCGGATAAAAAAACTTATTTTTATACAAACAATATTAACGTTCACAATATTCAAGCGCCATGTCTACGTTCCGTTCTACGCTCGCCGTCGTGCATTCAGCAGCCAACGTTTTGATTGACTCCACAGTTTATATTCAACGTTAGCTTGCTTGTTACTCCCACACCTTGGACCTGGTTCTACCAACCACCAAGTGACTTAACTACCATGTAATAAATTATGTAATTTTCAACTTTAACTCTTTGTAGTAGAGTTGAATGTTGATTAATGTTGTCAGATTGTTTAATCAGCCGAGTTAGGTTATGTTTGACAGGTTTATGGACTGGCGCATGTTGATGGCGATGCCCAAGCGTCACTCTGTTCTTATTTTATTGTTAAATGTTTGTGCGGTTGGCAGTTCGTTGTGTTAAATGTATTTGATTAAATTACTCGGCTGTTAATGGGTCACACTTATATTTTAATTGTTCTTTCACAACAGTGAATAATTTCAGGGTTTAAAATTATCGTTAACTGCAATATAATTAGGTAGGTAGTAGAAAATAATTGTTGAACATGGATGTAATTTTAAAAATTCTAATCGAAATAGCACCTAAATTACTTTTATGAGTTTTACTTAGAAGCGTACGCAAGTGTCATAAATTTCGCAACATACGTAAATTAATTTACAGTAAGCTACTTACAAGGCTTTTATTTTACTTATTTTTAGCAGGGGCCGAAAAACGAGCAACTAGGTACCTAATCTGATAGTAAGGTATTTCCACCGCCCATGAACATCTATAATACCTGAAGAATAATTTAGTTTACATAAGTAGATAATCTTTCGTCTCGTTCGTTGTAAAAATACTGACTTACAGGCTTACATGAGTAAAAATTCCAAACTTAATTATTATTGATCTATGACAAAATATTTGACACACAAAGATACCAACTTTCAAATAATAAAAAGAAATCTTGCAATATTACACCTCATACGCGCATCCGTTGCACGCATTCTATTTCTAAATATATTCCTTGTACCCTCACCACGGCTTCCGTTCAGGAATACGGGATCGAGTTTAACAAAACAAAACTAACTTTACACAAAATGCAACTTTAACCACCAAACATGTAGCGTAAAATGGAACGCGCGGCCGAATGAAGTGATTCCAGAATCGGAACGTAAAAAAACAGTCAATAAAATGTTAATATAAGCTTACAAATGTTATTTATCCGTTTTGGATTACAAATTAAATTTAACTGTACCGAGTCAATAAAGACGTTCATAAAATAATGTTTTAGGTGTTTGGTTAAGCGAATGTCTGTTTTTAGATTTTGTTCTTCTATCTAGTGTTGTTATTGATAGCCATGAACCAGTGGGCAAGTAGACGGTTCAATCCTCAAACATACTGTGACAAATGTTTGCGTGATGCGCAAATGTTTTTTGTTTTGTGCTGGATTGTTTGAGACTGAAAGTCTCTTATAATTCCTGATACAATATAATTGTATTTTACTATGGATCAGAACTCACACAGCCTCCGTGGCGCAGTCCTCGAGTATCCGGCTGTGAAATGAGAGGACGTGAGTTTGATTTCCTGCATATTTACATATTTCGCGGGTCTGGGTGTTTCTCCCCAGAGGGTTGGATGTCAGACAGGCGGCCGGTCGTAAAAATTACAAACCAAATCTTTGTGTAACATGTGTTATAAAGCATATCGCGCCGAGCCCACTGCGAGTGGGATAAGGGCAGGTGGAAGGACTGTAGGTCAAAATTATATGTGTGGCTGTTAGGTGTAATTTATTTATTTACTAAAGTCAGCTGTTATCCTACTTAGATCTACATGGTCCGGTCGATGTCTTAAATATCATACTTGGTATAGTCACGCGGTGATTTGACAGTATCTTTGGCATAGTGGGCGAGTAACCTGCTAAGCGAAAGGCCATGGGTTTGGTTCCCCTACCGAGACAAATGTTTGTGTGATTCACGAATATTGGTTTCGGATCTGGGTGTTGTGGGACCCTCGTAGTTCCTGATACCCACGATACAAGTTTAACCTAGTGTGGGGTCAGGACTATGTCTGTTACTGTTAGGTGTATTTATTTATTATTATTTATTAATCTTGTCTCTCAATCGAGAGAAAGACGACTGATTATCGTATCAATTATATTTTATTATCGTTAAAGTTTGAAAAGATTTACCGTAAAGTTTACGTTTTTTTAAGTTTTACGTATTGGCGCTTTAGTATTTTTGCCATTCCACTGACGATATGTTTTTGCCGACCCCCCAAGATAAGTTTAACTTTATATTCATTTTACATCTCCCCTGACCTAATTTATATCACATCTGGCTACTCATGATGGCAATTAGCAGAAAGAATTATATCGCTTATTACTGTTTAAAACGATATTTCATTGTAAGCAGATGGCACACATTGAGTGATGGAGTACAATATATAATGTTGTTTTTAATAACCTTGGAAGTATACATCTTAAATAAATACACTCACAGTCACACACGTAGTTCTGAACCCACACTAGGTTAATCAGGAGTGGGTGTAGTGAGTATCAGAAACTACGAGTGGCTTGCGGTCCTACAACAACCAGACCCGTAACAAAAATTTGTGGATCACAAAACATTTGTCTCGGTGCGAGAATCAAACCCACGGCTTGAAACAGAAGACTTAAGTCTTCCGATGGTTGCTTCACCAACAGTTTTGTTTGAGTGGTAGAGCCACGGTGTAGACAGTTTTGTCTACTGTCTATTTTGTTTGCCAGCTTAAGCTATATATGAACGCTATAAATGAGAGCGTCATTGACGCCAATTGCTGATACTTGAAGCGCCCATGGAAAAGATGCCTTTCTCTTTTTAATCTTACAATGGAAGTTAGCTTAATTCTTGTACATCCTCCTGAACTTCCATCGCTAAGATAAACATCGTAAAATATATTTTTCTATTGCAGAAAATCGGGATATTTTTTATCTGAGTACTGCAAAGTGACTGCAGTACACCTGATGTAAACAGTACAGTCCAAAAACACTATGACGATTAAAATCGCTGATTTTGTAGCACTCATTCAAGGTATTGAAAAGAATATGAACAAAACGACCTACTTGACTATCAATTTCAATGTCTTCCATTATACATATAAAAATCCAAACAAACAACACTCACAGCTGAACAAGATTGAATTAAAATCACATCAATCACAGTAAGCGATGGTTGACAACTGTGTATTTCATGTACTCACCCAACGCCAGTCAAGCTCATCCATCATTTAAAGTTTTTCCCTCTTTACATGCAATTATAGTAATTTACTTGTACTTTACACCACATCCTTGTTAGCTGGTTTGGGATGGCTGTTTATGTTGTTTGGTTAGCATGCTACTAATGCTAGTTTAATGTCGCTTAAGATGGCCTGGCCAGGTTTTGTGGACACCACAAAAATACGGCGGTCGCAAATGCATTGTTTCGAGTGGTAGAGCAGCGCTGTATACAGTTTTGTCTACAGCTTTAATGAGTCGTCTCAGCCGGGTCGTTCCACTGTCTCACAGAAAACTGACGTAAAGCAGCGACTTGCTGCTGCGTTTCGTATAGTGAGTGAGAATTTCGGATTCCCTTTCCAATACCTTAATTCTCCCTTACCTTTAAGGTCGGCAACGCGTCCATGATTGTTCTAGTATTGTGGATGTATATGGGCGGTGTAGATCACTTACCATCAACTGACCCACTTGCTTGTTTGCCGGCCTATGCTATAAAAGAATGCCTCTGCCAATTCGTATCACAGGTACGATTCGGCGGTCGGCCCAAAAAAGTCTACCTTATAAATCGCGTTGACAGAAAAAGACAAAAGAGTGATTAAGTTAAGCATTTATTATGCTTAAGTAACGTTTATAAGTGGAGCCCACTAAGTCATAATTAGTTAAAAATTTTGTTCAATTCATTTGTGATGCCCTCACATTTAGACCCAGCAAAAGTAGGGATCTTAAACATTTCTCAATACACACGAGTTGTCCGGGATTGTAATGGTAATTTTTGCTCTGTACGGTGATTGGATATCCCCCGCGTGGTGAGAAGAGGTCCAAGCCAAACCATACTGGCGATCGTCCCTGATTATCGTAATATGGTGTCAGATCCCGTAGGAAGCGATCCGTCATCCAGCCGGGCAGCGAGCATCGATCAACCGCTAACGATGACAACTCCCTACAACTGAGAACAGTATATAAATAACCGTGAGCAACACTTAATGTGATGACCGATGGCTGTGTAACTGTGAGGTTCTGGATTCAACCCGGGCCGGATAACTAAAATACAAACAAATGGACCACCACAGTTATATGTCAATTAATAAATAAAAAGACCCTGCCAGTGCTTCAAAACGACACATATGTTACAAACACCAAATGGTCGCACCACAGTTACGACGTCACTAAAATCAGTTTTCATAAAATTGGCATTGTCTACTAAAAATTTTTTCTATGTCGTGGGCCGCACAAATATCGTTCGCAAGCCGCAGTTTGACAACCACTGGTCTAAAACAATGCGGTAACAATGAAAATGTTGCCACCAAAATAATCGAATCAAAATAAACATGAAATATTTTAAACATCACGCCGAAACGGAAATTCTTTTAGTTCGAATAACATTTCGTATTTAGTTAGTCATACCTCGTACCTAATGTCCACAAAGTCGAGAATAGAGATAAATATAATGGAATGTATTTAGTATTAAGCTGTAAAACTGTCGACGACACGACTCGTAGGACCGTCAGTTAACTGCGCTCGTAAAACCACAAGCGTGGCGGACTGAGGGTGTATTCTGCTAAATCATTTTGGATTATTGCAACACTGTTCAACACTTGACATCAGTTATTCGTTGATAGTTGTTAGTGGAACGTGAGGCTTATTTGTACCAGTGGATAGCGACAACTATATACGTGGTAAAATTCGCTTTAGTGGCTCGTTCTGGGGAGTCACGATGATCAGCTAGTATCTAGTAACTTCAGGCCAACTTAAAACAGACGCAACTTCTCTCGACGGCCAGTATTATATTTAAATTGCACTAAACTTACCATCAGATACATTGTAAGCACCGTATACCGTGCCAGGATAAACAAATCTATGCCATTATAATTTTTTTATCCGAGCACGGCAAAGTGACTGTACTACACCTGATGGTAAGCGTAGTGCGGTCCAAAAAACCAGCGACCACTAACAAACAATGAGTATATCGGTGGTCACCAGAGTCATGCTGGCCTGTATAAATGCTTCTTCCCTATTCGGACAGGGAAGAAGTAAATCGAGAGGCCTGCGATAGGACAGGCGGATGAGCGATGCAGGCACAGTGATCCAAGGATGTACCTCTATACCCGCCCCAATCAACCAATAATTCATGTCGCAAGTCCCTTGGAATAACCGAATATACACTGGCTGATCTTGGAACGCGATCCGAACAAAGCGAGTGGATCACTATGGCAGGTTTTAACTCCATGTGTATGGTGGTTGCTATCCGGGCGGATATGAGTATGCTACCACCCTACCAATGCCTTAACGGGATGGCAATTGTCCGGGTTAAAGATATTCACGCATTGAAATAAAACTAATTTAAACGGATTTTATCGCGGTTTTTTATTAATTTTGATTCACATTCACGCAGGCGGAGCCTCGAGTAAAAGCTAGTTCTTAAAACAAAGCCATGGAATCAGAATAAATTTCAATGAATCACGCAGGCACAGTGTCAGAATTAATGTTGGCGAGCGATTAGCACGAACAAAACGAACGTTGCGTTAATCAGTGTTATTTCTGTACATTTGTGTCCAACATAATTGTTCCACCGTAAATCTGCACATGTTTTTTAAAGCCGTTGAATTACAATGTGTTTTATTTAATTTTAGCATTATCTTTGTGTTATTTTGTGACACATAATATCTCTATGAATTATTTCTCATCATGTTTTTTGTCGGAATGGCATAACTTCCATAATTCTACATCAAATTTAATGACTGAAACACCATTTTAAAGCTTATAGTTGCCGTTATTGAAGGTAAAAACCATGTTTTAACAACTAACAGTACCGTCTATTGCCAGTATAATTAAGTAATTTGTTGTATTGTCAATTTCGGAGTACTTTATAATATTACTTAATATTATACTGGCTATTATTGGCGCGAAGTATTCGCACGGGTCGCCTAGTATGTTAAATTTTCTGAACTGTTCAAAAGATTAAATATTTCAACAGACGGTACTATAGCCATATTTGTTTAGTGGAAGCTTCATATCCTAATGACAATTTGTGTCTGAATTTTCGATTAGAAAAAAAAACACTAGAGTTATTCGGCTTTGGAATTCGTGCCCGGAATATCGATAGACTCTCGACACCTATCACAAAGTACAAGTCACAAACCATCGGGCATTAGTTGAATTGCCTCCCTTTTCGGGAATAGAGGCGTGAAGTTATATGTGTTCATTACAATTATAGAAATATTGCTTCGTTAATCGACACTGAAGAGTAATTTGAGATGCTGTCAGATTATTGTTATTCGTTACTTATATATTTGACGGATTTTGATAATCGTCTCAAACATATTCCCATCTTGAATAGACGCTTAACCTCACTCAAATCACGAAATCAGCCATCTGTCACAATAAAAGAAACAAGAAGCCAACCTTCAGCCCACCTCCGATTACTGAAGACAAGTATTGTCGCATTATTCGTGTCACCCAACACAATGGCTCATACAATTTAAACAAAATTACAATAAGAATGGGGCACGCCCACATCCCTGTGCCTTGTCGTATACATACTCAGTTTAACCTTCAGTTCCGCTCCTATCATAAAAATCTGTACCGTATTACCATTAAGGCTACCAATACATGATATTATTTTTATTATAATGACAGGACGAGTAGATTGCTCGCTTGATTGTAAGCGCCACGCCTGCCCATTAACAATAGCATTACCACTTAACACTTAGAATTACAAAGCATTGCATGGAATAATTAATAATTCTCAGTAATTGTACTAACTTCAATTGACAGTCTCTGTGATAAATGGGCGGCTGCGAAGCAAGAGGCCGCAGGTTGGATTCCGGCACCAGATAAATGTTTTGTGTGATCCATGAATATTTGGATCGGTTCTGGGTGATTTGGAGCCGCAAGTCTCTCGTAGTTATTGACATCCACGATACAGCTTAACCTGGAGTCAGGACTGTGTGTGACTGTTGGGTGTATTATTATAAAATCTTCAAACCAAAACACAACACTGTTTTCACACTGCGCTTAGCGACATTACTAAACATACATTTTTTCTTGGCTGGCTACTTTGAAGTGAGTCACGACAGGCATGTGTTTTTGTTTATAGAGATTTAAAGATGGCGGTCGACGCAGTGAACGGGCGTAGTTGACTAACTTAAAATTGCACATCTTGTACCTTGAATTCCACATAAAAAATCGTACCATGGATAGCTGAAATATAGAATGTTTATTCAATCACCAGAGTCAATTTGAGATTATTCCGTACATGAAGGTATCATTAGTCCAAACTGACGGAAAACCGTCCGATCAGTTCGGCCTATTAGTGTGCGGGAGCCTTTAAATGGGGTGAGCTGAGGTGTCGCTCCAACCACGCTTTATGTTGTGAATCTGGTTTAATGCGACGCAAAAAATATATTTTAACATAATATTGTGGGTATGTTTGCATTGTCAGATTACTTAGAACTAGAATATTTGCAATTCGACCTACTTACGCAAATAGGTACCAACCTACAGCAAGTTCAGTATTAGTTAGATTTTATTAAGTTATAATTATGTTGCGTAGCTTAACTGAATAGTGTAAGCGGTAATTTGCACCGTTCTATTCAAATAAATAAATAAAAAACTGTATATATTTTTAAACAAATATTTACTCATTATTTTAATTAATTTGTTTGCAGATACTGTGACGTTAGATGTATTTTCAAGAATTTTATGTGAGTAAGTCTTCTTCCATTATTATAACTATGTAGTATATAAGTATGAATAAGCCTCCGAGGCGTAATGGGCGAGTAGTCAGCTAAGAAACGAGAGGTCGTGGGTTCGATTCCCGCACCGAGACAAAAATGTTTGTGTGATCCACAAATATTTGTTTCGGGTCTGAGTGTTTCGCCTATAGGGGTAGACGTCTGACAAGTGGCTAGCCATAAAATTTACAAGACAAATCTTTCTATAACATGTGTTAAAAAGCATGTTGCGATGACCCCACTGCATGTGGAATAGGGGCAGGTAGACGGAAGGATTATATAAGTATAAAAAAGGTATTTTGTTCATATGTCCGTCATAAAATCGTGTCGTTCGAAACAACGTGAACAGCTACATGTAACAATAGCTTAATACACGGTAGCCGTAAAGACGCTATGGCGATTCAAAACGCTAATGCAGCATTGTTCGCAACACAACAGGCGACTGGCATGCGTGTGCGTGCGATATTGTGAGCCGGCCGTCACGACAATCTACTGTGCTATTATTTGAGATTTGTAGGGCTGTAACTTTCATATTAAGTATAATTACTTACGTACTTAAGCCTGACAGCCTCTGTGGCGAGCTCTGTGGCTGTGTAGGCGAGTAGCTGACAGTGAAGCGGGAAGTCGCGGGTTCGATTCCCGCACCGAGAGTACTGTTTGTTTCGGATCTGGGTGTTTTCTCTCCACGAAGGTTGGCGTTAGGCAAGCGACCGGTCATAAAAACTACTAAAATCAAAGCAGCTAACTAAAACCAAATCCTTCTGTAACATGTGTTAAAAAGCAGGAAGAAGAACTTATATACTTTAGCTACATACATAATCCCACTTTCTACTAAATTTATAAATGTGGAAGTTTGGATATTTATGTGTTTATAAATTTGGATGTCAATGTCATAATCAATCAATTGCGCTTTAAAGGCTGAACAGATTTCGATGAAATTTCGCACACTGTTTTCTGTGTCCGTCGTGAGATCCTAATATTTTAGGAATCATAGAACAAAACGGTATATTATTGTCTTGTATACGAAGTAAATTTTTCATCGATCTTATAATAATCGGACACGTGCCAACCCTGTTGAATGGCAAATTTGTGCATTTAATTGAGTGTAAAACGAATGGAGGCGGCAATTCGGTGACGTGTCGCGCATTAGCGCCGCGTAATGACCCGTCAAAGGACGCTCCATATTGGGCCCATCGAACCACCCTTACGATGTTTTACCACTTGTGACCCCTGATGCGTGCTGATTCCGACAGTTTCCTTGTTCGGGAGACGCTAAAATTGGGAGATGGATTTTTTATGATAAACCCACTAAGGCTCTCTCCACACATTGGCTGAGAGTTCTCGTAAAGACACTTCCAGCAAGTTAATATATAATGACGGATCAGTGTAAAAAACAAATATTTTATTTTTCTTAGGAAAACTAAGTGGTAACACACAAAAAGTAACTAAATAAGCAACTAAAGCTACACATTTACATACATATCTTCCCAAATATACTAAGCTAGACTTAGCTAAACTTAATCATCTTTCAAATGTCATGTCAATTCAAAATTGGGTTGCTAGAAGCATGGTCAATGATTTTGTTATGACACACCGTGTTAGTCAACACGGCTTTCAAACTAAAAACGAAAAATCGTATGTGAAATGATATTTTACGTTTCCTGAGGATCCATAGATATTCTATCGTCAAATGGTATGTCAATTAGTAATAAACGATTCTTCATACATTAGATCAGACAATAATAATTTTTTTACTAATCAACGTCTCAGAAACTTGATTTGATTTGACAGCGAAATATGTTTGATCAACCTTCGAGAAACCGAGTGTAACTGTAATAGGCGTAGTTCTTTTTATTTGTATATTAATAAAAGATTAGCACCAAACCATTGATTATTCAGTGACTAAACTATGATAAAAATTGTGCCGATGACGGCAAAAAAAAAAATACGATCAATGTACGGATGACTTCCTTTACAGTAGCGGGACTGTACAATGGCACGCAAATGCGGTCCCATAAAGAGCCTGGGCTTGCTCCCTTTTTGAAATTTACCCCGATAGATTTTAATTTTCTTACCCTGCTACCATCGACGAAAAATATATAAAAACATTTGTTAAAGATTCCAACATATTTATTATGAGATTTTTTTTAAAAAAATTCGCCCCCGGGTGGGCTCGAACCACCAACCTTTCGGTTAACAGCCGAACGCGCTAGCCAATTGCGCCACGGAGGCGATGGGAGAAACCACGGAAAAATACGGGCCCAACCATGGATTTACATAAAATACTTTGTATAACATCCAAACTGGCAACTGAGTTACCTGGCGGGAGGGTACCTGATATTTTTGTACCCGACTCTACTACTTAGGTTGTTGAAAGGGGAATGCCTACTTTGGGGCCGATGCGTTACATATTTAATTTATACTCCAAAAAAAACTATATTTTATGCTAAAACGAAAACAAAAAAAAATCCGATTAAAATTAATCCACCCTACAGTCACACACATAGTCCTGACCCCGCAGTAACATACGAGTCTTGTGTCAAGAACTACGAGAAACTTTCAGTCACACAATACCCAACAATATGATACTTATTGAAATAAAACTAATTTAAACTGATTTTATCGCGGTTTGTTATTTTAATTTTGAACCGCGATAAAATCCGTTTAAATTACTTTTATTTAAATGTGTAACATTCGCGTAAATGTAAGAAATCAATATGATACTTATCAACAATTGCTTTCTAACTTTTTAATTAACTAATCCGTATAAGCAATCCCTTCACGTTAATCCCACATCACCGCACGTCGTCAAATTAAATCCTAACACAATAATGACACGTTAAGTCATAATATTAAATGGAATCGTTAAACGCTAATGTAATTAAAAATGCCCCTGATGAGTCCGCTGTGAGAGATTTTAATTACTTAATAGGGTCGTGTTGAGGTACCATCATACGTGTAGTGATTTTGTCAAGTCTAATTATCGATTTTTTTATTTAATTGAATGACAAGATGAGCAAGGCGCTCGGCTGATGGTTAGCCCCACGCTTGCCAATAAACAGAAGCGACACCACACAGAACTCTGAATTACAAAGCACTGCATGGCACTGAACTGCACTCGTCACGCCGAGGCATAAGATGTTAAGTCTCATAATGCACAGTATTTTCACTGGCTGCAATGTCCTTCAAACCGAAACACAACAGTGCTTACACAGTGTTGCTTGGCGGCAGAAATAGACAAAGCGGTGGTACCAACCCTCTCGCATACAAGGTAGAAGGGATCTACCATCTTGCTTAGACCAGAGAGGAACTGAAAGATATAAGATTATATCGTCGCTGGAAAGGCCATAATAGTAAAGCGCCAATACGTGAACTTTACGGTAGAGCAATAATTTAAAGTTGTGTTTCTTACGATAATAATTCATAATAATTATAATAGGAAAAAATATGATTCAATAAAATATAATACTGGAAATTATCTAGTAGGTAAATGTATATGATTTTTATCGTAAAAAAACAACTTCAAAACGTACTACCGCAAAGTAACCGTACTAGCGCTTTAGTATTTGCCTTTCCACTGACGAAAAATTTGTCTTCATCCCTCCAAGACAAGTAAAGGCCTAACAACCAGTAGGTTATGTACATTAAAATCTCCATATTTAACCGAGGATGGAGGGTTAGTTAACTTTGATGATGCGATTAGAGCCGGCCTCGGGGTCGGGCCTCGGTCGACCGTGCAGAGGGTCGCAACTGTGATGTATGTCGTGTGTAACGAATTGTTGGCATTTACCGGCTTAAAATTGAATCGAGGTTTAAAGTCTTGAAGCTCTTGGGTTTGTTAATGGATATGTTGCGTTTGAATGGGATTGGATTAACAGCAATCCTCTAAATGTCATGTTTATACTGAACAAGGCTTTCCTCGTGGCTCTGCCCAAGAGGAAGTCTTTCTCGCCCTTTTTTAGGGTAAAAAGTAGCCCTCATCACTTGATTGCCTAGGTAAGTTACCTCGTCCCATCAATCGCTTGAATAAAATCTGCAAATATATCACATTTAATATATTACTGCATAGATGATACATGCAGTAAAAATCAAAAAGTGTGTGTGCAATTCACACACCGCAGAATGAAACTTCAGATAAAGATTAAATAAAAAGATAATTTACGAACGAATTTTAATAAGCAAATGCATAAAAATAAAACACGTGAATGCACCACGTTGTTTATGACACATTTTCCGAAGGCTTCGTTGTACGAAGACGCAAAGACACGTGATAGCATTTCTCAATCTGTCGCGAGCTAAATCTTATTTATGAATACGTTTGTCTCTTTTACTGTCGCTTTTTCGTTTCAACGAAATTTCAAATCACAACGGTGCTATAGAAGTTTCACTTCAAAAAAAGTGATCGATATTATCGTAGACAGGCTGTGATAATGGCGTTACCGCGACGCGACGGTATCGATATAATTACGTATTAATTACTTACCGATAACTTTATTAAGGTGCGGGCGGTCAGAGCTGATTTTTATTGGATTACATTGACCAGACATTTTAGATTTTACAAGGTTTACGAACGGTTTATCGTATCGTCACTGGTAAGGCAAAAATACTAAAGCGCCAATGCGTGAACTTTACGTAAAGCATTTGTATTTTTTTTAAGATAAAAATCTCTTATAAATGAACTTACTGGATAATTTTCAGTAAAATTGTGACTGTCAGTCCACCCCGTGACCACGAAGGCTGAAAAGCTTTCGAAACCAAAAACCAAAATAAAATTAAATACCGCGATAAAATCCGTTTAAATTGTGTTATGAAATAATGAGTAAAATTCGCGTAAACGTAAGAAATTTCAGTAAAATTGATATTTTATCGAATCATATTGTTTTCCTAATAGAATTATTATGAATTATTATCATAAAATCACGCTTAAAACGCTCTTGCTCGCTTTTTTTCCTTTTCAGCGTAATTTTTTTGAAACTTAAAAAAAACTGAAATCTTATTTTTTTCAATACAACGACGGATTGTTATGGTTTCTGTAAAAATTGATGCCTTATCTACCTGGTAATAACTTAAATTTATGTAATTTAATATTCAATCTACTGTCGTACACATTTTGAAATAAAATTAACATAATTTTTAATAATTTATAGCCTTTACAAAATCGTATTTATAAATAACTTCTTACTTAACACATAGATAACACATGCTGACTTTATGTAGATGTATAAAGTTACAAATTGCGTTCAATGTTATTAAATTTCCGTCAGATCACCAACACCTAAACGTTATCTCAGATGTAACTCAATTACACCGAATATTCTCGGTGCAATATCGTTGTCACTAGAATTTGCTGATATACTGGTAATGGTATAAATGTAGTATGATATACTGGTAATATCTGGTAATGGTAGGATATTCATATCCGCCCGGATAGCGACCACCGTACACATGGTGTTAAAACCTGCTATCACGTATCTATAGTAATCCACGCACCGTGTGTGGATCGCGTTCCAGGATGAGCCAGTGTATATCTGGTTCTCCCGTGGCGCTTGCGACATGACTTGATGGTTGATTGGGGCGGGTATAGGGGTACATCCTTGTATCACTGTGCCTGCATCGGTCATACGCCTGTCCGGTTTCAGGCTCCTCGATTTGTATCTTCCCTCTTTGGAGAGTAAAAAATAATTTATACAGGTCGGCATTATTCTGGTGACCACCGATAAACTCATTGTTTGTCAGTCGCTGGTTTTTTGGACTGCATTGCGCTTACCATCAAGTGTAGTGCAGTCATTTTACCGTAAATAATATAGCAGGAAAATTAAATTCACACTACACTATCACACATGGACATAGCAGATTGTGCAATGTCTACTGTCATCCAGCGCATTGCAGTCCGGAACTGCGATGTGTACAATGACAGCGGTGCAGCGGTGCAGCGATGCAGCGCTGTCAATGCGTCAGGGCTGCCGGCGGGATGCGGTTAACGCGCCGTTACTGCCTGTTAACGAGCGGTCATGTCCGACTAACACACACAGACTGGTTGTTTAGACAGTGTTATAGTCATATGATGGGAGGGGGAGTTATTTGATTGGTAGAGCCACGCTGTAAATAGTTTTGTCTACAGCATGAATGGCTCGACCGGTTCATTACCACTGTCTCACAGAAAACCGACGTAAAGTAGCGGCTTGCTGCTGCATTTCAGACTGTGAGTGAGAAATCCGGAGGCCCAAATCCCCCTCCACTTCCCAATCCCTTAATTATACTTTCCCTTTGATCCGATTCTCCTGAGGGGTTTGCACCCTTTTCCTCTACCTTACCTTTCCTAAATAATTCCTCCCTTCCCAAATCTCTTAAACCTGGGATAAGATACCATCTGACTCCCATCTTGACTGCAAGGGTCACCAATATCCCATTAGCAGGGACCCCTGTAGAGTCATCCCAAGGGTCAAAAAAAATCATTGTGTCAACCTGCAATGATATAGTCTCGATTGGCCAACTCCTTCGGCTGACGGTTTTCTGTAGCAGTACGTCACCTTGTAGTAGCTGTAAGGTTAAACACTCTATCGTGTAATTATTGTACGTTATTACGCTCGGTGTAAACGGTGGCGCGTCGTGTAAACAGAACGTTGTAATTGCCGCGTCCAGGATGTCATAAAGACGAGGATGATTTACTTCGGTGGAGGACCACCGGGGAGAAATTGACTTTGGACAATGCGAATGAGAAAGTTTTCTACAAATATAATTCTCCATCATTGCACAGTTATTTTTTGATTTTTTAGACAATTTATTTTTGTCCGCGTTTCATCCCCGAGTCTCCAATATTTGGTCAAGATAGGTCCCTCGTATGCGAGAGGTCGTCTGGGTTGGTACCATCCCTTTGTCTATTACTGCCGACAAGCAATAGTGTGTAAGTTGTTCTGTTGTGTTCGGTTTGAAGGACATTACAGCTAGTGAAATTACTGGGCATTGTGAGACTTAACATCTTATGTCTCGGGGTGACGAGCGCAGTTCAATGTCATGCAGTGCTTTGAATTAAATTTCTCTGTAATGTTGCTTCTGGTTATGGGCAGGCGTGGCGCTTACCATCAGGCGAATGCCTTACTCGTCTCGTCATTCAGTTAAATAAATAAAAAAAGATTGTATAAGCTTGCGTTAAACGCATAACTACTTGGGACCTTTCGCCGCGTCAAAACATATTATTTATGGTGAAATACATTTTTGCTTTAAATAATGGCAACATGACACATTACGACACTCGTCCACATTAGCATAAAGGCTCGTCTACACGACAGCCCATCCCGATGGGCCAATATGATGGACCATCATGTAGAAGGCGTGATGGCGTCTAGTGGCTTATGTAGTATGCGTTATGGCCGGACTAGGTACATACGGAAACGAATGTCAATACTCATCGTTTTTACAAGATGGTAGGTCCCTCGTATCCGAGAGGCCGTCTGGGTTGGTACCACCGCTTTGTCTATTTCTGCCACTAAGCAACAGTGTAAACACTGTTGTGTTTCGGTTTTATGGACATTGAAGCCAATGAAATTACTGGGCATTGTGAGATTTATCTCACACTGTTGCTTGGCGGCAGAAATATAAATCCGTTTAAATTAGTTTTATTTCAATGATTAATATTCTCGTAAACGTAGGACATCATTACACTTTACTATATTAATGAAGTAGGTATTTCTACATACGGGTGGTCATACTAACTAGCGGTTACTATTCCAGGAAAACTGAATGAATAACTCGCGAAGAATGAGTCAGCCATCTACGGTGATCTCAACGTATAAAAATATATTGAATTACCAGATACCATTGTATCATGTTACCGCGGTAATAGTATATACACTAAGGTCTTATTGCACAAGGTTTGAGTAAGATTTAATTACCATTTCTTTTTATATCATAGTCTGGCAAACAAGCAAGTGGACCACCTGATGGTGACCTGCTCCGGCCATGTACGCCCACAATACTAGAAGAATCATAGACGCGTTGCTGACCTTAAAGGGAAGGGATAATTAAGTGAACGGGGATTCGGGCCTCCGCATATCTCACTCACCGTACGAAATGCATCAGCGAGCCGCTGCTTTACGTCAGTTTTCTGTGAGATAGTTGTAACAACCCGGTTGGGCCGGCCAATTCATGTTATAGACAAAACTGTCTACAGCGAGGCTCTACCACTCATATACAATATAATATAGCTTGTAATTGAGAACTTCGACCTATTTTGAAGTCGCTTCATAATATCTTTCACCTTCGCTAGGTTTTGGGAAGATCAAGACAGCCTATTTTGAAAATTCTTAGTAGACATCTTTCCCCCGTGCCGGTATATACATCAGTGTCGGTTTATATTTGAACTTGTCATATTTTATTTGATATTATTTATTCATATGATAAAAGATATCCGGAGACCCAAATCCCCCTCCTGTGCCCCTTCTCAATCCCCTAATTAACCCTTTAAAGTCGGCAACGCGCCTATGATTATTCTGGTATTAATATTATTTTATTATTTATTTATTTTATTTTGGTATTTATTTATTCTATTAGTACATAGGTGGAGATCACTTACCATCAGATCAGTGGTTCGATTGCCGGCCTACGCTATAAAATAAACGTTTACTTGGAGATTGAAAAATCATCCCAGAACAAATAAAATGTTCCAAATCTATCGAGAATCTAAAGTATATTTCGGAATCCAACATGGCCGCCGGTAAATCCTTCGATCTATCAGGCCATTGATTGTATCATCAGTACAGAATCCGTCAGTACATTTGAATGCAAAGCGTTCATTGCCGGATTCGTACCCAGACCATCTCCGCATTATCGTACAATGAGAGGAAGTCGCTATCGGATATCGGTAAATGATTTCTTGGATACAAAGCTACTTTGGCAGGAAAAATATGTTTTGGTAGCGAGATGTGCTTACGTGTTAGGATCCTGCTTAGGTTCTATGAATTTGCAAGTTAAGTTTTATTTAAGGTAGGCTAAATTCAGATAAAATTTGGTATTGACTTTGGAATAATCGTCAAACCGGTAACTTTATTTAAACATATCGACAGTTAAAAATATACAAAGTTTGTATACAAAACAGTACTTACTGGCCAGTTAGACCTTTTCCCAAAACCTAGCCAAGATGAAAGAATTTATTAACCAACTTCAAAAAGCGACGAAGTTCTTAAGTACGAGCTGTATTTTTTTTCTCTTATTTATATTAGGGTCCGCCTGCTCTTCCCATAGTCGGCCACGCCTCCATTATTCTTCTGGTGGGTAGTCATGGTGAGGGAAGATCACATACCATCAGGATCATTCGCTCATTTGCGGACCTATGAATTTGGTTATTATTTGATTCACGAGTACCAGTGATAAATATTTCAGAATAGGTTTAAAGAGTACAGATTAAAAACTCCATGCATCCAGACATTTCCACAATTTGAGAAAGAAGTCACCAAACCTTTTTTTTTCACATTCTCTGTGGAAAATTCTTGATTACACCCATATTGCTGAAGACAGAGCAAATAAGCGTGTCGTCAGCTGAGCAAGCGATGTGTTCCGCGATATACTCGACCTTTCCTTAGGGTACGCACTGGCGAGAAACGCGGGAATGTGCGTTTTAGATTACTCAACATAGGGTTGCTAGATTTTCTACCGCCAAGCAATAGTATGTACGCCCTGTTGTGTTTCGGTTTGAAGGACATTGAAGCCAGTAAAACTACTGGGCATTATGAGACGAAACATCTTATGTCTCGTGGTGACGAGCGCAGTTCAGTGCTTTGTAATTCGAAGTTCTTAGTGGTGTTACTTCTGTTTATGGACAGGCGTGGCGCTTACCATCAGGCGAGCGCCTTTCTCGTCTCGTCATTCAATCAAATAAATATTTTCTATTCTGGCACGAAAAACTAGAGCAAATAAATAGTATAAATAGTAGGTAAGTACACTGCAGTCGAAGTATACAGGCGTCTATCGAAAGACATTGCGTACCTCGCCGGTCAGCAAAATTATGCTGGCCTGGGATTATTAGATATACACTGGTTGACCTCGGAACGCGATTTGTATGGGTGAGCCATTATGGCGGGTTTTTCACCATGTGAATAGAGGTCGCTATCCAGTCGGAAACAAAAATATCAGTTACTTTCCCACCAGCATTTCTAGAGACTATCCCACCCACACACCCGCCACTGTAACTCCTGTGCTCCAGGATCAACAGTGGCACGCATTTTTGTTGACACCGAGCAGTGAAGCTCGACGAGTCTCCGGGAATGCCTAAATGTCTTTGTCTCGCAACGAAATTAATCACCAGCATTTATTTATAATTAAAAACTAACTTTGTATCCACTACCATCATTAACACTACATTCCGATTTTCAATTTTAACTATTAACATTTTCGTCAAGTTACAACCCTAACGCAAGGGAGTATAGGGCGCGTTGCAGAAACATGATAAGTAAGAGTCGAAGGCACTTTATTCCCCCTCCCTCTTCCCGATCACTTACCATCAACTGTCGACAACCAGTTACTACCAGCCCATGATTAGATACGACATTTGATATTTTTGTTTGACATTCGATTAGCTAAATTGATTGAGCAGACAGTTGGGAATACAATGGAGGCAACGCGCTAATATTTTTATAAAAGTGGCTAAATACAAGAAGCACTCCCGCATTGAGGGTTCTGTTTGATTACGAAATTACCAAGTATTTTTTTATATATAATAAGACGAACAAGGTGCTCGCCTGATGATAAGCGCCTGCCTATAAACAGAAGCAACACCACACTGAACTTTGAATTACAAAGCACTCCATGGTACTGAACTGCGCTCGTCACTCCGAGACATAACCGAGACAATATTAAGTCTCATAATGACCAGTAATTATACTGCCTTCAATGTTCTTCAAACCGAAACACAACAGTGCTTACACATTGTTTATTAGGTGTTTCGATGTTTATTAAAATAATAATATCTTCTAATAATCTTCTCTTTTTTTTTATGGCATAGGCCGGCAACTATAAACTACATTCTGAACTATAGTGTCACACCGCTGGGTACGGACCTCCGCCACTAATAAATAAATAATACACCCAATAGTCACACACATATTCCTGACTCCATAGTAAGATCCGAGTCTTGTGTCGTGGGTATCAGGAACTACGAGAGACTTTCGGTCTCACAACACCCAGACGCCGAAACAAATATTTGTGGATCCCACCAAGTCGATGCGGGGATTGAATCCGCGGCCTCTCGCTTCACAGCCGGTTACTTGCCAATTACTTGCTACTTTTACCCTTGGAGGTCTATAAAGTGAATTTAAAGAACTTACCTTATTTTGGTACACGGCTAATATTTAACAACCCCCCTCAACCCGTAACAGTATCAAGGGTCTACGCCTGCTTCGGACAGTAAGTCACTTGTCTAGTAGATTTGAGCGTCTGGATAAAATAATATTAAACAATATGCAGACTTTTCAACCTTCCATATCTGAAATAACAGACTATATACGTCTTGTCGTGGCTTGACAAATGCATTACACAGTTAATCTGTATATGCGCCACTTAATCTTACACTGCGATGTAATTATACAACTGAAGACTGTACTGCGCTACTGGTTTAGCTGGTATGTGTCAAATTCTTCTTCTTTTTAGTTGTTACACTCTTGGCAGAGTGGTCGTGGTCGTCACGTCAGGGTTTATGTCTCGCTTGACAATCCTGCGCCACTCCTTTCTGATTGCTGCTTTCCTGGTGCACGTATATAGTGAACCATCTAGTACTACTGTGATCTGGTCCGGCCACCACATCAGTGATCTCCCTCGCGCCCGTGTGTCCTCCACTTTACCTTGCACCACAAGGCGTTCGATAGACATTTCTCCACGCCGCCAAATTACATACCAATAATTTCACAGAAGCTGTTGTATTATGTAAACGGCCTTTAGATTCAAATAATGTGTCTCGAAAAGGTATTTCTAATACATACATACAAGGTGGTAGGTCCCTTGTATGCGAGAGGCTGTCTGGGTTGGTACCACCGTCTTGTCTATTTCTGCCGCCAAGCAAAATTGTATAAGCACTGTTGTGTTTCGGTTTGAAGGATAATAAAGCCAGTGAAATTACTGGGCATTATGAGACTTAACATCTCATGTCTCGGGGCGGCAAGCGCAGTTCAGTGCCATGCAGTACTTTGTGACACAAAGTTTTGTGTGGTGTTGTTTCTGTTTATTTTTTTTATGGAAAAAGGGGGCAAACGGGCAGGAGGCTCACCTGATGGAAAGTGATCCCCGCCGCCCATGAACATCTGCAACACCGGAGGGCTTGCAAATGCGTTAGTCCATGTTGTATAATGAATATTATGGGAAGGCAAATCGCTTACCACCAGGCGAGTGGCCTTCTCGTTACGTCATTCAAGCAAATAAAAAAAATACAAAGTAGTGTGATGGGAAATTTGATTAACGAATTTTACTATGATCCTAATTTTACTCTTGGCGCTCGAATCCGGAAAGACTGAGTTTACAAATAACCCTATTTCCTGAAGATCTCCCACTCTAATCACATATGCAATGGGAGCGCTGCACAGTCCAACCAACTAACGGATTTATGGGCTGGCGAATAAACACTTGACGACAATTATATATTTATTACGTGACAGTTTCGATCGAATTTCAACCTTATGACCACACATTTAGGACCATTCCGCGTGTAAATTTCTTTGCAGATGTAGTCGTATGAATCACCATCGCCATATTGAATTTAAGAGCAAAGGCGAATAAAACCGTCAGCCTGTCAAAATATTTAAGTTGTTCGAGCTTGTAAATGACCTAAGAAAGCACAGACGTGGCATTAGGTATTGAATATTTAAAATCAAACAAGCAAGTATGTGTATCTGAGGAGAATATTTAACCCCAGACAAATAATAATAATAATAACTAGGAAATCGAGAACTACGAGGGACTTACGGTCCCACAACACCCAGATCCGAAACAAGTATTAATAGATCATACAAACATTTGTCTCGATGCGGGTAGAGAACCCGCAGTCTCGCGTTTCGCAGCTGACTTCTCGGCCACTGAAGCTGTAAAATCATGTAAACGTTCGAGCTGATTTCAAGCGAAATGGTTTATGACTTTCTTATATTAGCACGAACCAAAAAGTTAACATCACAGCCAAAGTTACAGAACATTTGCCTCTAGGGGCTACTTCTACAATACTGTAAAAGAGACATTTTAAATTTTTGCAGAGGCATAAAAATGAATTCTGGCGAAGTATATTTACCATTAGACGCAGTAATAAAAATGTGTTTTACTGTAAAAAAGCGTGGGGTGCTTTTTAAGATATTATTAAAATGATAATCCTTCTACTCATATCTGTCAATAAAATATTTATAACTATTGACACCATGCATCCCAAACTTTTTTTACAATAAAATACATTATTTTCATCAATTGTATTAAAATTTATTTTCTATTTTTTAGATGGATTTTCTATTAAAACGTGTTTTTTAATATTTTTAACTATTACTTTTTTTTCAATTTTAAACCTCGTAATGTCTAATAGTTTCACGAGCTTAAATGTCCTTCAAACTAAAACACAAAAGTGCTTACACAGGGCTAGCGGCAGAAATTGACATGGCGGTGGTACCCAGACAGCCTCTCACACCCATTTACCAATTCGATTCGAATCCACGGACAAAGACTATGGCTTTGACCATAAACAATTTTATATAACTTTCTAGCTAGAAACACAAACCAAACATAAAACCTGTAAATTGCAACACGCATGAATTCTACAAAAGCAGAACCAGATAAAATAATGTAACATTTACATACGCCTATGTCTAATCGTTATTAACTCTATCATGTTTAATATTTATTAAAATTCTAAGAATAACATACGTTGCAACCGGTGTGCGGTGTATCTACCTGCATAAAAACACACACCTCGTTATATCACAGCATAAAAACAATTAATACTGTATAATTGTGGGCTGTCTGAATGTAGGTAGTATTTATTATAACTTATAATTTATAACCAATTACGAACTGTTTATTTAATCAATTTCTGTTAAGGAATAGAAACATGAATTAAGATACATCGGTGTGTGTGAATTACGAAGTTAAAAATATTATAGTAGTGATGCAAAAAACTTGGTCATCGGGTGTAGTTCTATGACAAGATGTAAATGTAATTAATGTGAAAAATGTAATGTAATATTATGTGTATTAAAATTGTATAAGGTTGAACTGAGCAACACGGCCTTGGTCCAATGTCTACGAGTCAAAAGACCAAGGAGTATTAACATATATGGAAATAAAATCTTTATGATGACAATAATGATAAAAGCAGATTTTAAAACAACTGTTACAAAGTCTAGTAAAATACTAGGTTCCTATTAATTTATCCTGTTATTATAAATTTATAACACCAAGCTATAAAATAATTGAGTTTATAAATAACATAATTACGTTTTATTTATTGTGTACTGTGTATTCATTGTTGATTATAACGGTGCAAGAAGCCTCAGGAGACATCATATTCCTTTACCATCATTTTACAAGGTGGTAGGTCCCTCGCAAGCGAGAGGCCGCCTGGTCTAGTACCACCGCTTTATCAATTTCTGCCGCCAAGCAACAGTGTGTAAGCACTGTAGTGTTTCGGTTTTAAGGACATTGAAGCCAGTGAAATTACTGGGCATTATGGGACTTAACATTTTATCTCTCGGAGTGACGAGCGCAGTTCAGTGCCATGCAGTGCTTTGTAATTCAAAGTTCTGTGTGGTGTTGGTTCTGTTAATGGACAGGCGTAGCGCTTACCATCAGGCGAGCGCCTTGCTTGTCTCGTCATTCAATCTAATAAGAAAAAACAATATATATCATCATAATCGTTTACCGATCAGTGAGTGCAACTGGTTATGATCGACTTATTTAAATTATTTAAGAAAATTTATTGCGCAGAGTCGCGCGGATCCCACTAACTATAAATCGATACGTGCGGGCAAAAAACTCGAACAAGATAACATTTACTGATTTATTTGTTTTATAAACTTTAACGAGGCCTTAGTAGAGGTTAAGTGGTTATTTGTGCACTTCTCAGAATCATAAATTGTTCAAAATGACGTAATGTAAGCAATATTGTTGCAAAAAACGTTTGTAGATTGACATCTTAATTTAAATTCTTGTCAACTTTAAATAACACGTATTATTAGGTAACATTGAAGCCAATGTCAGGTAATTTTATACTAGCATAGTAAACTGACTTGATATTAAGTTCAATGCAGTGTTTTAATGGCCACCATGAAATTGGCCATTTGCGACATTGGTCGTCAACGCCAGCTTGAAACAACTGATGTGCACCCGCAGGCCTAGTACAAGTTGTGTTAGTTTTCTAGTTAGTTGAGTGGTAGACCCACACTGTAGAAATTTTTGCTTACAGCATGATTGGGCTGGCTCGAGCGGGTCGTTACCACTGTTTCACAGAAATCCGACGTAAAGTAGCGGCTTGCTGCTGCGTTTCGTACGGTGAGTGAAATATCCGGAAGCCCAAATCCCCTCCCCTTCCCAATCCTTAATTATCCCTTTGCTTTAAGGTCGGCAACGCGCCCATGATTCTTCTGGTGGTGGGCGTACATGGGAGGTGGAGATCACTTACCATCAGGTGACCCACTTGCTTGTTTGCCGGCCTATGCTATCAAAAAAAAAAGCTATGATGGTTTTCGTTTACTCTTCATATGTAATTTACAATGTGGTAGGTCCCTCGTATGCGAGGGGCCGTCTGGGCTAGTACCACCGCTTTGTCTATTTCTGTGTTTCAGATAGGACATTGAAGCCAGTGAAATATCGGGCCTTATTAGACTTATCAGACGAGTGCAGTTTAGTGCTTTGTAATTCAAAGTTCTTTGTGGTGTTGCTTCTATTTATGGGTAGGCGTGGCGTTTACCAACAGGCGAGCGCCTTGCTCGTCTCATCATTCAATCAAATAAAAAAAAACTTCTAAGCTTAGTCGCTAGTTAACAGGCGCAATGTTTCCTGACGGTCGACATTACTTTTAGGCTGCACTGTATTAACCATAAGGTCTAGTGTAGTCGCTTCATATTACCAGAATAAAAATACAAACTGAAAAGTAACCAGACATTACAAAATATGGCGCCAAATATATGATAATAAATTACCGAAGTCGTAAATAATAAGGATTTCGTGACACAATTAGCAGCAAATTGCTCAACGCAATACACATGTGATGGCCATACGAAGTACGTCCCACGGTAAATCTGTCGCCACTACCACTGTGCCGCGGTGGCACAGGGACACACGCATGTGTCGCGACACTGACAACTCTCGCGCAGTGTCTCAGACAGATTTGATACATGCCACGTAACGCTACGCAGCTTTAATTTTAATATTGTTCTTCTACTCAGAACAATTCAGAACAGCGGGCATATCCGAAGCACCAGTAGAATATTTCTATGTATTTTTACATTAGTATTTGTATCATAATTGTATAAAAGTGCCCGTGGGGACATATTTTCACATTAAACATTATGTTTTCATTTTAAACAATTATAATAGCAAAAATGGTTTTCATTTGGGTTCAATTTTGGTCAAATTAAAACGTTACTTATTTATATTGACCACATATTGTTCCGTTTTAATCTTCGAATCGCGTAATCATTAAATTTATAACTTTAATTGTTATGCATAATATGTTTGTATATCTATCATATAACATAACAAGTAATTTCTTGTTTTTTTTTTCATCCGAGCACGGCAAAATGACCTGCATTACACCATATCGCAAGCTCTTCGGGAGAACCGGATATAAAATGGCTGATCCTGCAACGCGATCCACACAAGCTGTGTGCCCCAATATGGCAGGTTTTAACACTATGTGTACGGTGGTGGCTATCCGAGTTTTAAATATAATTATTCTACCAAGAATTTGAATGAATGTCAATGGACTCCAAATTACTAAACACCTAACATCTTCCACGTACATAGCATGGCATAGCGTATTGCCATTGTATCCATACCATAAATGCGTCATCGCTGTGCCTGGGCACGAATTAATATAACTGGTGACAGCTCGAACACAAAGCGATTCGTGAAAAACTTATACTTATATTTCTCCACGTCGAGTAACATTTGACAAAAAACATTGTGATATATGACACACACGACCTTTCTGTTTTCTAAAAATACATGAAGATATGTTTTTTATATGTATATCTATACATAGCATAATTTTATTTATTTCTTTAACACAACTTACATAACCCTTTTTTAACCTACATAAAAGAAGAAGCGCACGAGGGAATTATCTGCGGATAACAAAATTGTACCCTGATCGGGGTTTTGAAGTTTTTCACTCATAATTATGTTATAGCAAAAGTCGGCAAATGAGCCAGTCATGACTGATTATGATGGTCTGGTGGGATCTGTGTCAAGTTTTTTTTTTTATTGCCTTGATAGGCAGACGAGCAAGCGGCCCGCCTGATGGTAAGCGGTCACCGCCGCTCATGGACATCGGCAATGCCAGGGGCACAGCCAAGCCGCTGCCTACCGTTAAAGTTAAAGTTAAAGGTGACCCAAGCTTAGGTACTTAGGCTTCCGGATATCTCAGTCACCGTACGAAACACAGCAGCAAGCCGCTACTTAACGTCGATTTAACGACCCGGTCAAGCCGGCGGTATTCATGCGGTAGACAAAACTGTCTACGGCGTGGCTTTACAACTCATATTTTTTTTCAAAACTTTAAGAATTGCTGCTCTGAAGCATGGCCCTACCTCTTCTATCGCACTCAGGTTTAAAAACCTCAGTTTACTGGATAAAATCGACAATCATTTACTTCTGACCTCCAAAAAATACAAATAAAATGAATGAAGACGCGTTATTATTGATAAAGAGAGATCGCGTACTCATTAATAGAATGTCTTTTAAAGGTTATCGTGTGACCCGTGGAACAGACGCCGACAGAATTCCGCGAAATCACTTCTTCGCAAACAACATGTTAATTATGCATAGTTTAAATGTCATTCAATAATAATGACGCTTGTTAAACAATTAGGTATCGGGGACGAGAAAATGCTAATAATTGTTGCGTGTCGAATTATAATTAAAGTTTAAAATACTTTTTTTTAAACTGGCACGGCAAAGTGACTATTGGACATGATATTAAGTACAGTATAGTCAAAAAATATTGTCGACCGTCAAGAGTCGAAGAAGAGAATTATGCCGGCTTGAAGTGGCTGGCTTTACACTGGCTAATGACAGAACGCGACTCACCGAGCCACTATATTATGGCGGGTTTTTCACTATGTTTTCCTGAACAAACAGGTCACTTTGAAAAGTTAAAAATGGTAGAGCAGCGCTTTACCTAGACAATTTTGTCTACAGCATGAATGGGTCGGCTCGACCGAATTATTGCCACTATCTCACAGAAAACCGACGTGCAGTGGCATCTTGCTGTTTCATTTCGTATAATGAGATTTTATTTCAGATGACCCTGTTACCCATTCGCTCATAAGAAAGCTATCCAAAGACCCAAATCCCCTTCCCCTTCCCGACCATCATCCCATTCATAAATGACCTTATAAAGTCAGGATCATGTTCATGATTCTTCAAGTATTGGGAAAGTTCAAGGGAGATGGATATTACTTACCATCAGGTGACCCACTTGCTCGTTTGTCAAATGCTGATAAAAAAGTTTGAGGTATGCCAGAGACTCTAGGATCAAACCCGCGTTCTCCGCTTCTCTGTCCGTTTCACTTCTCGCTAAGTAATAACTCATTTCTCTCTAAGTTCTCTGTCTCTAAGTCCAACCAATTTTTTTTTTATTTATGCACGACTCTAAGCGTAATGGATAGAAATAGCATGCAAGCAAGAATACTTAGTACATACGGTATGCAGCTAATTAAAATTCAGAAAAAAATATATTTATGGACCATCTTTATTAACAAGACCAATATAAGGGTTCGCCTTTCCTAACATGGATAACATCTTTTTAAACTAAAGAAACGAATAAGCGTATAAATAACTCATATATCCGACTGCGCGAAGGTGGTGTTATGTACAGAGTAGTAATAAAGTGTGGAAATAAGCGCGTGGCTTGAAGTGTCCGTTTTTTTTTATCGCTGCATGCGTGTAGGGTTGACAGAGTCATAAATTAAGATTCATTTTTCTTAGTTTGTGGATAATGCAAATAATTTTTAGTGATGTGGTTTATTTATCGATATTTAACAAACGAACTTATAAAAGGGGAATGCCCATCTCCCATACAAAAAAATGCCTAAGATGAACAAAAATGAATTATATACCAATTTGTAGATAAAATTAATGTAAATCTATTACAATTAAAACGTCTATCCAAAAACTTGGGGGAAGCTGGTTAAAACATTTTGCCTAAATTATATGTTACGTGTGTTAAAATTGGGATCTGACAAGTAAAATAGATAAAACAATGAGGTTTTATATTGGAGCGGACGTCGAATCGGAAACAAAAAGTTTGGTACATACTTGGTACATAACTTAAACAGAAAAACTATCTGTCAAATAAGATTTATGTTTACCAATGCCAAATTCGACATTCATGTACATTTACGACAATCAAATAAAATACTATAATAATAATTATAATACTTTTCCCCTAGTGTGTAAAACTTGAAAATAATACAACTATTTTTATTTAAATCTAAATACATAGATTATATGACTATTTAAAGTTTCTGTCCATTTCCAGGCATTTTATGGGCGTTCCCCTTTGCATGACATTTTAGGATATCTAAATCTTATAAGAGCTAAGAGTAGTGACGGCCATTGAATAATACCACACATTTAACACGGTATCGATAACCAGGGAACGCAGATTTCCCTGATATTATTGTTTGTCAGGTACAACTTGCAACTAATATTAACAGCCTCCGTGGCGCAGTGGGCGAGTAGCTGACTGTGAAACGTGAGGCCGTGGGTTCGATTCCCATACCGAGCAAATATTTGTCTGATACACAAATATTTGTTACGGGGTCTGGGTGTTGTGAGACCGAAACGTCTCTCGTAGTTCCTGATACCCACGACACAAGACTCGTATCTTACTGTGGGGTCAGGGCTATGTGTGTGACTGTTGGGTGTTATTTATTTATTTATTTAATACACGTACAGTTTACCGAGCCTATTTCCGTCCCATGATGTGACACGTGAGGAGAGCCTATCGCCATATCTGACAACTATGTTTATGTGAAAGCTTGTTTAATCCGAATAGTTCATAACTATGTTTGAATAGAATTTGTTTAGGAATTACATTTGTTTTTATAATTTACGTCGAGTGACTTTAACAGTTAGGTTTTTAGATCATTGGTATTAGCACAGTCGCAGGAACGAATAAAACATAGCAAGTTCAAAAATAAAACGGCACTACGACGACACGGTATGTGTTCAGCAATACGGTATGTTTTATACCCTAAAATATATTTTTCATTCGGTAAACAGATGGGTGAAGGTCGATGTTACCCGGGATCTTAGACCAATAGGGATTTTAAAGGCTGAGACACCCTTTTGCGCGTTCGGGTTTTTAATCTTTCTATTCATTTATAACTTATGATTGTCAACCCTATACATATAAGCGCCCTGTTTCCACATGCAGCCAGTCCACTGTCGTCACAAAAACTTAATCAGCCATAAGCACTAGATGGCGTATCTCTCGCACCATCTCTTCTTGCTAATGTGTCTATATTGGGTTCATATTGAATACAGAGATGCCTTGTTTATTTACTAGTGGTACATGCAGGTTTGCTCGACAGTATAAATTAAAAATCATGTATAAATTGAATTGATCGCGTACATCAAAACGAACCGTAACATATTTCTTTTCTCTCTTAATTAAATGAAGTTGAAAGTCAAGATGGGAGTTTTGGCGGGAATTCTGATAGTGCGGTTCATCGCTTATTATAATTAATTTTAAAAACTAGTTTAAAGTTGTGTTTGTTGTATAAAAGTGGTGTAGATTTCTGTAATAAACATTTATGGTGATGAACAGTGTATGGAAACATTGAAATAAGTGAATTAATAAGCATCGTACTGGAAGGAATTTACACAAAAACTCCAACAAGACCTTGAAAACGTCAACACCGTTATTTCATCGTTCTTGTGAAGACTTGAGAATAAATTATTATAGTTGTCATTGGCCATAAATTAAAAAGAAGAAGAAGTCAAGATGATACTGACATTTCACCGACACATTCCACTTAAATGCAAAATAAATATTGTAAAACGCATTATTGTAATGTACTTTTATATTACCGCCATACATCCGCCTACACAATTCTTTTATTTTTATTTCTTCCTTCGCGTATTCCAGACTCATAAATTCAATGATCGGAAAAAACAAACATGTCGTAAATAAAATGACGTATACTTGTACATCTTTATTGAATTATATTTCACAGAAAATACACAAATGTCGTGAGCATATACAAAATGCGTTTGCAAATCTATTTATTCTCAATATTGGTATGTCAGGGTTGTTTATCCTGTTTTTTTAAAGGCAAGCCCGGCTATGTTAAGTCTCACAATGCCCAGTAATTTTACTTTCTATGTCCTTCAAACCGAAACACAACAGTGCTTACATACTGTTGCTTGGCGACAGAAATGGACAAAGCGGTGGTACCAACCCAGACGGCCCCTCGCATACGAGGGACCTACCACCTTGTAAACCATGTTCACCTAAGATACCGGAAGAATCATAGATGCGTTCCTGACCTTAAAGGAAATTTATTTATTATTTATTTATTTATTTATTTTGGGACAATCAGTGGTAATTACATTATAACATAATAATAATACAGTAACATTCAAGTAACATGATAAATGCATTACCTTCAGAAGCCACAGCATGCGTTGAAAATAATTATTGCAAATGGAAATTATAATTACAATTTGTTAGATAAGTTAATTACATTAAAATAAAAGAAATGTGTATATAATGAAACTTATTAGAGAGGAGAAATACAATCGTGAATTACTATTTATTTACTATTTATTTATTATTAGGCATTACATTATTATTATTATTGATGACTTTCAGAACCTCAGTCCGAAACGTTGTCAATGAGTCACTGAACACATCTACAGACTGACCGAGAGAGTTGTATGTCCTGGATAACCTGGCTAATACAGAGTTATGTTTAAGATTCGTTCTAGCTTTTGGTGGGCACAACAAACCAACAGGCTGCCGCGGCAAGCGATTAGGGACGCGTAGTTTTATACACTCTAGCAATGGTGGGCAATCAATATGATTTTTGAGTGGTAGAGCCACGCTGTAGACAGTTTTGTCTACAGCATGAATGGGCTGGCTCGACCGGATCGTTACCACTGTCTCACAGAAAACCGACGTAAAGTAGTGGCTTGCTGCTGCGTTTCGTACGGTGAGTGAGATAACCGGAAGCCCAAATCCCCTCCCCTTCCCAATCCCTAATTATCCCTTTCCTTTAAGGTCGGCAACGCGCCCATGACTCTTCTGGTGGTGGGCGTACATGGGCGGTGGAGATCACTTACCATCAGGTGACCCACTTGCTCGTTTGCCGGCCTATGCTATAAAAAAAAAAAAAAAAAAAAAAAAGATTTCTTAAAGTTTTGAACAAAAAAATCATATCAAGGATTTTCCTTCTGTCACTCAAGCTGATCATATTGAAGTGTTTTAGTCTTTCAGTATAAGAAATAGATTTGTGTAATTTACTGTGATAAGCGAGATGTGAAATGGATAACATAAGAGAAGGAGAGGGGGATTTGGGCCTCCGGATATCCCACTCTCCGTAGGTACGAAACGTCGCAGCAAGCCGCTACTTTACACCGGTCTTCTGTAATACAGTGATAACAACTTGATCAAGCCGGCCTATTCATGCTGTAGACAAAAGTATTTACAGCCTTGTTCTACCACTCATTAAATTCTAGCAAAATTAAAAAAAAAGGACTGCATGATCAATTAACGATTTCATTCTTTCATTCAATGGATTAACTTCAACAAATAGGCATCGAATTGCGTGATTTTCTTTTTATTTGAAAGGGTTTTACGATCTGAAGACGCAGTCCAAGGGCAAATGAGAAATTAATCAACAATTATCAACAAATACACCGCGATTCAGTTTATGAAGCCAGTTTCTGATGTGTTTAATAATAGTTATCTAATTATATTCAACAGTGAAATATTTTTGTAATTGAGCTACAAAAAAAGTAACCTTAAACAAGATATTAAGGCATCGCCGCGTGACAAAAATCTGCAGAAATCTCGCAATTTCTGGCATAATAAACGGGTATAGTGCTATAAAGCTGCGTGTGAAAGGTATTACCATACGAATCACTGTTATGGGACACCATAATGTCGATCCACACGCGTTGATACCAAACCGTCGTGTTCCGCTGCAATTTATAGCCTGTAGATATTTTCTTATTCGTTTCACTAATATGATATATGTGTTGACAAAGGCCTGTTTATATGTTAAAGAAAACAGCAACCGTGAGCAAGTTTGGTTCGTGCATTTAACAAGGACGCGCGCGTACGAAGCGGTTTACAGTACATATGTGCGTGTTTTAAAAGATTTCGAAATGAGGAGGTTCTCATTGTGCCTGTATAAGATATATACAATATTTAACGAAAACCCTGTTGGGCGTTTTAAATGTGTTAGAATCGATATCCAAACCTAAGGAAATATAGAAACCCAATAACTCGCATAGGAATATTGTGTTACAAAAATTATCATGCTTATTTATTTTTTGAACTTTAATTTATTTATTGTTTGTTAAGCGTATTTCGATTGATTATCTCTGCACGAGTAAGACAGAGTGAGATAGCAAGTAGCAGCGTAGTATGTAGGCATCTATCTATATCATATATCAGCAAACGCGCTGATGTAAATACCATTTTAAATGTGTCAATTTTTCGAAGCTACTGTGTAAGGATAATATCTCGCTTATAATTTAACTTATTTTATTTTGCTGCCTATATGTATATCTTCACAACCCAAAAAGGGCCGACAGGGTTTCTGTTACATGCTGTATATAAGATACTATCAGCTCTGATACTGTCTCACTGCCGTTACGGGCCTTCTCTGCTAATAAGCGGGATTCTTCGTTCTTAAGGTGTTAAAATTGGAGAGCACATGAAATCCAAATATTGTCATACAACAATTCTATCTCTGAAGCAGGAAATGACACGAAGTGAATGAATAACCTAAACAAATAAGACGAAGTATTGTAAAGACGTGCGAACTTCTTATCAACGCAAAAACTATAAACCGGATGTCTTTAAAAAAGAAAAAAATACGTAACAAACTACAAATATACAGGTCTAAAAAGCATCGATGGTGTTAACTTTCTTTTTACAACGTGATAAAGTTTAAACAGGAAAAAGATTAGCAAAAAGAATAGGTACACTACCACCAGCAAGCAATAAAGCATTTTCTTTTTATCGAAGAAGTAACATGTCGATATTCGACTTGAAACTTTGGACAGCACTAAATAATAAACAGCTGATACAAACGAAACCGTTGCTATGCGCGAAGAGGTAATTAAAATTTATAGTGATGTGGTCGATGTTATCAATTTTAATAACGACTGATTATAATTAGCGTGAAATTTTTAGATGTCTAGATTTTGATAAGATATTGTAAATAAACATTCACTGTCGGGTTTACATAAATCAACTGAACGAACAAACCGGCTGGTGGTAGGATATTCGTAATCACCTGTAGTGATCCACATGCCTGTGCCTGCAGTCATTCGCCTGTTCTATCGCAGGCCCCTCGATTTGCTTCTTCCCTTTCCGGAGAAGGAAGAAACATTTATACAACCGATCTTGCAATCGAACCAGTGGGTTATGTCTAAATAATCACAAACACAGGAATATCGCAAATTCCAGAACTCCCGGCTTTATTTCTCCGGATAAAAAATTGTTTGATTAAGGTATCTCCATATTGTCTAGCTTAAAATCCAATAAACCCTGGTGATAGGCCATCTAGGTTGGTACCACCGCTTTCACTATTTATACCGTCAAGCAGCAGTGTGTAAGCACTGTTAGGTTTTGGTTTACACATTGAAGCCAGTGAAATGGCTGGGCATTATGAGACTTAGCATTTTATGTCTCAGGGTGACGGGCATTCAATGCCATGCAATTCAAAAGTTTTGAGTGGTGTTGCTTCTGTTTATGGGCAGGTGTGGCGCTTACTGTCAGACGAGCGACCTTCTCGAATAAATATTCTTTGGTGTTATGCCATTTTAATTAAAAAATGCAATAAAATATATTCGAAATATTGTGAAGCTGCGTGGGTTCAAACTTAAAATGTACACAAATGTACATAAAGTACTAAGCATTGTACCACTACAGCAGAAACCACTTATTCATGCTGTGGATAAAACAATTTTACCAGAAATGATTGGATTTAAACTAAAGAACTCACGATTTAGTACCTACGTTACTAGTATATCAATAAAGAGATTTATTTAAGTTGGCGTTTAAGCAATTGAACACATAATCGAATTCTAAACACAGCATTTTGCGTGATGTGGTAACAAACAAACAAGCAAGCAGGCAGAATTTGTAAAATTCATCGATTGTTTTTAACGACAACTTATCCTGTGACTTATGTTAACGTGATCATGTTACTAATGTGCACACTTTACTTAATTTACGATTTATAAATTGTTGGATGAACTCTGGTACTTGGAATTTGTAATAAATTTTTAGTAGGTCTCGCGTATGTACGAGTTGGTCTGGGTTAGGGTTACCATCTGGTAACCCTAGTCTGGATAGAACATACTATTTTGTACTGATATGTTCCCATTTGAAGTATATTGAAGCTTGTAAACTTTAGACATCTCCCCGCAGTCCTATGCCATATAGAATTTCATAATTCGAAATTCTAATTGGTGTTGTTTTTGTTTAGGTGCAGGCGTGATGCTTACCATGAGACGAGCGAATATGTCTAATAGATGGACAATGTATATAATAATATAATACGAGGATCATAGTAATAAAACAAAAATATCTATAAAAAAATTATTACCTATCAAAAAAACAATTGCATCATAATACAATTAATAATTTAGAACTTTAAAAAAATATACGAAACTGTATGGATATACGCGTACACACGAGGTTCGGCGGTTACGACGAAAAAACTGTACGCATCATTTGTTTCGCATTCGAAGCTGGCTGTTCATCTAAATTTAAGTTAAACAGTAATATATGACGTCACTTACCGCTACCCGTCTTTAAATGCCATTTAAATTCGCTTAAACATAACAATAGCTCAATAATAACTGAAAGATTAAGTCCTTTATAATATTTTATGCCATTGAAAAGTCCACAAAAGGCGCGTCCAACCTCAATTTTGACAAAACCCGTATCAGATGGGGCACAATACTTGTTAAAAGATGTCATAACATGTGACGGATTCTAAAGCTTTTCTAATCTTTAATTTTGTGCTCTATCAACCTTTACACAACTCTATTTTTTATGCAATAAGGTTCAAAATTCAGTGGCGTGCACATCATTATAGATTGAACAGCTTCTACCTGGCTAGCTGACAATAGAGAGATTTCATATTTGATTTCTCTGTAAGCCCTTAATACCTTTGTGTCACGAATGTTGTTAAATTACAATAAATGTATTTAGGTGACGTTTATTTATATTTTAGTACAGTTGAGTAAACGGTTGTTGATAATCAGTAACAAGTTCCGTTGCCGCTTCGGGAGTTTATGTGAATGATAATTTGGAAAATTTGCACTTAAATATTTTATACTAACTGCAACCCTTTGTGTGGTAGAGCACGCTGTAGACAGTTTTGTCTACAGCAGGAATGAGCTGGCTCGACCGGGTCGTTACCACTGTCTCACAGAAAATCGACGTTAAATAGCGGCTTGCTGCTGCGTTTCGTAGGGTGAGTGAGATATCCGGAAGCCCAAATCCCCTCCCCTTCCCTATCCCTAATTATGCCTTTCCTTTAAGGTCGGCAACGCGCTCATGATTCTTCTGGTGGTGGGTGTACATGGGCGGTGGAGATCACTTACCATCAGGTGACCCACTTGCTCGTTTGCCGGCCTATGCTATAAAGAAACCCGCGTCTCCGCCCGCGTAAACCCCTTAAAATGTAAATACCCAACAATCCTTTCTTATTAAACTATCATCTGACGGAATTTCATTATCCTAGCTATAGTAGTTTTTGAGATATCATGATTAATCAGTGGGTAAGTGAGTGGTATTTTTGTACTCAATAAAACGATTGTAAGGCATTTTACTGACTGAGTGTGAAAATGACAAAAGGACATTGTCAAAAATGGCCTATGAATCAACACGCATGAAACATTTACTATAATTATTATTATTATTTATAATGTACATTATAATTATTTCAATAGAACGGACACTTATTAATTTCGAAAACTATTTAAAAAGTATTCACTTCCGTCATAGTCCTCGGTATTATAATTTTTGGTTCAAATTCGGGTTTTTAATAGGCAAAGGTATTGTAGCTCATACAGCCAAGTCTTTGTAACAGCACTCTGAATAAGAGTTTGACACAGACAAACGTCAGTATTCTCAAAACTCAAGTGTTGAGAATACTGACGCTTGTCTGTGTAATTAAAAAACCATTATTTTATTAACCATGATTATGGTTTTTAGTCACAAACAGTCCGATATGATGTCGCGGAACCATAATACGGCTTGTCAAAATGATTTTTTTAAATTTATTTATGGCTTCGCATTGTTATGTATTTCGCCAATGACAAGTGTAATTTATTCTCAAGTCTTCACAAGAACGATGAAATATCGGTGTGGAAGTTTTCAAGGACTTGTTGGAGTTTTGGTGTGCATTCTTTCCAGTACGATACTTAATTCACTTATTTCAATATTTCCATACACTGTTCATCGCCGTAAATGTTTATTGCACAAATCCACACCACTTTTATACAACAAACACAACATTAAACTAGGTTTTGAAATAAATTAAAATCAGCGATGAACCGCACTGTCAGAATTCCCGCCAAAACTCCGTCAAAATGAAATTAACAGATGACAACATTTGACATTTGATAGTATTTATTGGCCTAATTATAACCTCAAAATCCGAAAGTATTTTATTTATTTTTCGGAATTCTCAAGTGTCCGTAGTTTTAATTTAGTTTCAATCGAATATATACATTATCTAAAACCCAAAAAGTAAATTCACCTCCCTGTTGGTGCTTAGGCCAACTATGTATGGACGACGAACAATGTCCTTTGTGACGTTTCAACTAACCGAATAAAACAAGAAGCAAATAAAAATGGTAAAATACATGATTACAAAAATGTGACGTCCATCAAACTTGTAACAAATAGTAATTAAACTAATTTAGTCAGCAAAAAGCGTCTAATCTGAACCAAATGACACACGTCAAAACTACGATCACTGATTGTGAGAAGTTGTAATCGGATTAAAGAATGATTTTCACGACCCGAACTCAGGTACACGACTTTACAGAGAAAATAATAATACGCAGAAAGTAAAAGAGATTATGTGGGATCTAATTCTGTTGGCAGCATATATTATGTACAACCCCAGCATAAAGGTGATGGGAGTTCCCAGTCCTTATGAAGTTAGAACCCTCTCAAGGACGAGGAAAATTCCGCCAGTAGTAGAGAGTTTTGTCTAGAGTAGAATGGGCCGGCTCTACTAGGTCGTTAGTATACTGTCTCACAGAAATCGGACGTAAAGTAGCGGCTTGTTGCTGTGTTTCGTACTATGAGTGAGATATCCGGAGGCCCAAATCCCTCTCCCCTTCCCAATCCCTTAAGTATCCCTTTCCTTCAAGGTCGGCAACGCGCTCATGATTCTTCTGGTGGTGAGCACACATGGGCGGTGATTACACTTGCTCTTCTGCCAGCCTATGCTATAAAAAACTACTCGCTGATTATTTTTATTAGCGTCGTATGGCGTCGTGTCGCGTATTCAGTGGCGCGCTTTACATTACTCTCGTTAGCTTACCAATAATATCGTATTGTGAATAAGGTAACATCCTGGCTTTACTTGCAACATGTATCGGTTTGTGTATTTATTGTGTCAAAATAAAGACCCACAATTTATAATAGAGTGGTAGCTCTCTCGTACGCAGAGTCCGTCTGGGAGGTTCTTCCACAGCTATGTCTAATTTTGCCATCAAACAATAATCTATAAGCACTAATTCCGGTATAGTCTTAAGAGTAGTAGAGCGATGCTGTAGACAGTTTTGTCTACAGCATGAATGGGCCGGCTCGACCGAGTCGTTACCACTGTCCCACATAAACCAACGCGTAAAGTAGCTTGCTGATGCGTTTGGTATGGTGATTGAGATATTCGGAGGCTCAAATCCCCCTCCCTTTCCCAATCCCTTAATATCCCTTTCATTTAAGGTCGGCAACGCGCCTATAATTCTGCTAGTATTGTAGCCGTACATGGGCGTTGGAGATCACTTACCATAAGGTGAACCACTTTCTCGTTTGCCGGTCTATGCAATAAAAAAAATGTTTGAAGGTTTTAATAGGTATAGGTATATAATACAATGATACGAATATAAATTCCAAGTATAGAATAATAAATTAGCTGTATGAACCACAGAATTAGTTACTCAATTCGCCGAACACATTTTCCTCAACAATATTTTTGTATTACAATAAAATGACGGAGTTGATTTATCATCCAAACCATATGCAGAATCGTGTCGGACTTCCCGTCGGGTTTGATTACCAGTGCAATGCAAATTTGAATAAAATAATGACACCTTTAGCATAAAGGTATGATTCTGATTTCGACCGCCGCAAACCTAGGGAACGCATCATTGAGTAGCGTTCTGTGGTAGTAGAGGGGTGCGGGAGGGGCATGTTGACGTGTCTATAGTATAGTGTTCACATTATTGTTGGTGGTAGGATATTCACATCCGCCCGGATAGCGACCACCGTACCGTGGTGTTAAAACCTGTCATAGTTGGATCGCGTTCCAGGATCAGCCAGTGTATATCCGGTTCTCACGAGGGGCGTGCGACATGACTTGATGGTTGGTTGTGGCGGGTATAGGGGTACATCCTTCTATCTCTGTACCTGCATCGGCCATCCGCCTGTCCTGTCGCAAGCCCTTCGATTTGTTTCTCCCTCTTCAGAGTGTGAAGAAGCATTTAGGCTGTCATAATTCTGGTGCCCACCGATAAACTCATTGTTTGTTGGTGGTCTTTTAGTTTTTTGGACTGCATTGCGCTTACCATCAGGTCTAATAAGTCACTTTGCCGTGCTCGGATAATAGATAAAAGACACCGTTGGATTTTAATTGATCAATTGACTTGAATCAGCAAAAACCGTACCTATCTAGGTTTTTTGTTGGTCAAGTCGATTGAAAGTCAGTTCAGACGGTTCCAAACGTGTATGATTGATCCACTAAAATTGAACCTTGTGTTCCCTCTATAACGCATGTAGCGCGATAATACCGTCATATTTCATTTAATATCAGCACACCCACACTGAAGGAGCCTCAGTTATGCATCACCCCTATAGTTTTTTATGAATTTCGGTGGGCTACGCTTTCGCCACGTTCTGAATTTAATCCATTGAAATACATACAAACCAGTAGGGTTGTTGGGGTCTGCCGCCCACCTTGAACTCATATTTCTTGCAAGTTGACATGGAAGCAGCGTTGTCGCTGTCCGTGCGCGATACGAGTGTCACCCACACTGCTCCGGGGAGATAGCCGTCCGACCATACATCTAGCTTGAAAACGCCCTTAAAATTTCATATATCCTACTAATATTATAAACGCGAAAGTTTGTAAGAATGGATGTATATTTGTTACTCGTTCACGTAAAAACTACTGGATGGGTTTTAATGAAACTTTACAATAATATAGCTTATACATCAGAATAGGACATAGGTTACTTTTTATCCCGGAAAAAGCAGATCACGCAGGCGTAGCCGCGAGCAAAAGCTAGTGTATATTAATTCCTTACGTGCAACTTATGAATAGGTCATATTAGAGGAATGTTGAAGATTCGTGACTCAGAGACCTGTTTATTTTTAAAACTAAATAACTAAATTAAATTACCAAGAAAATAACGATTCATCGCTTATGTTAGTATGATAAAATTCCAATAAAGTGTCACATTAAGATAATTAATTCACGAATTTTGTGAGTTATTTTAATTCTACGTGTACTTATAATTTTCGTAACGTACATTTTTAGCATAGGCCGCCAAACGAGCAAGTGGGACACCTGATGGTAAGTGATCTCCACCGCTCATGTACGCCCACAATACCAGAAGAATCATGGGAGCGTTGCCAACCTTAAATAATTAGGGATTGGGAAGATTTGATTTGATTTTGATTTCTGGATTTGAGCAAAAAAGCAATACTGCGACGCTGGTTTACAATGAGAAGCCAAAGACGACGTATGGACATCCAATCGGTAAAAAGAGCATTAAATGAAGCTAATGTTTATTCAATTCGCTTATCTTCTAAACTCTGCGCCTAGAAACATTAGAACATACAGTACCCAAAATACATCCCACAGAAATCCCCATGAATCACGCTACATCGCGGAATCCGCCAAATCTCGTATCTCGCACGTTCAGTCGGTCAGTGTGGAAAGGAGGCCCTTATCTGGGATCTTAATGCGGCTCGCCCGAGGACTTGTGACCCGATGCACCGCTGCTGATAACGCTGGAAGCCATAGAATAATTTGGGCAGAGGGTTCAATTACAGTTGTTTCTGAAAGCCTTTTAGTTAATGACTTTGCCTCATTGACCTAATGACTCGGTTGTTCAGCTCAGAAACTGATATGGTGCTGAGTTCAAATCTGAAGTCGTGCAATAACGATTGGTGTTTGAGTTAGAAAAGTTGGTACCACCGCCTTGTCTATTTATGCCGTCAAGCTGCAGTGTGAAAGTACTGCTGTGGTCCTGTTTGAAAGACTATATTCCTATTTTCGCTGGGTCTTTTCAAGATGATTCGATTGAGATCCTATGGTAGTCCTCAAACACGTGCCATTTCGATAATGCCTGTGGTCCATATCCCTCCAAATATTTAACAATTCCAGACATTCCATAATAAAAATATTGTATAATTTATAGATTTAGTGTAAGTGCCTAGTGTATTTTGATGTTGCTGTGTATGCTATGTATACATTAGTTGGTATTGATTTCCATACGTAAGTTTCTTTTATTTTTGTACAGATTTGTAATAAGCGCTATTTTAATTGCCTACATGTATAATAAACTATTTTATTTCATTTCACTTCATTGAAAGCCAGTGAAATTCTTAATCTCGTCGTGTAAATCGCAAAGCGGTGTCATGCAATAATTTGTAATAAGTTCTGGGTTGGTTTTGCAACTGTGTATAGACATACCTCTCTATCTTCTCTCTCTCGTCATTCCGACAATAAAAAAATCGACACTAGAAGAGACATATTCCTACGTCATTGCCTCCAGCCCCTCTGATATACAATACTTTAGTAATTCTATCATATTTTTGTCTCCTCTCATCCAGCTACTCGTCGTTCTTCGGTCGGCAGCACGCGCTATCACCCCGATTTATCACACCGGCGAGATATTTGCGTCTCTCGCTACTCCTAAGCTTTCTTTATTCAAATATACCCCGTTATTAACTCCTTTGAGGACATATCCTACTAATATTATAAACGCGAAAGTTTGTAAGTATGGATGGATGGATGGATGGATGTATGTTTGTTACTCTTTCACGTAAAAACTACTGAATGGATTTTAATGAAACTTTACAATAATATAGCTTATACATCATAATAAGACATAGGCTACTTTTTATTCCGGGAAAAGCAGATCACGCGGGCGGAGCCGCGAGCAAAAGCTAGTTTTGATATAATTTAGGCGCATTTATACAGTTCAGTAGCGAAACTATGGTGACACCACAATATATTGTTTTAATATCTTAATAGACGAAAACTGCGAATACAGTAAACAAAGTGAGTGATAGAGCCACAATGTAGACAGTTTTGTCTACAGCATGAATGGGCCTCCTCTACTGAATGAGAGGGGATAGGCCTTGGTCCACCACGCTGGCATAATGCGGGTTGGCTGATTTTTGTGTTTCGAAATTTTTGTGGAGAACTTCTCAGATATGCAGGTTTCCTCACGATGTTTCCTTCACCGTTAAAGCAGGCGATAACTAATACACACATAACTTATAAAGGTCAAAAGTGGCATGCTCTTGGAGCTGGTTTCAAACATGCGACTTCGTCTCGACAGTCCGTTCGACTCGCCGCTGAGCTATAGCTGCTGTTATAAAAATATATATTTAAATATACCAACGGTACGAAATAATGTCCGTAAAACCACATAATACGGTAAAACCGCCTCCGGTCGGCAGCGGGCCCGCTATCAATTCATGTTATCATGCCACCGAGTTATCTGCGCGTTTGCAAACTCGCCTGCTTCCTTTATTTACAACCATCCTTTAATCCTTTACGAGGACCTGTTTTAATATAACCAATCATCTATTTCTAAGATGTTAAGTAATGATTTCGAACGTGTGTTGGTTTATTGTGACTTCTAAAATAGTTTTAACAGACTTCAAAAAATATCTTCTCAATTCGGCGAGTCTTTTGTTTTTTTATGTATGTACATCGATTTTTCCGCTAATTGTGGACTGATTTTGTCGGAAAAAAAATATTGCATAGACTTTAGCTGCGATGTGGTCCCGTATAAATTTGGTTAAGATCTGATGATGGAGTATGGAGTGAAAAACTTAAACTCCTCAACGGACAACAGCTCGGTCTACGCGATTGTGTTATTGAGTTGGAATTTACATACCATAGCTGTACTTAACATTGAAAATGGAAAAATAAAATATGTGTTGATGATAAAAACTGCTTTTTGTAGCAGGGATAATATGTGAATGAGTAAATGGGTCACCTGATGGTAAGTGCTCTCCACAATACAAGAAGGATCATAGATGCGTTACTGACCTTGAAGGAAAGAAATGGAGATTCAGAAGGGTAGGGCACCCTCACTGACCGTACGAAACTCAACAGCAAGCAGCCATTTCATGTCGTCTTTCTGTAAATGGTAACAACCCAGTCAAGCCGGCCCATTCATGATGTAGAGAAAAGTGTCGACATAGTGGCTCTACCACATTAAACAAATAATGTGTTCAGACTTTTTAAAACGTAAACAAAACTGCCACTAATGTTCATTTCACCTGATTTTTTCCTAATTTAAACGGATATTATCGGGGATTAAAAAAAACTCGATAAAAACCGTTTAACTTAGTTTTGTTTCAATGTGTAACATTCGCGTAAACATAAGAAATCATGATTTTTTCCTATTCAAATCCCAACGTCTTTCCCAAACCAAATCGCACGGAACACTAACATAAGATTCAATGGATAGAAAACTAACCCCTACCATTTTCACGCACGATAAAACTGTTCGAAAACGTCACAGAACGCTTTACTGAACGCTTTACTTTACTATTAAAACTTGCGTCCGTTAAGTTAAACTGGGCCCCTATTCTATAAAGCGATACGAAGTGCCGAAGTTTAAAACATAGACCTAATATAGAATTGAATATACATGACAATAATAGTATTTATACGCAATCACGTCTGTAATCCCCAAAGGGGTGGGCAGAGGTGTAACCAGTACACCCACATTTCGCCGAACGTATTTCCGTCCCATGATATGATAGGAGATGAGCCTATCACCATACCGGGCACAATTCTAGACTCCAAGCTAATACTGAGAAATAAATAAATACAAAACCCATTATCACTTTACCCGACCCGGGGATCGAACCTGAGACCTCAGCTGCTGTAGTAGTAGCCGTACCACGTAGGCAATACAAATACGCCTCCGAGGCATATTCTAATATAAATACTATGACTAAAATAAACCAGTTTATGAACATGTCTAAAGGGGACTATGTTCTATTATCGCAACATGATATGTTCGAATATTTATGTATCCATTAATTATGTTTTATCACTTAAACAAAATATTCTTGGAAACAATAATAGATAGAACAAATAATCATTTTTCATATACGTTTTAATAACAAATAAATTTTTGTGGTAGTAATTTTATATCAAAAATATTATTATCATAATGGTAATTCTATATCTACTTTACTCTATGCATGTTCCGGACTTCGTTGCTTCGTTTCGGATTTATAAACTGTCGGTAAACTGCACTTTAACTATTATCGCGTCCAAAACTTATGTTTAAACTGTTAACTGCTTCTTTAATTTGATTAAACTGGAGCGTATTAATTTTGTAAAATAACTCTTCATAGTAACATTCAGGTTTCACGTAAGTTATTGCCTGGAATAGAGTCGCCTTATACTTAATAGCGTACTTAGACTGTGACACCGGTGAGGACTAGGTTCGATTCCCAGGTCGGTCAAGATCAATTTGCGTTTAGTGTTTCAATTCGAAAATACATGAACGATCCCTTTGATTGGTGTTGCATCTGTTTTTGGGCAGGCGTGACGCTTGCTATCAGACGATCAACCTGCTCGTCTTGTCATTAACGTTAGTAAAAAAAACACTAGTAATAGAGCTACGCTTTAGACAGTTTTGTCTAGAGCATGAATGGGCCGGCTTTGATAAAGGATCCACACGTATAAACAGGGAAAGCTGGCTATTAGATAATCTATTGCGATAAGATGCAGCCTTAACATATCCGTAGAAAAAAAGATACTGCCTTTGGCTCGAGCCCAAACTTGGAAAATCCAAGTTAAAAATCTCTCATTCATGGACACATATAACGCTTTAGCGGACATATTCCCAATAAAACTAAATCCCAGTGAGTGGCCTTATTCATATCGGAACTGGGCCTTTCTCGTCCTGTTGGAATTCCGCCAGCAGTTCTTTGTGCGCGGTGACAATCCGCCATTCCGCGCCACAATGCGCCGCCATTTTGTGGTGCCGCTGTTTTGCGCGGGAAAATGAATGCGATGGCGCACATAATATTGTTTATGTACATGTTTATACTGTTTAAATTATCAAGCTATATGTATAGTGGTGCATTTTATGTTTAAATAAGTATTATATAAATGGACTTTGATTATGGACAAAATTAACTTAACGAATGTTTTTAACCCAGTCCTGTAATATAATGTATCACTGCTGGGCACTGGCCGTGTTTGCTAATGAAAGCTTAAGCTTTAGTCTGTCAGGCATGCGCTGTTTTTTATTTTTTTATCCTGGCTCGGCAAAGTGACTACGCGACACCTGATGGTAAGTGTAGCACAATCCAAGAATAGTGTCGACCAACGATAAATAATGTGTCCATCGTGGGTCGGCAAGATCATGCCGGCCTGCCAAAGGGCCAAGGGCCAGAGGAAGGAAAAGGGATGGGAAAAGGGTTAGGATCAGGGGGCAAGACCCCTGGGGAGCACCGAATATACACTGGCTGACCCTGGAACGCGACCCACACAAAGTGGGCCACTATGGCAGGTTTTAGCACCAGTGTACGGTGGTCGCTATCCAGTCGGATACAAGTATCCTCACACCAACACAAATATCCTCCCACCAGCACAAGTATCCTCCCACCAGCAAAGTGTAGTGTGCACCTTGTAGTACTTGGTAGACTTCATGTCTTCTAAAAATCTAATGGAAACAGGCACGGAATTGAGTGTAAATCAGGCACGTAAGTTGCCTCACGATATTTTGTGACATCGTTAAGGCGATCGATTATTTTTTATTAGTTAAAATGACAAAAAAGGTTGGTCGCTCGCCTGATAGTAAGCGTTTCGCCTGCCCATAAACAGAAGCAACACCGCACAGAACTTTGAATTGCCAAGCACTGGACTACGCTCGTCACCCCCAGACTTAAGTTATTAAATCTCATCATGTTCAGTAATTTCACTGGTTTTAATGGTCAGCACACAATCCTCTGATCCTTCAACCCCGTGACCACGAAAGCTGAAAAACTTTCAAACGCATCGGGACCAAAGTTAAAATATAAACCACAATAAAATACAATAAATAAATAAATAAAATCCGTTTAAATTAGTTCATTAGTACTAGTATTTCAATGCTAGATTTTTTTATATTTCTCAAAGCAAATAAATACCAAGGAATCGTTTTCGCCTCAACAACAGCTGCTAAAGAAAAACCACATACAACTGAAAGGCCCGTAATGTCACCACGCCTTATATAAACGTTTAAAAAAACAATTCCAACCTCACAATACAATTTTTACAGCTTCCCAACAGTAAATGGTAAGCAACCCGTGAGCTTCCTCACACAAACGATCTTTATGTTGCCCTTACCACCGACTGCATTAACTCGATCGTATCGGGTTACGTTACGGCCAGCTGTGGAAACAAAACACTACATTTGCGAGTTTAATGTGCGTATTCTTTTCTTCGCGGGGTAATGGTGTGTAAATTAGGTGTCAAAATAAATTGGCTTACTTTAGCTGTCAATTATCAGTAGATTCTTGGAAATTGTCTCAGTTACCCTCCGTGGGGCTGTGAAACGAGAGGCCGCGGGTTCGATCCCAACACGAATAGATATGTTAAAGTGATCCACAAATATTTGTTTCGGGTCTGGATGCTTTTTTATCTAAGCCACTCCTGATAGGAGAACAACTACTTCCTCCTAGTTGCTGGTGGTAGGATATTCATATCCGCCCGGATAGCGACCACCACACATGTTAAAACCTGCCATAGTGATCCACACGCCTTGCTTGCACGATTTGCTTCTTCCTTCTTCGGAGTGTGAAGAAGCACTTATACAGACTGGCATGATTCTGGTGACCACCGATAAACTCACTGCTGGTCTTTAACCTTATCCACCTTATTATGGTTTTTTGGACTGTACTACGCTTACCATCAGGTATAGTCCAGTCACTTTGCCGTGGGCGGATAAAAAAAAAGAAAAGTCCCAAATGTTATTTGGGACTTTTCTTTTTTACTACTAGTGTAGATGTCCATATCGAGTCGGTACCGATTTCAATTGACCGGCAACTGAAGTTGCACGGACTCTAAACCTATTACTTTTTGAAGTCGGTAAAAAGTCGTCCATGTTTCAAACAACTAATTTTGAAGGTGATTATTTGTGGTGAAGAAACGTAACACGAGACATTTCAGGCGCAATGTAATTAACGCCTGTAAACCAACGCCCCATTTATTTTAATACCACTCTCTTCCTATAGTTTACGTTTTTACTTAATTTCTCTATAAAACCCACGGTAATTCGAGTGGTAGAGCCACGCTGTAGACAGTTTTGTCTACATCATGAATGGGCCGGCTCGACCGGGTCTCACAGAAATATCGACGCAAAGTAGCGGCTTGCTGCTGCGTTTCGTACGGTGAGTGAGATAGCAGGAGGCTCAAATCACCCTCCTCTATCCCTATTCACCCCTTTTCTTTGATGTCGTCAACGCGTCCATGATTCTTCTGATATTGTGGGCGTACATGGGCGGTGGAGATCACTTACCATCAGGTGACCAACTTTGCCGGACTACGCTATAAAAAATTCTATTTTCATTCTAGTGCTGTGATAACCGTAATAATTCCACTGGACCGCTACTTGTTTGTTGTTAAGGCTGGAATTCCCCAAAATCATTTAATTTTGTCTAGTCATTGTCATACCACATTTGTCTACGTGACTGGTCAAGTCATAAATTTTAATCTCCATACAACTGGATAAAGGAAATTTATACATTTTTAATGACCACTGTCGTTTAAACAAGATTAGAAGATAAATTAGTTTTAAACTTGTTCATCCCTACGACTTTGCTCCCATAACAGGAAAATATTATCGAGATAGGCATCAACACTAAGCACTAGTATTGTAACTTAATTTAGTGCTATCCAGTGATATGTGAAACGCATTTACAAGAAAAATATTTTATTTTATTATATTTTTTTATTGAATGACGAGACGAGTAAAGCGCTCGCCTGATGATAAGCGCCATGCCTTCCCATAAACAGAAGCAACACCACACAGAACGTTAAATTACAAACCACTGAACTGCACTCGTTACCCTGAGACATAAGATGTTAAGTCTCATCATGGCCTGTAAATCTGTTTAAGAAACGTCAAATCGTATTAAAATGTGAGTGGTAGAGCCACGCTGTAGACAGTTTTGTCTACAGCATGAATGGGCTGGCTCGACCGGATCGTTACCACTGTCTCACAGAAAACCGACGTAAAGTAGCGGCTTGCTGCTGCGTTTCGTACGGTCAGTGAGATAACCGGAAGCCCAAATCCCCTCCCCTTCCCAATCCCTAATTATCCCTTTCCTTTAAGGTCGGCGACGCGCCCACGACTCTTCTGGTGGTGGGCGTGGAGATCACTTACCATCAGGTGACCCACTTGCTCGTTTGCCGGCCTAGGCTATAAAAAAAAAATTTAACTAAAATAACAATTTAGTGGTTTAGGATCATCGTGCAAGACGGTTTAAATGACAGTTAAGGCGTTTTTTGAGGTGCATGACCGAGAAAAAGACCACGAAAAATTATGACAGCGACCGGTCCGAGTCGCGTTCTCCCTGTCTCGATTGTGCACCTCAAAACAGACCTTTAGCTTATTTAGCCAATTTACAATGTTGTTTCATCATCATCATCAGCCACAGGACGTCCACTGCTAAACATAGGCCTCCCCCAAAGATTTCCAGACCGACCTGTTGGAAGCGACTTGCATCCAGCGACTTCCTGCGACCTTTATCAGGTCGTATGTCCTTGTAGGCGAGCGAGCCACTCAGCAAGCTATGGAGAGAGCTATGCTCGTTGTTTCTCTACGGGATCAAATCAGCAATGAGGAGATCCGTAGAATAACGAAAGTCACCAATATAGCCCAGCGGATTAGCAACGCTGTTTACATATTTTTTTTCCGTAGGTCTAGTTATTTATATGATAAAGTTAGAAATGTATTTGTGGCTTTAGAAATAATTTCAATGTACAGACATCTCGTCTTTACAGATTTTATTAATACAAATTAATCACTAATGAGAAAAGTAGGTGCTTAAGTTTATTTATATCTGTTACAGCCATTATATTAACGGATTAAACAATAAAGCTAGATAACTGAACAATTGATTTAGTTCGTAGAATTTGGTCAAATTAAATAACAGTAATTAATCTGGTTCCAAGAATTACAATTAGTATCTTCGGTAAGGCAAGGGCATGTACCTAACTGCATTATTTATGATTTTGCAGGAGAGCCATTTTAAGATTATTGGTATATTTAACATTATAATGTTCGGCGTGTATTACTTTGATTTAATTATATTCTTCTTTGCATGACATAAGCCGAATACTTTTGTAAAGCATAATATGAGTTAAATATTTATTTTTAAAGAAAAATGTGTTTAATTTTAAATAATAATAAATAAATAAATACACCCAACAGTCACATACATAGTCCTGACCCCACAGTAAGATACGAGTCTTGTGTCGTGGGTATCAGAAACTACGGGAAACTTTCGGTCTCACAACACCCAGACTCCGAGATAATATTTGTGGATCATACAAACATCTGTCTCGGTGCGGGGATAGAACCCGCGGCCTCTCGCTTCACAGCCGGCTACTCGCCTGCTGCGCCACGGAGGCTGTCAAAATAATAAAATAAGCAATGAGATAAAATTACCATATATTAAACCAAAATGTAATATAGTTGTGTCTATACCGAGGGCCCCAGCATTGATTGAGTTACTCGGCCTGTCTGTCTGTCTGTGTTATTGTTATTAATTACTTATTTATTTGAATCTACGCCCACTACATTTGGGTCCTATCTGGGATGTCACACGTTGAGAAGATGTAGCGATTATAATGTTTCATTATAGTTTCAATAACTTTTGCTCGCAGTTCCACTAGTGAAAATATATTTTTCCGAATGAAAAATGTAGGTCCTATACCAAATTATGCTGTAGAATCTATATAAATAAATACACCCAACAGTGTTACACATAGTCCTGAATCCATACTAGTTTAAACTATATCATGGGTATCAGCAAGTATGAAGAACTTGCGGTCCCACAACACCCGGACCCGAAACAAATATTTGTAGATCACACATACATTTGTCTCAGTGCGGGAATCGATCCCACGACATTTCGCTTCACAGCCGGCTACACGCCCAATGCGCCGCGGAGGCTGTCGTATAGGGAATGTCAACCGTAGAGAGTAGTTCCGAAATTATGCTGGGTGTATTTTAATGAAATATTACTGGATGAACCCGGAGATTTGACCAACCAAGCCACTATGGTGTTTTTATCACTGTCTGTACAATGTATGTATACAATGATCGCTATCTAATTGATATCAGGTACTCTCCCACTAATCTCCACTTAAGTATTCTCCTGTCATTTAGACAATTCAACAATTAGACCCCAATTAATTGGTGTGTCTCAAAAATTAATATTCATACACTCGAAAGCATACAAACAAATTAAACGTATCTAATAAAACATAGATAAACTTTCGCCATTCTCCACCCTTTATACATCAGTTTATTATGCATGAAATATGATAATTTTAATTTGGTAAAAATTGGGGACGATAAAAATGCGTAAAATTAATTTATAAAAGCGATAGTACATAAGTGTTACCTTGAACACGCAAAAGAACAATACTCATTATATTTCATTTTTATGAGCCGTCCCACAGGCGCCGCTTACAAATAACCCTTTTATTACAATTATCGCCTCCGCCGCCGCTACCGCTTGAGAACAAAACCGCAACCTAACTATGAATTGATATAAATAACAGTTTGACAAGGTGCACGAGTGTCAAGCAATAAATAACGTAATGGATTGTAAAACCGTCGGCATGTGTGGGGCGGAAGCGCAAGCGGGCGCGAGAGCGGACGCGGATGTGGGCGTCACCGCAACGTAAACTGGTTAATATTGATATAGCGGGTAATCGACGAACAATTCATTATACCATAGTTTTATAACCGACAATTTTACTCAGTCCAGGGCACCTACTCTATAAATACGAAACGAAGTTCGGAGCATACATAGAGTAAAGTAGGTATAGAATAGCCATTAAAATAATAATATTTTTGATATTACCATATTTATTATATGTAAAAACGTATATGAAAAATGATAGACTTTTCCTATCTTTTGTCACCGCGTTGTCTATTTCTGCCGCCAAGAAACAGTGTGCAGTGTTTCGGTTTGAAGGACATTGAAACCAGTGAAATTACTGAGCATTATGAGACTTAACATCTTATGTCTCGGGGTGAGGAGCGCAGTTCAGTGTTATGTTGTAATTCAAAGTTCTCTGTGGTGTTGCTTCTGTTTATCGGCAGGCGTGGCGCTTACCATCAAGCGAGCGCTTTGCTCGCTTGTCATTCAATGAAATAAAAAAAAAATATTTTACTCGATGGTCAATTGACGCCTTTGTCCCGATATGTATTCGATAAAGTGTAAAAAGGGTTGGTTAATTAAGTTGTAAAATATAAAACTGCGTGTCGTAAACGGTTCCCAGGGCAGTAACAGTGATAAAATATTGTAGGGAGGCGTTACGTTCTGCTGTAACTATTAGCTATGGAAAACCCGCGGGACTGCTTACGTCGCGTGTGCTAATTTGTTTACGACCACGGTTCTCCTATTTGTTTTGACGGTGTATATCAGCCATAAAAATATCACTTACTTTTAATAGGCAAAAGTATTGAGTAGCCGGCTGTGAAGAGAGAGGCCGCGGGTTCGATCCCCGCACCGAGACAAATGTTTGCGTGATCCACAAATATTGGTTTCGGGTCTGGGTGTTGCGGGGCGACAAGTCCCTCGTAGTTTCTGATACCGACGATATAGGTTTATCCTAGTGTAGGATCACGACTATATTTGTGACTGTTAGTATATTTATTTAGTGGGGTATGGACGCCAGTAACATGCGGTGCATGCACACAGCCATTTTGTCGTCTCTTAAAACAAACAATAACAAAACAGACAGTTACAGGGTCTCAGAGTAGACTTGGTGACATTAGGTCATAATATTTGAGAATCCTTCACACTTGAGTTAGTCATGCGTGATTGTCACACGCTTCTTGGTGAAATATCACAAAAGGCCTCTTTAGCCTTTCAAATCATCGACAATAGCCTGCAATGGCAATTTGACAACTCCCGTGGCGGAGTGGGCGAGTAGGCGATTGTAAAACGGGAGGTCGTGGGTTCGATTCCCGCACCGAGCAAATATTTTTTTCGGGGCTGGGTGTTGTGAGACCAAAAAAAGTCTCCCATAGTTCCTTATACCCACGACACAAGACTCGTATCTTACTGTGGGGTCAGGGTTATGTGTGTGACTGTGTTTTTTATTTTATTTATTTATAGCGAGTACATCAAAATCTTCATGCATTTCCACCGCCAGACAGACCATGAATTAGTAAGCACTACGTTGTCCACTACATAGTTTTGGGAGAGCCCCGCGTAATCTGTTTGCTAAAGCAGAAAAAACAAAGTTGTCGGACGACTAGTACGGCTCGCGAGTGATTCACTGAATATAAATTAGGAACTACCCTCCTGGAAATACCGAATGTCTGTGCACTTCGGAAGGGCTTGGTTAGACCCTTAGTATTGATTCTTTTGGGATCTTGATGGTGAAGGGCGTATTATTTTATCATATAAACAGTATTGATTTCTTATGTTTACGCGAATATTACTCATTGAAATAAAACTAATTTAAACGGATTTTACAGCGGTTTTTTATTCATTTTGATCCCGACGTTTCGAACGCTTTTCAGACTTCGTGGTCACGGGGTGGACCAGAGACGGGTGGGCTGAGGTGTAGGTTGTCCAGTACAATTATTACAATTATTGATGAAATTTAATTTTTGGTCCGATCTATGCAGAAAGAGCTCACAGTGTCTTGAGGTCTGGACCAATTACCCCGTGACCACGAAGGCTGAAAAGCTTTCGAAACGTCGCGTCGGGTTCAAAATTAATAAAAACCGCGATAAAATTCGTTTTAATTACTTTTGTTTCAATATAAACAATATTAACTATGCAGCAATTTGCCGGTACGTATGTTCCCTTCTTCATATAATACGGAGTATACACGGATAGGGAAGATTATGCAGAGATAATTCTGTTGACCTACTATACATCGTCTATCCTAGGTCACCACTATTCTTGGATTACGCTGCATTTACCATACGGTGTTATAGTCACTTTGCTAGGATAAAAAATATGTATCGATGGATGACTATATAGAGTCCTTAGTGCTTTGTTTTCAACACATGAAAAAAGGAAGAAGTTTTGATTCGCGTCTGTGAATCGCTATATCTCCGCCAAATGTGAGGCAGTTTTGAGAATTATCTTTATTTGTAATAGAGTTTATCCCCAGGTTGGTACCATATCAATTATGTTAGAATCTGATGATCGAGTACAAGCAAAAATGGGAAAGAGTACGGATAACTGCAAGCGCACAACACTTCCAGTTTTAAAAACGTTTTTTGATGTTATAAATTTATAACCACAACGGAAACTACATATGTAATCAGATACATGTGTAATCTGATGCAATCCCTTCCTCCCCCCACTCAGGGATGCGAGGTGTAACTAGAAGTACTAACTGTCTCTGGACACGCGACCATGAATCATCCTTTGTTATTTAAGATCGTTATAATTTGCAAATGTGGTATTTTTAACCATCAATACATAAAAGTATATATCGTTAAGTCCTTATATTAGCTAGAATGACATAGCTTACACATTTACGAAGTTTTGATTCACTGTTTCCAAATTCCTCATTTCTCACATAAAATTTACAAAAACATTATAGTTTTATAATATTTTTAATAAATTTTTCATTTTTCAGAAATTAAATCTCAATAATTCATTAGAACATCCTTATTTAAATTCTAAGTTGAAAAGGAGTTTTGTGTAAACGTTGGTGTAATTTGGCAAAAGATTCCTTACAAACCGGCTCTTAGGCTAATGAGTGAGTTATTAAAATAACCCCTTTCATTAACTCATCATGGTGTTTTTATTTTTATGTTTAGGATAGGGCAACCATGTGCTGGAGCGGGAATAGGGTTTCCTATATTGAATATTATACATTATTTTATATGCAACTGAAAAAATATGAAAAAGAAACCCTTTTGTTAAAACAAAATCAAAATCGGTTCAAAAATTAGTCCACAATTATGATTTGAAATATTGGTATGAGCAAAGGCGGGCGTGTAGTGGGGACATCTCACTATCTCGCCTGCACGCTTGCACCGTAATATACCATTTGCCAATGTACCATTTGCCACGATGACATCAAAGTTGGCGTTGTGTGTTATAGTCCTGACCCCTCAGTAAGATACGAGTCTTATGTCGTGAGTATCACGAACTACGAGAGACTTTTGGTCTCACAACACCCAGACCCTGCAACAAATACTCGCCCGCTGCTGCACTAAGGCTGTCTAACAAATTTAATTTCACTATTACAAAAAAGTTGAACAATTATCTTTCATTCAAACTTACATGGAATATCCGCAACTCACACAAACGCTGGCAACCCTAGCGACGAGATTTTTTCATGTCAGTTACGGCTCTGGGGTAAGCAGGGATAATACGATGTGATTTTTCCTTATTTACCATCCCTTGCCTTACTTAACCCGCATTAATCTTTTTAGATGTGCGTCCGACGGTCTTCAACGGCGGCCTCTGGTTTAAACCAGGATTTAAAGAATGTTTATTAAATAAAACGGATAAAATTAAATAAGGTGCTTGTGTTGAGGGTTGTTTATTCAGATGTTATGAAAAAGTGAGTTTGAGTGGTAGACTCACACGGTAGACAATTTGTCTACAGCATGAAGAGGTCGATTCAACCGGATAGTTACCACTGTCTCACAGCAAACCGACGTAAAATAGCTTGCTGCTGCGTTTCGTACCGTAAGTGAGATATCCAGAAGCCCAAACACCCTCGCTTTCCCAATCCCTTAATTATGCCTTTCTGTTAAGGTCTGTAACGCGCCCATGATTCTTCTGGTATTATGGACGTATATGGGCCGTAGAGATCAAACATGAGATCAAATGGTAAAGCCATCCAGTTTGTCCAGAGGAATCGTAGATGTGTTCGCGAGCTGTAATTAGAAGTTTGAGCAGTGGTAATAGAAATGATTATTTTGACCCCCAACAACTCACTGTCCGTTGAAACGCATTATTCGGATCATTATACATAGGTTTTACAGGAGCCTCGCTTCGGTTGAGCTAGGAAATGCTTATTGTAGACAAAACTGAGTACACCGTAGCTCTGCCATTCTCAAAAAAATATTATATATATTATAGAACTACTGTTATTTTTATTGATGAATAAAAAATAACATATCGATTCCTCCATATAATAGCATGAAAGTTAAAAATTCAATTTATAAAACGATTACACATTGTCAAAGGTAAGCAGGGATCATAAAAGCCAGTGGGGAACAAACTGGTGTGATATCGCTTGATCGGTTCCCATATTCAACATCACTGTATCAGGTTACTGTGTGAGTTCAGAGATTGTTTTATGTACAATGCGTGTCCAGAAAATATATTGTTTTTTTTCTACTTAATTTATCACTAATTGTTTATCGAATTAAGTCAAATCATTTATTCTGTAAATTGGATCATAAATATCACTTTTACATATCAATATTTTTTTAACCTAGATTATATTTTCATCGGCAATGCGTGCTAGGAATGAGACGAAATGCCGAAACAAACTCATGGGTTTTTTTTATTTTTTTTTTTTTTTATGTTGACGCTTGCTGTAAGCCTGACGAGAGTCGGCTGTATACAGCTTCACCGGACTTTCGGGCGAGCGCTTTCAGGCGCTCTCAGCCCTTGACTAGGTGACCACCGCTGAGGGCACCCCCTTTGGGGTACGAACCTCGGCTCAGGACGGTCACCGGAGAGGGCAGAGACATCTGCGATTGGGGTTTAGGGGACTATATTTTAGGACTCTACTTGATGATTACCAATCATCATTAACATCGGCTCGCGGGCCGGTACTAGGGTCGTGGGCGTTGCGGGGAACGCGGCGCGGTCCTCGGCGGCGAGGACGGTATGTCGGTTGTGTAAAGTGTTTTCATGAATTCCTCTCTCCTTCGGATGGCCAGAGTGATCGCATCGTCGGGGTCAGTGAGGACGCTACGCGGACGTCTCCACTTTGCACGGTCAAAGGGAGTATATATTGAGGCTCGTCGGACGAGCGGATAAACTCATGGGTTATTGGTTGCCTCTTTTATTGTGCAGACATTGATTTCTCAGTTATGCGAGTGTAATGTACGGAAATTCCTGGATTAGCCTTTTGAGGAAATAGGGTCGTGTTTACTCATAATACCCGACATATATGGCACTCGCACATACATATGAAACATTGATGATAATTAAACTAATATTTATTTCTAATATTTTGATTTAATGTTTATTTTTTAAGGTTATCTTCCCCATATAGTCGGCAACGCATCAATGATTCTCTGGTATTGAGGCTGTTTATCGTCAATAGAGATAATTTACTATCAGATGACCCACATGCTTGTTTGCCAGCTTCTACTAAAAAAAGAGTATTTTTAAAAAGGGTAATTGTAAATTTTATAATCTAAGACAATAACTCAATATGATACATGACATTACTAGTCTCCTCTCTGATACTTTTACAAGCTCAGCAAATCGAAGTTATACTAGTTGTACCGTTGCCTACCCCTTGAACTTAAAAAATAATTCTAATGTAGGAAATACAATTAGGGAGCAATGGATAACATCCAACTGCTTTCAAACGCTATTAAAAAGTAATCATGGTGCGGTTTTTTGTTTTTTTCATAAGAAACATTTGTCTGTCCGTCGCTACTTGCCATATATCATACGATAACATCAGGCTGGTCGTCCGTCTGTGCGCTTTTTGTTTATTAATATTTTGTTAGAGTTGCTGCTTTCCAATGTTCATAAATCCTTGTTAACGCAGATGCATTTTGAGTTTGTTTATGAAAATATTTGTTATCGATGGTAGATATAAGTAAAAAGAATGTATTAATTAGGAGTCTTTTATTTTTAACACAAAAGTAATAATTTCGGTTAGGGGTTTATTAATTACTAATATTTAAAATTTTGTTTTCATTACATATGTGCACAATTGATTTTTGTTTCATCGGATTTAAAATTATTACATATCTAGAGCAATTATTTTTTATAAAAATAATAATTTAGCTCTGCCAATAACACAAGAAAGTAAATAAACTATTTTACTTTCATCATCATCATCATCAGCCACAAGACGTCCACTGCTGAACATAGGCCTCTCCCAAAGATTTCCAGACCGACCTGTTGGAAGCGGCCTGCATCCAGCGACTTCCTGCGATCTTTATCTTTCGTTTTTTTTATCTTTTTTTATTTTACTTTATATTCTATTTATTAATTGTTATGAAATCCGGTAGCATCCGTGGCGGTGCAGGCGAGTATCCGGCTGTGAACCGAGAGGAGGCCGGTTCGATTGCCGACAAATGTTTTTTTTCGGGTCTAGGTGTTTTTTCTCTCTAGAGAAGTTGACGGCTTGTAGTTTCTGCAACTGGCCGCCTGCAGTTGTAAAAACTACAACCCAAATCTTTCATGTAACATGTGTTTAAAAGCATGTTACGCTGACCACACTCTGAGTGGGATAAGGGCAGGTGGAAGAAGAAGATTATCTATTATGAAATCTGTCACAATAACATATATTCTTTGAAAATTTCCAGCCTCTTACCATTACGATTAAAAATAGAATTCTTTAACAAACTGCGTAGGCTCTGGTTTCCGTTGGTATCGTTAAAATATGCATCTTTAAAAACTGTATTGGTGGTGATGAATTTGAACGAAGGTGATGGCTGATGATTAATCCTTCTTGTTGCTTCAATAATGTCAGCTTCATTCGTTGCTTAAATTAAATGGTCGATGAAATTACTTGGCATTATGATACTTAACATCACTGTGGGATGTTTAGCACATCACAGAAAACCGACGCAAAGCGGCTTGCTGTTGCGTTTCGTACGGTGAGTGAGATATCCGGAGGCCCAAAACCCCGCCTCTTCGTCGATCCCTTAAGTATCCCTTCCCTTTAAGATTAGCAACGCACCTATGATTCTTCTAGTATTGTAGGCGTACATGGACGATGGAGATCACTTACCATCAGGTAACCCACTTGCTAGTTTCCCGGTCTATGCTATAAAAAACATGATTAACACATATAATTGAATTCATAATTCAGTGTTATGTGGTGCGATTGTATCCCGTGGCACTTATGGCTTCCCGTCAGGTGAGCAACCTACTCCTCTCATCGTTCAAGCAAATAAAAAACGATTCTCGACGTAGGCACCCTGTTTCTCGTTTCTGATACCCTAAGACACGAAAGACTAATGCGGAATCAGCCTAAACGTGCTTAGTTTATAGTCGATTGCTAAGTCAAACTTAGTGCTTAAGTCCGTAAGACCTATAAGTTCCTACTCCAAAGTTAAGGCAATAGCCCGTACTAACAGACGACAATTATCTTAAGATTTTAATACGAATTAGTGGCGTTTTAATTAAAAAGGTACACGCGAGGCAATTTGGCACGACGTAGCGGGCTGGCTGGGTGGCTTAGCGAATATGGCATAGTATGAAATCATAGTTTCTAAACGTGTTTAAAGTTGCCAATTAAGCCGACGTCATTTTTTTATTTAATTAAATAACGAAATGACCATGTTACTCGCTTGATGGTAAGCGCCACGCCTGCCCATAAAGAGAAGCTTACTTGAAACTTTGAATTATAAAGCACTGCATGGCACTGAGCTGTGCTCGTCACCCTAAGACATAGGATGTTAAGTCTCATAATGATCAGTAATTTCACTGGCTTCAATGTCCTTGAAGCCGAAATATAACAGTGCTTACACACTGTTGCTCGACGACAGAAATAGACAAAGCGGTAGTACCAACCCAGACGGCCTCCCCCATACGAGGGACCTACCACCTTGCATTCTTATTGCCTAATCTTTATATATATAATTCTTCTGTGAGTGTGTATGTCACTGAACTTCTCTTAAACGACTGGACCGATTTTGATGAAATTTTTTGTGTGTGTTCAAGGGGATCTGAGAATGGTTTAGATTCACAATTTTGTCCGCTGGACAATGTTTTTTTAATTAATTTTTAATTCATTAGTAGTTGTTGAGTTATCGTTGCGAAGCTTGCCGTGATGACGGGTCGTATAGCGTCTAGACTGGACAGGGACAGGACAGGGACAGGACAGTGAGACAGGACAGTGAGACAGGAAAGTGAGACAGGACAGTGAGACAGGACAGTGAGACAGGACAGTGAGACAGGACAGTGAGACAGGACAGTGAGACAGGACAGTGAGACAGGACAGTGAGACAGGACAGTGAGACAGGACAGTGAGACAGGACAGTGAGACAGGACAGTGAGACAGGACAGTGAGACAGGACAGAGAGACATGACAGAGAGACAGGACAGTGAGACAGGACAGTGAGACAGGACAGTGAGACAGGACAGTGAGACAGGACAGTGAGACAGGACAGTGAGACAGGACAGTGAGACAGGACAGTGAGACAGGACAGTGAGACAGGACAGTGAAACAGGACAGAGAGACAGGACAGTGAGACAGGACAGTGAGACAGGACAGTGAGACAGGACAGTGAGACAGGACAGTGAAACAGGACAGAGAGACATGACAGAGAGACAGGACAGTGAGACAGGACAGTGAGACAGGACAGTGAGACAGGACAGTGAGACAGGACAGTGAGACAGGACAGTGAGACAGGACAGTGAGACAGGACAGTGAGACAGGACAGTGAGACAGGACAGTGAGACAGAACAGTGAAACAGGACAGAGAGACATGACAGAGAGACAGGACAGTGAGCCAGGACAGTGAGACAGGACAGTGAGACAGGACAGTGAGACAGGACAGTGAGACAGGACAGTGAGACAGGACAGTGAGACAGGACAGTGAGACAGGACAGTGAGACAGGACAGTGAGGCAGGACAGTGAGACAGGACAGTGAGAGGACAGTGAGACAGGACAGTGAGACCGGACAGTGAGACAGGACAGTGAGACAGGACAGTGAGACAGGACAGTGAGACAGGACAGTGAGACAGGACATTGAGACAGGACAGTGAGACAGGACAGTGAGACAGGACAGTGAGACAGGCCAGTGAGACAGGATAGTGAGACAGGACAGTGAGACAGGACAGTGAGACAGGACAGTGAGACAGGACAGAGAGACATGACAGAGAGACAGGACATTGAGACAGGACAGTGAGACAGGACAGGACAGGGACAGGACAAGACGGGTACAGGACGGGGACGGGACGGGGACGGGACGGGACGGGGACAGGACGGGGACGGGACGCGGACAGGACGGGGACAGGACGGGGACGGGACGGGGACAGGACTGTCCAACCGGAGGGAGGTGGGAGACGACCTGACTTAGGTCGTCGAAGTCATTTAAATGTGCGACGGGCTACCTCACGTGCAATGGCGCAGTACCTCACTTAATTGCATTTAATGTAAATAAAACATTTGTATTAAGTTTTGACCACATTTTACACAAATATATTATGTAGGTGATACGAAGTTCACCGGGTCATCTAGTAATATAATAAAATCGGAAAACATGTACCGTAGCATGCATCCCGTATATACGCCTTTACTGACAGTCTGCGTAATGTTTAGACTGTGGCTATACAGCCGGTAATTAGACGAGTTGAGGTGCTCATTGCTCATTAATACCGCCATTAATTGAGCTCTAGCACAGCCATTTTTAATGAGCTCTATGTGCTATTACCTCTGTCTACCCCTACATGACGTGATGTGTCAATCATAATGACTGAGAGGTCTTTGATGGTACATAATTAGCAGATTGATAAATACAGCTTGCGTTACAAAGATAGCAAAATGTATTCGCAATTACTGTTTACTTTGTAAGTAGTAGTTTGTTGCATTGAAGATTTACCTAGGTCTCGTTCGAGAATTGACTGACAGCTGTGAGTAATTCACTGGGCACTGGGTGTAAGGTTTTGCTGGAAGTTTTGGCGGGAATTCTGACAGTGCAGTTCATCGCTTATTTTAATTTATTTAATAAACTAGTTTAGAGTTGTGTTTGATGTATAAAAGTGGTGTGGATTTGTGCAATAAACATTGACGGTGATGAACAGTTGTATGGAAACATTGAAATAAATGAATTAAGCATCGTACTGAAAGGAGTTAACACCAAAACTCCGGCAAGACCTTGAAATCGACCGCACCCGTGTTTCATAGTTCTTGTACAAATAACTTGAGAATAAATTATACTTGACATTGGCAAAATGCACAATAATGCGAAAGATAAATAAAAAATATGAAGATTTTGCCGACTGTTGCTGAGAATCCTTTACGTTTGGTTGTACTTTGTTTCATCTTCTGCACTGTTTATATTTCTAAATTTAACAGTTCTTGTACAAATAACTTGAGAATAAATTATACTTGACATTGGCAAAATGCATAATAATGCGAAAGCCATAAATAAAAAAGAAGAAGGTTTTGCTGACTGTTGCTGAGAATCCTTTACACTTGGTTATACTTTGTTACATCTGCCGCACTGTTTATTTTTCAAAATTTTACAAAACAAGTTCTAAATAAAATTATTTGCAAGGTTAAATCCATAAAATAATTCGCATTGTAATTCGGGTAATGACAGTTTACTGCCAGTAACTAGGACAATTTGCGCCAATAAAAATTGACGGTCCTTTATAGCGGCAATTGTTACCTGGCGAATAATAAGTTAATTCTTTGTCTATTCTCTGGACAACATAAATGTTATATTTGAAATAGAAAAGTGAAAACAATTGTAACAAAACAGGAGTTCATTGTCCTTCCTACTTTATGGTCGCTTTGTTTTAATTTAGGTTGTCATTTAAATAACATTTTTTATCCGAACACGGCAAAATGTCTGTACTGTACCTCCACACAAGGTGTGTGGATCAATATGACAGGTTTTAACACCATGTGTACGGTGGTCGCTATCTGGGCGTATATGGATAACCTACCACCAGCATTGTGGTAGGTATAATCTCAAAAGTTTTTAGGGTCAATTCTGTTGTTTCAATATTAATTATGTCAATCCTATATCAAATACGGTGCTTTATTGAATATTTAAATGATTTCAAAAATATATTTTAGTAAAATGAATTGCTGAACGTTTAACACCTTAATATTCTACAAAGATATTTAAGCAACCAGAATTCCTATGGCATTTTCATGTTGTTTTTATATATCCATTCTCCCAACGCCAATTCCTTTGTATCTATTTGTGCTATCTATTTTTGCATGTGTTCACAAGCCACCAGAATTCTACTATGTCTTCTATAAAAAATCTTTAACTTGACAAATCACTTTCAATATTGTACGTTCATATAGATAGGCGGCGTGTTATCAGGCGACGCAGCACGGCGCCGTCTGACCCACGATAACTGATGACGTCAGCGCCTGAACACTACATACCGCAGCTTCACACATCACTTGTATACTACATACATACATACTCACGACTGTTTCACATAGGGGTAGGCAGATACAACGGACTTCCATCTGCTACTATCCTTACATACATAAGTCTTTGGCCTCTCTCACTCTCATTATACTCTTCACGCATGCACGGCGGTTTGGGTACTTCTGACCTGGATTTCCTCGAGAATATCAATATCATATTATGACATGAAAAAGTTTTTACATTGACATGTAAAAGTGATATTTATGATCCAATTTACAGACTGAATGATTTGAATTTGAATATGCATCCTCGTGAATGAGAGTTTTCTGTGATATTCCCGCCTATTTCGAGCCAATAAATCTCTCCATCATCTTAATTGGGCTTAAGAGGCAATACAATCGGACTTAGATACACAAAAAGGAACCAACCCTCAGCAAGTTCAAATGGAGATACTTATTTTGTTTTGCTCAATTCAATAATTTTAACTCATAGTTTTTGGGAAAATATGGCATGAAATATATTCCACATACGATTTTGTAAAAAAAATACGGTATTTAAATTAATGAATTTAGCAAAACAAAATCACTATCTCCATTTGAACTTGCTGTGGGTTTGTTCCTTTTTGCGTAAGTAGATCCAATTACACGTGCAGCACTAACTACAAATATCTGTCAGGTAAGTGTTTAATCTGGTAATTAGCAGGACACAGCCGTCTCGTGTCGGAATGTCGGCGACATCTCAACCAGCTCTCGGAGATTAAACTGACACCGTGTCATGGTAATATTTGATTTCCTGTTCCTCTATATATCAACTAGGGCTGGTACAATTGGACAGGCTAATACTGAAGTTTAGACTATTATTATTGATTATTTACAATTATACGATTATAGAACTGTTTTCTTAAGGGCCAGCATCGCATCCATAATACCCTGAGGTGTTTTATGGATGTTCATGGGTGATGGCGATCACTTACCAGGTGGCCCACTTGCTCGTTTGCCGCCCTCCGCTGTAAAAAAGTGATATGTAAGTGGTAGAGCCACGCTATAGACAGTTTTGTCTACTACATGAATGGCCTGGCTCGATCGGGTCGTTACCACTGTCTCACAGGATACCGACGTAAAGCAGCTTGCTGCTGCATTTCGTACGGTGAGTAAGATATCTAATTGTCCCTTTCCTTTAAGGTCGGCAACGCGCCCATGATTATTCTGGTTTTGTGGGCGTACATGGGCAGTGGAGATCACGTACCAGGTGACCCACTTGCTCGTTTACAGGCCTCTACTATGTCTACAGTACTATTAAGTATTTTTTATACTATGTTTTTAAAAAGTTCTGATAAACAAATAATATTACAGACATAAAACACTAAAACAAACATTGGTCTTGTCCCTAGAAACTGAAGCAATTATATCCAGCACAATAGTAGCTGGCACTTCTTTTTTTATTTAGCTTAGGACGGCAAACGAGCTATTGGATCACCTGATGCTAAGTGATCTCCACCGCCCATATACGCATACAATACCAAAGAATCATGGGCGCGTTGGACCTTAAAGGAAAAGGATTAATTAAGGGATTGGCAAGCGGAGAGGGTTTCGGCCTCCTGATATCTCACTCACCGTACAAAACGCAGCAGCAAGCCGTTACTTTACGTTGGTTATCTCTGAGACAGTGGTAACGAACCGGTCGAGCCGGCCCATTTATGCTGTAGAGAAACTATCTACAGTGTGACTCTACCACTCAAAAATCACATCTCTAGTTAATAGCTAAAGTACTGCCAATAAAACAAAAATATCACAATACTTTTTTTTTATTTGATTGAATGAAGAGACGAGCAAAGCGCTTGCCTGGTGGTAAGCGCCACGCCTGCCCATAAACAGAAACAACATCACACAGAACTTTGAATTACAAAGCACTGCATGGCACTGAACTGCGCTCGTCACCCCGAGAAATAAGATGTTAAGTTTCATAATGCCTAGTAATTTCACGGGCTTCAATGTCCTTCAAACCGAAACACAGCAGTGCTTACACACTGCAACAACTGTGATGTCTTCAACAAGTAAAACAATACGTTTCCTAGATAATCGGCGGTACATCCCTAACTCCAACTAACTGGAGTTAACTGGCAGTAATCGTTCGAACGTCGCCCGGCGCTAAATCGCTCCGAGCACTAACTTATTACTTAACCAATTAACTACCGAGCTATTACAACTCGCCCACTTTATAGCTTAACTGCACTAATATTGAAATTGCCATCGATATTCAGCCGACATTCCTCCGAAATTCCGCTTTAAGGCCGCCTTAATATCGGAAAGTAATTGTGTATTTTCAGTATTAAGCAGCTACTATTTCAGCTTGGCATTAAATGTCTGGTTAAATTATTCGTACAACTGTTATTAACTGAATAAAAAAAGAAGGAGGTTTTCAATTCGGTGTGTTTTTTTGTATGTACATCGATTTCTCCGCCAGTTATGGATTTTATCGGAAAATTAGATTCGATAGAGTTTAGCTGCGATGTGGTCCCATATAAATTTGGTCTAAGATCTATTAATCTAATGATGGAGTACAGAGTAAAAAAATTAAACTCTTCACGAAGTAGAAAAAACTAGAGTCTTAAGGCAATAATAACCAATTCACATTTAATTTACATCAAGCGAATATCCTATTTATTCAACGCTCTTTAATAAAAACATATTTGGCTGCACACCAATAAAGTAACCATTTAGACGTTGGCGAGTGGAGCAAATAATTGAAACGCAAAATAACCTCCCAAAACAGTCACCTAAACTTACACAGGACATGGCTGGAGAATCAGAGAGGCATAAGAGAAATATCAAAAAAAATCTAGTCTTTTGGCGTTCTATTATTTAGCCAGACGCTATATTAGCGTAGGAGGTGCTATTCGTGTAAAAATATTTTATGCCTGTTATTTTTATACCTTTTAAAAATATGACAGCTGTGTTATTTAATCTCGCACTCAAAGTCAAAATAATATTTCTAATATGTCAGTTAGGCCACTACAGTTTTTACCTCCACAAATATTCTGCGAAAAAAGGAAGTGTCCCCGGGACACCACAAGTCACTCCTAAATAAATATAAATGCTTTTTGTCCGTTTGTGAGAATTGATATTTATGGCTTAAAAAACTGCGCCCCGCTGCGTGCCAGCTGCTGCGGGAATGGGGAGGCTCGAAATATTACCACACTGCGGACTGACGATGTAAAATCAAAATTAATATACGTTTAGGAAGTCACTAATCACTTTCCGTTTGTTTATTACTTATGTGTCTTTGCATCATGTAGGTCGAATATATTAGGACAAGTTATAATAAATTCTTACTGATGTTGAGTGTAAAAACGTGTATTAGGTATTATGATTAAACATATTAATCTAATTTAAAATTAAGTAGGGGTAAACTGCTTGTTTACGAAATTGAAGTAACCACGGTCATATACCAAAGTATAGTTTTATGGCATTTAATGGCTCATATCACCATAACTAATAATTCTAAAACAATTAGACGATATCTGAAATGAATTGTCCTTATGAAATAAACATTAACTTATCACTTTTTTTGCAGGTATAAAGCACCGGTGTTGCGAAAGAATTTATCCTGAGTCGTCGTATGGTGTAAGTTATAGAATATAATTATTGTTTTAATTCCGGTAAAATGCTATTCTAAACAATTAAATTACGACAAAAGTCTATTCGAAATTAATTAATATATAACATTTTATCTAGAAAGTTTCGAACGATAATGATATTAATATTACATAAATGTTATCTATAACAGGATTCATTTAAGAATGAATATAATAAAAAACACGTATTTAAAAAATATTTCATTCCAAAACTCCTCTTACAGGTTTCACACTAAATTTTTCAAAATAATTGCACATTTCGATGATATATCAATCAGTGATAAATCAAGGTTAATCTTAAACAAAGAAGGTCGTTGTATAGATGATATACTGTAGATATAAATCAATTGTAAGTCAATCGGAGGCTTGATTTGTGGAAACGGCAGCCGTGAACCCGCTCCGCTCCGCGCCGCGCCGCGCCTCCTCTACCTGCGTGCCACACTTTAATTTGCATACAAATTAATACACGCAAAACTAACATACAAACATACTAACAAATGTTCTCGAATGTAAATCACTTCGAATTCGAACAGTTTCTTTGAAGAATAAATTAAAAAAAGAAGTAGTTTAAATTGACGATAAGTATACTGCTATTGGGGTGAAGTTTAAATATCAATTATGGTTGTTAAATGCATACTATATTTAAAATGGCACCCATTGTCATACTGGCTTAAGCATTAATCATCAAAATATTTAGAATTGCTAAACACATAATAAAATAAATATAATACTAAATTAAATTCAATGCAGATTTGAATCTCGATTAAATTCCACTGAGCATTGTCCTTAATAAATAATATAATAATGCTATCTAATTAACATAAATTGATATACTCCAATATATTTGAAATTGTTTTAATATATTGTAAATAACTAAAAACCAGTTTCGAGAACGCTAGAGTTTTTTACTCAGTCTTCTCTAGCGAAACTGCCTGAACTGGTTGAAAAAAAAACCACGGAGTTTAGATAACATTTAATAGATTCAATAAAAAAATTAAATGTTTGTATTTTTAAATACCTAGATATATCTGCAAAATAACATTGAACAGAAATCAACCCTCTCAAGCTATCGTACTATTTTTTATGAAACACCGAAAAACAAATGAGAACCGATAGTAAAGCGTCATTCCCACGACCGCGGCCGGGCGCCCTCGCACCAATACCACCATACTCAACGATTCCATCACACAACTTTATAACATAATAAACGGACTAATTTACTGCGCGCGCCTGCTTAACCAAACGTTATGTTGTAAATAATCATGACCCGTTTATATACGGTATCTAATGGATTTATTTGTAAACCAAATAAACTATACGGACAATAACTTTAACGGACGATATTAGAATCTTCACATTGATGATATAAATTTAAATTGCAATTCAAAGTTCTGGGTCGTGTTGCAACTGTTCATGGGCACGACTGTGTCGCTTACGATCAGACGAGCGTTATACTCGTCTCGTCATTCGGCTGTAGGTATAAAGAAAAACAAATACCAATACCGGGCAACTTCTGTGTGATTTTTCAAATTATGAACACAAACGCAAATTATGATTTCCCCATCTGGGAGTTTAATCCAGAACTTTTCGGTTATGCGTCGCCACGAGAGTATACCAAATAATACATCATCATTATAATATTTATTTCTCCCCTTTACAATGCGAGACGAGTAACTGACAGTTCATTTAAAAACAATAACAGAAAATAGTTTAAAAAGTAAATAACGCGCAAGGGTTGGCTCCCTCGGCCGGCATGACGAATGCGGTCGGGACAACAAAAATAAACACACGGGACAAACTGCAGGATGCGGGTCTCCACGTGCCAATAACGATTTAAATGTTACTAATTAATGTCTTAGGAATTACCATAGAGTTTGGGCTCTCACACGGTTGACTTGGCTTAAATTTATTATTCTTAGAAATTAATAGTGTTATTTTTTTTTATTCGAGCACGGCAAAGTGACTGCACTACACCTGATGGTAAGCGTAGTACAATCCAAAAAACCAGCGACCACCAACAAACAATGAGTTTATCGGTGGTCACCAGAGTAACCCACTTACCCAATTGCCGGCGTATAGTATAAAAAATATGCATAAAATTAAGTCACGCCACCAGAAAATAACTTTATTTTATAATCAAAATAGCGTGTAATTTGAAAAAAGAACATAAAAAACACATAATCAATAAACATTCAAGTCATCTATGAGATAATAGTATGTTAGTAGAGTTATTGTAATACAAAATGGCGCACAATGCCACTCAATTATGAACCTTATCGCGTACAAAATAGAATACTTCGAGTGTTGTTGTCGTGCGTCACATGAGATCGGACGAGGCATAAGTGGATTTGAATGACAGTCATATTTTGAAGGGTGGTGCGACATCTCCTCGAAGTGGTACAGAATTTAACAAGCCAGCCCACCCACCTGCGTTTTATCGACTTATTGCTTTATGTTCAAGTATGTCTGTGTCATAAGACATAAATATTACTGCGTTTTGACAGAAATGTGTTTTCTTCTCACAATAATTCTTCATAAAGACATTGACGTTAGGGTGAGTAAGGTCGTAGGTTGAACTTAATTTAGAAAGAAAGAAAGAAACGTTTATTACCAACATAATAAAATGCAACTTAAATATAATGTACAATTTGAATAGTAAATATAAAGTTAGCCTAATAAGTTGCACGTCGTCATGATGGCAAAAGGTGGCATGTTCAGCATAATGCTGTGTCGTGGCGATCCACAACACAACGCTGATTTTCAGCAGTCACCTAAAGTGGCATCCAGAAGACAAACCACCTTGTATAAAATAATTAACGAAGAAAAATAAAATATATATTTCTATATGCATATTTATAAAAAATATTATTCATATTAAATAAATATAGTTTTTTTATTATCGAAAGACTAAAACGTTACGCGTATTTTTTTCCTGGTACAGTATCTAATGGTAAGTCCAGTGTAGTCTAAATACTGTATTGTTGACCACCGCTAGAATTATGATGGCCTGAAGTACCTGGATATATACCGGCAAACCCCGTGCTGGCCTCACCTAAACGAGCCACTATGGCGGTAATTTCGTCATAATAATGTACACGTACGGTGTTTGCAGTCCAGCAAAGTAGAAATTACCTTCTCGACAGCATCGGCGTATAGATAGAGATATTTCAAAGTTAAATAAGTTGTGTTCCTTTTTTTTATTATTTTAATGGCATCTGTTAGACATTATGCCAGCGTCAAGTTAGGTTTTTGTGGAGTTAATCTCTATTAACATCATTTCAGGTGTGTCAAATTATTGCCAGGTTAGATATTTCAAAAATCGCCAAAACATCTAATGACTTTAGCGTTTGTTAAATCAGCTTTCGGAATTAAAAGCAGGTTAAACTCATGCGACTATACTCGCCCCCTATCTCATCATAGGACGGAAATAAATTTACCGAAGCCGGGATACGCCATTTGCATCTTTGGCTACCCCTTTTTAGAAATCATACGTAATGTTATGTAGTCCTTGCTTATGATTCAGTACTCAGGTTTGTCCTTTGGAGACGCTGTTTAATAATATTACATTTTCTTTTATTTACAGTCATTTATCTACATCTGTGTGGAAAAAACTTAGAAAGTATGTTCGTACAGTACGGATTGTAGACTTTTAATCCACATTTCAAACTCTGTTCTGGGTAAATAGTGATATGCTTTTGAGCTAATGGTCAAAAATTGAATTTTTAATTTTATCGTATACTAGCGACCCACGCCGGATTCGCACGGGTAAAAATATGTTTGTTACGACATCGCATTAGAAACCTCTAAAATTATCAGTGTTTCTCTACTATGCATGTATTTTACATATAAACCTTCCTCTTGAAACACTCTATCTATTATAATAAAAACCGCATCAAAATCCGTTGCGTAGTTTTAAAGATCTAAGCATACATAGGGACAGACAGACAGCGGGATGCGATTTTGTTTTATAACATGTAGTGATATCTGAAGATAACGACTTTTCTGGGCATTGTTATACTGATCCTTCTGAATACTTAGACAACCATAGAAATTATACTTTCTTATTTCAAATCTTGTTACAGTAACCACCCCTAAGTTAAAGACACGTACTATTTATAATATTTAATCAAACCCACATAACTGCCTCCCATAATGTATGCGCATCAGAAAACAACTAGGTGAAATGCTCGGCAGCGTGTACCCACACAACTATGTACCCACCCACGCCATACAACCATCCAAAACCATCTTATTTTCACCATTCTTCAATGAAAAGTCGCTATAAACCAAACCACAAAAAGACTTTCTACACCGCAAATATAACTTTGTCATAAATCCCAAAGCAAGGTTTCTTTGACGACAATAACTGTAAAGTAGTCTTTAATACAATACAATAAGGTTTAAGTAAAGGTTAAGTAGAAGTTTGTTAAAAGGATAAAAACGTCACGTCCTGTTGGTTGGTAACGTAAACATTGCCCAAAATAAATCATCGGTGACACGTATTGTGATGTTTTAGTTTTGATTTTTGTGTTTTCTTAACTGTCTTCTTGCATTTATTTTTGGAAGACCAATTTGACTCTGTTTGGTCTGGTCTTAATTGATATTGTCAGTAGACATCACTATTTTTGCCGTCCTTACAATTTTAAGAATTATTAAAAATGTAAGAATAATTCTCTACATGTTTAACTTTTATTCTGTAATAAAGATGCATTGTATCAGACATGACAAGTAGTTCGCGAAAAGGTCTACAAAAAACACGTCCTATTGTATAATGAACTTAAACAATCCGACCACACGGCCAACGCTCGCCATACGGCACTTATTTTTTGCAGCAGACAACCCAGATATTATTTTTAAAACCTTTTTACGTACGGCAACATTATCTTTTTGGCGCGCACTCACGACAACGTGGCGGCTAGATGGAGACACTCGATAAGGGATGCAAAACCGGATTGATAGTGGTAGGTAGTGTGTCCCGGACATTTATTGCTATCGGGCCGAAGAGTTATGGGACAATACTCGCAGAAAGTTCGCCTTAAAACTACTTTATTGGCACCATTCCAATCTGAAGACGAACTCGGCGTCTTCCTGCCAATATTAATTCATTCATTGCTCAGCTAAAAAACATCATAATTTTACGCTGTAATGGCATATGTCGCTGCCAGGGGTCGGATGTAAATCTTCCATGCAAAATAGGTTTCTTGATCTTCGATCACGATTTATTAACGTTTAAATATGAAAGTCTATAAATAAGTTACGTATAATTGGTTTATAGCATGCAAAATATAACTATAAATAACATCTATTTGCATGTATAAACTGACAATTATTAATCTATTATTAACTAAATAAACGTAATTTATAGCGAAATATTTGAAATGCATTAATATTATTTGGTCTAAACGGGGTCAGAGATAAAGATACTTAGAGTGCGAGTAGCAAAAAAAATGATAGCACAAGAATGTTTCATACTTCTCCTCGCTACCAATTTTTTGTCATTCAGCTCTAATTCAACCTGATGTTCAGTCAAGGACTTTAGCGAACAATAATTGTCAAACAAAGAATTTATCTCAAGTTTTGACAACTCCATACAATTCGAACAATGAGACGTCTGGACAAAAACGCGCGAATCTAACAATTGTAATGGCAGGGTAAAGAAATTAGCAAAAAAATGACTCCTTCCGAGCGCATCGCTTGTTGTGTAAACATCCGTCGGGTGAAACGGAACGCATTCGTGGGCTGCCATGTTTTTTTTGCCGTTTTGGAAAGAAGATTTATAGCCAGCGACAAAGTCAATTTCATGGGTCTCAACGCAGCGATAAGGCACGGTCAGACGCCCTTTATGATGGAATTCGCCATGGGCTTTTAGTTTGAATTGTCCTTGGGTAAACATTTTACCTGCCAATTGTGATGGATTGTTTCCGCCATCGTCGACGGTGGGGTGTCCGCCATTACAATTCAATTTCTTCGTGCGATAGCAAGTGAAAAGGTTTAGATAAGATTTTTTTTGTTAAAGCATAATGTAATACTTGAAAGATTTTTTGCGGTTTCCTAATGGTTACATTCTCCACACTTTCTGTTGAAAAAAAACATAAAGAATTCGTTGCTAAGATAAGAAGTATGGAAATTCCGATGAACTAAACAATTAGCACCGTTTGAGCAACGCTTTTCTTATCCTAGCACGACAAAGTGGTTACACGGGACTTGATGGTATGTACAGTTTCGTCCAAATATATTAGCGACCGTAGAAACTCGAGACATTGCATTGACCGTCGTCAGAATGATGTCGGCTTAACGTTACTAGATACATAGCTACTAGCTGATAGTAATTCGCCGGAACAATCCACTATGGCGTGTTTTTCACTTTTTCGTTGTTTTTAAGAGGGGGAATTGGACCTCCGGATATCTTACTCACCGTACGAAACGCAGTCGTCGGTTTTCTATGAGACAGTGGTAAGAACCTGGTCGAGCGGCTCCATTCAAACTGTAGACAAAACTGGCTCTACGACAAAAATACTCCTTTCCTTCAACAAAGATTCGTCATTAAAAATCCAGATGATCGGACACCTCTGCTGTTTCACAACCGATGACACATTCCAACGTTATTTTCTATTTTGATCCTTAAATTTTGCATTATAATTTACAATTTGATTTTTATGTTCAAACGTTTAATAATATACGACCGACAGAGGCGTTGTTTAATGTATCCGACAGATTTACAACCGACACCAAATACATTATTGATTCAAGAATTTTTCGCTTCGTGTTTTTACGAATCTGATGGGAATTTTAATACTAAACGAATTCCGATCGCACCGCATCGACACCTAACGGCCTGTTCACTCGTGTCAACCAGATAAAACATTCAAAGGCCCAATTTGTATTGAATGTATTTAACAAATGTGCGGGGATCATTTGGGTTGTTTTGGTCAAAACATACCTTTTTTGATGCCTTGAATTAAATATAAGCGAATCAGGTAGATGGTTGACACAGTCGATGTTCGTTTCCCTAAATAAACTTAGTTTCGAATGTAATTTAGAATAGTTTTGTAGAAATCTGAGAGCAATATTAGTTTGATCTTTAGGCGAAGGGATATATCAGTCTATTAGTAATTAATATGTCATCAACAAGCCGTCTCAGAAATGAGACGGTTCAAGGAAATGCTCAGAACTAATATTATCAGTACAAATATCTCACGTCGCCGCTACCGCTTCTACGAACGCGCGTACAAACTTAACTTTGCGTTTGTAAAACTACCGTCTTTTACTTTTTTCTTACTTCTGACAACACTGCGTAGCTCCCATTATACTATACTTTAATGTACTTATGTTTGTATTTCTACTTTTTGTTTGTGGCCAGCGGTCCTGTCATTTTTCTAAGTTCCATAGGATTTCATTTCCCTTTCCCTACCGCTTATTACGTTAACAAATATCGTGTTACATGATACACCTGTTTTTAGAAGCTATTTCGACTCGGAGACAACTCCGTTTTTATTTCTTCGAAAGAACATTATGAAGCTATGTTATTGCCTAGTGAAACAAGTTAATCGGGTGGATCTGTTATTTTATACGTATTTATTTTAAAAGCTACTATCAATATTCATATATTTCTTTTTAAATCTCAATACCATCTTATGTTTATGGAATAAACTTAAAATTACATATTATGTTTTTCTTTTTTCATAATGTATCCGAAGTTCATCAGTTGGGTTTTATTTAAAGGATTACAAAAAGCATACGATCTGGTTTTGTTAAAACAATTTTCGAATCATATATGATCCGAGTTACTGCAACAATAAATTGTTTCCCGCTAATATAAAATAAACATCTTAAGTGTCTGACAGACACTTTAAAATAAAAAACAAATTAACTTCGCGCCAAAACGACGTTTTAATGTCAACGTATGTGACATTATTTTTGGCGCCAAACCAAGGGCCGCCATTTCGGTGTCCACCATCAATCTCGCTCGTAATGAGAAGATGTTTCGATTGTGATGCGACTCGCAAGTGGCAAAATAGCCGGCGCCCGACACAAGCTAGCTTAACGAACATGTACCTCGGCGGGCAAAAAGACCATCAGCCGCGTGTCTTCACACTAAAGAAAACGCGCGACTCGGAATGCCCTTCGGAATCAATTAAAGTCATCATGTAGCTAGAACTTCTAATAATTGCAAAGAAAAATTACATAGATCCAAAGTATATTTTAACAGATTTATTTCTTCTAAATTAACACGAACTGAATAAAAAGTATTCAAAACCTTCGAGATTACACTAACAAAAATACATAGAATTTAAATTAGAACAAACCTCCAAATTCTGAAATATATTCTTTGATAAACACCTCTACACCTAAATCTTCCTATAACCATCTAACAACTTTATAATTCTTAGAAGAATAAACAGCTTCTACTTAATCTTTATTACTGAGAATGCAATAATCAACTCACAAACAGGATGTCCGACCATAGCATACGTAGATATAGATATTGCCGCTGACGTTTTCGTCCGTTCCAATTATTGCAATGGAGAGCGCACGAGTCCACTCTAATCGATTCAATCTGTCACGAACTGAACTAAATGTACCCTTCCAACGAACAATCGATAGCGAATCAATTGCACCGAATTCCGAAACATGCAGAATGCAAGCGCTACTTTATCCGTCTATTTTGTTTAAAAAAAGAAGGATTTATTTATGTTGACGGAGTTTTTATTATTTTGTGGCATAGAAGATGTTTTATAATATAGCTTCTATTAGATTGCCTTAGATGGAGTTTATTTGTTATTAAATTAGACTATATTTAAGATCGCCAAATGCACAACAATATTTTTGGTAATAATAATAATTAAAAAGACATCTTATATAGAATAATACCCACTGAAATAATGAGCATCAAGTTTATGTAAAGGCATAATGACTTATTAACATAACGTCGATGAAGTACCAATACCTCCTAACTGACACTTTAGTCCAAAATTACTTTTTTATTACAATAGACGTAAACATAAACCACATCTCTTAGTAACTAATAAAAAGGTAATGTATTGGAATATAGTTGATCAAAATAAATAAAACCTTATTTTAAACAGTCTGGTGTAAAATTAGATTCTCAACACTTAGCAGGTATTGGTACTTCATCGATGATAAATAAAACCGACTCCAAATTCTCTTCTTCCATCTGCCCTTATCCCACTCGCAGTGGGGTCGCCGCGACATGCTTTTTAACACATGTTACAGAAAGATGTGGCTTGTAGTTTTTAGGAACGGCCGCCTGTCTGACGTCAACCCTTTTGGGGAGAAAAATACTAAAAAGCTTAAATTATTTTTTACTCATTTTGAGTCAGTGGTATTAATTACAGTTTAATGATCATCAATTATGGCTAGAAATGACCTACGCAAAATTGTTTTTTTTAAGCTTTTTAATTTTGTTGGAGGCGGTTTTATTTTTGTTCAAAGTTATTATTTTACTATATTTTAGTAGAAGAATCATTAAAGTCACCCCCTAGTGGTAAACACCTTCTTCTTGAAATTGAAATAGGACCAACATTGAATTAATCTCTTTAAAAAAACATCCAAATCGATTCACATTTGGAATTATGCTTGATTATACTTAAAAAACAAGTTACCCTTCGAATTGAGAATCTCCTACGTCATTTTTCGTTATTTAAATTGTCAACATTTTACAGAAGCAACAATTTAAAAAGTGAACGCAGACAAATTCCTTGCAACCTACGAAGATGACTTGCAATCGTATCGAAGTACAACGTTGCACACTGCAGGCGACGCGTCCGGACGGTCCACTCGACCCGATCAGATCGTTAGGCCGAAGCTGCGTGGGCCATTATTTTTCCTGCGCTTGACAGCAGACACTTTATATCGGGCGTAGGTGGTCCATCGGGCCCGGAGCGTCCGCTAAGTCAACACTTCTTGCTAGCATCGTCTCTAAGGATGTTTGATATCCGACCAATCGTTTTACGACGGTATTAAAATTATTATGACTTTTGTTTCGGATTTTGCGCTTGGTTAAAGTTCGGTGGTAATTAAGTACTTTAGTTTTACTGAAATTAAAATATAATGCCTGCCTCGACTGCCTCGGTGGCGCAGATGTATTTCGTACTAAGGTCTTTTGGGGTTCGATTCCCGGGTTTTTCTATGACGAAATGCTCAACCCGGAGTCTGAAAGCTCGGTGAAATGTGGGTGTATGAGTTACAGCTCTGCCTACCATTTCGGGCATTATAGGTGTGAGTGCGTATATATATACGAGTATAAAATATGATATTGTGGCTTATTAGATGTTATGAATTTATATCCTCATTAAAATACTATATAATTTCAAATTAATTATTATTCGAGGATTCCTCAATAATTTCTAAGAACAGACGGATCTTGTATAACGTCAAGGCAATAACGTGGGTGATTATAATAGACCATCTCATTAGATTTGAATTTGTTAACACTAATTAAGTGTTGTTTATTAATAATACTTATCAGATGTCGGAGATCTTTTTTTATTTCCATATATAAACAGTTGTAAATAGTTGTTAAATGTCACATTAGACTATATTACTATGATTTAAAAATAAACTGGAGCTCTACTGTAGATCCCAAAACGGGTAACACCCATGGCGGATCTCTATTACGCACCATTTGACAATTTGTTAAAAGTGGAAAATCCACCAGGCTGGCAACACTGGTGACGACAACGTCCCAACAGTGGATTAGTGTGAAGCAACACAGACAACGAAAATTGCCACCAGCGAAGTTTCAATAAAATCTCCACGGGTGCCGTAGCTCACCATAACTCGTATTTTAAATTAAAACCAATCGTAAAACTAACCGATAAACCGTTGCTTTCGCAAACATTAGTTAAACATATTGTGGAGGGTTTTACGACTACATTATCATATAAATGGAACGTGTGGTATTGTTATTTATCTCGTGATACTGTGGTTTGGCCACCTATAAAGTGTATTAATATGGTGGCTAATCATTAAACTAGGCCAGTTGTTGAGTGGTTTGTATTAAGGTATGCAGTTATAGACAGGTTTGTGGAATTGAGGTAAGGTATGGTGCAAAGTAAATGAGCATAAGGTACATTTAATGAGTGAATAGTTTCAAACGAAGTATTTTTTTTATAGCCGTCGATAAGTGGGTAACGTGTTGGTAAGTGATCTCCAGTGCCCATGCACGCTCAAAATACTAAAAGAATCATAGGTGCGTTGCCGACCTTAAAGGGAAGGGATAATTAAGGGATCGAGAAAGGGCAAGGGGATTTGTGCCTTCGGATAGCTCGAACGCAGCAGCAAGCCGCTACTTTACGTCGGTTTCCTGTGAGACAGTGATAACAACCCAATCAAGCTGGGCCATTCATGCTGTAGACAAATCTGTCTATAGATTGGCTTGTTTAATACTCTCCAGAATTAAACCACTTACCATCAGATAACCCACTTGCTGGTCTACGCTATAACAAAAAGGCTCCAGTTTTCTTACCCGGTATAAAGTCGGTTGATAAATGATCTTGTAATTAGTATTATTTAAACCAAACTAACCACTACCTACCAGGTGATCCGCTTGTTCGTTTGCTGGTGTCTGCTATAAAAAAAGTAATGCTGCAAACATTCATACATGATTTCATTCTCTCGAATTAAAAAACAAACTTGTCTGTTAAAATGATATTTCCTGAAAGTGAATCACATATGCAAAATATTCGTACTTATCAAGTTATATGACAGAAAGCTGGCAACATTCACGATCCGCCATTTCCATATCACAGTGTCTGCATTATACATTTCGCGCCATATTTAAATGCGATCTCAAAACAAGCTGCCCACGCATGTTTCGCCATGTCACACAAATTTATGAACCTATAAAATACTCTTATTCTTGTATTTCCAAATGTTTTATATTGGACAAAGGCCATTTGTGCTTTCAGTATTATTTTACTCTCTAATTTTTAATGGCTCGTAAAATATTTCATTTTGCAACACTGGTGACAGTTGTCATATAGTTCTATTCAAATGTCAGTCTTGGAACGTAGGCCGTGGAAATAGGTTTCTATTTTTGTTTAATTAGGTATTACAATGAGATTTGACTGGGTCTTATCAGCATTTTTTGGAGGCTAACCTCACTGAATCCTTGACACATCCTACCAACCAATAGACGCAGGTAGTAGGATCACGATCCAAGTCTTAAAACAAAAAAAGCCTATGCCCACAATAATACTACAAGTCTTATCCACATTAATAACACAACTTCTCCTTTAATCGATCACTTAAGCCATGAATATATATCATGACTTTACGTAACGTGTTTTTTTTTTTTTATAGCATAGGCCGGCAAACGAGCAAGTGGGTCACCTGATGGTAAGTGATCTCCACCGCCCATGTACGCCCATAATACCAGAAGGATCATGGGCACGTTGCCGACCTTAAAGGAAAGAGATTATTAGGGATTGGGAAGGGGGGGGGGGGATTTGGGCTTCCGGATATCTCACTCACCGTACGAAACGCAGCAGCAAGCCGCTACTTTACGTCAGTTTTCTGTGAGACAGTGGTAACGACCCGGGCGAGCCGGCCCATTCATGCTGTAGACAAAACTGTCTACAGCGTGGCTCTACCAATAATGTTTTAATATTAGCACGGCAACGTGTCTACACTGAATCTCATGTTAAGTACAGTGCAGTTAACACATTGCGGCCTATAATAATATACAATTGGATAAGGAATATACAATTGATAACCTCGGAACGCGACTAGCCTGAACGAGCCATTATGGAGGGCTTTTTACTATGTGTACAGTGGTCGCTATCCATTCTACTTCCACCAGCCTTTATCCCACGCGCAGTCAGGTTGACGGAACATGCTTTTAAACACATGTTACAGAAAGATTTGGTTTGTAGTTTTTACGAACTCTCTGGGAAAACCGGTGGTCCCTATCCATTTGGGTACAACAATTATCAGGTACCCTTCCACCAAACTACTAATAAACTAACTCCTGACCCTGGATTCACTTTGTTGAATAACATCTCCCGACCGTCGTCTTACTGTGAAGGGGCAGCACAACATGTTTTCCCTTTTAACACACCCCTCAGTATTCGTTAACTATTCTCCCTTTTTTACATATGTCATCTTTCACACAATCTTTTCATCCATTCGTTTATTCGATTTTCTTTAGTTTAGAAATCTTGTGATGTGTACATTCTTAATAAAAACATATATAATAACATCGAATACTTCAAAAAAGAAACGGTGGTAGGTCTTTCGCGTGCGAAAGACCGTCTGGATGAACCTTAAGATGCTTTAAAGCTGCAGTGTGTAAGCACTGTTGTTCAGATTGGCATAGATGCCAGTAAAATTACTGGGCATTATGAGACCTTGCATCTTATACCTCGGGATAGTAAGATTCCTGTAATATGTTGCAACATGCAGTACCTTATGCTTTAAAGGTCTGAGTGGTGTTGCTATAGTTTATGTCACTTTACGCCTAGAATCACGGGAGCGACCTACTCGCTATCATTCAAGTGAACAAAACAGCATGTTATTGGACATTGAATACTCAGAACAGAAAAAATACACAAAACAATTAAAATAAATTAATTGGTAACAATGGTGTTACAGCTTCATCTCAAACACGGTTTTTAAATCAGCATATTGCGTATTTCGTATTGTCAGTGTTCATATAACTCCATCTGTTTGCGCGATCAACATTCCTTCTCACATCACCATTGTATCGAAACCAGAGTTCCCACAAACCGTCCGTACTTCACGTACAGAGGGGTGGATCAACTAGCACTGGTCGATACTAGGGTTGTTAAATAAACGGTTACAAACAACAATTGCTCTATTATATGAATAATGTACAGTTCAAACTGTACACTATATGATACTGAAAGAAAATAACTAGATTTAGTGATAACCCAAGAGCAGTACAAAAAGTAAGAATCTTACAGTTACTGTTGGAGTTATTTAAAGTGGCAACACTAAACTCTATCTCGTCTCTGCACATCTGTGATTGTCTTTGTCAATTCAACGTACAATGTAACGCTTAGAACGTTAAAAATTAAATACTTTAAACCGATTTAAATGTAGTAACACCCAATCGTAACTCAAACCCCAACAGTAACTGTATTGAACAGTTACAACTAACCTTCTACTCCTAACCATCAAAAACGGCAAACTTCTTTTAGAAAATATCTACATGGCGCTACAGATTTCCTCAAATATCCAAGAAGCATCTCGATTAAACTTTAAAACAATAGTTTCGGCGCTACGAATTCAACAAACAGATTGCTACAGGCTACTCCTCAACTAGACCACCTGTGATTCAAATTTAGAATGTAAACTGGATCTTTGGCTGAAGTTTTTTGTTCGACCATATTGTGAGAGATCCTTGACAATCTATAGCATCTAACTAGACAGGATATGAACAGCCACTATGGCGGATTTACCATGTGTACGGTGGTCGCCTCCCAAACAGGTACAAATTATATCATGTATCATTCTAGCACGATTTTTTTTACACAGTGTCTATTTTTCCCTTCAACTTTAACACCCTTTTTATTCAAACGTTGGCAACCCTAGCCAAGTCCCAAACAGCAGGTTACACGCGACACGATTATTAATGAAAGTGAATGAATTATGAACGGCGTTTTGTAAATAATTGTTATTATTAAAGGTGTTATTCAAATACCATTCGACAGTGGTCCAAAATTGCTACGGTATTAATTTTGATAATGTATTTATTAATGGTACCACAAATAATGGTTCGGTTATGTAGATTATAAATATTATTTGAAAGCTATTGTGTATTTTATTGTGTAATTTAAACGGCTTTGTTGTGTTGACAAATACGTTAAATGACTTTTAAAATATGGTCATAAATTAGGGTAATAAACAAGTTTAGTGCCACAATATTATTGTATGCGTTTCAATTGATTTACATTGTTATCAGATGTTTGATATTAAGCGCCACACCTGCCTATAAATGATGCACCACTAACAACTTTGAATTGGTGGTAGGTAGGGTATTCATATCCGCCCAGATTGCGACCACCGTACGCGTGGTGTTTAAACCTGCCACACATGTGACCCTGAGCACGTTCTAGGATCAACCAGTGTATATCCAGTTCTTCCGAGCGGCTTGCGAGATGACTTGGTGGTTTGTTGGGGCGGGTATAGGGGTCCATCTTGAATCCTTGTGCCTTCATCGGTCATCCACCTGTCCTGTAGCACGCCCTTCAATTTACTTCTTCATTCTTCGGGGTGTGAAGAAGCATTTATACAAGCCGGTGTGATTCTAGTGAAAACTCATGGCACTGGACTGCGCACACCCTTTGACATGAGTTTTTAAGTCTCATATCATCTCCTATGTCTTCATTGCATTCTCAGATTTTTGTAAGACTAGGGTGATTGTTATTGACTGTCTAATTTATTTTTCTAAATTTAAACTCAACATGTAAAGAGCTGTTACTATTCATGTACAGTAAACAAAACATGGTCCATACCCGGAGGACTCACGCATACAAATAGGTACCATAAATCTAGAAACGTGCTTAGCTACACTTTTCAATTACGGTACTGAAGTAGAACTAAAATGACTTACAATTTCCTCGTATGGGTTATTAGTATCCTCCACAACTCCATTAAAGTTATCTAATAATACATTACTGCGCACTTCAGCACGACAAAAATATGAAGCAGAATTCCATTCATGCAAAATTTCTCTCTGAACTCTGGATCAAGGGTATTCGAGATGCAAAACGTGAGGTGACGTCGCCCTCGATGCAGCCTTCATGGCGAGCAATAACTGATTTAATTATCATCGCGTATACCTGGAATGTGTTGCCACATCTAGTAATACAAAAATCAGTAAATGGACCAAAAAAATGCAGAATAGTTGTTTCACTTATTTTTATCAAAAACAAGTTAGAGCTAAAGGTCATCACTTGGTGATTTAGGTATTGTTTAGCGTAAAAAGAAATAATTAAATATATAATTCTTGTCTTATATAACATCCTACTACTCGGCACCGGCTTCCACTACTAATTCAATTCAATTCAATTTATTTATTTCAGATATTTAAAATCCATTACATATTTGTTAGTATACATACCTAGCCTATATTAGTAAAATACATAATGAATGGTGTCAGGACTTAAAAAGATATCTTCTTCTATCTACCCTTCACTAGCGGCGCAACATGTTTTTTAACACATGTTACAGAAAGATTTGTCTTGTAGTTTTTACGGCCGGCAGCCTGCCTAACGACAACCTCTCTGGAGAGAAAACACAGTCAGACCCGAAACAAATAGAAAACAAACCCACGGCCTCTCGCTTCGCAGTCATATACTCGACTATAGTGACACGAAGACTGTCTGGAGAACTTAAAAAGATATAATATCTCAATATTGCACCAATACGATACACGTCAATAAAAATACGGAATAAAATAGAAAAAGACGTTGTCAGCGTAAAAACCGTAATGTTAGCATCACTGTACCCGATACACCCGCACCCTCCCCCGTGCCTCGCCTCCCCAGGCGGTATAATTTGTCACGAAACCCGGGTAATGTCTAATGATTTATCGTAATTACCCGGTTTTAAGTTCGGTAGCAGGTGGTCGCTTCTTTGAAAACATTCTCTAGAGAACTCCGTTTTGATATTCTTAATTAAGGGTTTAATGCTTGTTCTAGTTTCTTGATTGTTTCTTAGAAAACAATTTTGTCTTTACATTTTATGATGGTTTTAATATTAGAAGAAATACAAAACTATATGTTATTCTTACAATGGAAACATTGTCGTAAAAATGTAAACTATGAAATTTAGATTATTAATCGAACAAAATACGCAGAGAAAATACAATAATATTTCAAAATTATATAAATCAGTAGAGGAGGCCCGTGCCCAGCAGTGGGACGTATATAAGGGCTAGTAATATTTTTATATTATCATAAACAACCTATACATACGTTTACATTACAAATGGAAACAGAATAAAATAATATTTTCCACAATAACAAGAAACATCTGAATCACTCGGATATTTTCATAAATTATCATAAGGCACAGGCAATGGAAGTTATCGGTGGATGGCGCCGTAAAGTACGATATCGCAGCAATCAGTGCCAAAGAAGGAGTTCCAGTAAAAGTGTCCATTTGAATATTAAACAACTATATCTGTACTGCGACAGAAACCACACCGTAAACTATCGACAGGGTTATCATGCTTGAAGTCTTGGATATATTTGATTGAGTTATTTTTAGTAGAATTGGAGCCTAGTTGGCTGTTTCAACTTATTAATTGTTTATTTGACTATTATATATAGGTAATTGTTAATGTGGTTTGCTATAATTGAACTCAAAATTCAAAATATTATGAATCCCTAAAAAGCTAATTTCATTATTTAAATTTCATAACTTTCTCACTCAACCGCCAACCGAAAATAAGTATTGCCAGAGAAGAGCTACAAAGAAGTTAAGACATTGCTTTTAAAAACAATTCATATGAACAGTAAGACTTATTTCCGATTAGCGTTAGAGTGAGAAATTTATGAAGTAAAAATAATTAAATGAAATTTTAATCAATTCATAAAATTTGAATTTTCATTTAGAATTAAACAAACAATATTAAGGATTACCCGTAATGGTCAAATAAATAATGTATGTAAATATGTAGCTTTAAAATATCATGTCGTTTACAGAGATTGTTTAGTTGTCAGATCTGGCTGTATGACTCACGACTCCATAGTATTTATAAATTATGTAGTCCTAAGAATCGGAACGCATTCATTGCTGACTCTAGATGTACTAGAATATGTAGTAGCAAATTAGTAGCATCCACGTTGGTGCTATCCACCCAATTCTGTATGAATCTGCATTTTATATGATAAGATACACGAACCCTAAATCATTTCAGTTATTAAAATATGTAAGTACTTTATAAAAACGACTCGCAGCCCTGAGCCATACACATTTTAAATTCATTCAAAACGCCATAAAACTGTATTTAGTGTCAACAAAAATATACAAATTTAAATTGGCCGATGAATTATTTATAATACATTCATAAATATTTCATTAAACATGTTTGGCAACTGAGACCCGTTTGGTGCGAGTTTTTGACTTTTATCACATTTTTATTAATCTCGGTGTATATGGAAACGTCGGTGATCTTTTGAAAAATCAATATTATGACTGCGGTCCCTACAGAATGTGTTTTTATTAATTGCATTAGGCCATTATCTCGGTTCTTCGAATTATGTTTACAACCTTTGTCACACTATGGGATTTAGGGTGGGTGATGGGTTAAATATTCTAAAAAACATCAATGTAAGGCCTCTCATTGATGCCTGTAATCCCTGAAGGGGTAGGCAGAGATGGAAACAGTATACTCACGTTTCGCCGAGCGTATTTCCGTTCCATGATGTGATAGAGGGCGAGCCTATCGCCATTTCGTCCACAAATCTTGAATTGATAGATATGCAGTTTTTAAATATATTGTCTACAAACACAGATTCACAGATAGACAGAGGAGACAAACTTATAATATACCTCTTTTTTGTGGGGGCTTAAAATGCTATACATAAGCCATCCTTTAACAGTTGAGAGAAACAGATTCTAAGAAAAGTCAGAAAAGCCCCGTGCGTGTGTCAATACTCGATATTTGTAACAAAATCAATTTGAGGGTCCAGTTAGTAAGACTCCGCAAACCCCAGGACGATGTTCGGTGGAAACAAACATTTGTGTTGGACAAAGTGTTTGTTTCCGCGTCTATTTGTCACGTGTGTAATACGAAAAATATTGTCTGCTTCTCTGAGTACAATGGAATTAAGCTGTTGTGTACCTGATACATATTTGTCATTGGCTGTATAGCGGTTAGCGACCACATGGACACCGGCTGGTGGTAGGATATTCATATCCGCCCGGATAGTGACCACCGTACACATGATGTTAAAACATGACTCTGGTGACCACCGATAAACTGTTTGTTGGTGACCGCTGTTTTTTTTGGATTGCACTACGCTTACCATCAGGTGTAGTGCAGTCACTTTACCGTGCTCGGATAATAAAATATGAAGATTTGATGCAGGTACAATTCCAGTTAACCAAAACTTTAGCGATAACCATCAAGGTATTATTCTATAGGACATACATTAAAATCCGGAATACAGCATTGATATGTATCATAACTATTCCAGGCACGTAAATAATCAATGAGACATTCCCGGACAAAAAAAAGATTCTTCCAATCATGAAGCACCTATTACAAAACGGACACCACACAGATAACGTACAAATTAACTCATCAGTCCGCAGTAATGTCCATTACGCGATGTTCGTAAAGCCATGTATTCACTAGGCAGTTTAATAACTAGTTGTAAGTGGTAGATCCGCGCTGGAGACAGTTGTGTCGGTACTTATAGTCTGTGAAAGATGTAATTTAATAAGTAGTGACAACTGCAATAGTTAAAACAGTGTAGTTGAATAATCAGCTATTAAATTTGTTCCCGTAAAAAAGTATCAAAAAGGCGGGAACGTGATATCGGTGTTGCCAAACTCCGCTCTCATAAAAAAGTATTGAAAACAAAATTAAATGCTCTTTGCATAAATCATGACAAATGGGTTGGCTCGGTTGCGCATTAATAGTATCAACGAGATTATTGAAGGCATTAACATCTCACACCCTTTCCCCAAATTCCTCCCATAAACGTAGACAACGTACCTACAATTTCTCTAGCATTGTATCTGTGGTATATTTATGTATTCCGCAAAATGTCACCTATTTGTTTCATTACATACCTTCTGCTTTAAAAAAGCGTTTTTTACCACGCCAGATGATGTGGTACATAGCACGCATCATGTTTTGTAGATTAGCTATTGCCGTAAGTTTCTCTACATTGCTCAACATACTCGGCTATGTCTGAACCAACTATCCCAATCTTAGACAGCCCAAAACCGTCCCTTTTTTCAAGTTGTCGCCTTATTCCAAGAAAAAACGATTTACTGATTTCTCCGTAACGAGAATCGTATGCTTACCAATCTAGACCGTCCCATCCACTCGAACTCCTTGGTATTCCGCTTTCTTCTTTATATAGCAGGCTTTTGGGTACACGTGTAAACATGTAACCAGTGAAGACGTTTCCTAACACAGCTCTCTATCCAACTCGATCGCCACCTAAATCACTAATGACAAATCACCTCCTGCGATCACAGATTATGGTCAAAAACAAACTATATACATTCAAACGGCGTGTACACGTCGATAAATGAGATGGTGGCTGCCCCGAGTACGAAAATACGAGTTATGAATAAAAGATTATGTTCAAAATGCTCAGCTGTGTTGATTTGCATTAATTTTGTTGCGTTGGGTGTGTATGGTGATTTTTAAACTGCCACGTCATGATCTGTATGTACATTGTGGATCTGTACAAAGTGGTAGGTCCCTCGTATGCGAGAGGCCGTCTGGGTTGGTACACACGTACGCTTACAGTGTGTAAGCACTGTTGTGTTTCGGTTCGAAGGACATTGAAGCCAGTGAAATTACTGGGCATTATGCGACTTAACAGCTTATGTCTCGGGGTGACGAGAGCAGTTCAGTGTCATGCAGTGCTTTGTAATTCAAAGTTCTTTGTGGTGTTGCTTCTGTTTATGGGCAGATGTGGCGCTTACCATCAGGCGCGTGCTTGGCTCGTCTCTTCATTCAATCAAATAAAAAAGTGGATATAGTCAAAGGTTAAGCTATATCTAGTCTAGAAATCAAGACTACGGCTATTACTACGTACGTAACATCAGTTCCAGTGTAGTCTTTGGCCGTGCCGGAAAAAGATTTCTTCGTAAAATATGCTAACAGTGAAAAGGTGTTTTTACTCCAGCTGCACGCACTCCCGAGTGCGCCTCGTGGAGGATCAGGAACAAGCCTTGGTCAGCGAGAGCTGTAAGAGTGCTAGCCTAGCACATTTTCAAAGTATTCAATTGATCTTGCCTTGTGTGTGATTCGTGCCTTTGAGTAGAGCTCACGTGAGTAAAGGAGAACCCAAGTGAGGGAAGACGAGGGTGCCATCCACAATTTCATCCTAACTTTGCCTCGCTTCGCCTTCTAAAGAGGTTGGCTATGCCTTTAAAACAGTCGTCCGTTGTAAAACGTTCAAACTTACAGACGAAATTACGACCAGACTCTAGTACATTAAATCACTGCAAAATATCATACAGGACTCACTAGAGCCCATAAAAGTGTTGATTGATGTCTTACTGCAAAACCCAGTGCAGTGGCAATAGCCTCATGTCCTACCAACCACTTATAAAGATAAACAATGAACATAGACAAATAAAAATAAAGACGCCACTTAAAAATACAATTGTGAATAAGCGAGGGCGAAATGTTTTTTTTTTATAGCATAGGCCGGCAAACGAGCAAGTGGGTCACCTGATGGTAAGTGATCTCCACCGCCCATGTACGCGTACGTAATAATTTTATAAGCCCCACAGCTGGACACGGGCCTCATCTTGCAATAAAGGGACTAGATCTCAGTTAACTCCTTCACCTAAAGTGGGATAATAGACTTCACATACGAAATTCTTTTGGATAGATCAGGGTATCCCTGGGATTCGCTTCGTACAACTCTTCGCTAGGCCATCGTTGCTCACAAGTTAGAGTTACAGTTAGACATAAATTATTAATTCTTATAACACTGTTTTTTGTTTATGGTGATAAAACACGACGTAAATGAACGATCGACGATGAAGTATCATGGAACAAAGTACTGTTTTTAGACTTTCGCTATTTGTATTTACTTACTATTACATAATACTTAAAATAGTTTGTGATCAGGATAATGAAGATGAAGACTGCCGCTCAAATTTCATCAGTCAAACAGTGACCACGGCCCATACAATTCGGTAAAGCACCGAGAAATAAATAAATTGGTATTTATACCTTCAAAGACACCTTTTATTCGAACTTAATATTATAAATTCGATAGTGTGTTTTTTTATTACGATTTCATGCCTAAATGCTGAACCGATTTTGATGAATTTTGGTACAGCGGTGGATGGGACCCCGGAGACTAACTACTTTTTATCCCGTAAAAGATTGGTCACGCGGGCCGAGCCGCGAACAAAATCTAGTATATTAAAATAGGTACACACGGTTTACTCTATCTAATAGGCAGGGAATACCCTGCAATGTGGCGTCATTATACTTACGAGTATTATTAGTCTGTAATAATGAATAATGCACAAGTTTGCAGTTCTGATTAACATTCCCTTCGGCTGCACGTCATCAATAAATTCTTCTGTGCAGCGCATATTTTAAACTTGATATGCTTTATATGAGAACCTAGAAACGCATTGTTGAGCAAAACAGATAATGGCTTATTTATCTTTGCAAGTAAAATATGGTAATATTTTTTTTTGCGGCTGAACTAGAACAGATCGTTCGCCTGATGGTGACCGCCACGCCTGCCCATAGACTCTCTAGCTTTTATTAGTTACTGATATATTCACTGTTAATTATTGCTTGCTTTATTGCTTGCTTATTACTTTTATTTTAAAGATGTCTACGTTTTGACCGATATTTTTAGTTAATGCTATTGCGAAATCGAATCGATTCGGTCGATCGATTGCTTTGGCGAAATCATGAAATATCGATAGGGACATAATCTAAAAATAGAATAGAATAGATCTGTGACTAATAAATTGTCTTTCCTTCTTTCTTCTTTCTTCTTACATTAAGTATATAAGTATAAATAGGCCCTACTCTTCATATTCGAAGAGTAGGCCCTGGGTCAGCAGTGAAACGTGTTTATAATACAGTTCTGGTATTACTATTATATGAAATATAATATGCACCACAAACGAGCAGTGGCAAAACAAGTTACGATTATAAAGAAGCATGCACTGGCGACTCCGCCGAGAGAATTCCTACTAATTGGCTGATCGCAGTAAGAATAAATTCATAATTCGTATTCTGACGACGGTTGTGTTGTATAATCGTGGGCTTGTGCCTACTAAACGTGCTATAACATACTGTGAAAGGAATGCTATCATTATGTCATGCGGTCGTCTTGGAATAACAATGTTCTAGTTTTGTTAATCTGGACCCTTGAGAAGGTTTGAAGGGATTTATATCAATTATATTAGTAGAAAGATGCATCTTATAATTAAATGAACCCATTTACTAAGCTAGTGCTATTGATTCTGCTTAATTAATATTAACTACTAATCCTTATTCAAAGCATAGATATAAATGTATGTATTTTTTAAATCAGCTTATTTTATTGACTTCCAAATGTGCTTAAACAATCTATCTGATATGTATGATAATATCGCCATACAATCATCTAGTAGGGAAGATAGGTGTATATTAGTTGTTATTACTATTATTTTATATGATAACTGGGGATAATCCGTACTAATAATAATAATAAATAAATAAATGTCTGCAGTAGGAAAAATTGTGGTTCTGTAATTTAACGGAGTGGACACGAATAGCTAATACAAAGAAATACATAATATTTCGAATATCCCAACTGTTAAAAATCCTCGACCTCAATCAGAAAAACATATTCTATAACTTTTAAACGGCTAAACACATTTTCTTCGAATAAGGCAATTAAAAACTGCATTCAAATTAGTACATCGGTGTAGGCGGTATGGTGTCACAGACATATAGACACACATGCACACAAAGGCGTCAAACATAAAACAACCCTCTTTTTGACGAAGTTTAAATTCAGTAATTCAAGTTTAAATTCTAATTAAATAGTAACAAATGATCTACAATAGTGAATCACCACCGGTACAAACATAAAACTGTCTCTATAAAAAATGCAGAAATGTTATAAGCGTTGACATAGTATCGCAAAGCTTAGTAGTCGAATTCCCTACGTCGATTCAAATGAACATTCAAATTTGCAAATATATTTCTAACGGATGTTTTAGAAAGATATATTATTCAAACGAGCACTGAATGCCGAGTGCTACGCCATTGTATATTTACTGCCTACTTTATTGTTCTGCTAGATATTGAGGCGGGAATACGCTTCCTTTATGATGAACGTGTTTCTCTTTATTGGAAATTTATTTAAAAACTAGCTTTTCCTCGCGGCTCTGCCCGCATGATCTGCTTTTTCCGGAATAAAAAGTAGCCTATGTTCATCAGGGATAATGTAGGATTCTAATGATTAAAGAATTTTTTAAATCGGTCCAGTAGTTTTTAAGTTTATTCGTTACATACAAAAATACAAATCTTTTCACTTTATAATATTATATTAAAAAATAAGCAGTAATAAAAACATATTGTTTCTGGCACATAATAGCGCAATACAAGAATAATGTTGACCGACGATAGACAACGTATATATACTAGGTCGCTAGAATGATGCCGGCCTGCCTAATTGCTTCTTCACACTCAGTTTATTAGGTAGGATAATAACCACAATGCATGTAAATTCGGGTATTTTGCTGGCTGACTATTGCCAGCTTCTATGAAAATAAATAATACTTGTACTTGTCCAGCAATGTATACTGTCTCAATGATAAGTACCGTTTGTTTCCAACGCGTCACCATATGTCGGGATAAAGGAGTGACTCATTGGGAACAAACGCTAGGTAGGGGGCTTCGTAAGGGGCCTCGTTTACTATGCCTTAGCCCACCACGCTAGAGCAATGCACGTTGCATTGGTACACATCCCATGCATACATACCATCGAAATTCTTATGGAAAATTTGCAAAACATAATAATTGTATATTGTTTTCCTTACTGATGAATAAATGAATCCATTGACGTAGCATATTGATAACAATATATTTAAATATAATAAGTAAAATATGAGAAATAATTATTTACATTTAAGACTCGCGACCGAATCAGCGCGACCGCGATGCGTGACACGAGACAGGTGACAGCGACACATCAGCTTTGTATGAAATAGTATGGAGATAGTCGCGCGTCGCGCTGTACTGTCTCGATCGCAGGAGGTAAGGAAAAATGAATCACGACAATCCAATTCGCGGTGATAAAACAAAAACCCCTATTTGACCTTACATAACCTACGTAAAGTCAAGGTCGGTTGAAAAGCACGCCAATAAAGGAGTTAAATTATGGTCCATCGTCAGAATCCGAACCCATATTTATGTTGAAACTAGACACCGCAGAGCTATCGTGTGTCGTAACACAAACGATGTCGTTTGCATTTTAATATAAAAGATGGTGCGTTCACCTCATGAAGTATTACGGGTCAAAACAAAGGACATTTGTAGAAATAAAGGTTTAGCATATAAACTAGTTTTGGTTAAACGCTGTCTTTGATAACATACTGTGAAAGGAATGCTATCATTATGTCATGCGGTCGTCTTGGAATAACAATGTTCTAGTTTTGTTAATCTGGACCCTTGAGAAGGTTTGAAGGGATTTATATCAATTATATTAGTAGAAAGATGCATCTTATAATTAAATGAACCCATTTACTAAGCTAGTGCTATTGATTCTGCTTAATTAATATTAACTACTAATCCTTATTCAAAGCATAGATATAAATGTATGTATTTTTTAAATCAGCTTATTTTATTGACTTCCAAATGTGCTTAAACAATCTATCTGATATGTATGATAATATCGCCATACAATCATCTAGTAGGGAAGATAGGTGTATATTAGTTGTTATTACTATTATTTTATATGATAACTGGGGATAATCCGTACTAATAATAATAATAAATAAATAAATGTCTGCAGTAGGAAAAATTGTGGTTCTGTAATTTAACGGAGTGGACACGAATAGCTAATACAAAGAAATACATAATATTTCGAATATCCCAACTGTTAAAAATCCTCGACCTCAATCAGAAAAACATATTCTATAACTTTTAAACGGCTAAACACATTTTCTTCGAATAAGGCAATTAAAAACTGCATTCAAATTAGTACATCGGTGTAGGCGGTATGGTGTCACAGACATATAGACACACATGCACACAAAGGCGTCAAACATAAAACAACCCTCTTTTTGACGAAGTTTAAATTCAGTAATTCAAGTTTAAATTCTAATTAAATAGTAACAAATGATCTACAATAGTGAATCACCACCGGTACAAACATAAAACTGTCTCTATAAAAAATGCAGAAATGTTATAAGCGTTGACATAGTATCGCAAAGCTTAGTAGTCGAATTCCCTACGTCGATTCAAATGAACATTCAAATTTGCAAATATATTTCTAACGGATGTTTTAGAAAGATATATTATTCAAACGAGCACTGAATGCCGAGTGCTACGCCATTGTATATTTACTGCCTACTTTATTGTTCTGCTAGATATTGAGGCGGGAATACGCTTCCTTTATGATGAACGTGTTTCTCTTTATTGGAAATTTATTTAAAAACTAGCTTTTCCTCGCGGCTCTGCCCGCATGATCTGCTTTTTCCGGAATAAAAAGTAGCCTATGTTCATCAGGGATAATGTAGGATTCTAATGATTAAAGAATTTTTTAAATCGGTCCAGTAGTTTTTAAGTTTATTCGTTACATACAAAAATACAAATCTTTTCACTTTATAATATTATATTAAAAAATAAGCAGTAATAAAAACATATTGTTTCTGGCACATAATAGCGCAATACAAGAATAATGTTGACCGACGATAGACAACGTATATATACTAGGTCGCTAGAATGATGCCGGCCTGCCTAATTGCTTCTTCACACTCAGTTTATTAGGTAGGATAATAACCACAATGCATGTAAATTCGGGTATTTTGCTGGCTGACTATTGCCAGCTTCTATGAAAATAAATAATACTTGTACTTGTCCAGCAATGTATACTGTCTCAATGATAAGTACCGTTTGTTTCCAACGCGTCACCATATGTCGGGATAAAGGAGTGACTCATTGGGAACAAACGCTAGGTAGGGGGCTTCGTAAGGGGCCTCGTTTACTATGCCTTAGCCCACCACGCTAGAGCAATGCACGTTGCATTGGTACACATCCCATGCATACATACCATCGAAATTCTTATGGAAAATTTGCAAAACATAATAATTGTATATTGTTTTCCTTACTGATGAATAAATGAATCCATTGACGTAGCATATTGATAACAATATATTTAAATATAATAAGTAAAATATGAGAAATAATTATTTACATTTAAGACTCGCGACCGAATCAGCGCGACCGCGATGCGTGACACGAGACAGGTGACAGCGACACATCAGCTTTGTATGAAATAGTATGGAGATAGTCGCGCGTCGCGCTGTACTGTCTCGATCGCAGGAGGTAAGGAAAAATGAATCACGACAATCCAATTCGCGGTGATAAAACAAAAACCCCTATTTGACCTTACATAACCTACGTAAAGTCAAGGTCGGTTGAAAAGCACGCCAATAAAGGAGTTAAATTATGGTCCATCGTCAGAATCCGAACCCATATTTATGTTGAAACTAGACACCGCAGAGCTATCGTGTGTCGTAACACAAACGATGTCGTTTGCATTTTAATATAAAAGATGGTGCGTTCACCTCATGAAGTATTACGGGTCAAAACAAAGGACATTTGTAGAAATAAAGGTTTAGCATATAAACTAGTTTTGGTTAAACGCTGTCTTTGTGATGACCTAGGATTCATTTGTGGTGATAACTTAAGTCTAGGTTACACTGCGCGAGCCATTCTACGAGTTTTGCAGTGTAGCTACTGTCACAGACCAATGAAATGAAATTATGTAGTTTATTAATCATGTATACAATTAAAATAGCGCTCACGGCGAGTCAGTACAAAAGTAAAAGAAACATAAATAGAATAAATCATTATTAATACACCCAACAGTCACACACATAGTCCTGACCCCACACTAGTTTAACCTGTATCGTGGATATCAGGAACTACGCGGGACTTACGGTCTCACAACACCTAGACCTTGAAACAAATATTTGTGGATCACATAACCATTTCTCTCAGTGCGGGGATCGAACCCGCGGCCTCTCGCTCCACAGCCGGCTACTCGCCCGCTGCGCCACGGAGGCTGGCCGTATAATTGTCATTTGATATTTTTAAAATATAAGCTATTAAATACGTTTTCCTTCCACGAAAGACATAACTGCCTAGCGGGAGCCAACTTATTCGATAATAAAATAATTTACAATATGTAACTACCATATTGTAATTTAATTTAAAACGTGACCTCCGTGGCGCAGTAGACGAGTAGCCGGTCGCGAAGCGAAAATATTTGTTTCGGGTCTAGGTGTTGTAGGATCGCAAGTTCCTTGTAGTTCCTGATACCCACGATACGGGTTTAACCTTGTATGAGGTCAGGACTATGTGTGTGACTAATGGGTGTATTCACAGATAGACAGATGGACGGAAATCAGAAATCATGCAACAGTGTGTAAGCACTGTTGTGTTTCGGTTTGAAAGACATTGAAGCCAGTGAAATTACTGGAGATTATGTGACTTAACATCTTATGTCTCGGGGTGACGAGCGCAGTTCAGTGCCATGCCGTGTTGTAAATCAAAGTTCTGTGTGATGTTGCTTCTGTTTATGAGCAGGCGTGGCGCTTACCATCAGGCGAGCGCCTTGATCGTCTCGTGATTTAATCAAATAAAAAAAATATAATATAAAAATATGGATCCAAGAAGAGGCTTGCTACCGCAAGAATCTCTCAACAAAATATATCAATATAAACACAAGACTACCTCGCTTACTCACTCCCACAACCGAAATCTATCTGGGTGGTTGCACCGTGGTACTGCGCGTAGGTTGTAGAATAAAAGATGAACACGTTCGGTCCCTGTCTGGTCGTAAATAATCGTGCAAGCGCGTCCACACGACAGCTATCGATTACTATCGCCGTGTAGTCGCGCCTGAGACCGCCGCCTGCTGCGCTGCCTTCCAACACACTTTTACAACATACGATCACTACACGACTTTTTTTTATAGGGCCGGCAAAGGAGCAACTACCCTGACGGTAAGTGATCTCCACCACCCATGAACATTCACAATGTCAGAGGAGTCATGGATGCGTTGCCGATTTTAAAAGATAAAAATAAGAGATTGGGTAGGGGAGGGGCATTTGGTGCTCCGGATATCTCACTCACCGTACGAAATGCAACAGCAAACTGCTATTTCACATCGATTTTCTAGGAGACAGTGATAACACGGTCGAGCCGTCCCATTCTTGCTGTAGACAAAACTGTCAATCTCAAATTTGTTTCAGACTAAAATTGTTAACAAAAAGAAAGTTAAAGTACCAACACCATTATTAAGATATAAAATATTTTACTATTTTCTTTACTTTAGAAACATACTCTACGCGTATTTTAGATACAAAAACTTGTTAACGACACGATCCAATAAATCGTTGGTTATAAAACACATGTAATTTATGTGTAAATTGCTTAAATAAATAAATTGATGTATCCAATATACACCGCGCATATATTGTATAGAAAGCTGTTTCTGAAGGTATAATTCAATTACCGACGATATTTGGGACTTTTTCCCACTTCACTAATAAACATTTTGTGATACCCCGTGTGATTTCTTTATTACGAGGAAAATACGGTTGACATTTTACTTTCAAATCGTTTTACAGTTATTAAAAGACTAGACAGACTCTAATACAAATAAATAGTATTTCGATGTTGTGCAAATATTGTAAATTAGTTTAGAAAAGAGCAACGTTAGAGTTTCTTGCCCTTTCTTCTTTAACAAAACAGCACTCCGAACTGGCGCTAGAGTTAAAATTTGACCAAATCTAAATGTTGTTTGATATTTTAAAGATTCAATATGTGGTAGAGCCAAGCTGTAGATATGAATGGGCCGGCTCGACCGGGTCGTTACCACTGTCGCACAGAAAACCTACGTAAAGTAGCGGTTGCTGCTGCGTTTCGTACGGTGAGTGAGATAACCGAAGCCCAAACCCTTCCCTATCCCTAATTATCCCTTTCCTTTAAGGTCGGCAACGCGCCCATGATTCTTCTGGTGGTGGACGTACATGGGCGGTGGAGATCACTTACTATCAGGCCCCCTCTTGCTCGTTTGCCAGCCTATGCTATAAATATTTATATATTTAAATTTAATTCTAGGTTTTGATCTCCATATTCACAGTCAAGTGCAATGTCGTCAATTTGTCAAGTCAGGTTGAAAACGTCGCGTCGCTACATAGCGTCAGTTCGTACCTACAGAACCCTTGCTGGAGGTCCACACGGTTTATTTTCTCAGAGTACCTGCACGTGCATAAATTAAAAATAAAACAAGCTGGGTACGTGTTATGTACGACAGCTTATAAATCATAACATAATGTCGAAGTAAAACGATACTCGATCGGAATGCATGCCCGTGCTGTGTGGGAGTGCTCTTATGACTATCACTGATGCAATCTTTATGGGGACAAACAGAAAGCTATATTTTATATGGTTATTGATACTTTTCTGTTTATTTGAAGTGGTAGGTGTATAGTGATATGTTATACGGTGATGTGGGCGTTCCCTGCAATGAACAAACATACATAATTTATCCAACTAGCTTTTACTCGCAGCTCCATATGATGGTATATTTTTAACAATAAAAAGTACCACCCTCGAGGTTCTAGCTATGCTCATACCAAATATCGAAATCTGTTCGGCAGGTTGTTGGTGGAGATTGCTTATGACATGGCGTACCAGGGTTACCGTGGACGACCGTGGTGGACGACCGTGGTGGACGACCCAAAAAGCGTTGGCTCCACACTCTACGTACGGATATTATGTGCGTTATTATATTCCCAAATATCCACTTTATAACGTATATTCTGTTACGTGACAAGGTATACATTCAGTCCAATATAAACATCTAAAATACACAAAACAAAAGCAAAGTGGAGGATTAGTCATTTAAAGCAGCTGTACAAAGTTTGCTGTCTAAAACAAGCTATAAGCTATAAGGCTTGTGCGTGTACAGTGCCTAATCACAGCTGCCCTGTTTGCATTAACAGCATTGTTCTAGGCGATGTCGCAACCAATGCAACAGGGGTACGGATCTAGTATAGTTGTAGGGGCCTGACCCATTCAGGAATTAAGAAATCAAAATATATCGCAGGCCTCCATGGCGCTGTAGGTCGGTAACCATGAAATGACGTAATATATGGGCTTGCTGTTGCGTTGAGTACGGTGAGTGAGATATACGGAGGCCCAAATCTTCCTCTCGTTCCCAATCCCTTAATTATCCTTTTCTTTTAAGGTCGGCAAATCGCCTATGATTCTTTTGGTATTATGGGCGTACATGGACGGTAGAGATCATTTAGCATCAGGTGACCCACTTGATCGTTTACCAATATATGACTCGTAGAACTTGTTGACTTCAGAATGCATATCATTGACTATGACGGGTTCGCACGGTCCAATTGTAATTGATGAGCTGTTAATTACGGCGTTTAGAATTGTCAAAATAAAAAAAAACAAAGGTTTGAACAAACTTGCAATCGAATTGGTGAACAAAAATCAATACAGCTTTTTTTGATTCAAGTCAAACAACCATAATCAAACTGTATGATCCCGTTATAAGAGCTCGAAATGGGGAGCAGCATTTTATTGAAATTAATGAGAATACGTTTTTAAGATTTTAAATGTGATTTAATCGAGATTCGGTAACACATATTGTCCTAACTCCTCTAGGTTAACTTGTGTCGTGGGTATCAAGAGCTAAGAGGAACTTACAGCACCCGCACTCGAACACACATTTGTTTTTATGCTAGAATCGAACCGACGGCCTCTCCTTTCACAGCTAGCTGCTCGTCCACTGAGGCTGCCAAAAGTTTCCTTCACCATGGTCAGCATTAGGAACATATTACACGTCCCTACGAAAAATATGGCGTAAGTTATTGGCAATTTTTTATCCTATAATTTTAATCCCAAATCCACTCCTGGACAGTTGACCAGATTACGAAAGCGAGTTCACCGAATATGGCTAGCAGGGTATTGTACTTCCTCGATCTGTTGCACTCAGGGATTTTGGATTGCTAATCATAGTTTTGTGTGACCGCTATTCGAGTCTACTATGTGGTCTCAATATTGAAAGTTGGAAATTACCTTCAAGTTTATCGATTATTTCTGTCTTAAGTGCGGTTGTATTGGGATTTTAGTTAACGATTAAGATTTTGTTATAACCAATTGCGAAACCATATTTTATTTAACTGATTTATTTGCTCCACTGCAAGATGTAACGATAAGACTTTCGCCTGATGATAAACTACTTGTGCTTAGATCAAAAGCAACATTATTTACAACTTTGAGCCATAAAGCTCATATTTTTAATACCATAAACCGGAAAACAAGTAATTAGGTCACCTGATTGTAAATGATCATCACCACCCACGCACACCTATAATACCAAAATAATTATGCGTTTATTACCAAACTTAAAGGACAAAGAATGTGGATTGGGAAGATGAGAAATTTCGGTCTTCGGAAATCTAACTCAAACACAACGAATAGTATGGTAGCAATCCACGTCGATTTTCTATGTGACAGTGGTTATAACCCAGTCGAGTCCGCCCATTTATTCTGTAGACAAAAGTGTCTACAACATGGTAAAACCATAATACTGCAAGAAGTATAGAGCAATGCAGTTCTATGGCTTATGTAACTTAAAGTAAACCCCCAAAGCCAACAGTAGACAACAAAAGCGTAGGCTGTACTAGTACCATAAACTAGGGTTACTGAGGACTTAAATTATATTCCCAGGGCTTCCACACATTTCATAATGAAACGTTTATTCAATCTACTTCCACCTGCCCTTATCCCACTCACAGTGGCGTCATCGCACCATGCTTAACACGTGTTACAGAAAGATTTGGCTTGTAGTTGACCTGACATCGACCCCCCTCTTAAGCGATATAAACTAGTATCATATAAAATCAGTTTCAAGCAGTCGGTCGGTAATCAGAGCGCTTGCATTATCTGTTCCATGTAGGGCTACCGACGCAATTTTAAACGCCTACACGATCACGTACAAGGGTTGCTACATTTATAACTTTATCGGTGCAAAATGATTGGTAATAATAGGATCAACTTCATTACTGCCAAGGTTTGATAGCTGTTGAACTACCTTTTCAACGGCAATTTTACTTCATTATCTAAGAGAGTTATGCATAGATACATTCAGCTCTTAAGGCGTAAATGAATAAATAACTAAACTTTCGCATATAAATCCAAATTTGAACTATAATTTGAATTTTAAACTAATTTTAATATCGATTTTAAGTCAACCAGATTGTAAGGGTTGTCATGGTAACTAGTTGTTATAAACCCAGTTTAATCTACGTTTTATAATAATGCCGTAAGAGTTTGTCTCAAAATGCTGACAAGAGCTAAAATTTCTGAACTTGAAATCTGCACTGATTGCTAAAGGTACTGAATGGAGGCTATAAGAAATGTCAAAAAAGATCCAAGATGGCAGACAATTACGGAATGCTTAAAAGAGGGGTCTAGGGGGTGGGTTTAGTCTAGTGTTTAGGGGAGAGAACTGAAGATATTCACGCTTACAGTGTCTGGTTTTGACTAGCATTTAATCTTGTTATGTAAGTTCATCATCAGCCTGTGTTAGTCTACAGCTGGACGTAGGCCTCTTCGAGACCTTTGAGAACGCTACTCATCCACTACTAACAAGCACAAGCGTATATCACCAAGCGAGAGTAGCCATTTATTTACCTTCGGATGGGACATGGGCTCATATGCCTTAGGTGTTTAAAAAAAATTAACAATTAGTACAAAGTCAGAGGTGTATGCTCTTGGGACTGGTTTCGAACCTGCGACATCAACTCGACAATCCGTACCACTCCCCGCTGAGCTATCGCTTTATTTCATAAATTATTTAAAATAAACAGGAGAGACAATTTTGTCAAGTTGGCAGGATGGATACAAACCTGCCCTGCGGGGTACAGAGTGATTGTTTCGTTACGGTTCTTATGGTAGAAAAAGTTGACAATACAACGAAGTGGGTGGTAGAATTCCTTTAAATGCAATCGAGTATTGGTTGCCATTTTGTAACCACAGGGCGCGGTGGCTTGACCACCCCGTGATTCAAAACTCAATGCTTAACCACAACTTACCCAACGAAAAGCGGAGGAGGTTGTATACATCATATATCGATCACATTTTGATGATATTAAGAAGTATAATTAACACAATAACAAAAAACGAATTCACAGCCTCCGTGGCGCAGTAGGCGAGTAACCGGCTGCGAAGCGAGAGACCGCGGGTTCGATTCCCGCACCGAGATAAATGCTTGTCAAATCCACAAATACGTGTTTCGGATCTGGATATTGTGGGACCGCAAGTCCCTCGTACTTTCTAATACCCACGATACAGGTTTAACCTAGTGTGTGGTCAGGACTATGTGTATGTGTTGGGTGTATTTATTTTTAAATAAAAAATAAAATTAAATAGAAACATCCAATGTTACGTCGAGTTGTCTTTTTTCAAGAGACATGAGAGAGATAAGAGAGAGAAGAGGCATGCATATTATTTTATATGCATATGCACTCAGTACCCGTAGAAAGTTGCCAACCTACATACAATTGCATTGCATTTTGTCATAAAGCTGACCCTAGCCGCTGGCATGCGCGTGCACCACGCAAATGGTTCAAGGTTGTGCGTGCGCACGCCTCAACATCTACTTACGTTATTATTGCTATGTCGTGAATTAATTATTCTGTTTAAAATTAGATTTGGCGCATAATATTTGTGTAAATTTCGGTATTTGACAAACAAGTCTATTAATTTAGATAATTTAATGATCTCTTTTCTCGAATTTATTAGCAATAATGTCATTAGTTGGCAAAACCCAAATAACTTGATATACCTAGTAATTTAATCAAAACGTATACTAGTTTATTAAAATGAGTGGTAGAGCCACGCTGTAGACAGTAATGTCTACAGCATGAATGGGCTGGCTCGACCGGGTGGCGGGTCGTAACCACTGTCTCGCAGAAAACCGACGTAAAGTAGCGGCTTGCTGCTGCGTTTCGTACGGTGAGTGAGATATCCGGAAGCCCAAATCCCTCTCCCCTTCCCAATCCCTAATTATCCCTTTCCTTTAAGGTCGGCAACGCGCCCATGATTCTTTTGGTATTGTGGGCGTACATGGGCGGTGGAGATCACTTACCATCAGGTGACCCACTTGCTCATTTGCCGGTCTATGCTAAAAAAAAAATAAACGACTTTCCAGCACAAAATCTCGTGCTATTTTAACCCCTGACAAAAGAGAGGAGTATAAGTTTCACCCCTTTGTATGTGTGTGTGAGTGTGCATATGTGTGTTTGTCATCGTATCGTCTAAAAAATGCGTTTTTTTTTGTATTTGAAAGTAATTTAATGAAGATGATTTTACCTACATTTGAAAAAAAATTAAAATTATTGGATCTGCAAGTGGTTCGAATTTCTTCTTGATTATAAAATTTTACATTGTTTAAGTACGTGTCACATATCTGTCACAACTGAGACACCAATGCCAATAGTTTTTATTTTTTTTGTTAATTATATGTTTAATTGTGTATTTTTAGACACAGAACACATCCTGCTAGATTATACCTGTAACATGGGTATCAGGAACTACGAGGAACTAAGGGTACGACAACACAAATATTTGTGAATCCTACAAATAAATTTTTATTTTGGTGCAAATAAATTAATTTTTTTTCTTTGCTTTTTCTACATAGCAATGATTTAGTTCATTGTAATTTGATCACCACGTGACCCTAATATAAACGTTTGTTATTGATACAAATGTGAAGGAAGTCATTCGGAACGTCTCTCATAACGGAGGACATGTAAAAATTGATGTATCATGTGACTGTAAGGTATACTCGTGAGTAAATCACGGGTTCGAATCCGAGACCGCTCGTTACGCGGCATCGCGCCTTTGACTGTCACTTACCACGAAACGTAACACATTATATCAATGAGAATTGCGTGTGCGTCCTGTTTGTTGATACGTACATATGTACGTTAACATTATTAACGTAGCTTCAATGTTTTTTTATTTTATAGCCGGCAAACAAGCAAATTGGTCACCTGATGGTAAGTGATCTCCATCGCCCATGTACGCCCACAATATACCAAATACAATATACCAGAAGAATAATGGGCGCGTTACCGACCTTAAAGGGAAGGGATAATTAGAGCTTGGGAAGGGGAGGGGATTTGGGCCTCCAGATATCTCACTCACCGTACAAAACGTAGCAGCAAGTCGCTACTTTACGTCGGTTTTCTGTGAGACAGTAGTAACGGCCTGGTCGAGCCGGCCCATTCATGCTGTAGACAAAACTGTCTGGAGCTTGGCTCTATGTTAGCTATACCACTCATTTTTTCTGTTTATGGGCGAGCGTGCCTTTTACCATCAGGCAAGTGACCTACTCGTTTCATTCGGCAAATTAAAAAAAATCAGATCCGTGTTCGCAGAAATGAATGACAAAAGCATTAATTCATCAACCAAAACAAATAATCCGATTTCAATGCGGGTAGAACTCCAATCAATAAATAGTTAAACAAGTAATCTTTTAAATAGGTTGTCAAATCTATCCCTACGCTCGAACATCTATTCTTGGAAGGTCGATGAGACTCAAAAGATTTAAGGATTAGCCATTGTGCCTAGTGTGGGGGGCACTTAAGACTCATGACAAAGGGGCTTATCGTAGATCTGCCACAGCAGTGTCAGCGGCGAGGGAATTAACGTTTTTTTATAACTGGTTATAGAACTTTGTAGCAATCCTTTATAAAATTGGTTAAATATTATTGGTATTTTAATGTCAGTTTTCTGCTTGATTAACTAATTCGGTTAGTTAAATTCTGCAAATTTTTAACTGACCTAAAATGGAGTGTATGTATAATAATACATACACTTTTTTTGTGTCGTCATATAACTCGACCAAATGTGGACCGATTCAATGATTCTTTTTCTATTTGATAGGGTTTGCCCTAATAGGGTCGCGAATTTTCAGTTAATTCTCCTCAGAGGGTTTCAGGCAGGCGGCCGGTCGTAAAAACTACAAAGAATTAAAAAGCACTGCATGGCACTGAACTGCGCTCGTCACCACGAGACATAAGATGTTCAGAAGTCTCATAATGCCCGGTAATTTCACTGGCTTCAATGTCCTTCAAACTGAAACTCAACAGTACTTACACACTGTTTGGCGGCAGAAATAGACAAAGCGGTGGTACCAACCCAGACGGCCTCTCGCATGCAATGGACCTACCACCTTGTATAATAATATTGTATAATAATTGAGTAAGACTTATTTTAGACATAAAATGGGTACTTTAATAATAGAAAAATTACACGGAAAAAATTAAAATAGAACTAAAACACAAACGAAATACATATAGATAATTAATCACAGAGGAACATAGAAAATTATGAAACGTTTACAAAGAAGTTATGATGCAGGAAAGTAGCATCACGTATAACAAACAACAACCTATGACTTTAAATTCAATTTCTCGCCATTCTAAAAGTCAAAAATAACCATCCCAGCTGAAAATAAAGACATCTCTTAATCCTTCCAACACCCACTAATTACCATCCAATAAAAACATACGCGTAGTTGAAAATATCCCGTCCACAAATTATCAATCATTACGAAAGTAACATATCACAATTAAAGCTGGGCTAACCATCATTTGTGGCCGCTTGGGACAAATACGTTAAAAATCTCAGAAATGTTGTTGAATGTTTTCACTGGCCACATTTGTATAGCTTTTTGAAGTGAAACTTCTATAGAATCGTTGTGATTTGAAAATTTGATGAAACGAAAAAGGTTGGTCACCAAAGAGGTTGGAACGAAACAAGATCTCAAGAATGTTAATATATGAAATGTAATATTTCGCATTAAGATTTTAAATAATTTTCAAGCTTGTAAAAGTATTATAAAAATAATAAACCTTTTAATTATCCTAATACCACTGGATACTCTATTTTTATCTCATTCTCTTGTAGGCTACTTTTCTGAAGTTTCACTTCTGCCGTGTGTGAATTGCACACACACACACTTCTTTTTTTAATAAAAAAAAACACTTGATCATCTTAAAAAATCTACCTCCTATACAAGAACTAAAAACAGGCAGATTTCGCCAGGCATGATTTGTAAGTATGAACGCTTTACAACCTAGTACATATCCGAGGAAATCCAGTCGCATGGCAACCCTAAACATGGCTCGCACCCGGCGCCGCCCGCTATAAGTCATCGGTACAGGGCTAATGGCTTATCGAAACCATATTGTCCATGAGTAATGTGCACGGTACCGGATTTAGTTCTGTATGCAATGTTAGTGGGAGGATAAAGATTAAAATATGCTTTTGACTATTAAGGCCAAGTATATTGTGCAGTATACAATTTTTATTATGCTTTCACAATAATAAAAATGCGTCAATTGACGTAGGTGCTACGATTAAATTTGTTATCTTGCGGCAAACAACTCGAAACATGCAATTTTTGGATGTTAATGTAATGTTTAATACATTTTTTAAAGCCGCTGTAGCCCCAGCGGTAGACAGCGGCTTGGCCGTGCCCTGACACTACCGATGTCCATGAGTGGCGATAACCGCTTACCATTAGGCGGATCGCTTGCTCGTCTGCTTATCAAGGCAATAAAAAAAGGTATACGGTCCGGCCGGGAGACATTACCATTGCACTATAAAATTCAATACACAAACAACCCACTCCTTCGAGTATACACAAATAGTAAGTACTCCTACGCAAAACTGCTGAACTGGACTTAAATCATGGTTCTATCGCAGCAATATGACGATAAGGAGCGATATTTATAACCGAGACAAAAGTCGCAGGATCGAAAACATGAGTTGCCAGGAATCGGCATTTGGGTCCAATGTGACAATAGGCCTATCACATAATTGTCGAGAAAGAACGAACCGTAACCAAACCGTACGATCACTCGTTGCATCTCTGCCTACGCCTTCGGCAGGCATGAGTTTATGTTACCGTTGTTATAACCACTATACTTAAAAAAAAACAAAATAAGTTTTTTAATCGTTGCAGTGAAAAGCCAAGATGAATGCAGCATTATTCAAACAGTGTGTGTCATTTGGTCGGCAGTGTACAGTTGATGTATGGAGGCCGACGAGCGCCCACGAGCGCCCACCTCGCTATTGTCACACTCGCGGCCACATGCACCTATGTGTATTATGCTTGTTTATACAGTGCCTTCTGTTCGTTGTTTGGCCGACAGTGTACGCTGCCATTACACCCGCCACTTTCGGATATGGATTTTATGTGTGACATACTTTTATGGCCAGTGTTTTGTGTCCAAACAAAAAGGAACAAAACAGCTTAGTCTTTTAAATGTTTGAAATACGCGGACAAAATGCTACTGTATTTTAAAATAATACATAACTTACGTTTTAATTATTAAACTTGTGTTAGTTGCAGTGGGATGGCTTTATAGCTCTGTTGGTATCTAAATCACTAGTAAATAAGTGATTATAAATCAAAACCTTCGATATCTGGCTGTGAAAATCCGAATCGCAGCGAGTGTGATATTTCCCTTTGAGTAGTTTCCCATTTTCCCTTGTCATCAGATCATAACCACACCCAAAACCATCCTCGGAGTAAATGTTAACGATTACAAAAATAACCATCCAAATCGGTCCACATTTGCCATACCACGTAACACACGTAAAAATACAAATGAACTGAGAAACTCCTCCTTTTTAAAATCGATTGAAACCAACCTGGATCATTGGGCTTTTTAATAAAAAAATATTGCTATTTGGGGTTATTTCTAAGTAGGACTTAAAACCTAGCCACTAATCACACGAATAGACAAAAAACAATTTGTATTTCAGAAAAAAGCAAATAAAAGCGCTGTGTTCTTACACGATACTGGCCCCTCAACATCACCAAAAATTAAAAATAAATATTTTAATACTAAAAGAAGTAATCAAGTACCCATACTTATCGAATTAAACTCAAATTTAACGCCCACTTAATGTGGAAATGAGTCCCTTTATAGACCTATTTATAAGTTAACAATTGGACTTATCATTATAATTAACAATAAAGTTTATAATGGCTATAGGAATAGCAATAAAAGCGTGATAACATTGTAATGAAAGCGTATGCACGGTGGCGTGTTATCAACAACTGTAAATTGATTTAATTGTCATTTACACTGATTTTATTGAAGTTTTTATTGGGTTATTGATTCTTGTTGTGTTACATGTTTACACCAGTCTGCGGAGTCTAGAGAAGCATGTGAATTGTGAAAGTAATATAATATCTTGTCATCTTGCTTGTTCAGTTTTCGTAGAAACATCGGAAATACTGCATTAAAAATCAGAATTAATAAATTGGCATCACATAACATGTGTTTAAGTCCGCTTTTCCCAAAGAAAATTGGCTCTGGGACTATTTAGGTAGGCTTAGGTTAAGCTTAGGATTAAAATATAATATCTTATAGCATGTAGTATTATTTAATAGCCTGAAGAATGATATTATATTAAAAACTGCCTCAGTGGCGCAGTTGTATTGCGTACGCGGTACGACTGCTGCTGAGGTCTCGGGTTCGATCCCCAGGTCGGGTAAAGTGATATTGGGTTTTTCTGTCACGAAATGTTCAGTATCAACCGGGCATTGTGCCCGGTATGGCGATAGGCTCGCCCCATGTCTCATTATGGGACGAAATACGCTCTGTAGAATATAGATGTACAGGTCACACCTCTGCGTACCCATTCGGGGATTAAAGACGTGAGTGCGTATATATAAAAAATGGAGTCTATTTCTCCAAGTAAAAAAGTTATATTCTCATAATGCACATCCCTAAACACAGGACTATATCAAATATTGTCTTCATAATTGATTTAAGGCGGACTCAACACAATAAATCAGCATTTATCTGTCCGTATCGCGGCCACTCCATTGTTTATGGTCGCGCGTATCATCTGTCATAGTCCATAGACAACGCTTGTTTATACGCCTCCAGCGCCATTATATTAATTATATCATTATTAGTCGTTAACACCGATGACTGATGGACACGTCTCAGATGTTTTGATTCGGTAATAATTGATTTAATAAATGGCCTGGTTTCGTGTTCGTACGCCTTCGTTTGTTTACACTCTACTCATTTTATGTTGTGAAGATAAAATTGTCCAAACTATAAAGAATCATGGGCGCCTTGCCGACTTAAAGAAAAGGGATAATTAGGGATTGGGAAGGGGGTTCTAGGCCTCCGGATATCTCAATCACCGTACGAAACGCAGCAGCAAGCCGCTACTTTACGTCGGTTTTCTGTGAGATAGTGGTAACGACCCGGTGGAGCCGGACTATTCATACTGTAGACAAAACTGTCTACAGCGTGGCTCTACCACACACAAAATAAATGTGATGTGTGTATATGAATATATATCTTCCAATAGTCTGATAACACAGTCGGAAACAAAATTGGACATCTATTCACGGCCATAAGCCCGCTAATGAATCTTCAGCTCTTCTCATTAAACTTCCGTTTAAAGAATATATAAAAATAGTACGATGCAGCTTCATTCTAACTAGCGTCTGGGCCGAATATCAAATAAATATAATAATATTTCCCTAACATTTCAAACTAACTCTTAATATATTACTTGGATATTAGACAAAAAAACAATGATTAATTTTCGTAGTAAACCCTTTTTCATTCAACGAATTTAACAAAAATCGTGGTCAGGCTTGCAATCTTGACTATAAAAGTGGTAGAGCCGCGCTGCTGTAGCTCTATCTGACTAAAACCGACGTGAAATAAACCGATATCAAACATCAGAAAAGGTTTTCCAAAAAGACAATTTTTAACTTTTAATTGTCCTTAAACTTCGTAGGCTCTCGAATGTTTCCCTTTATTATTGTCGGTAGCGAATAGCGAAGGGCATTCGGCAGTTACTTCGTCGATGGGTCCTTCGATAGACTTTCCTCTCGAGTTGCGAATAACGTTACCTAATCGATTCTCATTCGTTATTACAAACTCAATCCTTGATTTAATAGATTTTTTACATTCGCTACTCGACGTTCTCGCTTTGGGACTAAACAAATTTTGCGAAGCGGAGAAAACGCCAATGCACACATTAATTTCCGTCACGTTTAACTGCAAACAAGCAGGAAATTTAAAACACCGAAAGTGGATTCGTGCAAATTGATTCCGGACATCGACGGCGCCTCGGGTACGATTCGAAGAGTAAATGTTTGACGGGAAATAATTTGAAAACGTTTTCCTAATTTATAAGGAGGCGGGCGCTGCCGCGCGCCCACCTAATTATTCAAGAAAAACTCGTTTAGCCAACCGCCGTGCAACGCCATCTATTGACTCGACGGAGGCAGTCGCCCCGCGCCCGCGCGCCGCCGGCCGTGCTCCCTCCGTTCATTCACTCAATCAGTCTCGCTCCGTGTGCCGCGGTGGAAATACGTGTCTCATTTTTCGTAGTACACGTAACGCGGATGTTATTGTTTCAAACAATCGCTCAGCTGATCAGTGACAATAAGTTATTATTACAAACATCGTAACGAATCCGTTCGTGAAGTCTGTTTTTGCAACCGCGCGTAGCGATAACGGTGGTGTGTATCGAAAATATCTCGTGGTTCGAATGTAAAAATACGCGGCGTCGCCTGAGAACGGTCCGACTGCATGTGACTGATCGATATTTTAAATGATAACATGGATTCGATTAGTTGTTGTTTGAGGAGGTGAAAACATGTGTGTTGTTTGATGAGTGTTTGCCGTGGTCGCGAGCCAGTAGCACCGGAATCCACGGAGCGATTGTGGGCGACACTCGGCACTCGGCGCGTCTGCACGGCAGCCAGCGGTAGGTACTCGGTTCAATATTGATTCAATGTCGATGTATTTACGTATGTAGGCATGCGAGATAACGCGTTTCGGATTTGTTTTGAGGCGATAAGTGCGCCTTTATTAGATATCGCGGAGGTGCGCGCTGCACCGCGCCGCCCGGCCCGCTCGCCGCTCCGCCTGAATGCGAGCTTTATCTTATGTTTTAATGTGACCATGACATTGTTATTGCACAGAACGCTTTATTTCTATAATAAAATGCCGTAATGTAGGTAATTTCCAGCGCGATAAACGATGTGTACAAATTTTATAGGCTTACATTTGTTTAACAAAAAGTGAAGTTTGAACGCTTTGCTATTATGCATATTAACCCTGTAGATAAATATTTAAAGTCGTCAATCATGTAATTTGGATATCTAACCATATTATATTTGAATGTATAAAATTAAAAAAATGGTATTTACTTCAAAACACTTGTCCACCGAGCGTAACCATTACATACAATAAAATAAAATAATTGATTCGCTACACATGCTTCTCTATGATTCGCGGCGCGAAGTGTCTGCCGCTAGCAAGTAACGGGTAGGAAAAGATGAAAAAAACTCGAATAAACAATTTAAAACGGAGACACGTGTGACCACAGACAAGTCAGAATATATAAAGGCGCGAAGGTGCAACGCACTCGACCTGAAGCTGGCGGGAAACGGCGCACCAGGCCGCATCCAGAGATGACTTTTTAAGGAATTTTTTAAACAATATTTATTTATATCAATATTCATTTTGAGCGAAATCGGTCGGCTTATTGAATTTATATTGTCAGGTAACATAGCATTTTTTTATAGCAAAATGCTTGTTCTTTTTTGTCAGAGAACAAAATTACACATTTAATTTTAATAGATTCGATGTATACATAAGATGAACCTACAATCCACTGCCATTATATTTTAGTGCTTTCGTAACATAATTTGTACAAACTAATTTTACCTACCTATTAAGTACCATAATGCAAACACATTTAATAGACAATCGTAAATTTAAATACAACATTGTAGAGAGAAACCTAACGTATAACCTAGGTAAATTGGCAGGGTATTGTTTCATCGTAATGCCAGAATAATTCCTACATGTACGTCTATACGTAAACGCTAATGGAATAATCTTAGTCGGAGTTCGCTTTTAATGTTTCAAGTGATATATTTACGTATCGACGAACAGACGTAACCAGAAATTACAATTCAAATTGTTTCCTTATTTTATCAGTCTTCGAATGAAATCGTGAATTTACTAAAATGTATAATGAATAGATAGACCCAGATGTTACATAGATACGAATGACCCGATACATGGAATCATTCAGCAACAAATCTTCTTGTGAAACTCGGTCAAGTAATACCTATCTTCGAAGCTAATATTAGCGAATCTATACATTTCTTCCATGTTTTAATTGAATCCATACCATATAACTGGTCACCACTGGTCTGCGTCTTCGAGACTTTCATAGGAACATCTTTGACATCACATTGCCCCCCAGAAGTTTCACTGCATCCGCTCATAACACATTCCGTCTTTGACAGAGACTAAAGGATTTTAAAATCAACCGTGCGAAAACTGAAATCACATGTTATGCAGGGGGGTTAGTCCCCATCTGCACTCTAGAAGCCCTTGAATACATAAGAATATAACGAGATAGATATACTATAGTGGCACTAAACTAAATCTTTATAGGCCGTCGATGCACTTTCTCATTTGCAAGTCGAAAATAGCGCGAACAGCAGCGGTTGTTGAGTCACGCCCTTATTTACGATCCGCCACATCGTCGGATATCTTCCTGCCAGTGCCACTCGTCTTGAATCCACATTGACGCACCATAGTAGAACATGTGTTTACTATAAGGAATGCTATTGGAATGCATCCTGCCGTGTGGATATCTGTTCAACCTTTTCTAGTTATCTATGGTCAGCAGCACTGGCTGTCGTGATCGCAAGCCAGTATTTTGTATCTGATAACATATCCTTCAGGCTTCCTTTTTCAAACTTCTCAAAAACTAGGTACTATGAAATTCTGCATTCTAAAATGTACCCGAATTCTTACGTAATTACGATACGATATACGATGGTAATCCATGGTAAAAAATACCCATTAGTTCATAACAATTCCCTAGCTAGCCTTGTCTTTTGATGTTTTAACCCTTCGCTACTGCTGTAGAACACTCATTAGATAAAATGGATCATGAATTTTAAACACTAACATAGGAACTATGAACATATGACTAGTGACGAGAAACTTAAATTAATGAGATAACAAAACACAACGATGCTTACACACTGTTGCTTGCTGGCAGAAATAGACAAAGCGGTGGTACCAACCCAGATGGCCTTTCACATACGTAGGACCTACTACCTTGTAAGTAATATGAGCGCAGTTAATGTTTGAATACAGTAAAAGAATAAATGCGCTTTGAATAACCTTTGCCACAATAAAACCAATGAACGATTTGTTCAAGTAAAGAAGGAAAAGTTGAACACTATTTGATTGTCATTATCCCTAATACATAAACAGTTATTCTTACAGTAGAAATGTGCATAATATTGTTAGTATTTTAATCTGTAAAGAGAACATGTTTATTGTTTATTTCGTGGTGATTGTTTTATGAGCCGCTGAACGTAACGGCCGATACGTTTGCGTGTAATTAATGTTTTAAAGATAGAATTATGTGGGCATACCGGTACAAAAACTCGCACAGATTTATATTACATTCATGTATGTAATGTGTTATTATATTTTACAAAGGAATTAAATAATAAAGAGATATTATGCTAAGAAATCCAAAAGAAAAATGTAACAATTCTTGTGTATAAAACTTTAAATATTTTATTTGCTTAAAGGTTGGTTTCACGATGTTAATAAATGTTAGTTATAAAATACATACATTCATAAGTAGCTGTTTTATTAGTTACTTCTTACAGAACGTTCTAAATTTAAATTAATTATACTTGCTTATTTACTATCTATCGACATTACTAGGTTCCTGTCACCCACATACAGTACAAAAAACTCTTTCGCATATGTTATTACTGTTATCGACGATAAAAAATATGTTGACAATAATAAATTATATTATGACACTTATGAAATGAGTTGAGCTTATTAGAATAACATTGAGTAAACATAACAGCAAAGACAAACGCTAATTAAAATCAAATTTTATGTTACACAAACAACCAGAGAATGTAAAATCTCTCTCACACATTTTTTCCTTATAAACACTAGCGTAATGTAATCGTGTGTTGAAACAGTAATTAGTGGTATGAAGTGGTTATACAGTGGAACTGCCGCTCCGTACTGTATGGAGGGAAAGTTATATCAGTGTTTATACTAATCGTTAGATTGTCGCTACAGGCGTGGGTGTTGGGTTGGGTGGCAGGAAAGTCGGGGGGTTTTATAAAACTTATAAAATGTATTCACTAGCAAACGCAAGGCTTTTATGTACCGTTTTAATATTGGTTTTCCTTTATTTTGTCGTTATAAGGTTATGATTCGTTTTGGATTGAGGCCCTGTTAGCTAGCATGGCAGTCACCCTCACTCCAAGACTAACATAATGTGAAATTGAGTGAAAAGGCAGGAAATTAAATTGTACAGAAAGAAGAAATATATGACGGAATAAAATTAAAAAAAATAAGTGAGGGAAATTTTGAATTTCGAAATCATTTAATTGAAACTGTGATATTTATAATATATTGTAGATAAATGAGCTGGTATCACATTCGGAATTTTGTAAATATCCGCGAAACTAGTTGCAACAAAATGAGGAACACTTGATATGATAAATACAAAATATCAAATAAATTTGTTCATAATATCGTCAAGTATTAATGGTATCCTCGATATAGCTATACTAAACAATCCAATTATATCTGGAAAAGTATCAGATATACCTAAACTATTATTAATTATTGATTTATAGAAAAAAACGATAAAATGAAATACCTGACCACCCCATTAACCGTAAACCATAAAGCAATCGTAATATGAATGTAAACAAAGCTAAACACTGCATCGCATTATCCAACACCTACTAATTACAAGCAAAACGCATCCCAAGTAATTAGTGAAGGGACGGATATACCGCGGTGTAGGGTTCGATGCCCGCAAGAGCAAACATCGATCGCCGCCCGAGACCTATTGACTGGCATAAATTAAAGACTTTGACTTGCTCGTTTGGGTGATTGTGTGGTGTCGGAACAATTCTTGGTCCACACCATAAAATTGTCCGATTTAAACCCTATATCTATCGATTAGGTTTAAATCGATCTATATTTAGGGATGGTTTTAAATGATTGCTTTTTCATTATGAGTTTGATTAAAAACGGATTAAAAATAAGACTTTTTATTTGAATTAGGTTGTAGATTATATAATAATAACACTAACAGTCTCTCTTGCGCAGTGGGCGAGTAGCCGGCTGTAAAGCAGGAGGCCGCGGGTTCGATATCGGCATCAAGACAAATGTTTGTGTAATCCACAAATATTTGTTTCGGGGTCTGGGTGTTGTGAGACCGAAAGTATTAGTTCCTGATACAAGACTCGTATTTTACTGTGGGGTCAGGACTATGTATGTGATTGTTGGGTGTATTTATTATTATTATTATTTATTGATATTCTTCGTACATTACATTCTGGATACCAATCTCCAGTTCCGCCTTTTCCCCACGGGGAACCGGGCACTGGCAGTATGTTCGTTTAAATAGTTAAATAAGTCTCGTACGATCGATTTTCGTATTTTAATGCTTAAATATAATATTTATAGAGAATGTTAGTCAAAATTAAATTATTGAGACTAAAATGTCAAACATTATTTAGATTCAGTCAAAATGTATCTCTACCGGAATGCTGTTCCGTTAAAGAAGAACGGACAAGAAACTCTAACATTGCTCTTTTCTAAACTGAATTTTATATTTGCACTATATTGAAATATATATTTGAAATTAGATTATTACGTCAAATATAAACGTTGATTTGACCAACGTCAATGGATTTATAAATATCAAATTGAACTCTAATTTGGTACACATGTTGACTGTAAACGTATTAATTAGAAATTAATTCAAATAAGTCCATATCGATAAATAGGTCGCCTTTCCTGTTAATCGTTTGTGTTTGATTTCCTTATTTACTACAGAATTTACTGGAACAATTTGTATAACTCGGGTCCGTAGGTGAGGAATGACACCTCACTTTTATACTTATATTGCGTATATTTAGACAGTTGCTTTTACAGTTTTTCAGTTAACAAATGAATCAATTCCTTCTTCCTGATAGCGATTTAGCTAGGTGAACCTAACGCCATCTATGGATACGATAATTAGTTTATTACCAATGTTTTACATTTAGTTGTAGTGGGTAGTTTATCTGGAGCTGGACACAGTTTGATATATATCTCAATATCCGTGTGGTAACTGATTTTTATTTAAAATACGCGTCGAATTGAATCTCCTCCTTTATTAAAGTCTGTTGAAAACACAATATTAATTACCATTATTTTTTTAAATTTACTCGAGGCTGCGAAAATTCGTCAGGCGTATAAAGTGCTAGCTAGCTTTGGGTAAGAAATTCTCAGCTGATCCAAGAGTTCTGGGAACAAACATCCCGTTTATTCTGTCAAATCAAATCGACACCATGATAATTATGTGGTAGGTATATTCAGTTTTTAGATTCACAAGATTAGAAAAACAAGACTGAAGTTTTCCTTTTACTTCTTTGAATGATGATTGGAGCAAGTTGCTCTAATGATAAGCGCCACGCCTGCCCATACACAGAAGCATCATCACACAGAACTTTGAATTACAAAGCACTGCATGGCACTAAGCTGCGCTCGTCTCCCCGAGACATAAGATGTTAATCTCATAAAGCCCAGTAATTTCACTGGCTTCAATGTCCTTCAAACCGAAACACAACAGTACTTACACATTGTTGCTTAGCGGTAGCAATAGACAAAGCGGTGGTACCAATCCAGACGGCCTCTCGCATATGCGGGAACTACCACCTTGTAAAAGTTGGAGTTGCATAATATGACCATATAATCAATTGAGTAGATAGTTTCCAAAACACTTATGCACGTTACGTCGTACTTATTTACTCGTCTATTGGACGAAGGAAAACTTAACCCATACTTTACAGTTACCCAGTAGCTAAAACTGCAGATAGTGGCAAAGTAAATATTATTAAAACTTTCCGCAGTACGGAAGATGCTTCCAAGTGTTTGTATAAAGGCAAAGTGTTTGTCTACACTACAGAACTTTTACACCTAAAACAATGAGTTTCTACTTCAATATTCAGTGAACAAAGGAAGTGTAGATGTACATAAAAGGGTTTTAGCTGCGCTTACTGTCTACTACCCTGTAAGACATTCCAACTATTAAAAGATTTAAGTTCGAACGCAATGAGGGCAATTCGCAAGTTCCATCATGTCAAGTTCCACCAAGCTTCTTATTACTGGAGTATTCAGTGGCCATTGCAGTTTTTGAGCCTAGTCAATTTATTCCACATACATAACGTCCCATAGTAGCTGTGATATTATTACGTAAGCAAACCCTTTACCAGTTATCTTCATAGACCAGAAAGCACTACAATTCGAATCATTTATTTACTACCTCCCTATCTGCCCTGCAGCCTCGCCAGCTGTCAAGGGTATTAATGTGCCGCGTACCGCTGGCTAGTCGCCCGCTGTGCCACCGTCTTAGATACCATTTGTCATCCGTGTACCCCTCGCCCACCCGGTGTTATGGTAAAAAACCAAACATTACTCAAAATACGGAGGGATTTTAAAGGGTCGCCAGACATATCCGGACTGCAATGTATGCTGTGAAAAACACATGACCTTATCGCGTCTTATTTTATCGGACGATGATAATTATTTATACATCTGGGTATTTCCAAAGCACACTTAAGTTAATGTAGAAAAATTTTATTCCGTGTTCGATTTACGATCGAAGACAACTTTTAGCTTCTCAATTATATTATCAATCTCTTTTGTCTCTGGTTCTACTCAAAATCTACCTTCCTCTTTTAATCGCTTACGATGTTCTGTAGACCAACCATTTCCATAGGAGTCTAGGTCGTCACTCAATCTTTTAATAACGAAAGCTCTGACTCGTCTCTCCGTATCTTTCCTTTTCTCTTAAATATGTTTATACTGCTTTGAACTATAGGCTTTAAGTCTTGAAAATATTCTAACTTAATAATTATAAGTTGAAAACTTCATGCATTTGATGTCAACAGCTAAGAAGTTCCCATTTTGCCCCGTACTACGTCATCACATGTTAGACGAATTGAGATCCTACTTATTTTTGAAATTGGTAAAAGATTTCGTCCGCACAGAATATTCTATACCACTTCATAACGATCAGATATTTTCAATATCGTACGAGTAACATTACGAGTATACGCCAGTCCAAACACACGTGCCATGTCCGCAAAACAATATGTGTTTACATATTCCTGTCTCCTTAATGTTATTATAACATGCTGGAACAATGCTTGATCATGTTACCTGTTGTTTGGAACCAACTGTAGGTACTCTTATAAACTGACGGCAGTAGCTGGTGAACAATATTAATTAAAAAATATATTATTATTTTATTACCAAATCTGAAATTAGTGATAGTCGCCTTCACAGCCGGCTACTTGCCCGCTGCGCCACGGAGGCTGTCAATGTATCTTGTGTTCCTAAATAATAAGTAAAAGCGGACAATAGCACGTTTGTTTTCTCCTCTTATCAGCTCAGTTTGTTCTAATGATAGGGCATGATGTGGTAAGTCACGTCCAAATGTGTGCACAATGACACAGAGCTGTGGTTAGCTACAAGGTTAAATACAAACGTATCTTCATTGGTCTTCTTGCAGATACTCAAGGCTGTGAAAACGTAGAGGTCTTAAGTTCGAACTCCAGGTCCGGGAATTTTTCTGTAAGTTATGATTTCTTACGTTTACGCGAATATAAAATAAGACTAATGTTACTCATTGAAATTTAAATCTGATTTATTTTCTGTAAGTATTCAAAAATCATCAGTTAGTTACTCGGATTAGCATATGTTCGTTCTATATGTATATCTTAAAAGTACAGATTAGCCTGATAAACCTTGAGTGCATTGATTAGATTTGTATCTATTCTTTTGTGACTGTGACATAGACTTATTTGTTATGCAATAAAAATGATTTATGTATGGCTTTCTTACGTAATTGAAAACTATTGACATACGGCTGAGTGGGTTTTGCGTGGTAGAGCCAGAATGGGAATATAGAATAAGCTGACCCGACCGAGCCGTTATCACCGTCTCACATAAAACCGACGTAAAGTGGCGGCTTGCTGCTGCGTTTCGTACGGTGAGTGAAATATCTGGAGGCCCAAATCACCACCCTTTTCCCAATTCCTTAATCCATTCCATTTAAGGTCGGCAACGCGCCTATGATTCTTCTAGTATTGTGGGCGTCGGTGGAGATCATTTACCATCAGGTGACCCACTTGCTCGTTTGCCAATCTATGCTATTAAAAAAACATAAGAAATCATTATATAATTTATCTATTTTTAAGAATCTTGCTTGAATAAATAATTATGAGTACATACGTATGTGATTTAAATACAAGTAATTATCTGGACATTGATGCATGTACTGTAAGTGGATTACCAATTAATCTATTCGATGTACAAGGCCATCGAGATACTGAGAATTTTGATTTTCACCTACACGTTTATTTTATTTTTATTCAATTGAATGACGAGCCGAGCAAGGCACTCGCCTGATGTTAAGCGCCTCGCCTGTCCATAAACAGAAGCAAAAGCAAACAGAACTTTGAAGTACAAAGCACTGCATGACATTGAACTGCGCTCGTCACCCCGAGACATAAGATGTTAAGTCTCATAATGCCGAGTAATTTCCCGGGCTTCAATGCCCTTCAAACCGAAACACAACAGTACTTACACACTCTTGCTTGGCGGCAGAAATAGACAAAGTGGTGGTACCAACCCAGATGGCCTCTCGCATACGATGACCTACCACCTTGTAAACCACCACCTTGTTATTATTCATAATTATCCGTATGGTTATTAGCTAAAATATATTCCGAAATTAATATAATTGAGGTATTGAATATGTATATTGTAATAAAAAAAAATTGTATTGGTATATGAATTATGCTAATATAATAATTAAATTAATAATTCATAATAATTAATAATATGTAAATTAATTTATGTTTATACAATATTAAAACTCGTGTAGTTATGTTGTATTTTGACTCGCATCATAATTAGGTTATTTTATTTCGTAAACCTGCATTAAATATAAATATATTTTATATGTACATTTCCATAAAAAATTAACAGCCGTAACTTTATAATTGTTTAAATTATTATTTGCCGTTTTGAACGTTATAAAATTGAAATAATTGCCGCGATATGATAACTAAAAAAATATTCTAATTAGGGCATTTAAACCATTATTTAGGCAAAGAAATATATAAATTGAAACAAATGGTATACGGTATAAATGGTATAATATTTTACACAAGGTGGTAGGTCCCTCGTATACGACAGGCCGTCTGGGTTAGTACCACCGCTTTGTCTATTTCTGCCACCAAGCAACAGGGTGTTAACACTGTTGTGTTTCGGTTTGAAGGACATTGAAGCCAGTGAAATTACTGGGCATTATGAGACTTAACATCTTATGTCTCGGGGTGACGAGCGTAGTTCAGTGCCATGCAGTGCTTTGTAATTCAAAGTTCTTCACGCTTGCCCATAAACAGATGCAACTGTTTATGGGCAAGCGTGACGCTTACCATCAGGCGAACGCCACTCTCGTCTCGTCATTTAATCAAATAAAAAAAAATACAACCAGTGACAGTAATCTCCACAGTAGCAGAATCACAATGTCAAATATTTGCAAACTAACAAAACAATCCAAACCTCTGCAATCACTTGTCACACGCGCAATAAAACGGAGCACAATCGACAAGGGCCAATCGAAAATATTCGCCTCGCAGTTATCGACCAATATCAATAAATCATTCGATACGATAACGCGTCGTCCGTAATTAAACAGTGGATGTGATCGATCATCGACGTCGATACTGTGTCCGACACTATCGCGGGCCGCGTCGACCGTGTATTACATATGTACCGGGACTGATAAACTACTGGAAGGTGTCGTACAATCGAGCGCTACTGATACCCGATTACGCCAAGGATAAGTCATATAATGATTACTTACGTTTACGCGAATGTTTTTGAAATTTAAATTTTAAACGGATTTTATCGCGGTTTTTTTCTTCACAACTGCAGACTTGTAGACCGGACAAACCAGAAAACATAATAATTTCAAATTGAAGGTGGATAATATACCATTAACATTTTGAGACTTACACCTCTGTCCACCCCGTGACCACGAAAGCTGAGAGCTGAAAAACGTCGGGACCAAAATAAAATAAAAAACCGCGATAAGTCATATTATGTCAATATAATCTGAGCATTTTTTAAATCCGAATTATTCGAGAAGATTCGGTAATGTAATCTGTGTAATGATCGGCCGATAAATTTTCAGCACTATTGATTCATGTTCTACGTTCAAAATATAAATTGTCTGATGAGAGCCGTGTGCACACGACTGTACTACTCATAAATCATATTTGGAATCTGAAATAAGTTGCCAGTCACATATCAGTTGGCGCCAATCAAATCGTGCGTGTTTATCGTTTTAGAATCATGTCACTTGTGATATTGCAGAGTTACTCATAATACAACATTTAACGCATTTATTTACGTTCACTGCGCTAAATATCAACATATATTTGTCTAAGTGTCTCTCAATGTGAACGGTCCTCGCAGCTCGCATGAGCATCTCGAAACAAACTTCCATTAATAAAACCCAAACATACTCAACTCCTTTTCACTTGTTGCACGAAGAAATAAAAGCACAAGTCGAAAGCACTCGTTTCCGCGACTGTACCTCGCGAGCGTAGAACGGTGCCCACTCGACTTGCCACGATAAAGGAATATATTTTTTTCGTACGATTTGATATTATTCACTTTATCAATGCGTTATCTCGCAATCTGAGTACACACTATACCTTGTAACGACTGTGTTACAACCGCTCTATACGTCGTATGACACACAAACTAAATATATTCGTATACTGTTCCACCATTATCGAGTTTTCTGCGTACTGTCTTTGATAATGTTATAATCATTATCCATTCAATCTACTTACTTGCCAGTTGCCGAACGCGTTTCAATACAGAATCGGAGATCGGCGGAATTCCACGAATCGAACGTTCCTGAACGCGCCATGTGACACGAATAATAAAATCGTATCTCCGATAGCTGACCACTTGCATACGACGTTTTATTTTCTGAACATTTATTTCTTTTTCAAATTCCGAATTTAAATTTTAATATTTGTAATTTTGTGTACACTGCGTCTCTCAACAACAAGACACAGTGTTCACTTCAACACTCGAAGCAATGTACAGAATCACACACGGTCGACACACTGCTGATGACTCGATTTAGTGCTGCAATAAATTCACATGGAAATTTAGCAAGCACACTCGTATTGTCCAAATATTACCACGAGCCAACACTGCACACGGGGTATTTTCGTTTTAGAGCCATTAAATCGAGATGCGTCACCGTATATTCATACCAAAATGACCTTTAAGTGTTCATTTTAAAGCTTCTATTGGCGTGGGGCATAAAATTTCGCCAGGGGATCGATTATTTGAACAAACAAGCCGGGCAATAAATCATCCGCTCCCGGTTACCTGCAAGGGATCGATACGAAAAAAGGACCCTCGATGAAACAAAAGCGAGTGACATTTCTAACGACGGTAATTTTGACGCTAGCCAGTTTGAAATTCCGTCCGTATTAATGAAATATTAAACATTTATTTTAATAAATGACTTTTGTTTTAGATTATAATCTTCGGCATCTGCCGTTCCACTGTTTTTGAACGGTAATAAATCAAATCGAATATGGAACAAAGAAAGGGACGGAGAATACAATTTTTTAAATAAAAATCAAGGATGCCACAGAGCCCAGCTAATTTCCTAGGATAATAGGAAAAATAATATTTTAATTTATAAAATATGTTACATAATAATGATTTCTTACGTTTACGCGAACATTACACATTGGAATAAAACTAATTTAAACGGATTTTATCGCAGTTTTATTTTAATTTTGGTCCCGACGCGACGTTTCGAAAGCTTTTCAGTCTTCGAGTTCACAGTCACACCAAAATAAAAAAAACCGCGATAAAATCCGTTTAAATTAGAGACTATCCCGCCCACACACCCGCCACTGTAACTCCTGTGAACCAGGATCAACAGTGGCACGCATTTTGTTGACACCGAGCAGTGAAGCTCGGCGAGTCTCTGGGAATGCCTAAATGTCTTTGTCCCGCAACGAAATTAATCAGATAGAAGGTTAGGGAGGAGTTGGAAATATTAATTGTCCACTTCCCTCCATAGCAAAGCGGGAGACAAAATAATGAATTGAGGAGGTATTAACCTCAAGTGTAAAGACAGTTACAACTGGAGAAGCCAGATGTAAAGCACCACGGATGTCTTTAAGTGGGTCCTATCACGCGAGCTGTTACAATTGATTCCAATAATAGGTATGGCAAAATCGCCGGAAAGCACGGAAATTCTTTCTAGTCTCCACAAGATCCATATAGTATACAACTCCAGATGTTATTTGCATACTGTCTAACATAATGTTACGCTCATGTTGCCAGAGACTACACTCCCAAAGAATATGATGTGCGGATTGTTCGTACCGACAGTTTAGTGTCGAGCATGGGCACGCAGGCGAATCAACCAACCTAAATGAAAACAGTTTGAACTTAAAGTTGCCATGACCCGTGAGTTTAAATTAGTTTTATTTCAATGTTACATAATATGCTTGTAATTTTTAGATTTCCCGTTATCTTCCTATCAGTTAATACCAGTTTAATATACTTACGAATGTCTTATTTTATACAATAAAAAATGTCCAATGATAATTAATTTGTTAGCTTGTTACTACTTGCACTTAAAACTGTAGCCTTTATTAAGTCCTTCCAACCGAAATACGACACACTGCTGTTTGACGGCAGAGATAGACAAAGCGGTGGTAACCACCCAGATGGCCTCTCGCATACAAGGGATCTACCACCTTGTGTACCCCCGAAAGAAGTAGGCAGAATTGCAACTAGTGTACCCACGGTACGCCGTGTTTATTACAATGATGTGATAGTGGGCATGTCCTAAATTCAAATTCCGGGCATACTCACGAGAGAATTATTCGAAACGTACACTTTAATACAATCTTGCGACCGCCCGACCCGGTATTTGAACCCAGGACCGGTTTCCCAACCTAACGCTAACCTGTGAGCTAATCTAACTGAACCTGCTAAACCTAAGATGGCGCTGCCACTAAACTTATGAGACATTTCTTGAATGCAATGGTGGGTCGGAATTCAATATAGGACTGTATGTTTTTGTGTTTTGAACCACCCGCTGTGTCACTAAAGGTGTCGTTGTTATTTCTATGAATGTTTGTATAATGTTATTATATTATAGATATCATCTGATGCAATATATTAATAACACTTTTATTCTTAATATTATGACAATGCCTCATCTCCATACATGAATATTCTTTTACCCGAATCGAATCGAACGCGAAACCTCAGCACAGAAGTCGTACCGCGTACGCAGTTTAACAAAGTAATAATTAAAATATTCGATCGATGATTGGGTAGATATTTGTTTACATTTCTGAATATTGCATAAATAATATGGCAAAAAGACCAACATACCAATCTAACAAAAAAACTTCATCCGGTGGTGATCAGACCTACTTGTTGCCGGTCGGCACCATTGTCGGTCATATGCCTATAAAATACCGGGTAATGGCAAAGAAATTTGCAAGACCTTTTCATTGTAAAAAGTCATAAACCTTAGCAAATTATCCTACGAAGTAATTGGCATGAAATAATTTGCAAAAATGCATAATGCCAGTTGCCAACTTCCCGTTACAACATTTTTGTTTTATCGAATAATTGGGCACAGTCAGGTAGCTGTCCGTTTGACCGTCAGTTTTTATTGACACAATTGTCCCAGTTACTGACTGTAAACTGTCATTACCCGATTTCACTGCGTTGTGTTGTGTCCGACTTTTACATTTCTATTGTTAAATTTTTGTTGCGAGTGAATAGATTTAGGTAATTTGTCGCAGCTTTCTGGGAAATGTGTATGGTATTTATTTGAATGGCATGAACAAGCTGGCGGAATATTGTTCATTTTTTATCTTTTTAACTTAATTAGCCTCGCTGTTCTACTGTTGGGCAAACTGGAGGGATTTTCGTACGCGATTTCATGGCTAGTGTGGGTAGTCATTTCCCCTTCTTTTGTCCAGTTGCACCATGAACAGATTAAGGGTTGGGAGCGCCTTAAGCAATCACCCGAAAGTCTGGTGAAGCTGAAAACAGCCGACTCGCGCCAGGCTAGCATCATAACGACCAAACAGAAAAACTCTATGGGCATTAGAAATATTCTTGGAGGCCGAAATATGGTACTTGAACCCTAATGTAACCTTGAATCCTTGGCTTCAATATACAAGACTAATTGTCATCTCCTAAGAGTTTCAACCTCTTACCCATTAAAGTCTTGTCTCTAGAGTCTAGACAATTATCCGAACGTGCCCTTGCAAGAATAGCCTCGAGATTTTAATCTAACCCTTACCCGTCCCTCGGCTAGGTAATCTGTAATCTTAATGTAGAGATCTAGGTTCTGTTCCATTACTTTATCTGGCTACCCTATCACAATAACGAAGTTTCCAAACTTGATGTAGTTTTTTTCATATTGAATGCAATTTGTAATGTTATCTGGGATTTTAATATTTAATTTTCGATGCCAAGTTTCTAAGTCTTAAGGACGCTACCAGTTACCACGGTCTCACAGAAAACGTGGAATGGCATTATGGTGTTTAATTTGCATATAGGGAGCGAGAGACACCCTCTCCGTTTTCTAATCCCCATTCCTTTCCTTTAATGTCAGCAACGAACCTATTATTCTGCTAGTATTGGTTGTACATGGGCAATGGGGATCAATAGGGTATTTGACACGATAACTTTTGTTATTTTAACTAATAAGCTACATCCCCCAAAATATATTATCTATGTAAATCGAGTCAAAAATAAATACTTTAGAAACCATTTGAATCTGCTGTTAGGGGTTATTGTCAAATAATGAAAAAAGGATGCACGACATGTCATGTGACATCACAAGACAGGTCACGCCATTACGGTACACGCGTGTGAGGGAGATAGTGTGATTTTCCCACTACGCACCCACCTTTGCTCGTACCAATATTTAAAACATGAACTACGGCCTCATTCTTTACCCAAATTTAATTCTGTTTTCGCAAAACGGTTTCTTTTTATTACTTTTGTCTGTAGCATATAAAATAATGTATAAAATTAGTCATAGTCAAATACTCTATTAACATCAAGTGACCTACAAGCTCGTTTACCGACCTCTGCTTCAAAGACAATCGATATATCACATTAACAAGCTCCACACAGTTTCAGACGGCTATAATGCGTTTATATCCATATGAGACGAGTCGGGGGCCAGCTGTGTGCCGCGCGTGTTCGAATTTAGGGATATCCGGTTGTTCGGCCAGCCGAGGCGATACATGGCGCCCTTGCTCAGTGCTCACAATCAACTTGATATGCAAGGGTTATCACTGTTCAACTGTATTTCCAGCCAAGCGTTTAATACATTATGGCTATATGTCCCACAATACAGATGATTTTTAACGCGACTGACATCAAGTATAAAGATTTTTTAAGTGTTTATGTAAATGTATAGCGTTAACGTTAAAAGTTGTAGCTCTGCCCAACCCTTCGGGGCTACAGGCGTGAAGTTATATATGTATGTTCCCTGTTATTTACACGTAGGCGCGGAGTATCTTTTATTAAAAGATACTGAAAACATTCTCCCATAGAAAGGGAAGAAATGTGTTGCACTTCTCAATTCTTTTCGTTGTTCTACGTCAATTGTTACACTGACATTTAAAGTCAGCAAATAATAAGCTGCCTTCTTAATTAGGACAATATAGAAATGCCAAAGCGCTCCGGTAGCAATGTCGCCTGAGAAAGCGAGCGTTGCGCGTGGAGCTAACCCGGTTATCCGGGCACGGTCATTGCTGCCCGGATAAATTGTGAATTCGGCAAATTCTAGCGTTCGTGTGGTGTAAGAAGAGAGCGACGGCGATTCTATTCACACTCAACCTTAAAAAAGAAGATTGATTCATTGATTTTTCTGTTTATTTTAGTGTTCGAAAGAATTTACTTCGAGGTCCGATATAAACTTGGTTAATATATGATGATGTAAAACGGAAAATGGTACAACAGATATCTCAACAGAAAGAAGGAGGCACCGCGATTTGAATATCAAAGTCATAAAAAAACAACTTAAATTTCAGTCTACAATTATACAACTTCAAAGACTTAGATACTGAACAAACTTATTAATAATAATAAACCAATTCAAATAAAAATATTGTCATTCCTATGAGAGCAAACCTGTAGGCTATTAATACTCACTGTAAACCCGTATTGAGTTTTACAACTTTACCGATTACTGCAGGGAAAATGTTATTACAATAAAAACAAGACACGAATCAAATGATCGTAGCAAAACTCGAACAATGGTTTGTAAAAACAAATAAATATAATTCGTTTCCGACACAACTCCTCCATTTTGCGCCAGCGTCAAACATAAGTTTGATTTGTCAAGCGGAAAATTGGCATGAACGAGAAAACGTTGACCCTGCAGAGTTGATTCCGCTACGAGCGAGCGACTCGGCGTCAATTAACCGCCGTTTTGCCGACGTTTTGACGCCGGCCCTAACCTAATTCACTAATATTTACTGCCATGGGAACGCGACTCACCAGCTTTAGTAGGTGTAGATAATGTAGATCAGTGTTTCCCAACGTGGGGCCCACGCCCCACAGGGGGGCAATTTGATAGTTAAGGCGGGGAAATTTAAAATGGACTCGACACGACTTTACTCGCTTTAGATTATTTAAATGCAACGCTAGATATCGGTGAAAAATTTAACAAAAAAAAATTAAGGTGAGGCATGCCTTAAAAAATGTTACGTGACTGACTATGGGAATCAAACCAGGGTTCGAGGATATATATCAATGGATATATATCAAGATATATATCCGATATATATCAAACTGGTTTTGACGATATATATCAATGGATATACTTATCAAATGTTTGTTACTGTATTTCTACTTCCCAAATGTAGATGGCTTGAGAGTAGAGTTAAAACATACTCCCTAATGGTAAGTTCTAACCCATTAATGGCAACACTTCTGCCGTAAAAGAAGATTTTATGTTTTTTAGTTGATTATGCCTTATCTAAAAGTAGATTTTGCAATATGCAAACAGTATTCATAAATAAAACAATAAAATAATAATACGACTTTCATACAAAATGGATATATATCAAACTTGATATATCGGATATATATATTTTCGAACCCTGAATCAAACTATCTATGCTTCAGTTGATATCGTAACTTCATAAGGAGTCAAACCCCCCATCCCTTATACTGATAAAAACGGTCGAAGCATTAGATAATTTAAAACTACATTTTCTTCCTTTCTGGTTCTCATAGTTCCATATATTAATATAACCCTGACTTTATGGGCCTTACTTATAAATGTTATTCAAGCACTGAGTTACACCTCTGCTTATCCCTTCGGAGATAGGATACGTGAGCTTATGTTATCTTAAATTCCATAGACAAAATCGTAAAGAACGATGAATAATGAAGTCGGCTTTTTGCGTATCTACATTATGTAAGAATTTATGACATTCGTTGCCTGGCGCCGTACAATGGGCAAAGAAAAAGATTTTGCGAGACACGCTGCGGGCCGCAACAGCATCCTGTACTTTGCGCTGTAATACCAAACAACAGTCATGTGTATGAACATCCTACAGGCTAAGTATTACAGTATACATATTGTTTTATAAATGCAAAGTTATTTTTTCTGCCAGCCTATAGCGCGGTGATTATTCCAATATTATATTCCCATAATCTTAAGTTAGTCTTACTAATGACTTAAATGTTCTGTACTTGACCTGTCATAAGCGCTTTCTTAGCCTACATGATGAATAAAGATTTTAATTTTTTGATTGATTCCGTTCTATCATTATGACATATTATCCAGCTTTATAACTATGGACTTTGGTTGGTAACAAAGAGACACCGTAATAAGATACGGATCAACACCTTGGGCATCTTTTTGGGCACGCGCTTGCACTCGTGGTCAACTTAATCCGCCTTGAGATTACTGCAGTAAAATGTATAACAGTGACAAACTTAGCTATCGTACAGATTGAAGTGCTTACGGATTCTATTTAGATATATGTCTGTGGTTTTATCAGGACAAATAAAGTAGATTATTGTTGCGGAACATTTTAATTTCTTAATTTCTCTTGGCCGTGACAAAGGTACAATTATATTTCTTCTTGCATTTTTTCTAAAGTAATCTAATTAAGGTATCATCAAATAGGAACTTGGAAAAAGGTACAGACTGATTAAAATGTTAAAAAGTTATATTACCGACTTCAATATAAAATTAAGTCTCGCATCCACACAGCCATCAATTTCAACATTTCTTGACACACAACATTTTTGCAGTTTCAATATTGTACTTTATTACAATTATGTCATTCAATATTGATGGAAGCATCAGACATCGATAAATATCAATACGAGATGAGAATCACGTAGCTATGGAGTAAAGTAACGCAATTAGCATGCGAGAGCCCTCTGAGTCAGATAACTAGCACAAACCCCTTTGTCCTAATGAATGGTGCGTTGTACATTATGTGAGCTAGCATTGTGTAAAACTACGATAAACCATCTAGTTCAAAGGTCTTGGCTTCAAACCTACGTATTGAAAAACTGCGTAGCATCAGTCCTAGTGTGACATTTAATTTAATTAAGAGGTTGTGTCTTGATAGTATAGGTTATAATTCATTATCCTTAAATAATATCGACTCTGTATAATTTTATCCTATTGCTGGGCACAGGCCTCCACTGTTAATGAGAGGTAAGGGTTTAGTAGTGCCTAAGCCGGGTTGGTAGAAGTTTTCCTTTACATATCTTAAACATTTCATTATTTTGGGTATTTTTTCATGAACATTTTGTTATTGTTCTATTAATATTGAAAAGGTGAATGACCTATACTTGTTCTGGATAAGGAAACACTAAAATGAAAGACTATTAACTGTTAACGGATCTTATAATCAGTTTTGATTTTAATACTAATTATAGGATAAATTATAAATTGTTGATGTCTATGCACTGATTAACTTTTGTTTCGACTGTTGGAAAGACACATTCTGTATTCGTAAATATTTGTTCTATCCATTTAAAAACATATTTTCAGTCTGCAAGTAATTTATAATCCGTAGGAAGATAAAGCCATTCAACCCGGAAAATGTACAGTGCAACCATAAAAAAACTTCATCACGCAAACAAAAACTAATTGTGAATATTTAAAAACGCTCTTTCCAAGATTTCCAATAATAATGCCTGTGCTATTTGTACGCGTATATTACAGCACGTACAAGTTTTTTGCCAAGTTCTTGCTTTTTACTTTTTATTCTCGTCTCATTCCTTTTCGTTAAAAATGTTCGCGCTCGAACGCCTCGCACAGCATCGCTGTAGTTTTTTTTTTTGTGAATGCCAAAATACCCATTTCATACGTTTTTTTATAACTGCTTACTAAATCATCTTCGATGTCCTACTGCTGGGAAAATGCTGTCCCCATTTTAATGGAATGGGTTGAGATCATGGTCGCAGTGGTAAAATATGGGCTGCGGGTTGGTAGGCCACCGCTTGATTATTTGTTTGTTGGTCGGAAGGATGTACAGCACAGGCGAGTAAGGATGTCTTGGTTACCTTAAAAAGTTAATGTTACATGTAAAATAAATTATAAGCCAGCAGCAAAATGATCACGCTGTCAATAGCCATGTAGAAGCGTATATAAAATTAAATTAAAGGTCAAATTGGTACTACCTAAATTGGCTGAGCAATATGTTATTTTCCGAATAAAACTAAAATTTCCTTATATATCGAATGGTTAGTGGCCAACCTAGTGTCAAAGTTTTCACACCGCCCGAAGACCTCCGACTAGGTTTGACGACTGCTATCCGTTGATTACAGCCGGGACCGACTTTTACCTGCGCTCCGAAGCACGGAGCAATCACCCATCTATAGACTGACCGCGCCAAATGCAACTGGCTGGCTGGCAATTTATAAAAATATATATATGTAAAACAGGCTCGTACTGACGGGCAATTACACTACTGAAACAACAATACGATATTATTGTTACATTGATGCATCATCCGATCCTACAGGGTCGGCCAGTGGATATACGGTTCTCCCGAGGGGCTTGCGATATGACTTGATAGTTGGTCGGAGCGGGTATAGAGCTACATCCTTGTATCCCAGGGTCTGCATCGGTCATCCGCCTATCTTGTCCCCTTGATTTATTCCCTCTGCGGAGTGTGAAGAAGCATTTATACAGGCCGGCATGATTCTGGTGACCACCGATACTCATTGTATATCGATGGGCGCTAGTTTTTAGGACTTTACCATTAGATGTAGCACGTTTGCCGTGTTTGGATAAATAAAACATATTCGTTTAAAGATTCAGCGTACACTCCTCTTCAAGCAATTACCAAATTCCTTTAGTTAAACTTGTTTTGCCAGAATCGAATGACGCCATACCGGCTGCCATTTCGTAATAGCGAAACAAAACCGGGATCCCTGGATAAAGAAATACAGCACAGTTCACGGATTTATCAAGATGTCTTTCTGTTACTCCTAGCAACAGGCCAAAACGAGATCGAAATCTAGCGTGCCCTTGAGCGAAACATAATTTTCAAGTGCCTAAAACGCTCGCCAACTACGGGTTATATTTAAACTAACTGTCCCTCGCAGTTTCACCGCAGACATGTTACTGTCTGCTCCCATGGGTCATAGCGTGATATACATATAAACCTTCAGATAAATATTATCTAACTGATGGTGAAAATTGCGTAAAAATTCGATGCGTGGTTTAGGAGGAGTTAGCGGATATACAGACAGACGCGGAAAGCGACTTTGTTTTATACTATGTAATAAAAATAAAGATAAGAGGTTAATAATCTAAATAAAAATGAATAGTAAAACACATTATCAGTTATATAGGCCTGACCAAGAAGTAAAGATCTAATAGACACCTTATGTACCCAAGCTACGTCGCGTGCAGACGGACATGTTTAGCGACTATTTGTACTCGCACACTATACGATTCAATGTGCAGTTGACGTTATGCATTGACAAAGAGAGCACATGTCAACAATTTGCATATGGCTTTCATACAAATAGTAATTATGGTGTCTATTTAGATATTTAGTCCATGGTCCACCCACACTAAAATACAAAGTCTTGTGTCTTGGTTAAACGTCGGCAAGGCACTCCAGTCCCACAATTTAAACCTGAAACAAATATTTTGGTGCGAAGACCGAACCCGCACATTCACAGCTACGCGCCCACATCACCAGAGAGGCCGTCATATAAGTACCTTATTAAATTAACATACTGTATCACGTTGGTAACAACAATCGGTCGCAAAAACCAGCACTAACGAGGATCGCTCAGAGGTGAACTGTTTTTGTTATATTTTTTATTCAACGTTTAAACGGCCGACAATACGTCGAGAACGCGTTTAATTTTGCATGTAACTTTTTGAGAACATGTTGAGGGAAAAAAATATGATTGATGTGTTGAATTGTGTTTCTGTCGACCCCAGTGTGTACTTAGAAAGTAGAACGTAGCAATAGCTCAGCGTAAGTTATTAACGAATAAATTGTTAATTATCGCATGCTTTAACGGTGAAGGAAACATCGTGAGGAAACTAGCATACCTGTGAAGTCCTTCACAAGAATTTCTAAGGTATGCAAAGCTTGCAACCCGCATCGTGGTGGACTGAGGCCTAATCCCTCTCATTCAATAGAAGACAGCGGTGCGTAGCAGTGGGACGTATATAATATACGGCTAGTATCATTATTTACACATAGCTCGCAGAACCGATAACCGGTGGGGCAGAAAGGTTCTGGAATGGAGGCCACGTACTGCAAGCGCAGCGTTGGACGTCTGCCTACAAGGTGGACAGACGACCTTATAAAGGTCGCAGGAAGTCGCTGGATGCAGGCCGCTTCCAACAGGTCGGTCCGGAAATCTTTGGGGGAGGCCTATGTTCAGCAGTGAACGTCCTATGGCTGACGATGATGATGATGATCATCATTATTTAAACTTAAAAAAAACAACTTTGCCCGAATTGTGTTCCCTTATTTATCTCGTACCCCGTCCGTTTAACAAGTGTATGGTATATGGGACTAGGAAAACCCTGTCGAATACAATAGAATCAACGAACTGGGTCCGCATTTAGCGGAGTTATCGCTTAACATACTTGAAGCAAAAAAACACACACGAATTGGAACCGCCTTTTTATAATTTGATTGATAAAGATAAATCAGTTTACACTGCCTTGTTTGCTAGTTCAATTGAAGAATGAACATGATTTTTTTGTTCAAAATTATGATTCACGCGTCACGTGCCCAAAGTCAAAGACATTTGCGCCTACTCGCCACTCTAAAATAGTGTTATTTGTAACTCATTATACAGTTGAAATGTATAACAAATGAAAAGCATTCAAGATTGATAAATTATGCAACGCTTGGGGTGAAAAACCCAAGGTACTGACTCATTCTCGTCACATTACGGAACAAAGTATATATAGCAAGGACCGGAATAATAATAATACTAGCCCTGTATTACACACGTCCTACTGCTGGGCACGGGCCTCCTCTACTGAAGGGGTTAGGCTAGAATCCACCACATTAGCCTTACACGGGTTGGCAAACTTCACATGCTTTCGAAATTCTTATGAACAACTTATCAGGTATGAAGGTTTCCTCGAGATGTACAAAGAACAGAAAATGGAATTATTTTATTGCTCTTATTATAGTTTACTGAACTTTACACCCTTAAAGTTAAAAAATATGTTAATAAATTACCTTCTTCCACCTGCTCCTATCCCACTCGCATTGGGGTCAGCGCATCATGCTTTTTAACACATTTTACAGAAACATTTGGTTTGAAGTTATTACGACCTGACGCCTGCCTGTCGTCAACCCCTCTGGGGAGAAAACACCCAGAACCAAAACAAACAGTTATGGATCACACAAACATTTGTCTCGGTGCGGGAATCAAACCCGTGGCCTCTCGTCTGTTAAATAATTTATAAACTTCTATAATCGACATCTAAACCAGAATCGCGGTGCGTTTGGTATTTATTAATCGCTGAGGAGTGAACAATAGTCCCTTGTACTCCAATCTTAACCAAAACCCTATCAAACACAAAATTAATCATCAAAATCGCTCTACATTTAGCGGACATATCGAACTTAAAGCTAAAAAAAAAAACAGACCAATCAATAACCTTTTCGTTTTTAAAGTAGCTTGACCGCATTCTTAATAGGTCTGTCAAAACATTTACCAAACATATTCATTGAGGTAATATAATAAACATCAAACAATTGGGACTACGTGTTCATTCAATCAGCTGTAATGAGGAATCATTATCATTGAACTTTTTCAGGCCTACGTGACCAATCACGCTTTTCAATATTGATGGCAAACCAAGATACGTTCTTTAGCACGATTACTTTCATCAAAGTCAACACTTAATCCCCACTTACACGGAGAGAACTCTTCGATGCAAAAATATAACGGAAAACTCTAGTTTACGAGAATGCACTCGACTACATACGACTCTTGCTGTAAAAATAGTAATCGAATCATAAGAAATTTCTTAATGAAATATTATAGTTAATTGATGTCTCTTAGTGCGGCAAAAAGAGATATTTACTGCCGTACTCAGGTTACATCACAAAATTTTAATTGACATGAAGTCATTTCTTAAAATTCGATAATTTCCACACTCACAGCCTATTATATACGTTTCGTTACTGAGTACAGAAATAATCTTAACTGCCATCTCTGAGAAATAATGTCCAAGTAATACGAGTATGTATTAGCAAAGCGTGGTGTATGTACCCTTAAAAATCACGACTTGTTAGAAAACTCTCACAACTTATATTTAGTTGAACAATTTTTTTTCAAACTTTGCCAAGGACCATCTCGATTAATTCAATTAGCGCAGAGACAACGAATGGGTCAAACTGAAGTAAACCCTATTTTTCACAGGGGCTTAAAATAAAATAAGTGAATTCATTACATTCTTACTAAAAATACTTCAGGTGAATCATTTACATATATTTTTACGCTAACTGTAAGATTTACAAGCATATTCGCATGTCGCACAGTCAATTTAACTGCTATTTGCTTTATAGCTACCATCAGCAGTAAAATATCGGCACGTTTATGGGGCCAGTGTCACAGGAGTCAGGACCTCTTCGCTCGTAAATAACATGTGTTTATATTGCCCTTCCCTTATTTCGAATACATCAAATATTATGAATATATTTCTTACTTAACAACTTGAATTTTTTGGTATAACTAAAAGATATTTTGACATTTTCGTTAATTATAAACGTTGTAGAGTCCTTTATATCCTATCAACGTTTAAAATCACATGTCAAAAGGAAACTAACGTACAAAACAGAAATATAGGTAAAGGTTCGTTTACCCGCCTCACCTCTGGTTTCCCTAACGTACTCCGTGCAATACTGGGCACAGGAAGCGATGGCTCGTAAAATCCGCTAAAGGCGACAGCACAACCGCTGCGTTCGCTTACACGCTGCGTTTTTACGACGCGGCGCGGCGACCGACCGCGGCCGAGATGTGCCGCGCAGCATTGTGCCCGCGCTCGTAAATAACATAGCCAATAAAATTAAAGCAATAATAGTTTTATTGCTTTACAGCGAAATAATTCGAGAAAGGATTGTGGTTTTCACACTTGGGGCTTCGCTGTGCGATTTTCTCATGCGGGTTGGAAACCGATTTTCTTCTACTTTTATAAAGTGCTTTGGTGCTAGCTGCTTGTTTTAATTTATAGGCGCCTCGAATTCGCCCACTTCGTTGTTTGTTTAAAGTAAGTGGGCGTAACATCTGCCGCCAATTATTAAAAAAATACTCTATACATGATTGTACCAAGCGCATATTATAAGGTCAATTATCTCAAACACCGTTATTAATCTCTACGTCTTCGACTATGGAATGTACGCCATTTCATTTCAATGTAAAGAAAAATAAGTCAGTATACCTTTCATCATGTATTTTCATATATACAGATTATCTATCTCTTTCGAAAATAAGTTTATTTTTTTGCTATAATTGCATGATAATCATCCCGATTAGACTTGTTTATATTTTCAAATGCAGCATTTTAAATAAATATAATTTTATACAATAACAAGACACAAATGCAGAAGTCACTTATTTTTCATGACCCACTAGCGTATTGTATAACGATCACTTTCTTCCTTATTGTAAAAGGGATTTAAGTTTACATTGTGCGTAGGTAGCACCGAATGTCCATTGTTCTACGCCGTGTAACAGTGGTAATCACGTGCTTCCCCGACTCAGTGGTGACGAGAATGGAGCAATTACACCTTGTTTGGTCAATCAGGAAAAGTGTTGACAAATGGTTTAATAACGGATAGAGATCTTCCAACGTAGAGTCTTATCGCCATACTTGTTCCATAAAAGTTAACAAATTAACCCACTTGAAACCCACTTGTCAAATAATTCTAAAAAACATATTAAAAGCTGGTTTATTCGAGATCTAAAATATAGCTATTTGAAGAAAATCTGTTGAGCTATTAAAAAAATACAGATGGTTTTTGAAGTAATGATAACTCAACGAAAATACGATTCTTAATTCATCTATGGGTGTTAATAGACGGTGGTGATCACGTAACATTAGGGTTTACCGGCCTCCCTAATAAAAAAATAATGATATTTGAATAACAAATATCACACTAGTAAGTACACCGTAGGTAGTAGGTTTAACAGCCTCCGTGGCGCAGTGGGCGAGTAGACGGCTGCGAAACGAGAGGCCGTGGATTCGATTTCGCACCGAGACAAATGTTATGTGCGATCCACAGATATTTTTTTCGGGTCTAGGTGCTGTGGGACTATAAGCTCCTTTTAGTTTCTGATACCTACGATACAGGTTTAACCTAGTGTGTGGTCAGGACTATGTATGAGACTGTTGGGTGTATTTTGTGAATTTACTGTCTAAATAATTCCTAAAAGTCGTGCCGAAAGCTCGTTTAGACGCTATCAAAAATACCTTTCGCACGCTATGTATAAATGTTTCCCCATGCGAATTCCTAAAATCCTGCTTTAAGTAATTGTTCACGGTGCGCGGTGATGGCCGCTCGAATAACTATTATATACACAATTAAACTATTATTTTCACGTATACACCTAAAATCCGGCCCCTCGGTATCCGGTTGGGCAATTAAATCGTGGGTTTGATTCCGCAACAACAAAATGTATCTGTGCCTCGGTAATATTTGTTAACATATAAAGAATTTAAAATGTTTAGGTGTACTTATTTACAAATAAAAAAAGACAGACGCATGTCGGGTAATGAAATAGGACATTTTTTGGGGATAATAGGGTAGTTTCATCCATCCATCAGATTACAATGACTACTAATTTATTTTTTCATGGACGGATTAATGAAATTATTTCTGCAATAGGTTTTGGGTAACGTAGCTTATTGATTAAAATAATAAAAAGAATCAAGGCAACCGTTACAAAGTTCGTATTTTATTCGGATATTTTCAAGATGTGACCTTGCTAGCTAGAACAAATCCAAAGTAACATATATTGGCCCTCGATATCTTGTGTGATCAAGTAAATGTTAGTAAATGGTTGGTCGGTTGTGATCGAACGGGCGCGTGTGATCGAGTGTGGGCAGATTCATTAGCGTACCAACTGGTTGTGTGGTGTGGAGTATAAGCGATTAAAGGGAAAATGTTATATTTTGAAATACTGAACATTAACTCAATTATTAAACTGACTAACCTAAAGCTGAGGCGTAAACGACGCTGCATTATAGTACAAAAGTGATTTCTGATTACAATATTTAATAGCAGTAAATAAATGTCCTTAATATGTCTGCCTCGGTGACGCAGTTGTATTGCACATACGGTACGACTACGATGCTGATTTCTCTGGTTCGATCCCTGGAATTTTTCTATCACAAAATACTATGTATTAGCCCGGAGTTTTGAATTGTGCCCAGTATGGCGATAGGCTCGCCCCGTATCACCTCATGGGACGGATACGTTCAGCAAAATATGGGTTTTCTGGTTACACCTCTGCCTACCCCTTCTGGGATTAAAGTCGTGAGTGCGTATGTATGTACAATTGTCATTGCGTTGCGATGTGCTGTGGTGCACCGCCTCCACCGCTTATAGAGGTATATGTAACGATTTTTAAAAACAATTCTATCTACCATTCATACCCATTACATAGTATATCACTGTACTCTAGATAGCTTTATCAAGTGACGCTTTTCACGTGAAAGATTAGTAAGAGACTATCCCGCCCACACACCCGCCACTGTAACTCCTGTGCACCAGGATCAACAGTGGCACGTATTTTTGTCGACACCGAGCAGTCACTTGAAATATTCCCGCTACCTCCCGTCTGCGGCACCGCGTCATTAGCACAGCTTTGACACAGCTTGGCGTGACGCCAGCCGGCCCGTCGGACCGGACGACAACCTCGGACCAAACACCCGAACCTATATACTACAGCGTACATTAGACGTATACACTATTTACTACATATTAGGTATATGGTTGTAGACGACACAATGATGCTATCGACGCTTCAATATTAGAGTATAGGTTAGAGCATACGATACCCTATTATACTCACTCACTACCCGTTTCAACTATCAGCTTCTGACTGCATCGAGCTTGAAGCTATTTAAGCAATTGTCTCGTCTCTGCATCACCTGTAGGTTGACTATTAGAGAATGCCTCTGGCATTAAGTCCGCCTTTATACATGTTTTGTATATTAAGTTTAAATAAATAAATAAGCAAGGTTTAAGACACGTTAAGGTATACTTCGCCTATAATCTTAACTTGACGTAACTACCAAACTAATAACTACCAAACCATACCTGGGGTTCACTGGTTATTTTCTCTTTTTCATCCTCAATGGTCCTAAATTTTTTATAGCTAAGAGGTACATGACTTTTTTGAGAAAATCCCATCCATCCCATCTCATTTCGTTTCGTGATTACTTCGACGAGTCTCGAGATAATACCAGCTTTAAATAATATTCTTGATAAATCAGCATCGCTTTTTCCTCCATGGGTTATAATATCACATATGTATCGTAAATCTTATGTCGTGATTGGGAGGGTTGTATTCGCGGGATCAGCAGGGTACAACGTAAAATATGATTGATTGTATTATACTCGTATATTATATTTCAATCCTTTGTAAATTATTTTTGTCGTAACGAATTGCGTAGTCGTGTATCTTAATTAACACTTTCTTTAACGTTACGTCATATTAACTGTCACAAGGAGTTAAAAGTAGCAGAAACATCAGAAATAATAAAATTTCATAACTAATGTTTATGCATAATTATTTCTTACGTTTACGCGAATGTTACTTGAAATAAAACTGATTTATACGGATTTTATCGCGGCTTTTATTTTAATTTTGGTCCCGACGTTTCGAAAGCTTTTTCATCTTCGTGGTCACGGAGTGGACTGTGAATGTTTAAGCTTTAACAAAAACAAAAGGTAAATGCAGTTTTCATAACATAGCAATAACGAAACACGCTTTACTAAATAAAAAAGTCAAATGACTATAAGAGTTAGCATTTAAATACAAGTCACCAATTTGATGGCTCTCAAACATTTCTACTCGGAACAAAATCATAGTCCCAGGAAGCACCCCGCCACATCCGGAACCTTTTAAAAATAATTTTCTCAATAACTCAATAGTTTGCAGTGAAACTAGAGGAACGTGCCGTGCCGGCCAAGCTGAGAACACGTACCGGCTATAAGGTGTCTGGACTGGCGGGCTCGACTGTACACAACTATTACTATTTTAACTGAACCGGAATAAACTTGCGACTGTAATAAAGGAATACGTGAGGCGGGACTGCGAGCGGGCAGGTATCGCTAGGAGAGGAAGCGTTTTGATGCGATCTATGTTAGCCGAGAGATACGTTACTTAAGCATTTATTAGTAAAACACTCTTTTATCTTTCTCTGTCTTCAACGCGATTTTAATGGGCTAGTTAAAAATGAAAACAGGGAATGCATATAACATAACTATGAAAGTTTATAAATAAGGTCCAATAAGTTAAAAGATAAGCGAAGGACAGTGCTATGCAGTACTTTGTGATCATAATGTTGGGTGATGTTGCTCCTGTTTATGGACTTGCTTGTCGCTTACCATCAGGCGAAAGACCTGCTCGTCTTGTTATTCAGGCTACTTATTTGATAAATTAACATGACAAATTATTTTACTATAAAAGTTAACCGCAATCTTATCTAGTTTAGGTCTATGACTTGGTTTATGAGAAGCCGTGGGTTCGATTCCCGCATCGAGACAAATGTTTGTGTGATCCACAAATGTTGGTTTCGGGTATGGGTGTTGTGGGACCGCAGGTCCCTCGTAGTTCCTGATATCCAGGATACAGGTTTAACAAGCGACAGTAAAGACACAAACATATTCATAAATAGAATTTAGTCTGCGAGCGAATGAGACAGATTACATGTATACAGTGTTTTCTGTAATCTATCCTTTTTGTTTATCTGATTCTCTTGTAGGCTACTCCTGCTTATACCTTCCGTAACCTTTCATCGTATCTCTACCCGCTTAAACTACGGGCGCACCCTCTCGATGCGAAAACAGCATAGTCCCAGCAAGCGTACCGGGAACACTGGCTCGGTTTTACGATTAAACAGGCATGTTTATAAGCACGAACTAACATTTATACCGTACTAACGTGGGCCTGGTTTACAAAACATACGCCCATTCTAACAACTAGCATTTTGCAAACATGGGTCATTCATTCATTAACTGCAGTGGCTAGCTCTAGTGTGTGAACACTCATTGATAGGGAAATCGGTGTATCGCCTCATTACTGCATTGGTGTGTACTCAATGAACCAATGAAGTGCCGAGTTCAGTGAAGCTACCACTTTAGTGACATATCATATATCGTACGAAACGTAACAGAAAGCTGTTACTTTACATCAGTTTTCTGTGAGAAAGTGGTAACGACCCGGTCGAGCCGGCCCATTCATGCTGTGAACAAAACTGTCTACTGGCTCTACCACTCTTAAATTCACCATAAAACCTCAATTTGCACAGAACTAGTTTGTGCCTAGCACCATTGGGCTGTGGAATAACCGCCCGACCCCGACGTGTTCCTCACTTCCCATATTATTGGATCCTTTAAGCGAAGCGTGAAGGAGCAATTACACATGCTTGTGTAATTATGGCGTCCGTACTCCGTGCTAGCCTCGTAAACACTCGCCTTGTATAACTCGATGAAAATAAATATAAACGTGATTGTTTTTAAAGATAACAATAAATCAATACTCATCAATAATTTACACAAAAAAATAGATCTAATATATAGAATTGAGAAAAGCTGTTGAATTGGTGTGTAAGTGGTGCAACATTTTGCAAGCCAACGTCAGTGGTACATACTGTGTTATAATTTTATAACGTCTAATGTGTGGAAAGGGCTTTTTTTGTGTAACTGTCAGGTGTATCATCTATTTATTATAATTTTTATAAAATATATAAATAAATCATAAGATATTACATACATGCATGGTGTACTGTAGAATGCACTGCGGCACATCGAAGCGCGAGGCTCGCATATCGACAGATCGTAACCGCAGAGCGTCAGCATTCGGCGCACGCCTAATTTAATTTTAACCATTACTAAATCCATGTACTGTATGCTTCCCTACAGGAACGTATTTAGCGGTTTACGGTTAACTAGTCTCGTTAGGGGATTAGGTTCCGTTACGATTGATGGAAAATGTGCGAATTGAATTACAATTTTCATTGTTGATGTACTCTCACGATAAAAGCTCATGGTAAAGCGTCGTGTAAACTGGTTGATTACACAGTATGTAAACCCATTGAAAGTATTTTAGATCGTTTATGACGTTCTAAATTGTTCATGTGTTTACAGAACAAAGCACAATATACTAAAGATTTTGTTAGCCTAAACTTTTCTGTGTTTTTGTAGACATTTTAATTATGACATTTAGCGAAAGCACGAACGCTTTACCACCCCAAACACTAACAATGTAATTGCAATAAAATAATGAAATCACAACCCATAATTTAAGATAACAATTCGTTATCAAATGCACACGTTTAGTGTGATATTTGGGGGGTCTGTATAGGTGATCGCGCCCGGGCGTGTGTCTGTCGGTGCGCCGGGCCACGTGTCGATATCGTGTGTCGTTAAAAGCACATTAACTGGGATTCGGACGAGCGTCGACTCTCGCGACGCCACCCAGCGACGCCACAGAGCATGGAACATGCATCTAGAGGGGGCACGCGTGCTGTAACATTTCGCTAATAACTATTTCAAAAATTTAAAAAACAACTTATATGAAGTTAGAAAAAAAAAATTGTATGTTAGACTGTCTCAGTGGCGCAGTTGCAATGCGTACGCGGTACAACTAATACAATATGAAGTGAGAAGTTTTAACGTACTTTTACATAACTTTACATTGTCTTATAATTAAACGTAAGTACTGTTGCAACATAGAGTCATATTAGAATTTGAATATTCGTATTGTCTTAATTAATTTTTATGTTTTTGTATTACAAGAAAGTATTTAACAATACCTACGAACAGATATATTTAACTAATTCTATTTTTGCTCGCCGTAAATCTCTGAAAGACATGAACGCATTAGGCACAATAGAAAATGTAAAAAAACACTCGCGTTCTGTTTCTAGCACCGGTTGTTCTAATCACTGTTCTATATTTACCGGGGCATATGTTACAAAATAAATAAAAGTACGTATTTAACTTAATCTAAACTAATTCGGAGGCGCACGGCCCGGCCGCGCCGGATCTGTCCAATAACGTTTAGTTTACATTTAGTTTTTATGCGATCGGTATTGCGTACGAATTTAAACATTTTATACTATCGCGAAATTTGTTTGTTTTTAAAGTCATTCGAGAATTGGGTTGTTTACGTAATATTGTAATATTTGTGTTCATAAAGCGAAATGTTGATTCTTTTGCAAGTTTATTCTTGGCATTTTATAGAGTATACACGTTTTTATTAACTTAAACAAATAGATACTTTGTTTAGGAAAATATTGCTTTCATATGATTTTATAGACATACGTACTGTAGAGAGTAGAGCAAGGGTAATGACATGGTTTTTTTTTTAATTATTGAGGTTTGTGGAAATAGTTTTCACTCGACAAGTTTCCCACAAAACAACGAGTTGTTCCATTACGAAACACCAGTGGCCGAGTTAACGTGCCCCTCTATGTAAGGGACTTGGAATTGTCCCCTAAACAGGACATTATCCGGAGTTAAAACTTCACTATTTTATGAATTCGAGTTTCTGAAACGTTATTTAGTCAAAAAAATATTAATCGTTGATCTAATTTTCGAACAATCGCGCGTATATACAGGGTTACTTTTAAAACACCAACAACCTCGCAGGACTAGATAGCTAACCCCATAAGGAACAACTTTTGTTCTACTAATTCAGACATAACTCAATACATGAAAAAAAAATGATTGAATGACAGAAATATATATATCTACGAATCTTCCAGAAACCCAATATAGCGTTTCATATATGATTTTTCATATTAGTTTGAAAGCCTTGTTAACTAACGTCAAATCAAAAACGTTGACGACGCTTCTAGCAACTCAAATTTGAAATGAGATTTGACAAATGATTAGTTAATTATTACATTGATTAGCCGTTCAGAAACAGAGCGTGAGTGTACACAAATTAAGTATTACGAGCATTGTTGCAGCGCGTCATTTCGGATTATATAAACTGTAATAGCGGTGTACCTGCGATACGTACAGATTGGCCTGCGATAACTCTGTCGATTGATAATGGATGCCCGTTGTGATAGCGTGAGTCACACGCCCACCTAATGAATAAGGTCACGCGTGTATCTCAGGGAGACAGTAGAGAATACAGACGCTGATTTGTTGACATAAAACCTAAGTTATCCTAGTGGCAAAGTACCTGATACATTTCGTATCCGACATTTAGTGACCACCATACACTTGACTAAAAACGCGCCAATACTAAAATATCATGTTCTAAACTTAATACTGTAGTTTTAGAAACATATAATTATGTTGATAGGCAGCTTCTACGGTCTGAGAAACAGGTGGGGCCCTGTTTTTTTTTCTCTGGTCAAACAATCACAATTTGTTTGCGTTTTCGTATTGAAAAATCACATATGAGTTGCCTGGGACCACAAATGTCCCATATGGCGATAGGCGCCAACTATCTAATCATATAATAATCTCTGCGAGTCGTGGGTGCATTAGTTGTATCCCTGCCTACCCCGTCTATGTAAAAACTATATAAATACGTAAAAACTATATGTTAATGTCACATTACTAATTGATGAGTTAATTTGTTCCTCAGATGCGGTTATACCAGTGAGTGCTAGCGGGAAGGTCGGGCAGGATGCGGGTCGCGCGGGGGCTCTGGGCGTTGTGCCTGCTCGCGTCGGCGGCGGCGCTGCAGCCGCGCTGTCAGGAAATCAGCATCCCCATGTGCCGCGGCATCGGCTACAATCTCACATCGTTCCCTAATGCTCTAGACCATGACACGCAGGAGGAGGCCGGCCTTGAGGTATATATTGTGTGCTATTTATTATCTAATGGCGTATTATTAGAAGTTTTTGTTGTAACAGAAGACAAGGTGATTGTGAAAACCTATAACAAAGAAATGGATGTGGATGGGAGGGGGGTTGTTTGAGCCTAGGTGGTTCCGTCCATGCTGTAGTAAAATCTTGACCTACTGCTGCAAATCACCAGCAAAAAAGAATTAATCATGAAAAATAATGTTCGTAGACTTGATGTGGATGTTTATGAGTCTTTCTCTTTCATTCCAGGTTCACCAGTATTGGCCCCTCGTTGAAATAAAATGCTCAGCGGATCTGAAGTTCTTCTTATGCTCGGTGTACACTCCGATCTGCATAGAAGACTATACGAAGCCGCTGCCGGCGTGTCGCAGCGTGTGCGAACGTGCCCGCGCCGGCTGCGCACCGCTCATGCAGAAGTACGGCTTCCAGTGGCCAGAACGGATGGCCTGCGAGAAACTGCCGCGCTCCGGTGACCCCGACCATCTCTGCATGGAAGAAAACGACAGAGCACAAGAGCCCGAACCACCAAAACCACCACCCAGGAAACCACACAAAAACAACTGCAAGGATTCAAAAAACTGCGAAGGCGGCCCGGCTGCAAGCCCGGGCGAAAGCGAGTGCGCATGCGCATGTCGACCCCCGCTGGTCAGCGTGCGAGCCCTGCACAACGTGAGCGCCACCAGCGGCGGCGTGGCCGACTGCGCTCCGCCGTGCCGCGGCGCGTTCTTCACGCGCGAGGAAAAGGACTTCGCCGCAGTGTGGGTCGCGCTGTGGAGCGGCCTATGCGCCGCCTCCACTCTAATGACTCTCACAACCTTCCTCATTGACTCGCAGCGGTTCAAGTACCCCGAGCGACCCATCGTCTACCTCTCCGCGTGCTACTTCATGGTGGCGCTCGGGTACTTGGCTCGACTGGCGCTCGGTCACGACGAGGTCGCGTGCGACGGCCCTCTCCTCAAGACCACTGTCAACGGACCCAGCGCGTGCACGCTTGTCTTCATCCTGGTGTACTTCTTCGGCATGGCGTCATCTATTTGGTGGGTGGTGCTGTCTTTCGCGTGGTTCCTCGCCGCGGGGCTCAAGTGGGGTAACGAGGCGATCGCCGGACACGCACAGTACTATCACTTGGCCGCCTGGTTGATCCCCGCCGCGAAGACCGTCGCCGTGTTGCTGGCCGGCGCCGTCGACGGAGATCCGGTCGCCGGCATCTGCTACGTCGGCAACTCCTCCCCCGAGAACCTCAAGAAGTATGTGCTCGCGCCGTTGATCGTGTACTTCGCCCTCGGCGCGACTTTCCTCCTCGCCGGCTTCGTGTCTCTGTTCCGCATCAGGTCGGTGATCAAGCGGCAGGGCGGCATCGGCGCCGGCTCCAAGGCGGACAAGCTCGAGAAGCTGATGATCCGCATCGGCGTGTTCAGCGTGTTGTACGCGGTGCCGGCGGGCGTGCTGATCGGGTGTCTCGCGTACGAGGCGGGCGGGTACGAGTCGTGGATGAGGCGCGTGGCGTGCGGGCCCACGTGCGGCGACCGGCCCATGTACTCCGCGCTCATGCTGAAGTACTTCATGGCGCTGGCGGTGGGCATAACGTCCGGCGTGTGGATCTGGTCGGGCAAGACGCTGGAGTCGTGGCGGCGCGTGTGGGGCGGCGGGCGGGAGGGGCCGCAGCAGCGCGCGCTCGTCAAGGGGTGCGTGTGACGCGCGCCCGCGGCCACTCCAGCCGCTCCTCCCCCCGCGCCGCTGCCGCTGCCGCTGCCGCCGCCCACGGTCGCGTCCGCCCCGCCCGCCCCCTCCGCCCCCTCCGCCCCCTCGGCGCGCTCCGGACAACCACTCTCCGACTACGGGCCGGTGTAATAGACTCAAGTGTTATGTGCCATGGAAGTGACAGTGTCGTCGGACGCTAGTGTTGTGTTGTGTCGCGCGTTGTCTAGTCCTAGTTGTAACGCGCGACGCGCAGATATACGTAATAGCTTGTAAGTAATATAGCGGCCGTGGCGTCCGAAACGCCCTGTGAAGCGATTGTTTGTAGAACTTTTACATTTTATTCGATGACGAGCGGCTGAAAATAATCTAGTGACTCCCGCAAATGAATAGAAAGTGTGCGGTTTATACGATTATAATTTATTGAAGATTACTATCAAGAACTATTTGTCCGGTCATAATATTTTTCTCATGATCAATGAACAGTATCGATTTGAATCAACGTGGAATTAATCGATTAAGGTATATCGATATACGCACAGATAAATCGCATAAATAACGTATGTTTCTACACATTGATGTCGATGAAGTGTGTTATTATTCATACATACGATTACCTCACGGGGCACTGCCATTTTTTAAAGTTTCGTAAAATATACTGAATCTACCACAATTTATCGACATTCATGATCTTTATTTGTTGTTTATACAGAGTGTAACATAATTTACAGACAATTGGACTTGTTTTTCTTGCCAAAAATATTTTATGCGTATATTTTTCCTAAAATCTTTATAGTTTATTGAACTATTGTAACTTAATTGTAACACTTAACAAATGTATACATACTCTAAGTGATCTCTTTGTAAATATAGACCCTACAGATTGGTTAATATTTCGTCTCCGTGAGGTAAAAACATAATGAAACTTCGCTTATTCGGAATATTAACGAATTTAGCACTTTATAGTGCATAGAATCGGACTATGGATTATGCCGTGAAAATTGTAAATAATGCCATCTGTTGTATTTAGTATTTATATGCGAATTGCCGGTAGATGTCTCTGTTAGTATTCTAATGTAATATCATGTATAACAGCGCCATCTATCGCGCAATATAAACAAGCGATGTTTTAGTATTTGATCATAGGTGGCGCTGTACTGCGTATTGAAACGCTCCACCTGGGGTCAAACAGTCGTATCTGTAGATCTTAAATAGCTTGTTTCAAATAAAATTAAATTGCTTACAAGTGCTCAAACTTTTGGGGAACTTTTTGAGGAAATTAAAAATTAGAGTTGTATTGTGCAATGTAACTTTGTGTAATCTATTTGTACTCGTGAAATTAAAGTATTAGAAAAAGGTTGTAATATGTCCCCGCGGACGCCGCTGCCGGAAAACACTTGGAAATTATTATGTAATTTATTTTATATCTAACTGTAGATAACAAATAAAGCGACTTTTTTATGTAAAACAAATGTTTTTTAATTAATTAGTACACAACGATCAAAATCTTTATTCATCATGTAGGCTAAGAAAGCGCTTATGACAGGTCAAGTACAGAACATATTTTGTCATTAATAAGACCAACTTAAAATTATGGGAACTTTAGAGTAACCGCCGCGCTATAGGCTGGCAGGAAAAGGCACACCAACAAGCATGGTAAGAGGGAGGGGACCGTAAATGTAGGGATTCACGGACTAGGGTGGACTATGCAAAAATTGGAAAGATCGTGAAATAAACACACATTGTTTCTTTTCAGTTTATTCTGTATGTCTATAAATCATTTAACACTAAAATACATGCGAAATCAATGTACTTCGATGAATTCATACACAGGACAACTCGATAATACTAAAAACCCATCTGACTACTCATACGTATATTGAAGAAAGTACAAATTTCATATTTAAAAGGAAATTGCAATTGCTTTATTTAAATAAATAAAAAAGGCAACTAATAAATTATAGATAAAAAAACTCATCAAATTCAGTACCAGCCATTTTATTAAGCTATAAATATACGAGTTACAGAAAGATGCGGTCATACTTGGGAGTCGTTCATACTATTGACAGTGACTGTCTTATTACAAAACCTATTCTATATTTATACTAGGTTTCTAACAACTAGTAGAACTATGGTAACCCATACAAACTGGCCAATATAAAGATAGTTTAAAGCTAAAATAAGTTTTGTAATAAGACGCTGATCTTAAAAAAATCTAGACATCCTAAAATCGCACTAAATTTAATCACTCGTTAAATAAGATCGATAAGGTCAATTGCATCGCTATAAATTATTTGTACGCGCCTAGTATCAGCTGTTCATAATTTAGTGTTGTCCAAAGTTACACCAATTCGAATATCAACATGTTACTCATTCGATAAAAAAGAAAATGCTTTATTTATGTTCTATCAATCCAAACGGATTTAATTTGGTACTGTCGTACACTATAAGTTGCTTAAATTTGACCTCATATTTCTGTAACATGTTTTAAACCTAACCAAAAATATAATAGGAACTAAATAATGGCAATTCTAGTCACTAGATTAAGATGATAACTAGATCGTACTCTACGTTCTATTTAGAAATAACGGACGATTTCGAAACCTACATATCTATCACAATCAAATTACGTATCTTGTGGGCGCAATATCGCTTCACAAAGTTTCCTAAGACTACGTAAAATATATATAATTATCGTCCCAAAACAGTTTCAATTGAATATTCGATTACAGTTATATTTGAAAAAAAAATGAAAACGACAATGGCAAAACGGGTGGCCAATCATTGAGGGCTGATTATGACGCAGGTGTATAACAGTAATAGCTCATCAGCAACTAGTGCGGACTGCAGAGACGAAAGTCGCAGGTTCACAAACAGTCTCAAGAGCAGGCATCTCTGGCTTTTCTTACTTGTGTATTCATTGTGAATTATTTATTTATTTACACTTCATATACATATTTGTTTATAGGCGGACTTAATGCCAGAGGCATTCTCTACCAGTCAACCTTAGGATGATGCAGAGATAGACAAGGTAGGTGCATCAATTAGTATAGATAGAAATATTTCAATTATCGCTCGCACATAAAATTATGTACACATGTTGTCCTTAAGAATATCGAATGTATTGTTTACTAAGCCCACAGGGCACACTATTTTTGAATTTTGGAACCGTAATAGGTTGTCAATTAAATTTTTCACAAGTAATTTAACAGAACTGATATATTTTTAAGCTGGCATGTCTATAGGCGATAGCGCTAATATTATTTAAGACTACGTATTAAGTACCTAATCCCGATCATTGTCGCTATAAGTTAAAAGAATTGTGTAACATTATAAACAAAGAAACGTTTTGGGACACTAATTGTATGTAATGACAGTAATAAAGACAATTGAACGAGTTTTCCACTGTCATAGGTAATTAAGATTAACTTATAATGACTATTTTATAGCTAATTATTGACCCGGTAACGTACTTTCTAATATTTAGTCTTACATCACCGCCAAACTTTCTATTTCTTCGATCTAGCAAATTTAAAGGACCACACCGACTAACCATACTTTCACTCGATTCCTACCTAATACCATTGTAGGTATAGATTTATTAAAATATAAAATACCTATATTTGGAGATTAACAGTTGATTTGTTAAGTGGAATAGAAATAATCATGGCTGCGGAACATCCGAGTCCATAATCACCGTTATGTACCATAATCACAGTGTATGTGTCCATACACTGTTAATCACCGTTAATGTTTATTTCACAAATCCACACCACTTTTATACAACAAACACAACTTTTTGAAATAAATTGAAATAAGTCAGAATTCCCGCCAAAACTCCTCAGGAAGACATTATTTTCTACAAATACAAAATTCTACAGCGCCATCTCTTATTCGTTTTATATAATCACAATAAAGTTAGGCTGTTATAGGCGTGCTCTTGGACATATTCTGCATTAAAAAAAAAATATATGAATCCATATTTAAATCATGAGGCCCCGTCTTCCGAGGCATTATCGTAACATCAGCTAGTAACCACACTACTGAAGTTGTAAAACTCAGAGTAATCGTGTGATGTGTGTGCATATTGGCTGAATGCAGGAATGGCGTCGTCTGAAGGATGGTGGATGGTTGGTGGTAGCTGTTGATAGTAAAATTGGTGGTTTTGATCAACTTCTTGTGGTTTCTGCATGTCTTGTTGTTGAGGTGGTTGGGTTACCTGTAACAACATAGTTGCAGTTTCAGCAATCAAACAAGACATTGGAAGAAATTATAGTGAAAATATAGCCTCAGATTATATAATTTCGTGTCACGTTGTTTGTTCGTGATGAACTCCTAAAGTAGTGAACTGATTTTAATCAAATTTTGCAAACTGTGTGCATTTTGACTTAAGAGATAGGATAGTTTATAACTCAATTTATAGTAGCAATACTATTTTATTTCAAATTATTTGTTTATTATAATATGATTTATTATATGACAAAGAGATAATTATCTGTGAGTTCCATAAGATTCTAACAGGTGGCGGTGTAAGGTAATTTATCGGCTGGATTGAGTAAGTATCCAATAGATGGCGCATACTGTATTGAATAGTTTACTACAATATAATTTAACCTATACCTTAGCCACAGCAACGCGTGGCTGGGTATGCTAGTATGCATATAAATACCCACTTATTTCAATGCGGTTAATAAAATTCTAATGTAATTCAATTTATATTCATCATGACCAAAGTTAGAAGGATTTTAACAGTATGAAGTAAATAGTAGCACATACCTGATTTTGATACTTGCATCTCTTGAACCGGCCGTAAAGAGATGAGTAAGGCAGGTTATAATGTATCGCCGCCTGGTTGATAGACATCTGACCTACTCTGTAATGAAAAAAAAAAACAATAAGAGCCCAGCAACAAAAACGCTTTCTATGCTAAAAGTACGTATGGAAGAGAAGGTTGTTTTAATTTATCATTTGAGGACGTATCGTTGAGGAGATTTGAGATCAAGACGCTTTTGATCTACAACGTAGTGGAACAAAAGCCACCTCTAATTTACGCTATGCAAATGAAAATCTTTTGGAGATTACTGACCTGACTGCCTCCAGCGCCTCAACCATCGCATTTTCAGACCACGGCGTGGGGTTGGAGCGAGATAACTCAATACCCTCGCGCTTGCATCGACCGTACAGGGTGCCTGCAACAGGGTTTTAACATTGGATTTGCGTACATACGCACTCATGCCTGCAATCCCTGAAGGGGTAGGCATAGGTGTAACCCGTACACCCATATTTCGCATAGCTTATTTCCGTACCATGATGTGATAGGGGACGAGTCTATCGCTGTATCAAACATAATTCCAGACTCCGCGATGATACTGAGCATTTCGTAATAGAAAACCCCAATATCACTTTTGTCCGGTTCGACAAAAGTGATATTTGACTGATTTGATTTGACCCCGAGACCTCAGCACAAGAGTCGTACAGCGTACGGAATACAACTGCGATTATACAAAATATAAATTTAAATTATTGATTTAAGTTAATGAATTAAGCGAAATCATATGAATTTTTTAGTTTTTAGTTGTGTGTGGGTATGTGGGTTGAAATGTTTTTGCCTGAATTTGCATCCGCGTATTTAGTACAAAGTGGTGAAGATGGAGTGTGAAGTGTGGAGTGTGTAGCGTGCCGTGTGCCGTATGTATGTAGTGTTTAGTGTGCCGTGTGTAGTGTGCCGTGTGTAGTGTGCAGTGTGCCGTGTGCCGTATGTATGTAGTGTGCCGTGTGTAGTGTGCCGTATACTGTGTGTAGTGTGCAGTGTGCCGTGTGCCGTGTGCCGTGTGCCGTGTGCCGTGTGCCGTGTGCCGTGTGCCGTGTGCCGTGTGCCGTGTGTAGTGTGTAGTGTGCAGTGTGCAGTGTGCTGTGTGTAGTGTGTAGTGACCGGTGGGTATCCCGTATGCGGTGGCGGCGCGCTGCACGGTGGCGGCGCCGGCGCGGATACAGGCGAGCGCGCGCTGCAGGTCCGAGCGGAGTGTGTAGTGTGTAGTATGTAGTGACCGGTGGGTATCCCGTATGCGGTGGCGGCGCGCTGCACGGTGGCGGCGCCGGCGCGGATGCAGGCGAGCGCGCGCTGCAGGTCCGAGCGGCGCCACGCGGTCGGGGCCGCGTTGAACGGCGCCGACAGACGGATGCCCTCGCGACGGGCTATCTTGTACAGAGTGCTGCTCGGTATACCTGCATACCAAACACAGAACTCTTGGCAATTTGACTATGCCCGGTTTTATACATTATTTTACATGCAACCGACAATTAGAGAAAAAAGAAACAGTATTGCGAAAACAAAATTAAAGTTGGATAAAAAATGAGATCGTGGCAATGTTTTAAACCCTTTTTTCTTTAATTTATTATTTATGGCTTAATTTATATAGTTCTTTCGATAATAGATTTTGGGGATTGTAGCTTAATGATTAAAATAATCAAGTCAAATACCCTGTTGGATGTTTTTAATCCTAGCACAGGAAAGTAACTGTGCAATACCTGAAGATAAGCGCAGTACGGTCCAAAAAACCAGCGACCACCAACAAAAAATAAGTTTATCGATGACAACCAGAAACATGCCTGTAAATCCATCTTCACACTCCGAAAAGGGAAGAAGCAAATCCTATAATGCGTTTTAAGTAAGTTCCTGCGAGAATATACATGATTTCTGATTGCAAATCCGGCTCGAAGGACCAAGGAACAGAATAGATACGAAAAATCAAATCAATAATAATATATTACCCACAAGATTGGAATAATATCCTACCGTAAGCCTTGCTCGCTTTATTGGCAGATATAGCACCGGCCCTGAGCGCCTGCAGTGCGCCGCGCAGGTCTTCCTCGCTCCATGACTTTGAAGCGCCTTCTTTCTTCGGCGTGTCAATGCCTAGTCTGTGAGCACGCTGCCATAAAGTTGTCGATGGTATGCCGTATGTTGCTGAGGCCTGCAATGTGTATTATACATTTACGTTTAAATTCAAGTCGACTACCTTGGTGGTTGTGCAGTTGTATTGCGTACGCGATACGACTGCTGTGCTGAGGTCTTGGGTTTATCCTCGCTGGTAAAGCTCTCGCGACTCCACTCTAACCACCTGCTGAAGGCGAATCAGCGATGGTAGAACATATCCTTCCCCTGGGAGTACCTGGGTACGTAGGGTCGCAAGTCCCCAACAGCTCCCACAATCTGCCCTGCGAGCTTATTATTATGGTTCAGAAGACAGAACCTTTAAGCTAGGACAGGCAGATGGAGCATGCTGTGTAATAGGGTACCAAAGGTACCAAACCTTTAGATAAAGAACCCTATTAAGGAATGGTTTTCATAGCATGATCTTGATATATCACAAAGATTACCTCAATAAAATGCGTAATAAGAATGTTTACGTAAACTATCCTATGTTGCTTACCTTAGTAAGACTCATGTTGTGTTTACGGAGCGCTTCTAACGCATTGTCCATGTCCTTCTGCGTCCAACTCTTGGGGCTGCAACGCGTTACTGACTCCGGTTGAGTGCCGCATGAGTCGCTTGTATCTTCTCCGCTTAATTGATGTTGTTCTATATGCGACAGGGTTATGAGGAATCTCCTTTTTATTCCAAAAACCAAATAAAAATCCAGTCTTTGCAACAACTACAAAGAATTTCAAGATGGATCTAACTAACCGAGCCATCATTTAAAGTGAAAGACGGTGTGATTCAGCCAACCGAAAAAGTTTCGAAGCTGCAACGAACATCTAATGAAATTATTCATCCCAGATTTATCTTTTAGTAGTAGTCTCTAGTAAGAAATAAACTTGCTCTTAAAATGTATTGAACTTGATGTTTAACGTAAGAAGATAGGCAGTTTTTGTTTAGAACGGCGAGGGAATACAGAAAATATCCCAAATTATGATCGTACGAATGGACGGGAATGTCAAATATTCCTTTAATCTAAAATAAAGCTCCGGTTTAACACAATTAACTACGGGGCATCCGTTGTACTTCCCTGGTTACCTGCTAAAGTAATATCAATGTTTTGTGAAATAACTAACATACCTCCTTCAGAGAGTGGTTCATCTTTAACAGCCACCAGCGGCATGAACTCCGTGGCATCAGGCATCTCATTAGCATTCAGTAGTGCTAAATGCCTGTCAATAAGGGCAGCACCCTGGAAAACGTATATTGACTGTATGATGCTCCAACAAATTCCAAATGTTACAGTCCACTTCAAGCAAGCTAAGTATTTATTACCACTTTTATATTCTTGCATTGTACAGTATTACATTAATATTTATCGATTTTCATCACCATACTAACATACCACTTTCTACCGTTTCTACTTATACTTTTCTCTAACTCGGACAAAATATTGAATCAAAAACGTATTGCCTGTGACAATGGGAACACGCTACAAAGAACATTTTTTTTTAAATCAACATTTACACCAAGAATTAGTTGAACAACATCGGAATAGTGGTGGTACCTCTGCGCTATGAGGCGCCGGTTCAAGCGTCTCCAGCGTGAGTGCTGGCGCGGGCTCCCTGGGCTCCTGCTTGACGCACACGGGAGTAGCGGCGGGGCCCGCCGGCGCCAGCGGTGCCAGCTCCTCCAGACCAGACCCCTGACACAATATCTCACGTGATAAGCCGTAAGATTGATGAGATGGTCATTTATGTGGCAAGTAGTAAGTTTGATTTTATTTATTAAGTACAAGGAACAAAAGTTATACAAAAGCACATGTTAAAAATAAAATTCAAACACGGACAAATTAAATGTCATAAAACAAAATGACCCTTTTAACAATAGCGCCATCTCGTATACGAGTAAATCAAGTTTAAACCGACATGAGGATGTTTTCACTACGACAATTACACTGTATTGTCTGTGGTTACATTTTTATCCGAGCACGGCAAAGTGACCGCACTTAGCACTATACCAAACAATGAGTTTATGAGTTTTTTTTTTTTTTAGGTGGTCACCAGAATCATTTTGGCCTGTATAAACGCTTCTTAATAGGACGGGAAAAATACGTCAACAATGACTTTAGACAAGTGAATTCGCAAGACTCATTTGCAAAATCTTTTTGTACAAAGAGATGTATCAATAAATAAATAAATATATTACGAGATGCTTGGTGTTATTTTTCATAATTATTTCATAGTAATGATATTGACTTACGGCGGCCTTTACCATTGCGAAGCATCCGGGCCCTTGTGCAAAGTTTATAAATCGAAAGTAGGCAGGTATTTCCTACAAGTGACGAGAAATTTAAAAATTATAATCTAAAGAAAATTCTAACCTTAAAAATAAGGTATAGCACGAAAAAGGCTTTCTTCACTCTTCTTTCTTCTTCGGTATTATGTTACTGGCAAGTTAGTGAAGTGTCATATTGTATAAAAAAATTAGTTCCAAATTCAAATTTAACATTTGGGCGGGCTCTTAGACGAGTAAAAAAATAATGCTCTCACTGCATATTGTGGAACGAATTGTTGAAAAACTTTTTTCTACTCGGGTTGTCGCACAAGGCACCTGCAAGACCGAGGCTCCGGGCGGTTGCCCTACTCGCCACCCCCAAGGCCGCTGCTGCTTATGTTATTTATTTATTTACACTTTATATACCACCAAAGACATTCTCTCCCAGTCAAAGTTAGTCAGTCTCTAAAGCTACTTACATACACAAAAAATATGATAATAAATTATTCAATAAAATATTGGTAGAGGAACTAGACTACTAGAGCATTACCGAAGTTCTTGCAAATTCTTTGCTCTCCAAAATGTCAATATTTTATAGATACTTATATATTTTTGTAGTTCCACTGGCCTCAATTAGAAACTCCGCCAAGTGTGTATCACCTCGCAGAACGAAAGTTCCGTAGTCAAGATGGCCTAACTCGTAATACACTAGCATTTAAGGTAAACATTTATCTAGTATGAATTTGGATCTTACGTAAACAACTTTGTGTGTAAAAGAATTATAAAAAGATTTTGTTGTAACGAGCTATCCGCTAGACTACATAATTTAGATACACAATAACCGTATTTTAAATTACTTCTCTTTTGCATCTCTGATCGCACAAACATCTGTCTCGATGCAGGAATGGAATCCACGGCCTCGCCCCCTGCGCCACGGAGGATGTCGTATAACCGAAAAAAAATCAAAATCTCAAATACTATACAACCTTTTTTATAGCAGAGCGAGCAAATGAGTGACCGAGAGAAAAAAAATTGTGAGATCCACATATATTTCTTTCGGGTCTGGGTGTTTCCTTCCACAGGGGTTCACGCCAGGCAGGCTGCCGGTCGCAAAAACTACAAGCCTAGTCTTTCTGTAACGTGTATTGAAAAGCATGTTGCGCGGACCCCACTGCGAGTGGGATAAGGGCAAATGGAAGGAAGAAAGTATAGTGTCCGAGTAAAATGACGGAAATTACGAAGAAACAAGGGTTCCGTTTTTAGCATTTGCCTACGGGACCCTAAAAATATCATAAGTAAGTACTTACATGTAAGTGATGCAATAGATGCGTCGATACGTTTTCCCTCCGCACGTATTCTGTATCCAATTTCACATTTAATTCCTCAGAGGAGAGCTAAAATACCACATACATAGCATGTAATTGAATTATTTATTAGAGAAATACATTGTACATGTACAATATAGTATACGCAAAATCACTGGCCGGCTCCTTTGCGAGAGTGTCGCGGCACGGCATTCAGATCCTAAATATCAACGATATAACTAAACCAAAAATATCAACTGTAGACATCTAAAAAATCTATTATTTTTCACAGACATTAATTAACATTATTAATGTACACAGTAACGGAGTATTAACGCTCTTTGAATGTGGAATTCATCGAACTTTAAGAAATAACAAATTGACAATTAAAGCTTTGATGTCTCTCTGTGAGAAAGTAAGTACATAGCGAATCGCAGTTCCCTACCTTCTTTTTATATATTTTTTTTTATATTTACAAGGTAGGTCCCTCGTATGCGAGAGGCCGTCTGAGTTGATACCACCGCTTTGTCTATTTCTGTCGACAAGCAAGCAGTGTGTAAGTACTGTTGTGTTTCGGTTTGAAAGACATTGAATCCAGTGCAATTACTGGGCATTATGAGACTTAACATCTTATGTCTCGGGGTGACGAACGCAGTTCAGTGCCATGCAGTGCTTTGTAATTCAAAGTTCTGTGTGGTGTTGCTTCTGTTTACGGGCAGGCTTGGCGCTTGCCATCAGGCGAGCGCCTTGCTCGTTTTGTCTATCAATCAAATAAAAAAAATTGTATATTCTTCCCTTGAATGACTGACAGGATACTGATGGCCAGCCATTATTTGCATATCCGGACTAATTCGTAAAAAACGAACGTTGCCGACCCTTATTTATTTGCTATGCGACAAATTATAACTCGCAACATTACTAATAATTAGATAATGCAAATAATAATATGTATTACTAATATAAATGATACAGTACCTGATTAGACAGATAACTGTGGACGAAGGAGTTGCTGTCGTCTTCTTCTGACAGTGGCTCGCTCTTGACGCGGGACCCGCCAGCGTCGCCTGGCATCTCCTGTATTATATTATTTTATGCTCAAAACATATTAAACACGCCAATATCCTAAGATCATATGAAAGCATTTGAAAAAGTACTTATTTTACACACTTAAAACGTTTTTATTTTATTCATATTTGAAACCGTCAGTTATATTACCTAACTAATAACTTCAGTTAGACATAACTTGTATACTTCGCACGAATCGAGCGATGACATTAATATTTATGTAGGCTTACATATATAATTATACAAAAGGAAGCGGACTTTATTGAATTTTTGTACGATTGATGCACAAACGAAGAGCGCAAAGTTTAATTCCATCTCTGTCTGCCGGCCGCAGAGCCGCGGCTGGCGTCCGCTTCTCATTTGTTTTTGTTTTAGCCTACCCACATAACTATACAATGAACGCGAGAGAAACTTTCGGCCAAATAAAATTCCCGCGAAACTGGCTCAAAACTTTAACGTCGCGAGAAGTATTTGCACGTAGACACAAGCGACTCTAAGAAACCGAAGGTAGCGCACATTATCGTCCGGTCGCGCCGTCCGTCGCCGCGTCGGCGTCGCTAGCCGAGCACTTCGACACGCACCGCATCCTGTGCCCGATAGTGAATGTAAAGTTGCGCGGTTAACCCTCTCACTGCTCACATGACTGTGGTGGAGGCACGCCGCCGTACGGACGCGGCTCACGGCTGCGCGACCCGCGACAGATCTACGTATTCACTTTCGCCGTCTTCGCGAAGGATGGCGCGAAACGGAACCGATAAACAAGGGAAATAAAGACGAGCCAAATCGAGTGCTCCTGCTCGACTCACCTAGTCGGTCAGGGGTGGCCGCGGCAGTCGCCCGCTCGCGCCACACGTGCTGTGTGCTCGTCAACACGCACGAGCTCGCACGACACACGCGCGCCTCCACGGTGACCTTCGGGACACGATGAGATGTCGCAAATGAAAGTGAATTCGGCATACACCCGGCCGAGTCTGCGTCGCTGCGTGGCGCATGTTTAGGAGGTGCAGGGCGGGCGCGTGCTGATTTTTTTCCGCGCCAAAGAAATAAAAACAAACGCCTTTTTGCCGGGGACCGGCCGCGCGTTGTTCCGAGCTCCCTCCCGTACTCCCGGAAACGTCCCGCGTGTATAGTACACCAACAGTACACACGTGGCCGGCTTGCATTCTCACTAAACGGAATCAAACGTGTCTTAAAATAAGTTTTGCGAATAATAAGTAGACAAGTTAAAGAAACAAGCGAGAATGGAGCAAGTGGCAGGAGATAAGTGGCGGGAGTCGGGAGGGTAGGTGCATCGTAGCATGTGTAGGTATGCAGAGGCGAGGGAGGCGGCCCTAGGCCCGACCAGCCGGCGCCCCGCACCCGACGCCCGACGCCCGGCGCCCGGCGCCTTCTCTCTCTGCTCCGATTGATTTTTATTACAAGAATTTCGTTCGTGGTTTTTTTTGTTTTCCGCACACCGAAAGCCCGCCGACGACGCACACAAAGGGAATCGTATAATTCGTTTGTACGAAGTTACTAATGCTATTGATTTTTTATAACGAAGCGACAACGTTTGCAAAGGAATCGTTCCGGGTCGTATCTTTCGTTTTCCGCGTGTGGTGAATGTTTTTTGAATTATAGCTGTATTAACGTATTTACTAATTAAAATAAAATATATCGAGAGCATTGAGGTCGTTAAACTTATTCCGTATTCTTTGTTTGGCTTTAAAGATCCTCTTATGCGAAAAACAGATGCCGTTATGTGCCTATGAACGAATAATATAATCAGCACTCTACTCGCAAATACACAAACAAACCGGAAATAATAATAAGCAGCCAACATATAGAGTCTATTTAGATAAAGTCATTATGGATTGGTCTAAACTCTAAACGCCTTTAACGAAATGCTAATCTATCTTTTTTTTGTTTTATTTGATTAAATGACGAGACGAGCAAGGCGCTCGCCTGATGGTAAGCCTACCCATAAACAGAAGCAACACCACATAGAACTTTGAATTACAAAGCACTGCATGCACTGAACTGCGCTCGTCACCCCGAGACATAAGATGTTAAGTCTCACAATGCCCAGTAATGTCACTGGCTTCAATGTCCTTCAAACCGAAACAACAGTGCTTACACGCTGTTGCTTGTCGGCAGAAATAGACAAAGCGGTGGTACCAACCCAGACGGCCTCTCGCCTAAGAGGGACCTACCACCTGGTCATTGACTCCAGGTGTCATTTACAAGACAAAAAAAGAACACCAAAGTCACGACTAAAATAATATTTCGCGTCGACTGAAAAAAAGAAATAAAATTGTAGCCTGTGTTACCAAAAAAAGGAACTAGGAAGGAGATTAAGATTTCTATTTTGAAATTTCTTTAATTACTTGTATACACTTGAAGTTATTTTGCCTTTTTAATATTTTTTATCCGAGTTTCAAATTCATATATTTTTTCCTTATTTGATCTAAATTATTGATTCTGAAAGGATAATCCTAATTATTTCCTAACTTGAATGACGTTCTAGAAAACTATTCACGAATAAAGTTTACTTGCGTATAATTTGTTATTTTTTTTATCTGGGGACGGCAAATTGACTGCACTACACCTGATAGTAAACGCAGTGCAGTCTAAAAAAACCAGTGACCAATAACAAACAATGAGTTTATCGGTGGTCTCCAGAATCATGTTTTTCAAACTACGAAGAGGCAAGAAGCAAATCGAGGGGAGGAAAGGCCTGTCGCAGGCCCCTCGATGCAAACACAGGAATACAAGTATGTACCCACATATCCGCCCCAAACAACCATCAAGTCATGTCGCAAATCCCTCGGAAGAACCGGATGTACACTGGCTGATCCTGGAACGCGATCGACACAAGCTGTGCGGGTCACTATAGCAGGTTTTAACACCATGCGTACGGTGGTCGCTATCTGGGTGGATATGAATGTCCTACCACCAGCATAACGCATAGGATAAGTAACAGGGTTAACCAGAGCTCCCCGAATACTGGACTTTAGTGTCATTACAGACGGAAATGCTCGAACTTTCTGCAAATTTTAGGAAATCTACGTAAAATAACAGCTTGCTGATTTGTGTTCTTTTCATATGGTGAACGAGATATCCAGAAGCCCAAATTCCTCCTCCCGTTTCATTCCTTTCCTTTATATTCGGTAACAAGTCCATGATTTTGGTCGTTCATGTGTGTGTGTCGATCACTTACCATCAAGTGACCCACTTCCTCGTTTGCCGCGCTATGCAATAAAAAAAACTACCTAATACACTACGTAGCGGAAGATTTCCTGCGAACACGCTTTGTACGGTCTTAGTTTATTCTCATAAGATCAAACAGTCAAACAAATCAATCATGGAATCATTATTCCCTGGGATGTGGAGTCTTTACGATCTTGAAAATAAGCAATCATATTGAGCATCAGCATTAAATTATCAACAAACCTAATTAGTGTAAAGGTTACGAAGACAAAGTAGGTAAGACCGAGCAGATGAATCTTTCAGTTTGAATTAAGTCAACACAGCCACTTAAATGTATACAAGTAATACCAATCTCCAAGTAATTTGCCGAGCCACTAGTCAGAATAAATATACTAAATCACAGATCATTATGTAGAGATCGCCTAGCTTAAAATAACGCAAATCGCTTCTCTTTATATTGAATCATACCTATTACACATAAAATTGAGTCAGTCGTTTTAGAATAGACGACTACCGTACCTATTTATTCCTAACTTTTGCTCGCGGAACCGTCCGCGTTATCAGCCTTTTCCAGGATAAAAAGTAGCCTATAACCGTCTTGAGCGTCCCATCTATCATCTATAATTATAGAATTAATCAAAATCGTTATAGCGATTTAGGCGTGAAAGCGTAACAAACAAACTCATTTTCGCTTTTATAATATTAGTAACCTCAATTAATTCTAAAATCTGTATACATTTTTAAGCAGTAGAGCCGGCTCGACTGGATTATTAGCTCATAAAGCGCTGGCTAAGTGTATTGCAGGAACTAAGAAAACTGTGGACGCTGAAGACCAAGCGAAGTGGAAGCGTCTAAATAGGTAGGCGGACCCTGGCATAATACGGGATAATGCCAGGCAGAAAACAAATGAAGTGTGTAAAATTCAATGGTAAATAAAAACTGCTCCGTTTAATTCATCGAGTCTTCTCAGTCTAGGTCTTGCTTGGAAAAGAGATAATATGATTAAACATATGAGACTTCGGGTATACCCATTACAATGATCAAAGTTATTACAATGTTGGATTTTTTATATAGTAGAGACCGGCAAACGAGCAAATGGCTCACCAGTTCTTTTGCTCGTCCGGATCTCCAACACCCATAGTTATCCACAATACCAAAAGAATCGTGGACGCATTGCGGACCTTAAATGCAAGGGAAAATTAAGAGATGGGAAACGAAGAGGGATAGGACCTCTGGATATCTCACTCACCGAACGACACGTAACAGCGAGCTATGTCGGTACTATGAGAGTTTGGTAACCCAATCGAGCCAGCCCATTCATGCTATAGAGAATACTGTCTACAGCGTGGCACTACCATATTTAAACGTTTTCCTTGATTAATCAAAATATATTAATATGTATAAAATGTCTGTTTCACGGTCTCTGTGTAAACACTACACTTAGCAAATAAAATACGACACGTCCAAATACACATTCACTCTGACATATATCTGAAGAATGATGTATTTTTTTTATTTAATTGAATGACGCGACGAGCAAGTCGCTCGTCTGGTCGCCACGCCTGCCCGTAAACAGAAGCAACATCACACAGAACTTTGAGTTATAAAGCACTGTATGGCACTGAACTGCGCTCATCTACCCAAGACATAAGATGTTAAGTCTCATAATACTCGGTAATTTTACTGGCTTCAATGTCCTACAAACCGAAACACAACAGTGTTTACACACTGTTGCTTGGCGGCAGAAATAGACTAAACGGTTGTACCAACCCAGACCTACCACCTTTTATACTGGGTACTTTCAAAAACCGATGTCTTACGATGGTAACTGGTGTGTAAATCTTTGATAAAATTTGTGGAAAAATCTTAACGCTGTATTCACAATGTTCATATTATTTAATCACTTCTTAACGTATAAGACAGTTATTTTTGAAAGGTGTAATTAAAACTCTTGAGAAATATCCGTTTAGTTGTGAATTAATTGTCCAGTGCATTGATGATACTAAGTAGGTATGTTTCTGGTTCCTTACGCTCTTTTGTTTTTAACCGACTTCAAAAAAGAGGAAGTTCTCAATTCTGCGAGTTTTAATTTGCTTTATTATGTATGTATATCGATGTCTCCGCCAATTGTGGACGGACTTTGTACTGACTTATAATAAACGCTATATCAATTGCAGTACATGAACAGTAAGCGAATTTAATTTCTAAAACGCAAACACAAACTGTTTCAACTCAAGACCTCACCAGTTTATCGGCCTCATAATGCAGCGTAAGATATATTTTTATTATTAAGATAGGCTGTTGTGGTTTTGGCATAAGTTTATATTTATCCACTAACCAACCGATTACCTGATACGATAATACTAGAGCATACCAAAGACTACGATTTATTTTTTTATTACAACGTCCGAGTTCGTGTCATCATCATCGCAAAAATGTGTCGAAATTATTTAGATTATATAAATTAATAGATATTGTTAAATCTGTTTATTTAGATATGTACTGGATGACAGTTGATGTTAATATAACCCCGCGCATTGGCCTAGGCTGTTATGGCGTTATATTTACTTTTACAATAAATAAATAAATAAAACTTTTTAACCAACATCCGTTATAACAACTTCTAAACAACATCTGTAATGTGGTAGGGAATAATACCTAGCTACAACTCTACAACAATGTATTTTATTAGACAATGCAATTGAACACACGCTGTGTACGTATGATTTAAAATACCAATGGATTGGGGACGACTTAAATCTTTATCAACGTCGAACCATATCTGTATGAAGCGTTTTGTTATTGTCATATGGACTGAACTTATAGTTTGGGACTTATTTTATTGGGACATTCTGGCTGGCTATAAAAGGTGGGCAGTTCCTGGTTCCGTGAAAGTCTGTCTATAACCTGGATAAGTACCACTGCATCGGTTTGACTATTTCTGTATCCCATGCACTAATGTGCCAGCATTATTGTGTTCCGATTAAATGTCACTGAAGTCAGAGAAAATACTTGTAACACATCATTTTTTTTCTCTTTATTTAAGAAGCTTTATCGCTGTGCGATAATGCCAATCCGTAAAAAAATATTACAAGTGATGATTATATCTAATTAGTCTAATTTGTTGCAGTGTGACGTCAGCATAAAAGTATTTTTTTAAAATACTACATAATATGGCAATTTAACAATGTATGCCTATATCGTACAACTTATACCTATATAAGTTTAGCTTCATCTGACAGTGGATCAGCCAAAATACAGATTACATTTCCTGTTCTTTTGAAATATCCACAGTTATTTTTCCTAAATGCATCATTCCGGGCACATTTCATTAGTATATGGTAGATGTCTTCCAGGGCAATTTAGGGAAGGAACTTTCCTCATTAAATAAGCGATTTTTTTTAATGGAATTTGCCCTGAACGTTTTCTTAAAGCTATTACAGTATTGTATATATTTAAATGTTTATTATCTATCCAAGGTACTTTAGGAGGGTGTGGTTGGATTGTCTTATAACAAATGCCTTTCTCCTTGGATCGTTCATCGAAATGTTTTTTTCCAATAAGTGTAGTTCTTCTTTTTAATTATGTAAATACACTCGAAGTAAAATGGAAGCACATTGTAGTATGTACGCCCACAATACCAGAAGAATAATGGGATACCACAATACCAGAATTAAATTTTATGTTGCATAAACATACATACATGTTGATTTATGCAGGTACTCTCAGGTAGGTCTCTCGTGTGCGAGGCGATCTGGGTTGGTACCACTGTCCAGCAGCAATGTGTTAGAAGTGGTGTTTCGGTATAAAGGATATCGAAGTCAGTGAATTACTGGGCATTAGGACACTTAAAACATAAATAACGAACCTACATATTTAATTTCAAGTCATTTGAGCGTGGCTATCAACTTTGGGAGGAAGATAAAATAATCATCGCAATAATAAAAAGCCATTGAAAGTTTAGTTGTTGGAACAATTCCTAATTGATTCTATATTGTTTTATTCAGATATTTTTAGTTAATTTGTACCTTGAAACATCAAATGATGAAACGATGCGATCGTTAATTTTGTTTCAAACAGTACATAAGAGTCTCTACAGATGGCGCTATAAAACACATCTTGATAACGCATCGAAGAATCAAAAAAGTAACATTTTATAGACACTTAAATAAAAAAAAATAAGTAATCAATAACGCATATTAATTTAAATAATAATTTAACAATTACAACTACTTTACGCGCAATCACGGGATATTCTGTCAAATAAGTGGGTCAAGGACAAATTGTACCAAAAATGTATCAAACTATATTAAGCGAAGATAAGTTATATATACAAACAAACATGTTTAAAATTATAAAAGAGTGATTGAAATCAATCATTATTTTCCTAAAAAGGCGTCTAAAACCACTCGTTTAATGTGGTTTAAAGCTTTCTAATTTTTTGCTAATGGCAACATTCATAGAGCTTATTTTGGGTCACTCGCGTCGCTTCCAACTTGTACTTCGTTTGGATTTTTGTAGAGGTGCCTTTCTCTAAACTTGCAACATAGCATAGTTTTGTGTTTTCAATTTCATTCAATCAAGAAAGCTGGCGGGTGTGCAAATGTTGAATAATTGTGGAAATTAACTTGAAAGTTATAAAATCGTGCTAAAATACTCTAATTTAGTTAATGCAATAGTCAAGGTAAGCATTTAACACAGTTTGGTGTAGCATTACGAACGTGATAAGGGCTAACTTACTGGCTAGACTTTTCATCTTGAAAATTTCCACTCGGTGAACTTTCGAAGTGAAGTTTCTCAGAAGTTTCTTTGTTGACTTTAAACTTTTCCGTTGTTACACGCGCTGTGGATTCTCAACGCCTTCGTGTACGCTATCTGTGTCAAGAAAAGTTTGCCCAGAAAATAGTAAAACTTAGAATTTTCGTCGCCATTTTATTTTTTGTCGCGCTGGAAAAGCGGCCATTTTCTTTGTGCCGCGTCGCTTACGACGGCTCATATGCGGTCCCTAAAGTTAATTTAGTTAAGTCGGGGCGTGATCTCATCGTATGAAGTGATTCGGTGAGATAAATTGCGTTCTGTGACAAGAAACGTGCGGTTTACGTCGTTGCGTGTTGTGTGCATAAAGTTTTTCCTAATGGCCTAATTATTGCGTGGTGTTTTATACTGTTTAGACGTAGTGTTGATACAGTGGTTCCGTAGGGCTGGCGGGCGCGGTGAGTGGCACGACGGCATCATGGACGACGACCAACAGTTCTGCTTGCGGTGGAACAACCACCAGTCAACCTTGGTGTCGGTGTTCGACACCCTGCTGGAGAAGGGAATGCACGTGGACTGCACACTGGCAGCCGAGGGACAGACGCTGAAGGCTCACAAAGTGGTGCTGTCTGCGTGCAGTCCTTATTTCGAGGTGAGTACTTGGCAGTCGATGTAGGTCAATTCAATCGTAAGCCGCGACTTGCGCGCAAAGCAGCGCAGTTTTGCTCTAATAAACATTCCGCTGGTTAGTTCTAGCTTTCATGTTTAAGCAATTAGGTGGTTTGCATCGGCTGCATAGATGAGTTGGCAACAGAAAGTTGCCTCTACCACTTTTTCTGAATGCCATTTTACAATTACACATTACCCAACGGCGTCGCGCATTAGACATACGAATGCTCAATTTGTATCAAAAACATTCGTTTTAATTTGTCTTTGTCATGGAAATGGGCAAAACAAGGTTTTAGGCAAACATTTATTTATATGCATAATGTTGAAATAGCAATGTGTCAATAACAATCACATGTTGTTCAGCTGTTTAACTTAAACTAACAAATGATAAACCAAACAAATGTCACTCTACAGGTGTCTCCTGCAACCTTGTTTAAATATGGAATAATATTCAAACACACATTTCCATATCACTAAAAACAATAACAAGCACCTATGTAATTTCAAAATTGAATATTGTTTCTATGACAAGAAAGAATTTGAATTTATTCTGATAAAAATGAATTGATTGATGTAACCATCAACTTAGTTTTAATGACTTACAAATGAATTATTGCATAATAAGTTCAATCATATTCATATCCACTGTGATGATATTAATAGCTAAATAAATAATAATTTAAAAACACTAGAAACCTCGAAAGACATTCAGTTTTATTTGAAAATACAAAATGATTTATTGCATTTATGTTATTTAATTGGCTTTATAAGCAACTGTTTAACAGCACCAGAAGATAATGTTCATGTTACATTCCATGCGATTCATGGTTTGAGTCATTGTTCTGTAAAATCATATATCCGTAAAGCTTTTACTATGACATCTTTAAAATTATCTTATATCTATGTAGCTGTGAATGTTGTACAAATTTCAAATGTTTTTCTATAATGTGTCCATTGTTGTGAAATAGGTCACATGTTTCGCTGTGCTATTGTATTTAGTTCAAACAGTCTGGCATATTAGTGCAGTCTCTTGTGATAAATGCTTTGTGCATTAGAACATTATGTATAATACATTCTTAGTGCTGTTAGGATGACATTTTCAAACTGTTATAAATACACTACAGTGTAGTCTCAGAAAAGCAATTAGTTGAATTTGTCAGTTGAGATCATATGGCAGCCAAAAGGTCCTAACATTATGTTTATGTATATTTAGATGACTTGTGGCCAAATTTAATAAACAATCTTAGATTAATTATCTGGATAAATTATGAAAATCAACTAACAAAAATAAGTAATTAATATACATGACCTTCAAACTGTATTTTGATTGGCTCATTTGTGCTATCTACCTGGAGAATCGAAATCAGATTGTCTAGTGAAACCAGCCATTATACATGGTTCACTTTTAACTTTTAAAGTCATTAGTGTTTCAATATACGTTATAAATACACCCAAAGGTCACAGTCCCCACACTAGGTTAAACTTATAATGTGGGTATCACGAACTATGAGAGACTTGCAGTACCACAACACACAGACAAAAAAAAATGATCCTGGCTCCCACAAACATATATCTTGCCTCAAACATAAGCCTTTCGCTTCACATTAGGCTACTTGCCACTTTGCCACAGAGGTTATTCATTATATGGCTGTTATGTTTTTATGAAGTCGTAAATTTGCGCACTTTTGTCTAAGATATGTACATATTAATGTAGGACAAAAGGTTATCTATATTACCACAACATGCTTGCTTAATTGATACTTGGAAGTTTTGAGAGTATTGTTACAATTTACATTTTAGACTCTCATACTTCACGAATGTTCAACTATAAAGTTCAATACTACCATTGTATTTCTAACTCTAAGGCTTGTTTTAAGTTGCGAGAATGAGGTAGGCAGACCGCGACGCCCTGCAAAAGCGACACGTCTGCTTTGTGTTCAATTGTATAGGTCCGTTTGAGCTATACTATGTGACTGAAACGAGAAAGTGCAATGCAAGTCTGTATACATGTAATTTCATACAAAACGGTGGTGTCGCCATCGTCTGACTCGCGCGACGCCGTCGCGGTCTTCTGTCTCGGTCTCTCATCAAAAGAGGTCTTTAAAGCAATACTTTAGGCCCAAACATGTTTTGTGGCCATAAGATACACTTTATGTGTCCGCAAGCAACAAGATCTAACAAAAGCATTCCATTGTTACAGAGTGTACTATCACAACAATACGACAAGCATCCAATAATAATACTAAAAGACGTGAAATACGCGGAGCTGAGAGCCATGATGGACTATATGTACCGGGGTGAAGTGAACATATCGCAGGACCAGCTTGCCGCACTATTGAAGGCAGCGGAGTCTCTGCAAATAAAGGGCTTGTCCGACAACAAGCCGACACGGCCGCCGTCCCGACCGCCGCCCGCCGCCGTCGCACACCCGCCGCGCGCTCCATCGCCACCACCACAGGTCAGTTATCAGTACCCATCACTTATCTTTCTATGAGTTTCATCCTATATTTCCAATGATGTTAACAGGCTCGTCCTGTTGTTTTGGGTGAATGGACACTTAAACACTTTGCATTTATATATTCCTACTAGCTTTTGCTCGCGGCTCCGCCCGCGTGATTTGCTTATCCCGGGATAAAAAGTAGCCTATGTCTTATTCTGATGTATAAGCTATATTATTGTAAAGTTTCATTAAAATCCATTCAGTAGTTTTTAAGTGAAAGAATAACAAACATACATCCATCCATCCATACTTACAAACTTTCGCGTTTATAATATTAGTAGGAGTAGGATAGTAGGATTTGTATGAAATTATGTGCCCGCGCGCCTTTATCCGCCTCAGGATGCGACACATACGACTCTTACGGTGCGTTGCGGTGTGTTAGTACCACCCAAACTGGGATTAAGGGTGAAATGGTTCCCCTAATGTGAGCCGATTATGCGTCTGCAACTCACAGACATCCTCAATATAAATACAATCATGATTGCATCAAGATGGACTGCGGTCAGCCTGTACATGATACTTACCAGCTGCTTGACGTTGTCTATCACCCTCCGGCGGCAACTCCCCAGTACCATGATGCTTACATGAATAATATTGTTTAAAAATATTTTACTCATTATAGGCTTTATACCGTAGATACTCTGTCCATAATTAATTTTAAATACACTCAAATCTGTAATTCCCAAAGTAGTACATAAAAGTGTAACTAGTTCACCCACATTTAGTGGATCTTATTTTCGTCACATGATGTGATAGGGGGCGAGCCTATCTCCATACTGGATACAATTCCAGACTCTGGCCTAATACTGAGCATATTGTGGTAGAAAATACTAATATCAAACTTATTAAAACATATTTTAAAAATATTAATTACATTTTGGGACAAGCTACATCTCAGTCCACCCGTGACCACGAAGGCTGAGAAGCTTTCGAAACGTCGGGACCATAATTATAATAAAAAACCGCGATAGAATTCGTTTAAATTTGTATTATTTCAATGAGTAACATTCGCGTAAACGTAAGAAATCATACTAATATCACTTTTACCTGACCCGGAGATTGAACCTGAGACCTCAGCACAACAGTAGTATCGCAAACGCATTACAACTGCGCCACAGAGGCAGTCAAATCCCAAATTTGTATTGAGTTAGAATAAACTGACACACTCCTTGAATTAAGCTGGAAATATAATAGCATGGTCATGTTATGCCAAAAAGCATGTTACTATTTGGGCGTCATAACACCTTGAATTGTGTGAGGGCCAGTGATACGTTCGTCACATACGAAGGTTTTTAAGAAATAATAATTCACAATAAACATACTTAGCATGTCAATGCTGTAAAACTAGGACACAATATAATACTAACAGTAAAACAAGTTTGAAAAATACTTACATGATGTCTATGGCATCATTCGAAATATAGCTAACCTTACTGTAAAGCTAAGAAGCAATATAACTTTAATGTCTTTGGGTCATACAAATTATTATGTAATTTTACAAACACAAGTTGCCTTCAACAAGTATGATATAATTTTAATCTTAACTGCAACCTACACATTACCAATCTAAATGTAGCATACAAATAATAGTGTATGCGGTAATCTAGATATCTAAAATTAGTATCAGCACAAACTACTTTAAAATGAAAGTATAGCTGAAATGATATTGCCTGTTTATTACATAATATACCTGTTATTACCTGAAGTTGGTACTCATAACCGATATAAGGTTTTATTTTTTCATAGTTATAAAATTGCTCAGATTGTGATATGGATAATTCAAGTCATTCTTGCACGCCTTGCTATGTGTGCTCCTGTGTTTGTATACAAACAATATCTGTAGGATGACTGCTGATGTCTATGGTCACACAAATCGAAATTACATATTTACAAGTTCACACATAGCAAGACATGCAGAAATGCACCAATATATTTGTGTATTATATATTGTTTCCCTTATTGACATAAATATATTATTTAACTGATATATTTTCAGTTGAATGTATCAACAAAAATAGTTCACCTAATGACCATTTTTTTTTTAAACTAGCTTTTGCTTGTTGCTCTCCATATTTCTAATTGGCAGAGAAGTATAAACGCCTATTGCACCCTTTATTGGGGAGATTTTCGGATAAAACCTTATACCTGGAAGGAATACCTCTTACAAGGAACATATTTGCCAAAAAGTTGTAGGTTATAATTAATAGAAGTAGACTAACAAATAGTAATTAATAGATGCAACAAGTCAGTAAGAGTTAAAAATTATGAATGTATCCATCGACATAATGACCTTCTCTATGTAATGGATGATTGAATATTGTTCCAAGGTTATGATGAACTAAAATGTATTCAATGCTTAAGTACAATTGATGCGCAGTTTCGTTTTATTGCTACTATGCTACTTATATTTGCCTTTCCTGTAATAACTTTGAAATTGTTTTGTGTGAATAAGTGGTTAAAATCATTTTTATGTCCGTAGTAATTTTGAATTGCTTTATTTTTATGTAGTTCAGTTCTTTTTGCATTTGCCATTTGTGTGATGATCTTATAAAACTTTAGTTTTGATTTATATGAATGTATTTCATTAGGTATTATGCAATACCGTTTGGTTATACCTAACGATAGGTAATAAAAGCCATTGTGCTTATACAAAGACACCATGCACACAAATGAGCCGTAATATCTATAACGCACAATAATTATTTAGGTGGAATATCTGGCACATTACTTTTAAAACATTTTACAATTTTTAAAACAAATTGTAATCACCACATAACGCATTAGACAGCACATTTAGAAAGCAGCACTTAGTTGTACGCTCCGCCTTGTATATTAACGCGTCATGATTTTGTTGTCTTTATTTGTTAACTAATTTACTTGGATATTATGAATGGGAAATAATTGCTAAATCAGTTATCTGACTGATCACTGTTTCACTACTTTTTTGTATGTTAAATGACTTACTGCTGCACTGGTAGACGTTAATTAGTATTATGTTTAATTTTATTATTTCCAGATTCAGGGCCAGTTAATAAATTAAAGTTCATAGACATCGCTGAGTAAAATTAATTAATCATTCCAATAGTGTTTGAATACGATCGGTTTTATATTGTTAACATGTATGTATAATGTGTATTGTTTCTTTCTACAGGCCCGAGAAGGCAGCGCGGAGAGTCGCGAAGGATCAGTGAGTCCGAGCCGGCGCCGGAAGAAAGCGCGGCGCATGTCCCGGTCGCCGGGCGCACCGGCCGTACTGCCCGCGACACTGCCAGCCCTGCCAGTCCTGCCAGCCCTGCCAGCCCTGCCTGCCGCCGAGCCCGCCGGCAACGGCGACGAGCCCACCTGCAAGACCGAGGCCAGCCGCGACGGCGTCGAGGACCTCACGCTCGACGAGGAACCGGACGACCACACGCCGCAGGGACACAACGACGTTGTACGCAGTTAGTATCGCACATATATCTACTGATACGTTAAGAGAAAATTTTTGAACCTCCTTTTTAAAGTATATCGCGCGCACAGAGGAGTGTGAGATTTTAGGGAGGAGTTCAAAAAGTGGAAATTATATTTTGTAGTACTGTGTCATTGTACTGAATGTGGCGCTTAATCACGGCACGCGAAGGGAGTACACATACAAAGTCTATAGAGTCGAGACATATAGGGCTAAGTTATTGTTATTTATTACTTTATATATAGCCTTAGTTTAGACTACAAATAATTCAACTATTCTTTGTAGAAAATAACTGATTATTTTCCATAATGGTGTTGGATTTTAAGAATCCCTTTTAAGCAAAATTGTTGAAAATGTTGTAGAGCTTGTTGGATTAGTATGTACAAGGTTCCTGCAGTTGACCCCAGAGGCTGAACCCTCTATTGATAGGTTATAACTAAAAGTTGTATAACAGGCGCGTATCTTGCATAATTTTCATGCAGATTTTATTTGTTTAGTACATAATACATGCCATCGAAAAATAGCAGAAATAATAACATCTCTGTGTAAATATTTTCTTCTTACTACCTGGCCTTATTCCATCTCAATGCCAGAATCTAGCCTAGAATCTATCCTAGCAACAGGAACCAAATTTAGACATTGCCGTGTCCATTAATTAGCAGAGTGTACTACAATATAGGTGAGGTAGGCTCTGGGCCTAAGATGTTAGTGGCCCATTTACATTCATAAGTCAATAGAAACTAGATCAATTAAAATTAATTGTTATCTGAACTACTGCCTAACTACTGCTAGGTTAGTTATATTGGCTTAGCAGCAAAATCCGACATTTTAAAACGTCCTATTTTAACCTACTTCAAGAAACTAAATACTGTTTCTTTTTAGCTTTTTTATGTACATCGATTTCTCCGCCAATTTTGGGCCGATTTTGTTGGATTTCATATAAATTTGGTTGAGATCTTATGAAGGGATATGGAGTAGAATCCTTAAACTCCTTGACGGATAACCGTTGACTCGTCGCGTTTGTGTTACTGTTTTGGAATTTACATGCCATACATAGCTGCACTAAAAACAGAAAAATAAATACAATTTCATTTGACCGGAAGCGGCACAGGCTCCAACCAAATAAATAAAAAAATCGCGGCCACTTTTTGCAATTCTAACATCAGGGGGCCAATTCTCGAAATTAAAAATGTTCAAAATATCATTCCAATCTAGTCTCAGTGCCAAGAAAATTGCAAATGGCATTCCGTAAACCATTAATAAACGTCAAATGTGAACATTAACTGTAATACGATCGAAAGTATATTGAAAGTTAACCGAAACGCTAAAACGGCATTCGGGTGACATTAATTATGACACAATTATACTAAGCGGCATTCCGATCCATAATTAAATTTCATAATTGTGACTAAACTGACATCGAATTGAGACTAAAATGATATTGAAAAAAAAACTGAAATATAGTCAATTATATCGATATTTGTAAATGCGTGGGTAATATTTTATGTAAATATGTAACAATCAAACCACAAAGTCGTAAGGAAACATTATATATTAACGATAAAAATATAATACACTATTACATTTATGCAGTGGAATTCATGTTTTTTGCAATGTGGGAACATAACCTCTTGCATTTACTCTATGCACTGTCCTTCCTCCTTCGGAGTCGGCACAAGGCCAAATACTGGTGATCCGAGCTGCTTCAATGAAATCTAGAAACAGTTCTAGTGGTTTAGTCATTGTTTCACTTACTGTCCACTAACAATAAACATACGATATTGTTTCGATATTGTTATTTGAAAAATTCTTTCACCATTGATGAACATAGGTTACTTTTTATCCCGGAAAAAGCAGATCACGCGGGCGGAACCGTGAGGAAATACTAGTATATTATATAAATGGAAAGATTAATTTAATTTAAAGGCCAACAATTGAATCACGGAACAATAACAATAGGTATTTTTTTTAATAATATTACGGCTATGGATGTTAGTACATTGAACCTGTAATAACAAAGGTCATATCACTGGGTGACCCTCCACCATACGCATATTTTTCACTTACAATTGACAAAAATCCGAAAAACGGGTTTTAAAATTAGGGGAAATATGGGAAATTATCTATTTAATTAATAATTTTACAAAATCTATTAATCAAATTGTAAAAATTATAAAATTAATAATTTCTTGCTAGAGTTCTAACTTTTCCATGAAATTCAAATCGCTAAAATTACCCACAATGGGAATATATTTTGTTCGCTGGCAACTTTATTATGACATTCGCTTTACACTTTTTATAATTTAGTCTGTGGTGGTGATATTAGTTTGAATTGAAATGAGATCGAATTGGCATCATATTGCAACTATACTAGAATGATATTGGAACCAATATATTTTATTCAATTCGCAGTCTAATCTTAGTTCGGTTAAAATTCAGTTTCAGTTAATGTTAAATACGAGAATTGGCCCTCAGATCAAGCAGATTCACTTATGCATTTACAATATTAGTATGGAATGGATTAAAATATTTATCCATAGCATACAGTGTTAATCTCGACTACAATATCGATATCAATCTTTGGGGAAAAATGGTCACAATTTACATTAAGATACCGACCACTTCCGAGCCGAAACGGTAATAAATAAAACACAACCTTTAAACAGAAAACGCTACTACTTACTGGCCATTAAGCCCGCAAAGTAAAACACACTAATTCTAAAAACGAATACTCGTATAACTCAATAACCCGCCCACCGATACTAGGGTAGTAATGCGCCGCGTCGCACAGCTGATTCCGAGCGTCATCTGATATTTATTATTATTGTATTACTTTATTAAGAAAATACTACTTTCAATATTTTTTTAATGAAACATTAATTATAGTTATTGATCATAATCCAAGTCCAAGTCAAATATTCTGGACACGTTGCCGAAAACAATGGATTAAAAGATTAGGAAGGTGTGGAGGATTTAGGACTCCGGATATGTCACTCACCGTGTGAAACTCAGCAGCAAGCCGCTACTTTACTTTTTTTTGTATTCTGTGAGACAATGATAACAACCCGGATAAAACGGCCCATCTATGCTGTAGACTGGCTACAGAATGGATGGGGTCTGTCCACAGCCTGGTGCACATACTCAAAAAATAATGTAGAGGACGAGCCTATAGCCTATAGCCATTCTGAACTCAACTTTCGATCTTAGTCAACTTATGTGTGATTTTTCGAATCGAGACAGCTCCGTGGCGTAGTGGGCGTGTACCTGACAGTGAAGCGAGAGGCCATGGATTCGATTTCTGCACCGAGACAAACGTTTGTGTGGTCCAAAAATATTTGTTTCTGATCTGGGTGTATTTTCTCCCAGGGGCCGGCAGTCCATAGAGACAAGACACTGCATACCCTGACAAATTCCTAATTAAATTAACCAAAAAAAGAAATAAACCGCAACCAAAAACATAAATATGTTCGAAATTGCCGCGCTCTCATTTGTATTGAAGCGCCCGGCGCCAGTGACCCGCCGCTTAGGTACGTAACGTGTCTGGCTGAATTGTACACAATCAAAGCTATTCAACAAGTACGTCTTACTGTAAAGAAACGCGGTCTTAACATGTAGTAGTCAATGTTTATTAAGTTTAAAATACGCACGAGCACCCATTTCAGGAATATATCATCTTTTAACCCATCCATGGAAAGTCTGGGCCATAAAACATAAATTATAATTAACAAAAAGTGAGTCTGAAACCAAGTTATATAAATTAGTTTTGATTGTTTACAGATTTCCAATGGCACATGGAAAGATCTCAAGATGAAATAATGAATTCGAGCGACAGCGTCCGAGAGTCTCAAGGTAAGCACACATGTGTAACACGCTACACTAACACTTTGCGTTGCATCTGTCTGTGTGTACGTCACTCACCGGTCAACGCAATGTGTTTACAATGGGATTGATGTTCTGAGACCATTAACCTTACCAACTGTATATCTATTGCCTACAATATTAAATAAAATGGAAAAGTTAATTGTCCCAGATAAACAAGGAACGGATGAAATGCGCAATGTCTTCCCATAATTTGAAATTAGAGAGAAAAACCATACATTCGCTTAAAATAATCTATTTATAATGTTCTTTTTTATATTATATAATAAATATTACCTATATTTTGCGACGAGCCGAATATGAGAGTGCAAGTGTTTTCACATGTGAAACTACAACCTTTATATTTAGTATCTAATATTATTATAAACTACTAATCTTATTACAAATTTATTATTATTATATAAACATTTTGTCTTGTGTAAATGAATTTTTAAAACTATTACAGTGCAACAGGTAATGGTAAGGGTAAGAGGTTTTATTATTATGTAGCCTTGTCAAAGGTGAGGTAACCTTATGGTAAGTATTAATGTTTTCATTAATAATATTTTAATGTATACATTTTGTATTAGTGCTTATTGTATGTGATATAATGGGGTTGTTAGAGACAGTAGACGATTGCATGCTACATCAGAGTATATAATGTTGCACCGATAATAACACATTAACTCGATACGCTGCCAAAACTTCACCCGGTTTGTTATTAACTAACGTTTGTGACAAGGATTTGCGGAATATATTGGTAAGTATTACTCCACGTATTTATTGTTCGACATCTTTTTTATGTAGTCACAAAATTTTACTTTTGCACACACACAAGTCATTTCGCCCACATTTTTGGGTATTTGATAACAGTTGTTTCGACGTCGTGGCTCGATTGGTTCGTTGAACACATGTTTTTGCACAAGTGTGATATTATGTATATCGTAGAAGACGACAGACGCAACGGCGACGGAATAAAGAAGGTAAATGAGTTTCGTTTATCAGTGTAGTTGGTTATGTGGCTTATTTATTTATTATTTATTATTTTTCCTTTTTTTTTGCATTCACATGTGATTTCACTGCAGATGTCTTTCTTAGCAATTCATGTTTAAATATCGTACGATAATTAGTCAAGTATTGCATGAATCAATATGTCTAGGAACTACGAAGTTATCTGTAGCATGTGAATTTTTTTTTTCATTTGCTACATGTTCTAGTGGATGCGCATTTCATTTTTCAACAAATACACATACATAATCTTTTATTTCTACGTATAAGCAAGGAAAGGTTGTCAATTAGGCCGATATTTTATCGCGATAATAAACTTAGGGCCCGATCATAGTAAAGGAAAATGGAAAAGGTAGAAAACGTCGACAGTTTATCTCTAACAATTAATTTACTTTTCGCTTCAACCCTCGATCTCATGCTTCACTCTTCTCTTATCTATAAAATCAAATCATTTCTGGTGACTTGTCTTTCTAAAACACCCTATCTACTAACGTGTGTCTCGTTTATTTGCATCTCCATTCTAAATTTAATCGCCTTCATCCATTCGTCATATTTGCATTTGTATATATCCATGTTCACTAACATACCACTGCTTTGTAAATGCATAATTTATTGTCGCTATCATTATTTCACCTTGCAGACACAATCAGTGACCTAACTTGCGACAAGTACGCAAAAGCACCTTTTCCACTAACCCGGGGTTATCTTAAGAGTTTCGATATTAAAAGCGAGATACATAATGGAAACGATAAGAGGGCTGTGAAAAAGGCCTTCAAAAAGAAATTAGATGTGAGAGGTATAAAGAGAAAGAGGGAGTACGGATGTCAGAGCCAGCCAGGTGACAAAGACAGGCGCTTCATGTGTTCCATATGCAAACAAAAGCAATATAAATACAGAAGGAACAAACTGAGACACGAAAAGTATGAATGCATCACAGGACCTCAATTTGCATGCGAGAAATGCGGCAAAAAGTATTCTCAGAAAAAGACCTTGACCATGCACATTGCACAGAAACATCCCAACTGGAAGGAACGCCAACCTACTTAGAAAAATGCTTATTTCTTTATTTGTTTTTGTTCTTTATAATTCTTTATTTTTGTTGATTTTTGATACCTTTCCCAAGTTGATTTGAAACATGAATTGTTAAGACGACTTTCGTTAACAATTTGATAAGTCGAGTATGACTCGAATTTGTTATTTTTGATCTCGCGCATATGATATGTGCCAATTATTATAAAAACATATCGTTAAGTTTAAAAAGTATAAATCGATCATGAGGCGAAGTTTATATCTAATTTTGTTTTTTTTTTGTTCACATAACCAGTTACTGTTTCTTTGTTATTTTATTGATACTTTTTTTCTTTTTAAATACAGTTTTTTTTGTTTTGGATTATTTTTGTTTTAATTTATGCAAACAGAATGAGAACGTCTGTCTGTACGGCGCATGTGAGACTCAAAATCGGACTGTATCAAATTTTCTATTGCAGGTAAAAAACCGCCACCGCGAAATACGATCACGACGCATACTAAAAACATTACTGAAGAGTCCAGAACCGTCACTACCTTAGCGATATTGCAGACGGTGAAGTCTCCGAAGCCGGCGCTCGAAGAGACCAAGGAGAATAAACAGAAGAAGGAGAAGCAGTCGCCGGCGGCCGCGCCCGAGCCCTCCGCCAAAAGTGCCGACACCAAGGAGACGCGCGACCTGCAGCCCGACAAGAACAAGAACAAGGACAAGGAGGCCGACACCAAGGACCTCAAGGACGTCAAGGATGCCAAGGAGCCCGCCACCCGCGAGTCGCGCTACAACATCTTCCCGCGCAGCGAACGCGTCAACCTGCCGTGCGCGCAGTACAAGACCGACAAGGGCTACAAGTGCCCCAACTGCCAGCGCAGCTACAACGCGCGCAAGAACCTCGTGCGCCACGTGACGCTGGAGTGCGGCCGCGAGCCGCAGTACAAGTGCCCGCACTGCGCCTACTCCAAGCACCGCCGCAACGAACTCAAGAAGCACATCGAGAAGAAACACCCCGACCATCACCAGAGCGCGCTCGCCGTCAAGTGATCTCTCTCTCGAGATGCGACGCGCACGCGCCACGTCCGCCTTCACCCGCCTCAGTGCCTTACGTGTTTAGTGCCTTACTCTATACTATACTACTATTACGAGATCTTCCTTTTTGCGGTATTCGAATTACATAATTTTTTATATGAAACTTGTATACTTGTACGTATTTGTGATCGATGATATTCAATATTCTTTGAAAGATTAAACGATTTTCGCAGTTCGCCGGCGTTTGATTTATCACCGATCGCACCGGACCCGTCCTCGATCGTTATGGGAAGATGAGTTCACGAGTACGGTCACTTGGTTTGTGCATGTCTGCATGAATTTAGAAGCTTCGCCTTTTAAAATTTCTAACAGAGATTATTTTTATATTTTTTTATTATTATAACGCATTTCTTTGGTTCCTTAATTTTATTTTAGCCTTTGGTAGTATTAACAACGTTTCCGTACGTAGTCGCGCTTGTTTTATTATTTGCAATACCCTCAATGTGTCGCATTTCAGAATCGCACAAGGATAGTCCCCTGCCGTCGGCGTTGCTGTCGCTGCTGTCGGTGCAGTCGCAGACGCTCGCGTCTCTCGTGCCTTCCTGTATACAACTCACTAACATCGGCAAACCCGCCGGCAAGGAGCTCGCGCCCTATCCCTCGCCGCTGCACCTCACCGCCATCCCCGATAACATCAAGGCGCACTTGTTGCAGCAAGCGTTCATACAGAATAACAACACCGTCGTCTCGTCGCTCGTCAAGCAGGACGACCAGGAGTCGGACGGCGAGTACGACGACACCGACGACATCGTGTTGCCCGACGAGACCGACCCCTACTACGAGCACGGCGGGCTGTCGAACGAGTTCGACGTGAAACCGGAGCCTAAGTGTCTGTACAAGCGCGAGGGTGCCGGCGGCAACAGTTCGGACGACGCCAGCCGCCAGTTCGAGTGCCGGCACTGCGGCAAGCGGTACCGCTGGAAGTCGACGCTGCGCCGCCATGAGAACGTGGAGTGCGGCGGCAAGGCGCCGGCGCACCAGTGCCCCTACTGCTCGTACCGCGCCAAGCAGCGCGGCAACCTGGGCGTGCACATCCGCAAGCACCACAGCGCCGAGTGGTACATGTACGCCACCAACAAGGTGCGCCGCAACAAGAAGACCTCCATATGATCAGTAGGCAATCCGACCGCGACGCTCAAACGCGACCACCATACACCAAAGTAGATACCTAACCAAATCGGTACTGCAATATATTTTTATTTATATTTAAATATTTTTTGTTGATGATATTTTATTATACACTAAACGAGTAGTTTATAATGTGCACATTCCCTAACGGCATTAGAATTAATTTTGTTGTTTTTTTTTGTTCTAGAGTTTATTACGGTAGTTAAGACTGACCCTAAGTATTTTATTCAGAGAAAATGAGACCTAAGGTCTAATATTTATAGAATTATTTACAACCGAAAATATTTGTCGTCTGTCGCGTTGATTTGTTATTCGTCCACAGTTTTTGTATTATTTGTTTGGACAAAAAGCGACACGAGTGTGACGCCTCATTCGATCGATGTCTGCTATTCGTAATAGAATGCACATTCTTATGCAGACCATATGGATCAATTAATTGATCCATTTAAAGTCACTTGAAGCTAATATTTCCTCTTATCTCGAATTTTCTTAGTTTTAATTACCTACCATCATTCCTCATGAGGAATAATTATAATTCCAAAATTATTTAGTGCAATGATATTAAGATGTAATTAGTTGATATTTAATAATAAACCTGTTTTGCAGGTGTTATTTAATAACTGTTATCCACCACGGGTAGAATGTTTAACAATGTTGAAGGTCGTAGCATAGTCTTCCCAACTATCTCTACCTAGTTATTGTTCTTGTTTGTAATTTATTAATCTTTTTTTTTCTATTTAAGTATGAGGGACCATTACCTTGTCTTCCTAATTTGTTTTATTTTTTGTAGCAAACCCAAAGTTTATGTTATTTTAATGTTGTTTATTTATTAGGATAAATAAGGAGCCTCATGGCCACTTCAAGGTGTAATGCTATACATCCTGGAGAAAAATGAATTGATATTAAAGAGGCCGCTGGCTGCTCTGCGGAGCGTGTAGGAGCGTCACTAAATTGACACCAAATTAACTCTTTAATAATAATTCACTTAATACTGTAGTATTTTAAAAAAGGTTATTCAAAATTAATCTGTGGGGTACTGAAAAGATCATGTTTGCAGTGAAAAGAGTTTACAGAGGCTTGACAAGATTATTTCTGAATAACCTCCACTTCGAGAGTATGTCGGGGCAGAAGCTGTTAACTGTCCTCGCGTGCGATGTGAGGTAAGCAGGAAAATGATTCTGGACATTATAACCGAAAATATCTATCCACCCATAAATCTCCATCTCTTGATTCATCAAGTTATTATAATTGTGGTTTTTAAAGAAATTATCACTATCTTAGATCACTCATGGTTTGGTGTCTTATTTGACATTTTCATTTAGTTCAATTACATCATTAATGTTCAGAATTGTCTTCCTTTTATTATAATTAGACAAAAGCTCATCATGTGCCTACAATGTTACCTGTAGTTTAATGACATATACTTTATATTATTATATACCACGATGTTTCCCATGTTGAAAAGATGTGTTCAAAATTAATAAAAAAAGATATTTTAATGATATTCGAAGGCAATAATACTATTCACGACTAATTTATTCGACTGTTGATTTTTAATATACGTTAATTGTTATACTAGTATATACAAAGCTATTTGACCAAAGTCAGTATTAGTGTTGTAACGTGATGATAATATATAAAGGGGTGTATAAATTGTTATAACGCGCGGTCGTTAAGCTTGGCAATACTGATCGACCGGCATGCAATATTTACCAAACTATGTTGCAAGATGAAAAACAAACATTGTTAATGTTATTGGAAAAAATAGGTAATTGTTTAGTGTGATTTTTATATGAATATATTTGGGTTTACTTGGTTAGAAAAGTTTAAATATAGATATACTATGTATGTAATTGTGTTTTCCTTGCTTTTTGAACGGTCCCCATTTACCCCTGCCTCTTTTATTGTGTTTTAGTGAACTTGTGTAGGTAAGTCGGTAGTCATTATTATGTTGAGAGTTAACAATCGCATGTTGCATGGTTGGTTGACCGGGGTCATTTATGAACTCAATTCACGGCTTGCATTTTCCATCTCCGCATGTTGCAGTTTTGTTTTTTTTTTCTTTCCCTTTTTCGTTCATACTAATATAATTAATAATTTCAGGTAGCCAAGAAAAGCCCATGGGTCGGGAGACTACATTTCATTAACAAAAGTTTTTTGTCAAACAAAAAATGATGTGTGACTAAAACCAGTCAATAAATACCATGAGGTTTAAAATTCTTGTTTGTGGTGGCAAACTATTCGTTTTAAAATTTCGCTGTCGGAACAATAGTCACTTTATCAAACACCGTTTAAAAATCAAGGAAAACACCGACACTTCCTCTATAAAGAATTTTGAATGTCGATAATAAACGTTATGATTTCTTTTTTGTTCTTTTTTTTACTTTCCTTTCGCAAAGCTTGATCACAGCACTCGGTGGTACAGTCACAGTAGAGTTTTATCTATAGTATATGTAATAGTTATGTATATCAGTATGTATGTATGTACTCGTATGTATATAACATGTACCGTTTGCTTGTACTGTCGTTAACCCCACGGGAATGTTGAATGTGTCGTACGGTGTGTGCTGCGGTGCGTGGTGCATCTGATGAGCGGTGTGGCGGTTTCAGGCGGCGGGTGCGGCGCGCCGGAGGACGTTTCCTTCAGTAGGATCGGCGGGCTCTCCTGGGAGCAGTGGTCGGCGCGGCTGGCGCTGCCGCTGGTGGCGGGCATGCGCGTCTCCTCGCACGCGCTGCCGCCCGCCTGCCCCGCCTCCCCCGCAGGCGACGCGAGCTTCTCCTGCCCCGACTGCGGACGCGTCTACAAACTCAAGTCCTCGCTGCGCAACCACCAAAAGTGGGAATGTGGCAAGGAACCGCAATTCCAGTGCCCCTATTGCGTCTATCGCGCCAAACAGAAGATGCATATCGCGCGGCACATGGAGCGGATGCATCGCGAGGTGCATATGAAGCCCGACCAATACATCAAACAGGACAACGTCGACGCGTGCACATAGCCGCGTCTCACATACACACATAACACACATGCACACACGAATACACTCGACGGTGCGCCTATTAGGATTTCACATATTTTTTTTATATAGGGCAGTTATCGTTAATGGTATGAAATTTTGAAAGTGAGCAGCGAGTATGGACGGTAAATTTTAAAACATATTCCCGATTTATGCCGATTGTGATATATGTGGTGATGTGAAAAAATGTCTTTGTGATAGTGGCGTCAGACAGTCACGTTAGATGTATTCGCCATTGTAATGGTCACGACCGTAGTGCCTTACATCGTTACCTATTTGAGCGTAATGTGACAGCTTAGTGATGACCAAGTATATCGTATAGATACAAGTATGAATTTAATATTTTTGACGAGTTAATAGTATTTACACTGGTTACAGTTTAAATTGTAACAGTGTGAGCAACTGTTGCATTTATCCAGTATGTTAAGTCGGAAGTGATGTGTATAGTTACGCTTTTTACACTTTTTATATATTATTATATTGTACAGCATTTATGTAAACGATCATTCCTGCGTTTGTATGATTATGTAGGGTTCAATGTGGTTTGTTGAGAAGTACAAGTTGTTTTAGGTATGTTACCAGTTGCAGTTACTTTCCAGCGAAACAGATTTTATATTTAAACTTTAAACACTTGAGTATTATCATTTAGGTGCGTAGAAATTTTCAGATTTCTTTAACGCGAATTGATAGTTCAAAATCACGCAAGTTGCGAACAACTTGTCACAGGTTGAATGGAAACGTTGATATTATTAATTGTATACTCGAGTATGTGACGCGCCGAGTTGTGTATTAAGTTATACTCTGTTTATCATAGTAATAATGAAAATGAAGCTATGTTCGCTTAGTTTAGCAATGCTCTAGTTCTTTGCCATAAATGCATGTTCCATTATAACGTAATAATACTCATAAGTTAATTTTTTATATATAATTTCAATTTATTTTTAGATCTCTTTACATCTAATGCATTTATTTTAATTTAAGCGTATTCCCTGCCCGGCAATGTTTAGTGGAGAACGGTATATGTACATGTTAAGTTCCTTAAATGAATACGTATTTGTAATGAGGTTTTATTGATGTTGGGGGCCAATTTGTTAGATTATTAGTGGGGTCGATTATAGTGCCTTAATGTGAATTGTTGAAATGTATCGAGAATTTAATAAGGTCACACTGCCATTAAATGTTTTGATAAAGGTAATTATACCGTGCGGTAAATAAATTTTTCGATGACGTTCAAAACAATCTTCCGCATAGATTATAAGTATTTTTTATACATATTACCATTTAGAAATTATAGTAAGGTTAGGGATGGTAGTCGCAAGTAAACTCCTTCTATTGCAGCTGTAAATTAAATTGCTAGGTGTCGTCTTGCCGCTGTTGCTTACTATGTTTTGGAAATGTGAATCGTTTCGTTCTATATACTAAAACATTACCATTACATGCATTACACTGCAATCTGGTCAAAAAGGAGGTATGTAATTATGTATAATATTCCTATAGCACATTTTGAGAACATAAAATAACATTATTTTAAATAATAGCATATTGGTAATATTTTCCTAGTTAAACGTTAAGTAGATTATCTGACGTCACAAATATACTCAAATATGCACGGCTGCGATAGAAGGTGTTTAAGTGGTGGCTACCGGATAAGATTATCCGTGCGAGTTACCATCATACAATCAAAATGTAGATACAGAGTACAACCAGAACGTCTTGTCAATATAAAACTAAGTGCCTTTGAAACTTTAGTCATTAGAGATTAAAATGTAAACAGTGAATTTCGGTTCGCACATGACACGTAACTTATTAATGCAAAATTTCTAGGTTGTGATTTTTAAATGACACTCAGAACCATTCTTCACCGTAGGTACGTCAATGTCGATATGTCGATAAATTTATCGAGTACATTTTACATTATGCAGCTGTGATAATTATATAAAAATACTAACTAAAGATTTCTCATTCTCAATAGATTAAGTTTAAACAGTGATTTGTGTGATTTATAAAGTGTGGTTTTAAATCAGTCTTATATGTAGTTTATCAATTATCGTGCCAAAAGAGATTATATTGGAGCCCTATGGAAGGCTATGCTCGTATACTTATGTTAAAATCTCATTATTATTAAAGTAAAACCTTAATATTAGTATATATTTTGTAGATAAATTGTACAAAGTACAGGAAAAACCATTTTCCGATTTAAAACCACCCTTTATGTAAATCAACAAGCAGACAGCGAAGGCTGCAGAGAATCAGTATCGTTATCCAAGTGATGTTACAAACCTAGTTACTATAATATAAGAAATGACTACCTAGAATGTTTGTAGCTTATGTAGATAGTTCTGTACAACGATCGACAACAAGTTACAGTGATTTATTGCATTTGATTGTATTTTTATAACCTTTTTTGTATTTTAATAAAGTTGCTATTCTTGGTACCGCGCTCGTTTTACTACACATCTGATGTTAATGTATTTTGGGTTATTGGTTGCACTCGAGGCATTTGAGTCCGTCGTAATGTTTGCTTGAATACCTCGAGTGATGCATGTAACATGGACGGATCATTGTTAATTATTAAGAATGTATAAAGGGATATGGTGAAAGTGGAACATTGTAATTAATATTTGTGGTTGCATGCCATGTATAGTAAAGATGGTTTAGAACAGTAGCGAAGCAAATTAATGGGAGACATAGTGCATTTACCTGGCTTGGCACAGCACTTGGTGGCTTGGTTTGGCGGTAGATAGTACTTGCACGTATTCATTTTTATTTTGCGTTACATTTCAGTTGCACAGTTGTACACGCCTTATATATTGGGTTATGGGACGGCCGGCCTGAGTTCCGGGAAAGCCGGCTGGACACTGTATGAGTGTGTGGACTGCGGGAATAAATACAAGCACAAGGGCTCCTTGCAGCGACATATAAAGTACGAGTGTAGGAAACAGCCCAGTTTCAAGTGCCCCTATTGTGTGTACAGAGCGTACCAGAAGCACAATTTGTTGTTGCACGAGCGACATCTACATAAAGATATGCCGGAGAAAGTGGATTTCGTGTCGGAATGACCCGCGCTGCTCGCGACCAATGTCAGTAATACTTGTTACATAATGTTTGTTCACTTCACTAACTTTCGATTATAAGAGCATTGACAATAACTAACTTCGTATAATAAACTAATGCTATATATTGTAACATATATTTACTAACACACTAATTGGCTCAAAAATTTTATGGTGAGGTTGATTATTAACTAAATCTTAGAGCATTTAGACAAACATTTTGAAAAACTAAGTCCGTTATAGATGATACATAATCAGCTAAATGCGGTTATTCCAATAAGATCTGTACAACCTAACGGAAAAAATCCGACTGTGTTTATTCTTGAAGAATTAAATTATTTTTATTAATTTGATGAATCAGCGTTAGCGCAGCGGAGAGTGGTACGGACTTTCGAGATGAAGTCGCCGGGTTCGAAACCAGCCCCAAGAGCATGCACCTCTGACTAATCTGTGTGTATAATTGTTAATTATCTCTAGCTTTAACGGTGAAGGAAATCGTAAGAAAACCTGCATACCTGAAAATTTCTCTACATAAATTTCGAAGGTACGTGAAGTCTGCCAACCCGCATTAGCCCAGCGTGGTGGACTAAGGCCTTACCCCTCTTATTCTGTAGAGGAGGCCTGTGCCCAGCAGTGGGACGAATATAATACAGGGTTATTACTAAGAAAACAGAAACAACACCACACACAAATCTGAATTACATGGCACTGGACTGCGCTCGTCACCCCGAGATATAAGATGTTAAGTCTCAAAATGCCCAGTAATTTCACTTGTTTCATACATGTAAAGCAGACCATATCACAACAGTGCTTACACACTGATGCTTGGCTGCAGAAATGCACAAAGCAGTGGTACCAAACCAGACGGCCTCTCACCTACTAGGGACCTTCCATCTAATATTTTCTCCATGCTCCAATATTCTGGCGATGGCCTACCCGTAGTCAACACTCAATATGGCTGTACAGTTAACTTAAAATCTCGCTTGTTAAATTTAACCACGGTTTTAACGCTATTTATTACATGCTTGGAAAATTGTATCTATGAAAAAACAATGGTTATTGACCGTTCACTGACTATTTTTTTTTCTAGTATTTTTAGATAACTCATCGCTTATATTTGATACTCGTAACTTGCTGTCATTTTATTAAATTTTCCCCCTTTTTTGTGAAAATGAATGGATTCAGTAACCATATTCGAAGGCAGAAAATAGAGTAATGAGTAAGGAAGAACTGTATATTTAATGATAAATCATTTCTTATTGCAGCCGTAACATAACGCGTTGGCGAAAACATGAAACTGAAGATATCCACTAAAGATGCTAGAAAACCTCGAATTTGTTGAACTACCTTCAAAATCGACACGCAAGTTTTAATGAGCTGAATTAACTTATTGATATCTTATGGCTTCGTTATCGGTATTTGTAAACATATACCCTTAGCTTATCTCTTCACTTGAAGTTGCAATTGCACGTGGTTAGGGTAGGTGTTTAATTATCACCATAATAAATTAGTTTATTTAATTAAGACAACTATCCACGTGTACTGGCACAAAGTGTAAATAAGCATTTACGATTTACCATTTCACTTTCATCATTTGACATAAAGCATTGTGCCTAGTGAAAATGAAATAGAATACCTACTTGTATTATTCTATTCCTTTTAATAACCACGGCTAGTATCCAAATAGTCAACAACTATGGAAAAGTGTCTTTTCCGATAATGATTTGATTTGTCACTTTAATTTCAATCCGCATAAATCAAAGATGGCGGATTGTTGATAAAACGTCGCATTAACTAATTCATTTATTATCGTGTCAAGCGTAAGACACGAGATCTCTGACTCGTTGATGACGCTAAAGTCGAATAGTCTATAGTTTTATATACTAATGCCCAGACTCTTACGCATGCGTCTGACGCTTGACGCGTTAAAGATATGTGATAGGTACATATTAAGATGGTATATGTGTCGCTTGACAAATATTGAAGAAAGTATTCTTTATTATTATAAAGTAATTCAATAAGGCAGCTCAAAGCAGCAGCTATCTCAGTTACCATTAACTGGTCCTAATAAAGTAATGTTAAAATTGTTCATAAAGCAAAATGATATAGGTAGGTGTATGTACGTAAGACAAAATACTTCGTTAAATGTATTTGCGTATTGAAGTGGAATAAAACTTTGTTTTTTTTTTTAATATGAATGTAATACGCAGTCCAAAGTTACACAATAACAGATAAAATATTATTATTTTTTTCGTCTAATTCAAACATGCATTTGTAAGTCAATCGTTACGAATTGTATTTAATTAAATTAAAAAGCATAATTTAAAATAGAGATGAAGGTAAATAGCTATTTATTTTACAATTTACAACGTCATAAGTATATCTCTAGAAACGACGTTAAAGTTTTAGTAAAAGACTATTTTCTAGTTCGGTATTTAGTAAAATAGAAAGTTTTATTCTACACAATTGTTCTGCTGTAATGCATAATTATTTTATATTTAATAGTTTGTTACATTTTTCTTGTTCTTGTTATTATTAATGTTTTAGAGTGTGTTCCTCGTTACCAAAGAAATTTATTACTGCAGACATTGTTTCAAAGATGATATTGTGAGATCAATGGGGACTTGTTTTGAAGACTTATTAATTAATTTTAATAACAGTCAAGATCATGAGACAAGTAATGATTTAGATCCGATATTTAGGAACATAGGTTAAGGGTGAGTTTCCAAAACAAACATTTTTATAAGTCTTCAAAAGTAACTCCCAAGTGTTCATGTTGAAAATATATTTTTTTTTGCATTTGTTAACTTAACTTTAAGTTACCTTATAAAGAGTTCAAACGTAACATTGCAATACTATTATACCAAAGAATCATCAGGTCGATTCTTAGCCTTAACAAAAATAAGTGCCTTAAATAATTTTATTATACGATATATCTTTAAGTAAGTTATTAATGTTATGAAATTTTACGCGGTTAACTCGCTGTGTGCAAAGAGTACTAGGTAATGTGCGTCGAGTGTTCATTGTATATTTTATATGAATATTAGACTAGTTTTATGTATTTTTAATGTTGTTTTTAACCTAGGAACCCACCAACTACGTAGTTTAGTGAAATTAACACTTTTTGGCGGTATATGATGTAAAAAGTTTTTTTTAATATAAAATAGAAGGATCCAATTTATTATCTGATATACTTATAGTAATATCTCAATACATCCAACAATATTATTCTTTACCGACAAAAAAATCTCAATTCGTTTTTTTTTAAGTATGTTCACGCATAACTCCGTGTGGACCCATTTGGATGACTCCCATTTCAATTTTATTGGGGTAAAACGCAAAGGGATGAAAGACCAAAACTAAACCTAATTTTGATAACTCTTTCACTAAAAAATAGTAGAAAAAAAACCTTTAACAAATAATGACTCTAAATTGTTAAATTTTATTTTTAGCTTTTCTGAGTCTGTGTTATTTTTTGTTCATGTATTTTTTTTACCTGAGAGCTACTGAAACTTCCTTAAAACGATGTCTAACACTCGGCAGACACTAAAATAGACTGATAACTTCCTGATATAATATTATTGGATCCATCTATTTAATTTTTCAACCAAAATTTAATTACCCTAACTAATATGTTTACCAAAGATTTTTAAACGGAAAGCTTTAATGCTCAGTCTAAAGGGTTACTTCTGTTTGAATAAATAACACATACGCCATTTTTTACGTAAAAGATAAGAAATAAATATTCTTTGCTGTTTGTTGTTAAAACTATTTCATTTTGACTTAACCCATCTTAAAACAGAAACATGATCAAATACTGTGGACTGCATAAACCAATTCCTACAGATGTAACGCTAAGATGACTCGACTGTGCCAAAAACGATATTCTTGTATACGAGCTTTTGATATTGATACCGATAACCGTTGTATTATAATTCATTTCTCTTTTGACACTATTCATCAAAGGAGAGGATTATTCAGGAGTATTCGTGCAAATTAGTGCCAAAATGTTTTGTAAAAATCTATCCTATAAAAAGCCGCTTTTTTATGTTATCCTAAAGACAGGTGCTCGGCATCGTCTGTGTTCTAAACCCATAATGGTCTTTTTTATTGGTTAAAAATGACAAATACACGCATATATGGTTTGAGTAGTAATGCTATTCAAAGCGCACAAGCGTATATTATGAGTAAGCGGACCTAACATTACAAAAAAAAAGTGCCCTATATAGAAAACTTATGCACAATATTATCTTTATAGGACATTAAACACCATTCAAATGCAAAAATATGAGAAATAATAATATTTTGTTTGGATATGAAATTTGACGTTTAGGTAGCTTATCACAGATAAGATTTATGCTAATACTTGTTACTAGGTCTAGTTCGCCTCATATTCAGTAGCCTGTGTTGAATAATATACATTATTTGACACCGAACACAAAATAATACGAAAAAAGCCTTTTGTTGAAACAATCAAAATTGGCCCAAAAACTATCCCACAATAATTATGATTTTAAATATTGATATGAGCAAAGGTGCATAGTGGGGACACCTCACTGCCTCGTCGCACGTGTGCACTGTAATAAATGTTTTACACAGTGACGTCAAAGTTTGCGTCGTCTGGTATTTAACAAGTGCCCCTACATTTACTTTAATGGCTTCTTATTTTTCTTTTTATGGACAGAATAATGAATTTCTTTCTACAATCGGTTTTGGGTAACGTAACTTATGGATTTAAATAATAAAAAAAAAATCCTATTTTGTCTGTGAGTGCAAGTGTCGCAACAACAAAAACTAAAGGAATACGAGATTGATAAAGATACACAAGTATTTATTATCATCTATGTAATTATGAAACCCATGTTTCGTCTGCTACTATTCTTTATAATTAGTCGTCCACCTATATATACCTTGTCCATTATACAAAAATGAACTAACTATACGTCTGGACTTGCTTACAGCAGCCATTATCTATCAACGATCTTGGTTTGATTCTCCGGAAAGAGCGCACAAATGAACCGATACAGTTTGAAGGTCATGCGTACAAATTACTTTGTTTCATTGATTTATTTCCGGGCTCCATCGGGATAATCATATAACAATTATAATGGTTTATTATTTTATTACTGCAAATGGCCATTACTAATTACACATCTATAGGAAAGCCTTGCTTCACCATTCACCTTGCTTGCGGGGTTAAATATTGCAATCTTGTGGGTAGGTATATTGCCCGTCGAAAATATCTGTAGATCTCGGATTGATATCAATCATAGAATAATAACGTATATAGTGATTATATTCTATTTTCAACTGTAGAATGGTAGATCCCTCATATACGAGTACCCGTCTGTGTTGGTGCCACCGGATTATCTATTTTTGCCGCCAAGCAGTAGTGCGAAAGCAAAGGAAACAGGAAGTAACTGAGCATTATAAGTGCTTTGTAATGCAAGGTTCTGTGTGGTATTACTTCAGTTTATGGGCAGGCGTAAAGCTTACCGTCGATCTGCTCGTTGATTATCAATCCTAATAAAAAATATTAAAAAAAAATGAAATACGAATAGAATTGCTAGCTTAGGATCGCACTTAAAAATGAGCTATGTCGCCCGCATTTAAGATACGCCCAGTGCAGTGTTAAATTAAGCGAGCGTGATCCACAGATATATCCGGTGCGTTGTACAGCTACATTAAGGTCAGGGTCAGGGATATTTTAAAATACCCTTTTATAGGGACGCATTATGCGTTCTCAAAATTAAACAATTGTGTTTTTAAATTTACAACAATTTCATTAGATGCCAGTGATAAAAATAGGCTGTAGGCATGATTCCAAACCCAGTGGCTGTCGATGGCTTTCAGTCACTTGGTCAAGTGACTTTGTGGTAAAGTCTATCGGTTCGGAAGTGCATTTTAATGCTACGTCATGTAGGTCACGACCGAAACAACAAACAAAACTATCGCCATTTTCTGAAGTAATGTCATTAAATATAAATAGAATCCAATAATTGTAGTAGGTAAAGTTGCAGGTAGAGTCGCTGCGATCTACCACCGAGTTTGGACCCATACCATAAAAAAATAAAATAATTTTTCAGTTAGGGATTTTAAAAGTGTAAAGTCTGTAGAACAATGTCAGACGCTTAAGGAGGTTTATTATTTATATGTTAAATTTATTATAAAAACGCCTGTATATTCCATATGTACCTTTCAGCTTATGGAGTGTATGATCCTTGAATTTTACCATACCCAAATGTTATACCAACAAACGTAGTAACAATAATTAACAAATGTATACCTAAATAATTTAGTGAGAGCAGCACAAAGCAATTGTTAACTTTTTTAATGTTTGAAGTATATTTTTTTTCAGTGAAGTCGAGTGTGTTTGGTTTGTTTATTTTTTAATCGAAAAATGCATGTGAATAAATGTTCTTGATTCAATAAACTTTTCGTTTTTTTAAATATAGTACATACATCAATGTATTAAATTCCTATGTATAACTAAAAAAATAATGGACTAATTTGATGTTACAATGATATCTGATGAACAATGCACAATGATTAGTCGATAAAATACTTTAAATCATCCAAGAGATACCACAAATTGGTTACAACTCACAGTTAGAAACTAAGTCAATAATAATATATCAAAATATATCTTAAGATATCTCATTGTTCCAGGTGACGTGGAGTTCTATAAAACAATGTTACAGAACATGATGCCTATTATACCAATGAAGACAAAAAACTACTGGTCTCAGTGCGAAATGTCTTACGAATGTGAGAAATGTAAAAGAAAATACAGACATAAAAGTACTTACAGAAGGCATGTTACTTACGAATGTGGTAAGGAGCCCATGTTCCGATGTCCATTCCTTGACTGCACATACAAAGCATACCAAAAAACTCACACAGACGCTCACATCAAGACAAAACACAAACTTATGGCATTAGAGTATAAATGATAATGAATGAAAAAAGGGTAATGACATTGTGATATTAAAGTATAATTGTTTGTAAATAGTATATGGAAGTTTTATTTTTTGTTTAAATTGTCCGTAAATCTTATTTCACTGAAATCTTCACAATGTGTTGGTAATTGTGAAATTTTTGTTTTCGCGGGCTTTTGTTGTTACCGCTTTTGTTCCATAGATGGCAATAAAACACTAAGTTACTAGGGATGACATTCTCGACACACAAAACTATGAGTTGGCAACGCATTTGTCAATCTATAGTCTAAGAACTTTGTTAGATAATCACTTAGAAATGTCACTTTGACATAAAAGTAAGCTTTTGTTGTCATTTGATTGTAAATAATTTTGAATAAAAATGATAAAATACGTAGATAAATTGAATAGAAGGTAATAAAATAATCACAATGAATCGTCTATGTTTAATGAACAAGTGTTCTGTTAATTTTTTTAGAAGTAATTTATATATCAAACCACAAATATTAACGCCGAAGAATCCAATACAAAATGTGTTTAAACGACAAGTCCACGATCAGAAATGGAAGATCCGCTCGACCCTCAACTACGTGATAGCTGTTGGAGTCATGACAGTAGGATTAAGTTACGCAGCCGTGCCTCTTTACAGAATATTTTGTCAGGTAAAGCACATAACCTCCATGATAATGTGTTATCAATATCACCCAACATTTTTCTAATCTAAGTTTTTGTTCATAACAGATCACAGCAAACGAGTTAGTAAATCACATTGGCGAACTTATGTGTATTCTAACACCCCATAACAGAAAAAATCATTTTTAAGTTATGCCCATCATTGCATAGAGAGTTAAGAAATGCCTTGTTTAATCATTATAAATTATTGAGCTGTAGGAACAAATGCTGCAATAGTTTTTATAAAGTTAAACTGCATTTGACAGTTACATAATAAAGAGGAACCACATATTTTTTGCACTCCTAAAAAGTCAACTTTTAAATTAAGCTAAATGCATAATTAATGCAGTGTCAAAATTAAGTCACAATATAAAAATATGTTTGCGTTGTGTATGTTGTAAAAAAATAATTAACAAAACTTATTTGCAGGCTTACAGTTATGGAGGTGCGACAGGTACCGCAGAACCTGATGAAGTAGTGAGTAACATGAAGGCCATAAAGCACCGCCCACTGAAGATCAGATTCAATGCTGACACTGCCTCCTCAATGCAGTGGAACTTCAAACCACAACAACATGATATTACAGTAAGAACTTTTAATCATTTAATAGATAACTTATGAGAGATCTTTTACCATAAAACCTTTGTATAGGAGCTGCATAACAACATGTATTAATAGTATTTCTATTGCCCTGCTCAATTGCCGTACAAGCTTTCTAAGAAATTTATTTACATATTTTTATTTACATTTTTATATTACCAATAAATTAAAATTCCATGACTAAAACTATGGATACAGATGTTGTTGAACTGTATAAATTGTATGTGCTATTATTCCAAATAAACATTTGAATATTATAATTAGGGTTATTTCAACTTGTTAGTCCATATGGTGCAAACTGTGCATGATCTGTTTTCTAAACACAATTACTGTGTCCAGTATGGGATTCCTGCCGATTGGTGGTTGCTAAACAATTCAATACCAGTAAGCTAGTTGAGCACAAACAATCTGAACTGATAGATGATACATTACATGTTTATTGTATTTCAGGTAGTGCCTGGTGAGACAGCACTGGCTTTCTACACAGCTCGTAACCCTACAGACAGGGCTGTGACTGGTATCAGTACATACAATGTTATACCGTTTGAAGCGGGACAGTATTTCAACAAGATACAGTGCTTCTGTTTCGAGGAGCAACAACTCAACCCACATGAACAGGTGAGCTGGTGTTTTACTGTTAATGTTTATTATTACAATAATATAAATTCATAGAATCTTATTTATATCCAAAATAAATGATTGAATAATTTTCCTGGTTCATCTGATTTTCCTACATTTCTACATTCCTAAAACACAGAACTTTTTCATTAGTCAGTAATTCTATATGTACGATACCTGTTCTAGTAATGTAATCCCTTTATAAGGTTAGATTATAGGTAGGTTGCAATTATAGGTTTAAAATTTGTTTGTTAGCTGGGAGGGGGTAATCATACATTTTACTAATAGGGAAAAGTGAAATGCATTATTATTTATTACATAATATTTATCTTTCTTCATCAGGTGGACATGCCAGTATTCTTTTACATAGACCCAGAGTTTGTTGAAGATCCAAAAATGGAGTTTGTGGATGAGATTGTACTTTCATACACATTCTTTGAAGCTAAGGAGGGTTTGAAACTGCCTGTACCTTCTTATGTAAAGGCAGGCCATTGAGGCTAGCTTTGAAAAGCATTTGCTTATATTACAATAGAATTGTAAATTGTAACATTATAATAAGAATGAATCCAAGATAGGTCAATGTACATTACAGTCACAAAATTACCAGAGGTAAGCAAAAGTGAATCAATTATATATTACTCTAAAAATATGCCAATTTCTCACTTCTCACAAATTATATTTTTCAATTGTGTATAATATGTACAAACCTATGATATTTCAACAAATCAGTTTACAATTCTACTGCAATTGTATAGTGTGTACTGTGTATAGATCAATTGTTTGTTAAGTTTGTTACTGTTTATTAATATTCATTTCCCCAAACATAAATCCTAGTTTTTGATTCTGTCACACTATGGAATAGAGTTTTGATCAACTGGTTCATAAAGTACCATTTATGGCAATGGTATGTATGTGTATGTAATGAAATGGTTGGTATCACGTATAATGATTGTTTCATTTAAAAATTAAGACTTTAACCATGCATCAGTTATGGTTAAAATTATTGTAACTAGCAATGGTTCACGTTATTTCATTTGTTTTTAGTACTACCAAAAGGTCAAAATATGTTGTCAAATCTGTAAATATGTTATTAACAATAATATAATTATAACTAAAGTTGTACTGAAAGAAAGAAAGCAGCGTGCACACTACGGCAAACTAGGTGGTGCTATTATTATATCACAGAAACCTACGGTTCGAATGTCTGCTTACAGTCCATACAGTTCCGTTAACGGTACTCAATGTATCTTTATTATAATATAATTATTGCAGGAAATGAGTATTCTGAAACAGTGGTATAGTAATAAATTATTTTTAAAACAAGTACCAGCGTTTTAATTCTTTACAATTTAATTATCTATGCCAAACATTTTATTGCTCGGTCTCGCGGACGGGCTGAAAATTTAATTTTCTCACGTTCTAACGTAACGTCCTATTCTTCTCATGTCTACATGAGAAGAATAGGAGTTCCTCTCGAGTACGGCAAAAAACGTGGAAAAAATTTAAAAAGAAGGCCAATCTGTCACACTATATAGGCCATGATAACCAGTTACGTATCCAGAAGTAACGGGTGCGATTGACCCCTTCGACCTCTTAAATGGAGTAAAATCGAAGTGCTTTAACTTGCAATTTGCTAAATCTCCAAATAAATAATAAATGAAAGCCAAATTAATTTTCAGAAAATTTATTAGCATTATATTTGAATATTAATGGTGAGGTGTTAAGCCTTGATGGCGGCAGTGACTGGGTACCCACGGCGCAGGCCCATGCACTGGTCCCTGTCTATGAAGAGCGTGGTGGCCTTGTTGCGCAGGTCGGCTTCCAGTCCGGCCCGCACCCCCAGCAATGTCTGGTGAGTTCCCTCTGCAGTGGCGATGCGGGATCGCAGCGACTCCATCGTCTGTTGTAGCTCGCAAACTTCTCTCACCAATCTGGAGACCAATGTCAACATCAATATCGCAGCCTATCTTCAATTACTGACTAAAAAGAATTTAGTAATGGATTCACAAAACAATTGCGGATGGACTGCTAAAAATACACGACTCTATATGCATTATTAATACCATTATGAGGCAGTCGGGCAGGTTAGTTTCCCGACGCCGTCTATGCATTTTATCAACTATCTTCTACAACTGTTTGAAATGCATGCTTTGCTCGCTGATTTTAGGAGTAGCACAATGTATGCCATGTATGCCGTGTATGTAGCATAATATAACATAATATGTAAGTTTAAGTTCTGTGTATATTCCAAATTATAATCCAAATAAATACAACAAAAAATAAACTAAACATGTAGGTACATAGCATTAAAAATCTTCACCACCTACCCAACTATTGCATTTCGCCAAATCTCCTATCATACACCATATCTACTTATACACTCTCGATACTTTTTTTGGCTCGCCTACGAAAACAGAGCTGACGGCCCACCAGATAGTAAGTGGTTATCGTCACCATAGACATTAGCAATGCCAGGGGCACAGCCAAGCCGCTGCCTACCGTGAAAGTGGCTTTTTAGCCCTCGTTCTCTACCTATACCATACCCTACTGACCTGTGCTGCGCGTCATCCCGACACTTCTCGAGGTGCGGTCGGTTGGTCCGCGCCTGCAGGCGGGTGTGCGCCACCTTCATCGGCTGCAGCTTGTCCTCGATCGCCTTGTTCAACAACTCCAGCGTCTTCTCCACGTCAAAGATCTCCTGTTGGATCTGTGACAACATCTCATTATCTTTAACTCACTAATAATAACACAACAAAACAACCAGCGCCACCTTTATTGCATTTAAACTACAAGTTGACAAGAAAAAAACATGAGATGGCGCCACTGGCACATCTACATCGCGATGTCAAGATTTAATCCGACGTTTTGAAGTAGGTCAAAATCACGTTCAAAGACAAGTTACAGACAAACCTACCAACATACAATCATACCAACATACATACGTCTGAAGCTAATAAAAGCGTGTTAAAATACCAAAGTTTTTAAATAACTATAAACAACCAGCCAATTTTTAATCAGTGGTTCATTGGCTATGAGTATATAAACTTAACGTCGTTGAATTATATTCATCAATGCCCTGTGAGGTTTTTCTAGTTTCAATTATAAGAAATTAATATTGTTAAAATTAGTGTGTAACAGTTCCCTCCTATACTTATATTTAATCTACAGATGTCTGTACAGTGACGAATTCAGAAAAATATATGGTGGCCTTTACCCCCTGAATCAGCTAGTAAGTTAGTGTACAGTAAGTACCTTGTGCAGATGTAACTGCAGCTTGTTCTTGATCTCTATAGTCTCGGCAATGCGGCGCGTGAAGGCGCTGTTGGTGTTACTCCATTGGTCCCAGATCTCAGTAGCGGACACGTTGATGAGGTTCTCGGTGTCTGACAGCATTTGCACTGCTTTAGCCCGCTCTGACTGTGAACGCTGCAGTGTGGCGGCACTGGCAGCCGCCCACCGCGCCGTATCACATACTGTAGGGTCGTAGCGCTCGATGCCTGCGTAATATTGTAGACCCTACCGGCAAAAATTATACAAGATGGTAGGTTCTTCGTTTGTGAGAGGTCGTCTCGGTTGGTACCACCGCGCCGTCTACTTCTGCCGCCAAGTAACAGTGTGTAAGCACTGTTGTGTTTCAATTTTAAGGACTTGAAGCCAGTGAAATTACCGGGCATTATGAGGCTTAACATCTTATGTCTCGAGGTGACGAGCGCAGTTCAGTGCCATGCAGTGCTTTGTAAGTCAAAGGCTGTTGGAAGGTGTTGCTTCTATTTATGGGCAGGCGTGGCGCTTACCATCGGGCGAGCGCTTTGCTCGTCTTGTCATTCAATCAAATAATAAAAAAGTAACCTTGGAGAAGTTGTTCAGCTGGTGGCACATGGAGTCGATGCCGAGCGCATACTCCTTGTTGCGCATGTCCATCTCCAGCTCGTGCTGAGTTGCACGACAGTTTTTCGACTGCTGACGAACCTGATTACGTGAATTTATATCAGAATCAGTTCCACTATTAAACCAATATATTTAAACGATTAGGCAGGCCAGAATAATTTGAGCGACATGTCATAAATGTATCGTCTGTAGTTGATCCGATACTATACAGTGAACGATAGTCATTTTGCCGAGCCAGGCTAAAAAAAAATACAGCAACAAACCTTAATGGCAAAAGACAACAACAGGTGAAGATAACAATGGGTGGTTCTTGGGGATCATGCAGAATAACTATTATAATCTAATTATTTTACTTAATTAATTATTTATCCTACCTTTTCGAGCATATTGCGGAACTTGTCTTGACATTCCCGCAGTATGGCCACCTCCTTCAACAAAGACTGCTCCACGGCGTCGTGCACTTGCTCCAAACCTTAATTACGGATACACTTAACGTTCAAATCTTTATATATAAAAATTTCGCGTCACGTTGTTTGTCCGCGATAAACTCTTAAACTACTGAACCGATTTTAATCAAATTTTGCAAATTGTGTGCAGTTTGATCCAACTTGAGAGATAGGATAATTTATATCTCAATTTATAGCCGCAATATTTTTTATTGCAAATTATTTGTTATAATTATCTGCGAGTTCCATTGGATTCTAACAGATGGCGGTGTAAGATAATTCATCGGCTGGATTGAGTAAGTATCCAATAGATGGCGCATAGTGTATTGAATACTTTCATCATCATCATCAGCCACAGGACGTCCACTGCTGAACATAGGCCTCCCCCAAAGATTTCCAGACCGACCTATTAGAAGCGGCCTGCATCCAGCGACTTCCTGCGGCCTTCATCAGGTCTTTGAATAGTTTACTACAGTATAATTTAACATCTACCATAGCCACAGCAACGCGTGGCCAAGTCTGCTAGTATTATTATATTTTCATTAGTATAGTGCACATGAATGTGTGTAGAAGAATCAATAGCGAAATATTTAATCTAGTAAGAAACAGAAAGGAATATGCTTCGGGGGACTTGAAGTAATAAAGCCCCATAGCCTATATGAGGAAATGGATGAATTTTGTTGTATGCGTGAAGCGCCCTAGATGCCGTTGTGTAATCACCCTGTCTCTTCTCCCGGTGGTAGAGACACTCCTGCACGATGTGCAGCGGCCCCTCGATGCCCGCGATGGCGCGCTCCAGCTGGCGCCGCGTGTCGTTCAGTTTCTCACACGTCGCCACCAACCGCTCCATCTCTATTGACACCTACAGGACGGATTGGGCATTTGACTATGTCTAATTTCCTACATTATTTTATATGCTCTCGACAATAATAAAAAAAGAAACTATTTTACGAAAACAAGACTATTAGGTAAAATATGAGGATGCAGTTCATGTCGTAAGTATTGGAATAAGCAAAGGTTAAATTTTCGCTATCTCCCTCGCACGCGTGCTCCGTAACAGAAATGACCTGCCATGTGACGTAGCATGCTATGTCGTGCATTCTTTTTCCGTTATTTGACAACTACCCTTTCCCGTAGATTTAAATATCTTCTAACTTTTTTATTTTTGACTTGATTTATATAATTCTTCCGATAATAGATTTTGGGGAATGGAGCTTATTGTTTAATATAAAAAAAATATGAGTCAAAAACGTTATTACATTATGGGACTTCTAAGGAGTGCGCGATTTGTGGTACTAAAAACATATTCACTTACATTACGCTTTAGCAGTTTTTGATTAATCAAAATCAAATGTTTATAATATAGGTACCAATCTGATACATGACTTTTCATTTATCAAATTTCCTATATGTTAAATGGTACATGTGTAATTTACCTCATTTCGCCAGAATGTAGTGTCAGTAATACGTTCACCGATTCTCCTTCCCGAGTCTCTTTGGCCTTGTGTGCCTATTTCATCAGTTTCCCTACAAAGAAAAGATGATCAAACACTAGGTAATTAATATATTTACTGATAAGTTATATTAGAGATCACTACATTTTTCCAAAAGGTTACAGATACTCTTCACGTTTTTTATCGTTTTCGAACTTTCTCTTATTTTAACTGTCGTCTCTGCTTCACCCATGGGTAGACTACCTTTGGCATTAAGTCCATCTTTATACATATTATGTATATAAAGATTAAATAAATATTCATATACATATATCTCTTACCTGAGCATTCTCATAATGTCATTCCTGACACGCTCCGAGAAATTCCTCTTAGCGTCAGACTCGTTATAATTCTTGATGGTGTTTTGGTTCCACTCGTACTGCGTGTAGCGAGTGTAGAGGGCGGCGCGGGCGGCGTGCTCGGGGCTGCGGTCGAACCCCGTCACCAGGTTGGGGAAGCGGAGGGGCTCGGCCGCCATACCGGCGGGTGTGTAGCAAGGATCTACCATCGTGTTTGTTATCGGTTGGGCTGGCCTGGGGTGTAAAGGACAAATTACGTTCCATTATTAGGTTAGGGCGATGAATGCGAAGGTAAAAAAAGATTTTTTTGAATAATTAACGTCTTGAGGGGCATGACCCCCCATCACATTGCTCTTGGATACATACCTGTCCATCTTCGCAGGATCACATGGCAGATCCCTCGTATCAGAGACTTTTAAATATACTGCTTGTATGTATCAAGAGGCCGTCTGGGTTGGCACGTTTTGTCTATTTCTGCCACCAAGCAACGTAGTGTAAGCACTGTTGTATTTGGATTTGAATGACATTGAAGCTAGTGAAATTACTGGGTGTTATGAGACTCAACAACTTATATCTTGGGGTGACGAATACAGTCCAGTGCCATGAAGTGCTTTGTAATTCGGAACTGTGTGGTGATCCGACTGTTTATACTTACCATCAAGCCAGCGACTTGCTCGTTTCGTCATTCACGCTAATAAATAAGTTTATTTTATTCAAGTAAATATTCTTACATGGGCGTAACTTCAATCTCTTCGTAGCCCATGATTGGTCTCCATGGGTGCTTTTTGGGCGAGTGGAAGCAATAGCCAACCTGAGGTGGCAGGCTTGGAGCACCCGCTGACTCTTTCACCGGGCTCCATTGTTGAAGTTGCTAAGAGAAACATTTTTTCCTATTATAAAATATAAAAATACAAAAATATATGTGTATGCTGATGAAGATTACCGTGCACATAGACTCTTCCTTAGCCATTTCAATTAACTATAACTAATCAAATACAAGAAAAATTTTGAAGTCAGCTACAAAAATAACAATTTAATCATTTAGAAGTTAAAAATATGAAATTGAAAATTGAATTTCGTGACCATTTTCCAGTATGGCCAACTTTTAGATATCACACTATTTATGATTCATTCATATTTTATTATATTCTTAATACAATACATTTATAATTTTTATTTCATAACTCAGTTCAACAGTATTAAAACACGTTAAATTTATTTATTTCCCTTCTTTTAAAGTATTATCAAGGTATTTAGAGTAATAAAATTTATAAATATATTTATTTCTATCTTGTAAGCTTAAAAAAGTCCGCATCCGTAACATAACCAACATGGAGGAATGAAACGTCAATGTCACGAATAAAAACATGACATTTGGAAACAGTGTTGCCAGATGGGGCTATTTAGCGCCAATCGGGCTATCTCCCTTACCGAGCGGCGATATTATTTTATCCGCTGGCTACAGGTAGCCGATTTGGCTATATTTTTTATCTCAGAAATATTTAATTAAAACATCATTTTTATGCAGAAAATAAAACTTTAACACCAACAATCAGTTTTAATAGTTTTTATGTATAAATTGTATACTTGTATGTATAAATAAATATAAAAGCAATAATAAGCTCACGAATTTATTTAAACTTTCCCGCCTTAACTACCTGTGCGCCATGATGGGGCTATCTCGGGGCTACACGAGCGCTCTGGCGAGGCGATTCGAGAAAAAAATATTCTGGTAACACTGTTTGGAAAATCGATCAATCAAAATATTTCATTCGTAAGTGGTAGGTAGTGTTTTCCTCAGTGGTGTTTTCATTCATTGTATAACGATTTTCATTGTATACTACAAAATAAATAATAGAAAAGTACTGATAAACATCCTATAACAGCATCATAATGAACGGTGTGCCTGAAAACGCACCCAATCGTAAGTAAATGAAATAAACAAGTTAAATATTTTGTTTGATCTTTATATTCGATCGAGTTAGATTTTGGTGAAATACCGTAACAACGTGATTGTAGATTGCCCTGGGACGCAGAGCGAGGACGCCGGCAAGGCTTCCGCATGTGCTGGCTGTCCGAACCAAAATATTTGTGCTTCAGGTATGTTGTTTAGACATTTGTTATTAGATTTTTTATGTTTGGTAAGTTGTGTCTTGTGAAGTTTCAACGATTTATCTTTATCTATAATGTGGTTAAACTGTTGCTTCACAACTATATGACCTAAATAAGAATAGATATTATAATGTAATTATATTGTAATAAAAAAGAATTCAGTTTTACAATGTATATTTTTAAATCATTTAACAAAATTATTCTTATAAATGTGGATATTGAAATAAATACATATAAACGAAATACATAATATATATAAAAGCAAAAAATTATAGGCGCCGAATTGAAGAATTGAAGTCAGCTAAAAAGTCAGTCCTCTCAAGGAGCTTGCAACATGACTTGATGGTTGGTTGGGGTGGTACATCCTTGTATCCCTGTGCCTGCAGAGGTCATCCACCTGTCCTCTTGCAGGGCCCTCAAGCAAGTGTCACTGGAAACATGCCGGCCTGTATAAAAACACTTATACAGGCCAGCATGTTTCCAGTGACAATTGATAAAATCATTGTTCATCGGTGGTCACTGATTTTTTGGACTACACTCCGCTTTTCATTAGGTGTAGTGCAGTTGCTTTGCCATATTTGAATAAATGAAAACAAAAAATAAAATCAATGTAAATGCCCAATATTACTACAAAGGTTTATGTATAAATAAAAGTGTGATAAAAATAAACAGTAACAAGTTGTTTTAATCCAATCACTATACTGTATTATTCCCTCATTTACCATTACATTCTGGACTCACTATAACAATTTCTGTTATATCGTCGATGAAGTACCAATACCTCCTAACTGACAATTTAGTCCAAAATTACTTTTTTATTACAATAGACGAAAAAATAAACCAAATCCCTTAGCAACCAATAAAAAGGTAATGTATTGGAAACTATATACTATCAATAGTTGATCAAAATAAATAAAACCTTATTTTAAACAGTCTGGTGTAAAATTAGATTCTCAACACTTAGGAGGTATTGGTACTTCATCGACAATATATTTATAGAGCTGTTCTATAAAATAAATCATTTATGATAAAAATAAAAGATATAAAGAGAAGGACATTCATCTGTGGGTGACTAACCAGTAAACCTTAATGACCCTCCAGCTCTACATAGGCAACAAAAGGCCTAAACTGTTAAACTTATAGAGGAAGCCTGTGCTCAGCAGTGGAATAGTAGATACAAAGCTAATGATGGAAACCCTGGACTCTGAAACTGGAATACCACTTAAATCCATTTTTTTACATTAAGTGTGATACAATGTTGTTCGGAAATTTCTACTTTTTTTACTGCCATAGAGGAGACATATGCAAATTAAAAATTATTTTGTATCGTAAGCTTACGCCTGCACCCCGCAGACAGAGGCAAAGATGTCACGTGTACAACCATGCTTCACCAAGCGCATTTTCATACCACGTTGTGAGGTGTGACCAAGGCATATTTCCAATCGAAAATTCGAAACCAATTGATTTCTCGCTTCGGAATTTGATCCCAAGAAACCATGGTTTCTCAACCGAAGTATACTGCCATCAGAAAAATGCGGAATTGTAGGATGTGCGATCTGAAATATTACGATCAGTCGTTTGTTAAAACAAATCGAATTCGAATCAATATTCTATTGTAACAGGTGAAGCGTCCCGTCCAGACCCAGCTATAGAACTGATCAAAAACCGTCTCTCAAATGTGAAACACAAGATTTTAATCCTGTCTGGCAAAGGCGGAGTCGGGAAAAGCACCGTGACGTCACTTCTCGGACACGGATTGGCTGCACGCGACGCTAATATTAATGTAAGTGTGATGCAATGTAATATAAGTGGTTTTTTAGCTAGTAGGTCGAGACATACTAAAATAAAGGAGTTTAAACCACAACATATCGTATAGTCTAAACAGGGATGGACCCGGAAGGGTTAATGGGTGCAATTACCTTTTCCTGAGTCAATAAAAACCAGAGAAAATAAATTATAGTACTACGTTCTTATTTTTAACCGTCTTTAAAAGGAAGTGCTCAAATCGATGCGTATTTTTCTGTATTTGAAATGGTTTTCTGAAAATTTTCAATAGCTAAAATTGTATCAAAGTTACGCTGTAAGAACGTCGCGTCATCATAATTGCCGGAAAATGAAAGGTAACATTTGGCCTTGAATCCCAACAATAACGATTTAAGTATTTCATATTGTAAGCGCAATAGGCCATAGGTCGACATTGACATCAAAAATATACATTTTAATAGAGTTGCGTGTATAACTCGAGTTAGTTTAGACGCTTTAGATGTGACTATAGGGATCACATCAGAAAATGTAAGTATCTTCTTTACATTACATAGTATACAATGAAGTCGCTTCCGCTGTCTGTTCGCTGTGATCTTTTAAACTATTCAACGGATTTTAATGCAGTAGATAGAGTGATTCGTGAGGAAGGTTTATGTGTATAATACATACATATTATAGTACAGAAAAGCCGAAAAAATCAAAGATTTGTAATGTGATATCATATAACAAACATATTTTACCCGTACGAAGCCGGCGCGGGTCGCTAGTAGTTAATAACTGCGACTGGCTTTGGCCACGAGTCGGCGCGAGATTTTCAGCAAAATATTACGGGACAGTTTTGATTGATTCGTGTATTCGCCCCTATCGCTTTAGGCGACGGGCTCCCGCTCCCAGGTCCGCACCTTTTTTTTATGGAAAAAAGGGGGCAAACGGGCAGGAGGCCTGATGGAAAGTGATCACCGCCGCCCATGAACACTTGCAACACCGGAGGGCTTGCAAATGCGTTGCCGGCCTTTCAGGAAAGAATATGCTCTCTTCTTGAAAGTTCCTATGTCGTAATGGTTCGGAAAGATCGCCGGCGGCAGCTGGTTCCACAGAGTTGTTGTGGGAGGCAAAAAATGTCTTAAAAGTCGCGTTGTTGTGGAACGCTGTACATCGAGGTGGCGTGGATGAATCTAATGATGGATCTAAGGTTTTGGCGCGATATATTCACACCTATATTCACCTTTTTCATCATTTTTGAATTGAATTATTTTCTCGACCTTTGACAATGATTTACATTTACACTAGAAACATGGTTACGAGTACACGATTATAAGTCAAAACTGGTATCCGAGAGACATTATGTTCCGCACCTTGTTTAGAAGACCGTGTTTAACCTCTACAGATATAGCATCAAAGGTTATTATTTTTCTCATAAACAACAAGGTTTATTGTGTAATTTTTTTATAGCAAACTACACACAAGGCGGTACCTACATTTAATTAACCCGATTACAGAATGTTATCTGAATGATTTATTACTGCATTGAATCTATGAGTAAATGAACTATTAGTAGTTGTTTGTCTCGTTAAAAATGATTTTGCATTATCAGACTTAATTCTATTCAAGTTTATACACAAATAGAATATAGCGAATTCCATATAAATGCCTTTTACGAACTTTTTTTTTATTTAATTATATGACGAGACGAGCAAGGCGCTCGCCTGACGGTAAGTGCCACGCCTGCCCATAAACAAGTAACACCACACAGAACTTTGAATTACAAAGCACTGAATTGCGCTCGTCACCTTGAGACATAAGCGGTTAAGTCTCATAATGCCCAGTAACTTCATTAGCTGATATTCATCTTTTGTCAGTATGTCACAGCCATTTTACTCGGAGATTATTGATTAGCACTACCTAAACGCGTATAATACGAGACCTAAATGGATAAAATGTTTGGGTCCTTGACGGTAAGCGTCTCCATAAACAATAGCAACACCAGAAGTTTAAATTACAAAGTACTAGGTACATGGCGTTCCACTGCGCACGTCCGCGTCACCCTAAGGCATTACATGGCGAGTTTCATAAGGCTATTAGGCCTTTGCTTACTTCAATCGCTCATAATTTTTCTTACGTTTACGCGAATGTTACTCATTGAAATAAAACTAATTTAAACGGATTTTATCGCGGTTTTTTGTTTTAATGTTGGTCCCGACGACGTTTCAAAAGCTTTTCAGCCTTCGTGGTCACGGGGTGGTTGAATCGTTCAATTCACTGGCTAAACTATTTATAGAATACATTCATACGCACTCTATTATATCTGGATCTTCTCTCGTAACTGTTTCCAAACTCCATCACACTGTTTTCACTAGAAATGATAAACTTTAGTGACACACGTGCGGTCGCGACGATCGCTGCGATAGCCCAAATGTTTGGCAAAATACTGAACAAGCCGCGGCGGTACCGCGTGGTACAGCCTTCGAGCCTGTTATATAGGTCAGGTTTTATGGGAATATATTATTATGTACATAAAATCCATAGTCACGTCCTACATTTGTAAGTTTTTCCTGATGTCGAGTGTCTGATTGAATAATAATTACCGCCCACCTTGAAGGAGAGGATTGTGAATTAGGAAGGGGGTGGTAGGGGAGAAGATATAGATCTCTGGATATCTCATTCGCTTTAGTGATTCGTGAGACAAGTGTTGCCCCGGTCGAACTACCCTATGCACTTTATAAGTGTTGTTTTATAACGTATAATATAATATAACATAATATAGTATAATAAGACGCGAGAAAATTTTGTTGACATTAAAATCGATATAGCAATAATGTCGTATGAAATTATTATAATTACTTTGTAAATGTTGTATGTTTATATTAACATTAAATATTAACAAAGTAATTATCATTATAGTTTAGAATTGTAATAAACATTGTTGAATAGGTATTTGCATCTGCAATACTGTCAATTGGTTGATATGCCACTTTGCACGTGATACGTAAATGGCCTGCATGAAATAAACTGATTTAATAATCATTAGGTACTGGGTATATTTACAATTTGGCCGAACCTATTCCCATCCCATGATGTGATGGGGTCACTCAAATTGTGATTGCCCGACCCGAGAAATAAATCCGGGACCTCACGGGTCTCAGCGATTGTAGCTCAGTTATTTTTTTCAAGATTTCGATGAATCATACTGACCAATATAATTATACGTATATTATATACCTACCTACTGTGTTGTCGATGGCCTCGGACCTCTTCTACTGAATTAAGGCGAGGTAATAAAATTCTCATTTCTATGCGGGTATGCGGGTTTCTAAACGATGTTTTCCTTCATTAAAGCGAACAATTATTGACAAAGAATACACACATAACTTTGAAAAGTCAGGTACATACACACCTCACACTCGTCCCGGGGGCTGGGTTTGAATCCGCGACCGCCATCACGGTAGTCCGCTCGACTCCCGGTTAGGCGATCGTTGCTAATTATGATTACTGCCTGCTATAGACTTTAACATATTATATAATGATTTCTTAAGTTTACGCGAATATTACACATTGAAATGGAACTAATTTAAACGGATTTAATCGCGGTTTTTTATTAATTTTAATCCCGACGTTTCGAAATCTTTTCTTCGTAATCCACCCTGTGACCAAAATTGATAAAAAACCGCCATAAAATCCGTTTAATTTAGTTTCATTTCAACATATATTTTCTTGTATTGATTGATAGTTTGTACGTCTGTTTGCAGGTGGGTATATTGGACGCAGATATCTGCGGTCCGAGTCAGCCGCGTTTGCTGGGGGTCCGCGGGGAACAAGTTCACAACTCTGGCTCAGGGTGGTCGCCTGTGGTCAGTACATCATAATAATACTAGCCCTGTATAATATGCGTCCCACTGCTGGGCACGGGCCTCCTCTACTCAATGAGGGGTTAGGCCCTAGTCCACTACGCTGACCTAATTCAGGTTGGCAGATTTCACATGCCTTCTAAATTCTCATAAAGAACTTCTCAGGTATGCAGGTTTCCTCACTATGTTTCCTTTACCGTTAAAGCAAGCGATAATTTACAATTAATACACACGTACGGCCTTACTAATAGACTTTCGGAGCGCTGCTTACTTATTATATGTATAGATTTTTTTTTTTATATTTGTTTCAGTATATAACAGACAACCTTTCGTTAATGTCCATTGGTTTTCTGTTGGGAAGTCCTGACGACGCGGTTATATGGAGAGGTCCCAAGAAAAATGGTAAGATGAGCGTACTCACAATACTGTTAGTGTTGATATCTACAGCCTCCGTGGCTCAGCAGGAGTAGCCTACTGTGAAACGAGAGGCGGTGGGTTCGATATACGTGCCGCGACAAAATGCGACCCTTAATTGTTTCGGGGATGGGTGTTGTAGAACCGTTACGTTCTAGTTCCAAATAAGATCCAAGACTTGGATGGATAGGGTCAAGACTATGCGTGTGACTGTTGTGTGTAATTATTTATTACTACCCTTTGCCATAAGCCTACCTTTTTTATAATAACGTCTCGTCTTTCACATTATTAATTATAGTATTTTCGAAATGACAATAATATATGCTTTTCTTTTATTATTGCTCGTCAAAATGGCTACACCGCACCGGGTGGTAAGTAGTGCAGTCCTGTAACAATGTGATTGTTGTTTATAATTACCGGCACGAGTCCTGATCACAGATGAACAGTATTTCGGGCAATAACAAGGTGGTAGGTCCCTCGTATGCGAGAGGCCGTCTGGGTTGGTACCGCCGCTTTGTATTTTTTTGCCGCCAAGCAACAGCGTGTTAGCACTGCTGTGTTGCTGTTTGAAGGACATTGAAGCTAGTGAAATTACTGGGCATTATGAGACTTAACATCTTATGTCTCGGGGTGACGAGCGCAGTTCAGTGCCATGCAGTGCTTTTTAATTCAAAGTTCTGTGTGTTGTTGCATCTGTTTATGGGCAGGCAGGCGCTTACCATCTGCCTTGCTTGTCTCGTCATTCAATCAAATAAAAAACAAAATTAAGTGTCCCAATAGACGACGAGCATTATTGAGGAACCAATCGCATGAAGCGTCGGCGCACCGCCCTACTTTATACCGCCAATTAAACCTATGACCCCATATGAAGTTTGTGCTCACCACTCGTACCGGTATTTACTACTTGTACTATGCATGAACATTTTAAATAGAAAATTATGAGATATTAAAAGAAGCCCAACTTATATTATTATGTAATAACGTAAAACTATTTTAACATTTTATTATGTTTATGGTTATGGATAATAGTCTTTTGATCCACATACTAGCCAATTAAATAAATGTTGTTCTTCTTTCACTTACCCTTATCTCACTTGCAGTGAGGTCGATGCAGCGTGCTTTTTAACATATTTTACAGAAAGATTTGGCAGTATTTGTAGGTTTGGTTTTATGACCAGCCCCCTGTCTGACGTCAACCCCTCTGGAGAGATAATTAACTAAATAAATGTTGCTGATGTAAAAAAAAAGATTATGATAAAAATATTTTTCCTTTTTCAGGTATGATAAAACAATTTTTGAGTGAAGTGGATTGGGGGCAGTTAGACTACTTACTCGTCGATACACCACCTGGTAAGTATATTAAAAATACCACAATTCGATGAAATTAGGATACCATATGTCCGAGGTTTATTTTATGACTGTCGTCTAAATTTATCTTCTTCTTAATCTTCCTCATGAATAACTATCCATTGCTGAAAACTGCATTAAAATCCGTTGAATAGTTCAAACAGACAGCGGAAGCGACTTCATTTTATGCTATGTAAATATGTATTTATTATTTGTGAATCCCCACTCACATAATTATTTTATTTCGCAGGAACGTCAGACGAGCATCTGTCGGCGGTGCAGTATTTATTGTCAGCCGGGCTGACTGGCGCCATTGTGGTCACAACACCACAAGAGGTGGCTCTACTCGACGTACGCAAGGAGATACAGTTCTGTCAAAAAGTTAACGTCAAAGTCCTCGGAGTCATAGAGAACATGTCGCTGTTTGTGTGCCCTAATTGTAAGGTCAGTATATCAGGCAAACATCTTTGGGCGGGGAATAGATTTTCGATTTTAATGACTACCACACACATCTGATCAGATATCTTGATGCTACGACCACGCACGTAAGCCCGCACGCATGCATGCACGTACGTACGCACCCACACACACAATCATCCAATAGCCTGATTGGACAGTCAGAAACAAAATCTGGCATTTATTCCCGGCGTTGAGGTTACATAGAATATAAGTTCTGCCAATTTTATTAACTGTACAATATAGTAGTCTTTAGTTACAGGCAGCCGTATGAAGGGACAGGGTTATGGCCGCTTGATCTTTCATTTGCATCTGCTCCTGTATTTTTATGAACAAAAAAACAGTACATAATATTTCGCATTGTATCCAAAGAATGGTGTTTAATCAACGTAAAAAATTGTTGTTCTTAACATATTTTAAAGTAAAATCTCCTTTAGCCCTGCTGAGAATTTTCCCGTCATCGATATGCTAATGTTAATTCAGACTATATTATACGTAAAACACATATCTGACCGTGTGCTGTGCGCGTTAGACGCTTTTTGGATGGGCGAAACCTTGTGAGCTCTGAGTATCTGTAGCTATAGTCAGTAAGTTAGTTAGTCAGTTGAGTCGAGTTGAGTTGAGGGTGAGTACTAAATAAATATACTTAAGTTATAAATTGTCACTTTTATCGGGAGTCCCTATGATGGTCAATTTTTATCTTATTCAATATATAGGCTTTGCGTTTGACTATTTCACCTGATGGTCAGCGACGATAAACACTCAGATGACGCACGCTTGTCTAGCAAAAACCTAAAAAAAATTACAAAAGTTGTAAAGGAAACATATTGTTTGTGTGGCAGACCCGTAGCGAGATATTCCCGGCGACGACTGGCGGCGCGGCGCAGATGTGCTCGGACCTGCGCGTGGCGCTGCTCGGCGCGCTGCCGCTCGACCCGCTGCTGGCGCGCTGCTGCGACGACGGACGCGACTTCACCCAGGAACTGCCCAACTCACCCGCCGTCATCGAACTCAACCGAATACTCAACGGTGAGTGCTAATCATACATACTGACGGCACATATACATCACACACGCAACGGAAAATGACATGCAGCCAAAAACATTTACATAAAAATATAACAAAATAGTGTAATAGGATACAAAATAATTGCTGCGTAGTGACCATTAAACATATAGCTACTTTCGAATAAGTTTTATTCATTTACAGTAACATCGCCTTACAGGCGTAAGTTAGAATATACCACATCATTACGTGCGAAAGTTTATTATCTGAATTTTTTGAATGATGCTGCAAAAACTATTTTAAATTTTATTATTATATTTCAAAACTCCGCAATTTCTTTAAAAACGATATGGGAATCGAAACTAAAAACAATAAACTTAACTATAATAATATATGTACAACTTTGACATATCATTTTAAATAATATATTCTTTTCTGTTTCAGAAATTGTGGCGAAATGTGAGAAAACATCTGCCAACACTGATATTACACCTTCAGTGTAAATCATTTGATAGTTACATATTTTATACGTTTATAATGACCTAGTCATAAATCCTAATGTTTATAAATATTAAATGTATTATTATGTAACAATAAAATATAAACTTACGTGAAGTTACTTAAATATAGCCGCTGAATAAAATGAATTTATTTGATAATAAATGGTAGTTTAATAAATTATACACTCTTGTTTTATTTTGATTTCAATCTATCAGCATCTCAATATTTGATTGGTTGTATGTTTTTATTAGTATTTATCTTAATTATAGTACTGTGGACTAAAAATAATATTCATTAATTTGGTAGATATTGCAACATTCAATAAAAATGTCATTGTCATTCATCGGTCACGTGCCAGTTAGTGATGGGCCAATTACAAATTTAATCGGTTTTTATTTTTAGCGATTATTCTTATTTTTCGAAACTGTTACGATTGATAAGTTTATTTTTATTTTCGTAATTGTCCCTGTTTTCCAATTACAGAGCATAATGCGACTCAGTGGCGCACAATGCCGAAGTGTGCTAATTGCTAATTGGAACGTGAATTAGTTTTCTAGTGCACCAGCAGAGTGCGCTAAGTTCAGTGTTGAGAATAAAAATATAAATAGTCAATGTTTATACCTTCATCCATCTTTACATTTACTTTCAGGGTCTGAATTAATTTTTGAATATTTCCTAAACACTACGATAAGACGAAAGCTTAAAAAAAATCTCAACAATATTAATTACTAACGATAATATAAATAAAATTTCGATCAATGCCAACTTAAAGAAAAAACACTTGTTAATTTTCTGTTACTGAGTTGGTATCGATTGCATGTATTACCCGAAAGCAGTACTTTTGAGAGTGCTTGATTGTGCGTAGCGTTGCTGGAGTTGAAACATTCAACGTTGAGCATTATGCCGCATAATGCGCTCTAGTGCTGTAATTGGAAAACAGGGTGTGCTTAGTAAAAATGGAGTGCGTAGATACAATTAGTTGAATTTAACAAACAAAACGAAACAGAAGATTTTCTATTTAACTACATAGTAATTAAATGATTAATGATGCACGTCCAAAGTCTTCTCAATAATGTACTTACTTACTATTTGTTGTAATTCACAATAACTAAATAAAGCTCTTTAAAAAGAAATATAAAATGTTTTTATACAATATTTTCACCGGTTTTTCTAATACCGGTTTATATCACTAGTACCAGTTGCTAGATAAATTTGACATTTTTTAATGTCTAATGCAGGGAATTTTTACGAAAAATAATTAAAAATCTGAATAAAAATATAAAGTTCAAATTTTCCATTAAACATATACAAGCGTAGTTATAGCTTATGTAATCGTTTTCTGGTATATGGTAATGGTCGTAAAGGATCTCTTATTGCACAATATAAATAGTTTCATGGGCATAATTTTGGTAAATACGAGTGAATATGCCTTCGCACGGGGTGGAGGAGGAAGATAAACCTTGTAGAGCTTGCTCCGACTTCAAGAGTTGGGCGAAGAAGCAGAACAGAGTGACCTTCACGGCGCCGAACAAACAGGTGAGGTTATGATTTTTAATGTAGTTGTTTCCAGTAATTTCCATCTTGTAGTAATCACTTCTGTGAATTTATTATATACTGAAATCTAGAGACTAGAATATTGTCTGAACTTGACAACATTTAATTCATTATATATTTTTTTCTGAGAATTTATAATACTAAAATAGCTAGCTTTGTATTATACACATCACACATCTTCATAGTTCTTATGGAGATTTTATCAGGTATGCAAGTTTCTCCACAATGTCTCCTTTGCCATTAATGAAAAGGATAATTCACTCACGCTGCTTACAAAAGTCAGAGGTGCATGCTTTTGTGGTTGGTTCCAACCTTGAACTTTTGTCTCGACATTCTGTACCATTTCCTGCTGAACTATCACTATAACTCATTCATAGAAAAGGGCCCAAGTGAAAAGCCATCTTTTTCACACTCTAGTGCAGAAGTAGAAATAATGTCCTCTTTGTAATTGCAGCCACCACCAAAACCAAAAGACTGTCCACTTGACAAAGATGAGCTTGGCAGGGCGACATGGGGATTCCTACACTCTATGGCATCATACTATCCAGAAAAACCAACTAAGGCACAATCAGAGAGCATGGCAAAGTTCTTCAACATTTTTGCACAGTTCTACCCTTGTGAACCATGTGCATTGGATTTTCAAGAAGAGTAAGTATTGAATGAAATATTTATTATTGGTAAAAGTGATGCAATACAAGATATTGCATAACATATAAATGAATGTTATTGTTGCATATAAAATATAAACGTATGAAAGTTTACTTATGGTTTATTTGCTAACAAAGAAAAGTTAAATAGGTACAGTGGATATGAGCCCTTGATTGCTCCATCAATAACATTATTTGTTAATTCATGAATATTAATTTCATCCCTTCAACCCATTAGTCAGATGTCACAAGTCAAGCTGCATGGACATTTATGGCCAATGATGTGTCAGAGACGAGGTCTATACCCAGTTAAGTGGTAGAGTTACTCTGAAGACTTTTGTGTCTGCAGTGTGAATGGGCCAGCTCTACAGAGTCATGCAGAAAACTGACATAAAGTAGCGGTTTCGCTACTGTGTTTGAGTGAGATATCCGGAGGCAGAAATCCACCTACCCTGCCCAATCCCTTAATTATCCCTTTCCTTTAAGGGCTGTAATGCACCCATGATCTAGTATTGTAGGTGTACATGGGCTGTGGAGATCACTTAGTATCAGGTGACCCACTTGCTCCTTTGCTGGTTATGCTGTAAACGCAGTATGATAATAAATTCCAAAATTATTTTCATTTTATAATAATCCACTCAACATTAAATTACTCCATCATTGTTTGATGTTTTGCCAATGATAAGAAAATAGATGATGACGATAGGAAAATACCTATTATATTATCTTTCATTATGATCTCTACAAATATTCATTTGTCATGGTGCAGCTTGATCATCAACAAATATAACAGTGTAATAGAATTAAAGTAAATATTTGACATTATTTGTTACAGCATAAAGAAAAACCCACCAAAGACAGAGTCAAGAGATAAGTTAGCAAAATGGTTGTGCGATAGACATAATACGGTCAATAAAAAGCTTGATAAGCCCTTATTTGACTGCAGTAAAGTACATGAACGATGGAAGGATGGATGGCTTGATGGTTCCTGTGACTAGTTAATATACACATTGGAAATATTGTCATATACATGTATACTTTAAATTAGGTATCTTTATGATATCTATATAGATAGGAGATATTGAGGTCATGTTGTTTGACAAAACTGTGACTTATCAATCAAATATTTTTGATGTAATAACTTTTATACCCTTGGATGACCTTGTGTACTTTAAAGTCATGAAATATACTTTTTACCACATTGTGAACTGATAAATACCATATACATTGGACTGATATAAACAATAAGAGTTTCTTGTGTGACTTAGGCCAGAATATAATAGAATATAATTGCAACAATTAAATTTGAACGTGAGAATGGTGACGCAAGAGATTTCTAATAAATATGTACATAAGTCATACCAGAAACCCTTCTTGTGTTAATTGACATTAATCTGATTCTTATTCTATTGAAATATGTAATCGTTTTCTGGTATATGGTAATGGTCGTAAAGGATCTCTTATTGCACAATATAAATAGTTTCATGGGCATAATTTTGGTAAATACGAGTGAATATGCCTTCGCACGGGGTGGAGGAGGAAGATAAACCTTGTAGAGCTTGCTCCGACTTCAAGAGTTGGGCGAAGAAGCAGAACAGAGTGACCTTCACGGCGCCGAACAAACAGGTGAGGTTATGATTTTTAATGTAGTTGTTTCCAGTAATTTCCATCTTGTAGTAATCACTTCTGTGAATTTATTATATACTGAAATCTAGAGACTAGAATATTGTCTGAACTTGACAACATTTAATTCATTATATATTTTTTTCTGAGAATTTATAATACTAAAATAGCTAGCTTTGTATTATACACATCACACATCTTCATAGTTCTTATGGAGATTTTATCAGGTATGCAAGTTTCTCCACAATGTCTCCTTTGCCATTAATGAAAAGGATAATTCACTCACGCTGCTTACAAAAGTCAGAGGTGCATGCTTTTGTGGTTGGTTCCAACCTTGAACTTTTGTCTCGACATTCTGTACCATTTCCTGCTGAACTATCACTATAACTCATTCATAGAAAAGGGCCCAAGTGAAAAGCCATCTTTTTCACACTCTAGTGCAGAAGTAGAAATAATGTCCTCTTTGTAATTGCAGCCACCACCAAAACCAAAAGACTGTCCACTTGACAAAGATGAGCTTGGCAGGGCGACATGGGGATTCCTACACTCTATGGCATCATACTATCCAGAAAAACCAACTAAGGCACAATCAGAGAGCATGGCAAAGTTCTTCAACATTTTTGCACAGTTCTACCCTTGTGAACCATGTGCATTGGATTTTCAAGAAGAGTAAGTATTGAATGAAATATTTATTATTGGTAAAAGTGATGCAATACAAGATATTGCATAACATATAAATGAATGTTATTGTTGCATATAAAATATAAACGTATGAAAGTTTACTTATGGTTTATTTGCTAACAAAGAAAAGTTAAATAGGTACAGTGGATATGAGCCCTTGATTGCTCCATCAATAACATTATTTGTTAATTCATGAATATTAATTTCATCCCTTCAACCCATTAGTCAGATGTCACAAGTCAAGCTGCATGGACATTTATGGCCAATGATGTGTCAGAGACGAGGTCTATACCCAGTTAAGTGGTAGAGTTACTCTGAAGACTTTTGTGTCTGCAGTGTGAATGGGCCAGCTCTACAGAGTCATGCAGAAAACTGACATAAAGTAGCGGTTTCGCTACTGTGTTTGAGTGAGATATCCGGAGGCAGAAATCCACCTACCCTGCCCAATCCCTTAATTATCCCTTTCCTTTAAGGGCTGTAATGCACCCATGATCTAGTATTGTAGGTGTACATGGGCTGTGGAGATCACTTAGTATCAGGTGACCCACTTGCTCCTTTGCTGGTTATGCTGTAAACGCAGTATGATAATAAATTCCAAAATTATTTTCATTTTATAATAATCCACTCAACATTAAATTACTCCATCATTGTTTGATGTTTTGCCAATGATAAGAAAATAGATGATGACGATAGGAAAATACCTATTATATTATCTTTCATTATGATCTCTACAAATATTCATTTGTCATGGTGCAGCTTGATCATCAACAAATATAACAGTGTAATAGAATTAAAGTAAATATTTGACATTATTTGTTACAGCATAAAGAAAAACCCACCAAAGACAGAGTCAAGAGATAAGTTAGCAAAATGGTTGTGCGATAGACATAATACGGTCAATAAAAAGCTTGATAAGCCCTTATTTGACTGCAGTAAAGTACATGAACGATGGAAGGATGGATGGCTTGATGGTTCCTGTGACTAGTTAATATACACATTGGAAATATTGTCATATACATGTATACTTTAAATTAGGTATCTTTATGATATCTATATAGATAGGAGATATTGAGGTCATGTTGTTTGACAAAACTGTGACTTATCAATCAAATATTTTTGATGTAATAACTTTTATACCCTTGGATGACCTTGTGTACTTTAAAGTCATGAAATATACTTTTTACCACATTGTGAACTGATAAATACCATATACATTGGACTGATATAAACAATAAGAGTTTCTTGTGTGACTTAGGCCAGAATATAATAGAATATAATTGCAACAATTAAATTTGAACGTGAGAATGGTGACGCAAGAGATTTCTAATAAATATGTACATAAGTCATACCAGAAACCCTTCTTGTGTTAATTGACATTAATCTGATTCTTATTCTATTGAAATATCTATTATCGATTATTTGATAATCATTTGTCATGTTTGATAAGTACAAAATACCATGGAAATTAATTATTGTTTTGTAATAAAAATAGCAAACCTATTTTTTGTACTGAACTTTGCAGTTTAATCTTATTGCTGACATGAAATGCTTTCATAGTTTTTTGTCATATCACTATATTCCATTTGATGAAATTGCCATTGTTATACATACATTGTTAAATAAGGGCTTTATGGTGATCTTGGAATGATGTATAAATTTGAGTTAAATTTATGAGTATTTATACTTTTAGATATGTATATTACACTTTTTCAATATTCTAGTATGTTGTGCAAATTAATAATCATTTTATATGTAATTATCACTTTTATACCTTAAATCACTTTAGTACCTATGTTGGCTGTGATCTATAAATTTCCCGTTTAGTCAATTTCTAAATACACAATGAGCAGTCTTCATTTTCTGTTTGGCATTATACAGGTGTTTTGCCATGCACCATCTACCTGTATAGGAGCTTGTATTTAGCCCGGTGGTAAACATCCTCCGTAGTGAGACCTTAACCTTAATGGTCTGATTTACAGCATGAGCCTAAAATATTATTTGCAAACTGTGTCACTCATATCCCTACTTACATTTCCAGGAATACAGTAATTGTCTATATTAATCTATTGTATTTGGCAATATTTCCACTGTGCTCCACAATATTGTTGATAAAGTTATAAGAAATGTTATTGTTCCAGTATTCCCATGGCATAGTGCGTTTCAGTCTGATTACATGTCGTCATTTGTAACGCTCATGTCATTAGTATAAAGTTTTGTATATGTATAATGTTGTTAGATTTGTTTTTAATATATTATGCTCTTTTGAGAAATATGTTTTTCATTTTGTCTCCAACAAATGCAGTCACAGCTGTCTATGGCCTATGCCCATCTAAAAAAAATCCATCCCTAGGGGTGTGAGATTAGGTCTGTAATGGTGCTGCCACACCGATGTTATAAAATGTTTACAAACATTTTCTAACATTTTAAAACATTTTTTAACATTTTCTAACATTTGAAAACTTGACATCGGTCCTTCTTCTTTGACGGCACCGCTCTCAAAAGTACCGCCCGCGGTTAAAAAATGTTACAAATTGTTAAGAAATGTTTACTAAATGGTGCTGCCACACCGCTGTTATAAAATGTTATATAACATTTTCTAACACCGGTGTGGCAGCACCATAAGACTAAAACTTCGACATTTGTTATTTACTCAACGATTTTGATGATTCTTTTGCCAGAAACGAATTTAAATAACTTGTCTCTGCTTTTACTAAAAAAAGTAATTTATTGTACTACTTTTTTAAACGAAAAATTAAACCATTACAAAATACTAAATAACTCAAAGTAGTAGGTATCACTGGTTCATAATTAACTTTAATTTTAGGTTCCTATAGGTTGTTCTTATGGGTTTTTATAGATTCGTAATGATTTATTGTGATCACCGCCATGAACATCCATAATACCCGGAGAATCATGGATACGCATCCGGCAACGCTGTCGACCTCGGAGAAAAGGAATTGGGAAAAGGAGGAGGATTTGGGCCTCCGGATATTTCTCTCACCGTATGAACAATAAGCTGAGATGATGATGAAACGCAATAGCAAGCTGCCACTTTACATCGATTTTCTGTGAGACTATTGACTCAACAATTCGCTTGAGCCGGACCATTAATGCTGTAAACAAAACTGTCTATAGTGTGGCTCTACCACTTACGACTGATGGTATCTGCCTACAAATACCGCAAGGTCTAAAACCGAAAGCTGGTACCACAAGAACGTTGCGCGGAAAGAAATGGTAGAACTACGCTGTAAACAGTATGTCTCAGAAAACCGGCGTGACGTGGCAGGTAGCTATTACTTTTCGTACGATGAGTAAGATTAAAGTTGAGGACTTAAGGCGTACACTTAGTTTAGTTGATTTTAAAATCGGCCATTATCCCTTAGGCCACCGCTACTATAAAAAGCCCCGACCGCGATGTCCGAAACTTCTGATTTAGTTATTATATTTAGCATAGCTACCGCCATTCCTTTACGTTGAATTTCAAAATTAAAACAACTATTCAGTATACAAAATGTATTATAAAAACATCATTAAAAGCTGTACATACCACTTAACATAGAATCTTATTATACATGCAAAATACACAGGGCACTCACTTGGCAGTGTTGTTATTAATAATCATTAAAATCACAAGGCTTTGTTGCGAAAATATTGTTTTAGAGGTAGACTTATTTCTGTACATTTTACCATCGAAATATCAAAACACGGCCGCTTTTTTACAACCTAATTCGTAACTACAGTAGCGGCACTGTAAGATGTCGTTCGAGACGAATACATGCTAACGAAGTCAGATAAATATTGACGAATTCATGTAACACAATAATAGCCGTAGAGTACAAGTTGGGACTCAATTAAAATGTATAGAATAATCGGTCAAAATTCGACCGTAAATCGACCATAAGTGTCTGATAAAAGCGCCACTCGTCTCGCCAACTTATAGTTGTCGCAATATACTTCATTGTTGCAGCCTGGAAGAACCGCAATACTAATGTACTGCCGAAGCTAATACTTATAATATTAATACTTATATCGAATCTAAAATGCGTTACGACACTATTGTAAATATATCTAAATTTCTAATTTTATATGCACCCGACAATGATACGAAAAATAAGAAATCATTTTGTGTAAAAAGAACTAAAATTGGGTAAAAAATGACGCTGCAGTTCATGTTTAAAATGTTGGATTAAGCAAAAGTGGGCTCGTAATAGATTTTGTAGAATGTAGCTTATCGATTAAAACAACAAAAAATTATAGTCAAATACCCAATTGTCCCAAATGACATCATGACACATCGTAACTATAGAATAAAGTTTTAATAATTAACAAATTCATTTCATTATAAACCTGAACACAGAATTATAAAGTTCAATATTATGTTACATTTGCATTAATATTTATTTATAAAACTGCCATATTTTTTCTTATGTCTATTAAGAGTGCAAGCTTACAATTTGACTCTTAATATTGGGCCGTGTTTTTCTTTAATCTAGTACAGAGTAGCATCATATTTGTTTTTTGCACAATATTATCGTATAATTAAGCGAGTATGTTATTGTCTTTTAAAATATGTTTTAAGAGTCCGTCAAACACTTTGTTGACTGGCCATGTTGCTTTTTGGATTGCTCTCATAAGAATTCCATTTCCCTCTCAATGCCGACAAACTTCAATTGTTCAGTTGGTCCATATCTGCAGTAAAATAAATAAATTATAGTTAACACAACTAAGTATAATACAAGTCCGAAAGTTAAGCAGGACAACATTTTGTGTTTTTTGTATGTTCAAATATACGGGATACCTAGCTATAGATATTCAATGCTAAGAAAATTATAAATTATCATGTGTGTAACTCTTTTAAAGTCCACAAAAACATTAATATTGTATGAAGAGTTACACAGACATAGAGGATTTAATAGCAGTCATTCCTGTTTTCGAATTTAGTGAGCAGTCTGTAGCCATACATGCAGTATAGGTATCCCAGTAGGGGTGCTCGATATATATCGATATGTTATAAAATATCGATACATTTATTTGATATATCGAATCAATGCGATATTATCGAATCATTAAAGTCGATATATAATATCGATATATTTTATCCGATATATCGAATCAATGCGATATTATCGAATCATTGAAGTCGATATATGATATCGATATATTTTATCCGATATAAGGATATCGTAGAATATTTAGGAAAAATTAGCTAAAAAAAAAAAAACAACATCAAATACCAGAATAAGTATTGAATGTTGTTTTTTTTTTTTAGCTCTTCGATATTATTTTTGTTAATCATTTTCTAATAAAGTCTTTTCCTTCCTACAATTCTATATATCGAAAATATCGATATTTTTGACCGATATATCGCTATATATCGATACAATATCTCGATATATTATATCGGAAAAAATATCGATATTTTTTGTACACGATATATTATATCGGAAAAAATATCGATGTTTTTTGTACATGAACATCACTATATCCCAGTATGAGACCTTATGATCCATAGACAATTATAGATAAAGATTAAAACGGATGTTTGGTTTTCACGTTGGAACCGTTCGGAAATTGACGGTACTAGAATTAGTTCCAAAATATTTTCCAGTATTATGAAAATTAACGTTATGTTGACTATTGCTGATGCGAAATTAGAGACTTCAATTTTGACAAGTACAGGCAGCACTGTCAATAAAACGACACACGATTTGATAGAATTGAAATCTTGACAGTATAAAAAGAAGTGTGTGTGTGTGTAATTCACACACGGCAAAAGTGAAACTTCAGAATTATCAAAATAAATTAATTAACCAACGAATTTTAATAAGCAAATGAAAAAAAATAATACAAGTTGTTTATGACACATTTTCCGAAGGCTTCGTTGAACGCAGTCGCAAAGACACGTGATAGCATACTTGTAATCTATCTCATTCTCTCGCAGGCTGAAACCTATTTATGAACATTGTCTTTGTCGTGACGCATTCTCGTTTCATCGAGTTTCAAATCACAACGATTCTAAAGAAGTTACACTGCAATAACTATATAACAGGTTGCCAGGTAAATAAAAAAAAAACAATAATACAAATTACCTGTAATCAAAGAACAGCTCCTCGCCTGGTTGTATGGCGCGTTTGGCGAAGATGCCGATGCGATGGTCACCGTTCACCATCATCACCTTCGCGTAACAATTCGGATTGATCGAATGGTTCGCGAAACGAATCTTGTTGCCTTTACGCGTCGCGTCTACCACGAAATCTGGACAAATACATAAATGCATGTGTAAACTCAAGCTTGTCTCCTATCGGGTTAGACAGAGACTATGGAGCGTCAAGTGCCCGGTCCAAACATACTCCTTTCATCCAGTGAAATGAGTCACCTCATAGATGCTTGTCGGTTACGAGAACGTCTTGTCGGTTACGAGAGAATTTTCAAAGGGTGACCAATTCGGTTCATGAACGTATTATAAACATATTTCAACGTGGCCAAAACACTGAAGCATTTGTTTGTCAATCTTTGTTGCTACATCTTTTAAACCACATTTGTCTCTTTTGTTACAAACATACACATACACAATATTTCTGATACTATATCTTAGCCCACACATTTTTAGTAAAAACTCATAACTGAAAGACAGTACAAAATCAAGAAAAAAAAAACGTGTATGGAAAATGTATCATTTTGAAGTCAGAATCGTGGAAATTGGTATATATAGGCTTCTGAAAAACATCGCAAATGGCATCTGATAAAAAATATGGTAACGAAATAAAAAAAATCTAAAAAATAGTTTAGCAATAGCAATAGAGAAATTACACTTCGTGGTTTATCATTTAATTTGGAAAATTATTTTTCTCGATTTGTAAGTCACAGACACATATTACACATATTAAATCGGAAGCCAATGACAATTATGAGTCACGAATCCTCTAGAGTTGTGAGTGTTCAAGTTTGTCGTGGTATATTAAAAAATAAAAAAAGTGTGTGTGTGTGCAATTCACACACGGCAGAAGTGAAACATGAATAAATAAATTGAATTGAAATTGATTGAATAAATGACTACGTTGTTTATGACACATTTTCCGAAGGCTTCGTTGTACGCAGGCGCAGACATGTGATAGCATACTTGTAATCTATCTCACTCTCTCCCAGGCTAAATCCTATTTATGAATATGTTTGTCTTCGTGGTGATGCATTTTCGTTATCGAGTTTCAAATCACAACGATTCTGAGGAAGTTTTACTTAAAAAAAACTGATCCATTACCATTGTTAAGGTTGAACAGGAAGGAGCACATGTATTTGTCGTAAACCTTCCCGCGGCGGTCGGCCTCGTCCTGCGATATGATCTCTCCGCAGTACTCGGATATGAACTCGTTCTTGTGCGCCGCGTCCTTCAGGAATATGCCCCACCCCGCCACGTCCGATGGCGCGAGCAGCAGGTGCTTGTGGAGACCCCTACGATTATAAACAAACATTTTTTTTTATCCTGGCTCGGCAGTGACTACGCTACACCTGATGGTAAGTGTAGCGCAATCCAGGAATAGGGTCGACCAACGATAAACAATGTGTCCATCTTAGGTCGGCAAGATCATGCCGGCCTGCCAAAGTTCCTGGTATGAACTACGGGGTCCCTGCTAACGGAATACTGGCGACCCCGCAGTATCTCATCCCAGGGCAAGGGGGAGGGGAAGGAAAAAGGGTTAGGAACAGGGAGCAAGCCCACACATATACACTGGCTGACCCTGAAACCATACAAGGTGGGGCACTATGGCAGGTTTTAGCACCAGTGTACGGTGGTCGCTATCCGGTCGGATACAAGTATCCTTCCACCAACAAAAATGTTTTATTTTGGATCATTACTACGTGCAGTATTACAGAACGATTATTATTTTTTTACCCGAGCAAGGCAAAATGACTTCACTACACCTGATGGTAAGTGCAGTGCAGGCCAAGAAAACCAGCGACCAACGACAAACAAAGAGTTTATCGGTTACCAAAATCATGCTAGTCTGTACAAATGCTTCTTCACACTCCGAAGAGGTTAGAAGCAAATCGAGGGGCCTGCGAGAGGACAGGCGGATGACCGATGCAGGCACAGGGATAAAAATTGTACCCCTTTACTCACCCCAACCAACCATCAAGGCCTGTCGCAAGAACCGGATATACACTGGCTGATCCTGGATCACTGTGGCAGGTTTTAACACCATGTGTACGGTGGTCGCTATTCGAACGGATGAGTACACTACATAAATACGAAAACTTTATTCCGTCAGGCACAAATACCAATTTCAAAATACTGATTTCCATAATTCCGAAAATTCCGTTCAAAATTCCTTATACAGGGTTATTTTTAAAACACCAGCAACCTCGCAGGGGTAGATTCCTAAGGTTATAAGCTACTACTTTTGTTCTACGACTTTTGATAATTTGTTAGATTTTATTTTCATACAAAAATAAGTATTCATTTAATTTCCGTCTTGATTGTTACAACGCGCATCGCACTTTACGTAAACAAATACGCGAAGCGTGGGGAACCCGACTAGCTCCTTTGAAGGTCAACGCGCCGCTCAGCCACAGTAAAGGTATAGTATCAGTATTTTGTCTTCATACAAATGGATGAAACGCGAGCTATACCTACGCGCCTCGATGAAGGCACGCGCGCGGCAGGCTGACAGTCGCGACTGTGCCGCAGTCACGAACGGACGGTGTATTGTTTTTAAAAAAGAAAATCACAAAAAATAAGACCAAGTACATATTTAATATGACGAATAGGATATATTGTGCTGTTTTTGGTTGCATGAATTCGTCAATAACGCACCCAGAGATAACTTTTTTTAGATTACCTGGAAACTCTGAAAGGTAAGACTATAAAATAATTTTACTTACTAGTAGGTAGGTACATAATGTGTGTGTTTTTTAATGGATAAGTATTTTCTTTTATCTCCCGAAAATAAATGTCTCGATTAATAAATACAGTAAATAGGTTAAAGGAAAGTAATTGACACGAGTGAAATAGGTAGTTATAGGCGGTTCATGAATCATGATACGGTAGGTACGCTTGTGTTAAAACCTCGGGGCATGTGTATTTTGTTTTGTTAGTTTGTATAATTCAAAGTAATGACGTGGTGTTTTATTCTATATATCGTCGATGAAGTACCAATACCTCCTAAGTGTTGAGAATCTAATTTTACACCAGACTGGTTAAAATAAGGTTTTTTTGTACAAAAACTGTTTAAAATAATGTTTTATTTATTTTGATCAACTATTGATAGTAAAATAGTTTCCAATACATTACCTTTTTACGATGAGACGTACGTTTAGACGTACGAAATGCTTTGTTATTGAATTTTAAAGTATAAGAAATCCGCATTCTAATATACAGCTTGATTAAAAATTGTTTTGGGAAACATGGACAAGGTGGAGAAAAAGGAATATTTTTTACTTTCTTATAGATACCTGCAGCTACTTTACAATTTATATGGTTTGTTTTAAATGAATTTCGGAATATTACCTCCATTTTTTCTATATATTCCACAAAATCATCGCTGGGTACAGTCAAAAATGTTTGTGACTTAATCTTACTGTAGTCCCGGTACCTTAAATACCGACTCTCTGAGCTGAAATTGTGGCTTCTTTGATCGGGTTTCACATACGACTTCAATGCGTGACAATCATCATATTTCTCCAAACAACGGTTAAGAAGATACTCACAGATATAAAAAAGTAAAATATCACACAAATATCAAAATCACGTTCAAAGACAAGTTACAGACAAACCTACCAACCTACCAACATACAAACATACCAACATACATACGTCTGAAGCTAATAAAAGCGTGTTAAAAATAATATTTTCAATTAAATCTGCCAATCAAAAAACAACACGTATTTTTATTGAACACTTCCTATTCAATTCACAAAGTATTTATAGTCCCGTCAATATAGACATTTTAAATAACAAAAATTCCCACAGAGCCAAATATTGGTGGGGAGCTGGGGTTTACCATTACAAATAAAGTTTTAAAAATCCCCATCGATCCCATGTGTGCTTCAAAAGTTATTCGGGGTCAAAGGTCAAAATTTGAGGCTTTTTCTCGAAAACGGTAAGTTTTATCACAAAAAACCTCAAACCAAAGTTGTAAATCTTAAAATACTCTACAAAAATGGTCTTCATGATTTTTTTCCTAAGAGTTACCATTCCTGAGATATCGCGATTCTAAGAGTCACATTATACATGATACGCACATATAAGCCACGTATATACATAATCAGGCACTTAAGACAAGTATGAATACCTATTTATGTCTCTTTTATATACAGTGTAAACTCTATAGAACGACACTGAAGGGATTGTGCATTTTATGGCGTTATAGAGAGTTTTCGTTAAATGGAGAGAAGATAAATCTGAATTATAAGTTTATTTCAGAATAGTGTTAGTAGTTATGTACATAAAAAACAATTTTATTTGAACGCTATTGCGTATAGTCTGTTATTTTTGTCTGACTTTTGTCTTCTGCTGCACCAGTAATTTTGTTGTATTTTTAACTTATTTTGTTAATATCTTACGATATTGAGGAGGTAAGAATATGATAACGTATAGATAATCCATGACTCCTACTTATTAGTTATGGTCAACAACAGTCTACACGTGCAAGCATCCCAATAAGTAAACAAAATAACGAATTTCTTAGAAAGTTCGGTATGCATGATACCGACAGTCGAGTTTTTACAGGCTAGGATAATAAAGCGACAAAACAATGTACGCAGCTGCGCAGTTTTATTAATATTGGCAACTTAAAAGGTACTTTTTATTACTTAGTTGTTGTCGTTATTTAGAATGGGTGTAATGCTCTAACTGAATCCATAAAAAAGTATTTTATAATCACAAAACTAAATGGAATCACAAAGTAGGCAAATGTAATTAAAATGCTGGAGGCGGGCAGCCCTATCGCATGTTTACGTACCGCGCGGCTGTAGGCATTTATTTCTAAAATTCAGCTGAGTTAAAATACAGTATACAGTGGCTCAGCTGAGCTGTGGCTGAGCGGCGCCTTTGAGTCGCGCGCGCACGCCGCATAGGTACTACGAAGAAAAATACGACACAACAAAAACTTGTAAAATCATTTTTTTTTTAATATATTGAGTTATATCCAAACTCGTAGAACAAAAGTTGTTCCGTATGGGGACAGCTATCTACCCCTGCGAGGTTGCTGGTGTTTTAAAAATAACCCTGTATAACAATTCCGATTTATCATTCATCCTATTTTTATAGATCCGAAATTTCAATATTCCTAAAGTTTATAATTACTATTCTCAAAATACCGAATTTCAATAGATCGAAACAAAAAGTCCGAGTTAATCATAATTCGAAAAATCATAAATTCGAATTAAACAATAGAGGGGATCTGGCGCTCGGCGGCCGCTGCCCGCTGTTTATTCGTAGTATTGAAAATCGGAATGTCATTTTTCGGACCGAGAAACCATCGAGTATTTGATTCTTCGAACGTATAAAAATTGGAAACAAATAAATCGTATTTACGACGTTCGCTAAAGTAAATTTCATGAATTTTAATAATAGACATTATAATTTTTAGGTATTATGAAATTCGGACTTTTGAAAATCGGAACATCGAAATTCGGAATAAAATAAACTCCTTTGCAAAAAAAACGGGCACCTTACACACACACTTTACCTTAGCTTTTCTATGGGTAAATATTATTATATTTTTAGTATGTCATTAGCTTGGATGACTAGAAATTTCTTATTATCAATGAGAATCTAGTTTTTTAACACTTTTATCCTGGTATCGGTGTTTTAGTCAATGTAAACAGAGAGCCGTGTTAAAATGGACATTTTTATGGGTATAATGAAATTAAGACTACGAGTATTTTTATGGTATTTTAATAAAAGAGACATTAAAAAATAAAAATTAATAACGAGTATGACCTCCTCTTGCAGCGATTACGGCATGTAATCGTCTTGGCATGCTTCCCACCAGGCTTTTGATGGTGTCCTGTGGAATGTGTTCCCACTCAGTCGAGATTACACGTTTAAGCTCTCTGATGTTTTGTGGAGGTGGTTGGACAGATCGTACTCGCCTTTTTAGGAGGTCCCAAACGTGCTCAATGGGGTTAAGGTCGGGGCTCCGCGCTGGCCAATCCAAACGACGAATACCGACCTCTTGCATATAAGCATCTACGTCGCCAGAACGGTGGGCCCGAGCATTATCGTCCATGTAAATGGCATCTTCACCAATTACAGTCAGTGCGGGTTGTGCATTTTGAGAAAGGATTTCTGTTATGTACCTATGCGCATTTAGTGAGCCATTTTCTATGAATACTATCTCGGTACGATAGTTGGAAGTTACGCCCGCCCAAAACATAACGGACCCTCCACCATAAGGGGTGATTTCTTCAAAACACACATCGGCATAGCGTTCCCCTGGTCTTCGTAACACTCGCCGACGTCGGTCCTCACCATGCAGACAAATTCGAGCCTCATCGGAGAAGAGTACGCTACTCCAGTTACCTGGTGTCCAAGATAGGCAATTTCTAGCGAACCTCAACCGCGCAATCCGGTGCTCACGGAGTAACTTGGGGGCCCGCGCTGGTCGTCGACTACGTATATCAGCAGCTAAAAGTCTTCTCCTCACAGTCCATAGGCTAACTTGTGCTCCTCGTACCTCTTCAAGGTTTCTTTTGAGGTCTATGTAACTGCATTTGCGGTTCCTCAGCGCCTGAGTCACTAAAAAGCGATCGTCTCGCGGCTGTGTGCAACGTTTTCTCCCAGAACCTTGCCTTCTCTGAACGGAACCTGTCTCTTGGTATCGAGTCCAGGTTCTTTGTACGGTTGAACGACTCACGTTTAACCGCTGTGAGACGTAACATTGGCTACACCCCTCTTCCAGCAGCGCTATAATTTTACTAGCTCTCATTGCTTTTTCTGCCATTACGATAGACACAAAGATATCTGTTTTAAGTCACAATAAGGCAGAATTATGCGATAAACATAAATTGTTGTACTAAAAATAACGAAAAGTTACTTTTAGTTGCTTGATAACCTTTTAACCGCATACCCGCGAAAAGTGTCACAAAATGAAAAAGGGATTAATAATTTAAAAAACAAAAGTGTTGAATTTGGAATGAACTTTTTTTCATACCCAGACTCTTTATTAAGTGCCAGTAACATAGTTTGGCTATTAAAACCTCTGAAGAACTAAATTATTACCAATAATGTTAAAAAATCAAACCCGCCCGTTTTTTTTGCAAAGGAGTGTATTTCAGAGTACATATTTGGGTGTTCCCGAGTGAACGACCAGTGCAACCGTTTTACAGCAAATGAACGCCGCGTGCCCGTTTGTTCGCACATCCATCCACCAAAACCAGTTCCTCGCGATTGTGTCGTCATTTGCTACACATATAAAGTTGCCTGACTTTGCTTCCTAATTATTATTTTCTTTACTTTTATGTTTATAAAATTATTTTTGTATTTGTTTTTGTTACAAATGATTTTGTTTAGTGATATTGTACATTAGGGTGGGTCAAAAAAATCGACAATTTTTTTTTTTACAAGTGCAACGGAAAAATGGGTTCCTAGACACCTTAAAAAAATTCCCACCAAATATGAGCTCTTAATTTTGAAAGGAACATCCTCCGCATCGCAGTTTTTTATTTTTTTTTCAGTCCAATAGAAAAAAAATCATACCTCTCTATTAATTGACTGTACAAAAAAATGTTTCGAATAAATTTTGTAGGAAATTTGATGCTCTACAAAAAAGGTGTCTTATATTTTTTTCGTAAACCTCGCCATTTGAAAGATATAAAGTATTTAATTTTGATTATTTTATGATAAATTTCATTTTTGTTTATGAATTTTATAACTCGACAATAAATGACTTACGAAATGCGAAATACCAATTTTTGTTGGAAATTAACTGCTCTATAAAAATGGTTTCTTATGTTTTGGCGATAAAATTAACCGTTTAAAAGATATTCATCATCAAACTTTCATGTGTACGGATCTTAAAAGTTTTTGATTAGATATGCGAAAAATTTCAATTTAATTTATGATTTTTAAGAAAATTTACACGAATTTTAGTTGTTATCGATTGAGAAACGTCAAAATATTTTTTAAGTGGTAGGCAGCGGCTTGGCTGTGCCCCTGGCATTGCCGATGTCCATGAGCGGCGGTGACCGCTTACCATCAGGCGGGCCGCTTGCTCGTCTGCCTATCAAGGCAATAAAAAAAAAAATATGTTTAAGTATATTTGTCTCGATTTAAAAAATAAATTGGACATTATTTATCGCTCGGTTTTGCACAAGTTTTCCGATCAAATGAATTTCTTTATCCATATTTTCGATAAATATCAAGTTAATTCACGTAGTAACCACAATATTTGTAAATAATTAATCGTTCGATCACATATACAAGACCATAAATTTTGGAAACACTAAAAATGCTGTAGAAATAAATGTATACAAACCAACGACAACATAACGATGAAATAAAAAGTAGGTGTTGCTAGTTCACCATTCAAACAGATGAAATAAAATACGAAACAAAAATTATCTAGAGATGAAATTTTCCCTAGGATCGTGATTTCTAATGATTAAAACTAAAATGTTTAGAATAATTGAAGAAAAATTTTGATAATTTGAAAATAAAACTCAAATAATACTTATATTAATGACAAGCAATGAAATTTATAAATTAAATTGAAATTTATCGAATATCTAATCAAAAACTTTTAAAATCCGTACACATGAAAGTTTGATGATGAATATCTTTTGAACGGTTAATTTTATCGCCAAAACATAGGAAACCATTTTTATAGAGCAGTTAATTTCCAACGAAAATTAGTATTTCGCATTTCGTAAAAGTCATTTATTGTCGAGTTATAAAATTCATAAACTAAAATGAAATTTATCATAAAGTAATCAAAATTAAATCCTTTATATCTTTCAAATGGCGAGGTTTACGAAAAAAACATAAGATACCTTTTTTGTAGAGCATCAAATTTCCTACAAAAACATTTTTTTGTACAGTCAATTAATAGAGAGATATGAATTTTTTTCTATTGGACTGAAAAAAAAATAAAAAACTGCGATGCGGAGGATGTTCCTTTCAAAATTAAGAGCTCATATTTGGTGGGATTTTTTTTAAGGTGTCTAGGAACCCATTTTTCCGTTGCACTTGTAAAAAAAAAAATAGTCGATTTTTTTGACCCACCCTATTGTACATAGTATATATTTATGTTTATAAGATAAACCGTGTAACGGTTTATTATCGGGGCGGATATAATCATCCTTTATGATTTTTCACAACACAGGTTATCCTAGTGTGGTGTGAGGACAATGGGGATCGATCGAATAACAAAAAAAAAATGGGTGCGTGTACTTATGTACGCGCGTGAGAAGTTATACTTCTTTGTTATTTATTCAATTTAATAGCAAATATTAAAAATTAATATTATTATTTGATGTTCAATTTTAATTTTTATCACAAACTTTTTATTAAATGTTTTATTAAATTTATTTCTTTATTTTGTGAATATTAAATAACCAATAATAAGTATTTAACATTAATAATTTAATAATATTTAGTGTTAATTATATTAAATAAAAGTATTTTAATTTATATCAATAAATAATACATACGGATAGTTAACCTCAATTATATTGGAGCACTTGAAAAAGTATATAAGCACAATTTTTTTCACTAATATTCACAAATAGTAAGTAATATCAATCAAAATATTCAATTTAAATCACTACTGAATATAATAATACATACGGATAGTTAACCTCAATTATATTGGAGCACTTGAAAAAGTATATAAGCACAATTTTTTTCACTAATATTCACAAATAGTAAGTAATATCAATCAAAATATTCAATTTAAATCACTACTGAATATAATTTATTAGCACATATATAAATTATAAAGGACATTGTCAAAAATGGCCTATGAATCAACACGCATGAAACATTTACTATAATAATAATTATTATTTATAATGTACATTATAATTATTATTATAGTAAATGTTTCATGCGTGTTGATTCATAGTTTCAATAGAACGGACACTTATTAATTTCGAAAACAATTTAAAAAGTATTCACTTCCGTCATAGTCCTCGGTATTATAATTTTTGGTTCAAATTCGGGTTTTTAATAGGCAAAGGTATTGTAGCTCATACAGCCAAGTCTTTGTAACAACACTCTTAAGCTTCGCATTGTTATGCATTTCGCCAAAGACAAGTGTAATTTATTCTCAAGTCTTCACAACAACGATGAAATATCGTAACATTAATAATTTAATAATATTTAGTGTTAATTATATTAAATAAAAGTATTTTAATTTATATCAACATATCCTCTCGACATGATAGAAGTACATTCTACTCTCTTCGCGTTTATGCGAGCCTGGTACTTTTTACGGCAACATGTTCCGAATAAGAAAAAACCTAAAGAGTTTTTCTTTGTCCAAATCGTCATTTGTTTATTAATTACGGCTACTTTCACTCTCATCATTTTTTCTTAACGCGCCTAACTTCATACTGTTAATTTTTTGTGTCACAGGTGCGCGCGCATCTTAAAATTTCACTCTCATCATTTTTTCATAACGCGCCTAAAGAAGTATAACTTCAAAAATCCGACTTAAGGATAATTCCTATCCCCTATACCTGCGTCGAGTACCATCTACTGTTATTGAATTCTTTGGGGTTAGATCAGTGTCGATTAGAGGTCAGTAGGTCAGAACAGTGGCGATTAATGCTAGATCCCCTCTATTTTTGGTGAATTATTTGGGTTAGCTGTTACCATTAAAGCGCGAAGGCGAGCGAGCGCAGCGAGCGTGCCGCGGCAGCGGGCGCCGAGCGACAGATCCCCACTAGTGTTTAATTCGTATTTTTGATGTTTCGAATTATCATTAAGTCGGACTTTTTGTTATTCGATCTATTTACTCGGTATTTTGAAAATAATAATTATAAACGTTGAGTTTTGGCGGGAATTCTGACAGTGCAGTTTATCGCTTATTTTATTTCATAAACTAGTTTAGAGTTGTGTTTGTTCTATAAAAGTGGTGTGGATGAACAGTGTATGGAAACATTGAAATGAGTGAATTAAGCATCGTACTGAAAGGAGTTAATACCAAAACTCCGGCAAGACATTGAAATCGACCGCACCCGTGTTTCATCGTTCTTGTAAAAATAACTTGAGATTACATTATACTTGACACTGGCAAAATGCGTAATAATGCGATAGCCATAAATAAAAAAGAAGAAGAATTATAAACGTTAGGAATATTGAAATTTTCGACTTATAAAAATAGGATGAATCGGAGTTATATTTGGAATTTTGAACCATTTGGAACTATGAAAATCGGTATTTTGAAATTCGTATTTTTAACTGACGGGATAAAGTTTTTCGTATTATTGTAGTGTATCCTGTATAGTGAGCGCGTGTGTAGGTGTATAGGTGCCGCGTGCACGCCCAGGTAGCACGGGCACTGCTTCGTGTTGCACTGTAGGTGTGTAGGTGTGTAGGTGTGTAGGTGTGTAGGTGTGTAGGTGTGTTACCTCTGCACGGAGACGTTCTTGCAGTAGACGGCGTGCGTGGGGGGCGGCGCCGCGTCCGCCCCGCACGCGCTGCACAGGTCGGGGTCGCACTCGCGCACGCCCAGGTAGCACGGGCACTGCTTCGTGTTGCACTGCGCCTTGCAGCGGCAGCCCGGGAAACGATTCTGGCCTACACAGACCGACAAACCGACATTACCCTCGCGCGTACATACCAATACACCACCGCGAAACCACAGCGGATTCTCACTTTGTGGGTATGGCCTTGTTTTTTCATTATTAGCTCACCCACGCGGTTATATTTGCGTGCATAATACTGCTCCGCTTATGTGGGCCGTAGCATAATAATATACAGTATGTAACAAAAACCTTGTTAGCCCTTTTTGGATTGTGAATATAGAAAGATATATAGGCAGCACAATATTATAAGGTAAAAAAATAATAAACAACAGCGAGATATTATCCTTTACAAGCAGCTTAGAAAAATAAACACATTTAAAAAATGTTATTTACGTCTGAATTTCCAACCGACATATTATCTAGTCATATCAGTATAAAGCGACTCAAAGTTCAAAAGACGCCGCCGGTGCGCACGCAGCGACGAACCTTTTTGACATTGCCGCCAACAGCTTTTTTTTTCGCGGGGAAAACCGTTCTACCGCTACCGCCCCACCGGAGGGAGGTAGACCGATTATGTTGGGTTCTACCGACCGTACGACCCAGCGTTGCGCCGCCCGGGAGAGATGGAAAACATCTGGGCGACCTCTGGGCCGAGTCCCTAATACTATGTACAACCTATGCAGGCAACTGCCAACTAAAAACCCCGCGGTGACCATTTTCGGCGCATTAGGGACAGCCCCGGGTTCCCGAGGCGAGAAGCGCCCCGGCTTGAGCCTGAACTGCCCCTACGCGTTTCGCCTTGCAGTCCGTCTCCAATTTTGGGGGGGCTTAGAAGCCCCCGCACACCGAAGGACGCCCTCGGCGTCAACGGCAGCAACGAGGCCAACCACACGTGCCATCCATCTCGGGGTCGCACGTACAATAGTACGTATACAAAAATGTGCTGACTGGGCGCTACGACAGCCCCCCGCGACCCCTGATGGTCGCCTGATGGTCGCCCCTTACGAACATATTTATTGCATTACGAAATTAAGTAACCGTCGCGATAGATTTGTAATGTAATGTTACGCAATAAGTTAATAAACTCAAGCGTGTACCAATATTACACTATTTGTAAGCAGCCCATGGTATTTAGGACTTCTTAATAATTATGTTCAAATAAGTCTTCGACGAATATTACACCAAAGTAGGCTAATGCAATGTCAGCACCTTCTTATAACATGTATAAATAAGTTTTTCGGCAATTAACTGTGAGCATTCAAATTAAGGACTCAGAACCAACAACATCGTGTCTTAATACAAGCGTCATCAATCATCGTTTATTACATTTGGTTTGTGTACGATGTCTTAGTCTAAGGAGGCATATTTTAATAGGTTAACGTGTCTCGGGAAGTATGATTGCAATTACGTAGCGCGTTTCTACACCGAGAAACCTATCAGAGTCCTGTCAGTCTGGTCAAATTTCTGTCCCGTCGAAATCCAGTCAAAGTCCGGCCAAAGCCCTGTCAAGTCCAGTCAAAGTCCGGTCACAGTCCAGTCAAAATCCCGTCGAAGTACGGTCAAAGTCCGGTCAAAATCCTGTCAAGGTCCGGTCAAAGGCCCGTCGAAGTCCGGTCAAAGTCCGGTCAAAGTCCGGTCAAAGTCCGATCAAAGTCCTGTCAAAGTCCGATCAAAGTCCTGTCAAAGTCCGATCAAAGTCCGGTCAAAGTTCTGTCATAGTCCGGTCAAAGTCTTGTCAAATTCCAGTCAAAGACCGGTCAAAGTACGATCAAAGTCTTGTCAAAGTCCTGTTAAAGTCCGGTCAAAGCTGACTGGTCACTGTGTGACGCCACCTGGGACTTCGACATTATCGAAGTTCCAGGGAGTTTGGCTAACGCTGACTGGTCAATTGGCCCGCGTGACGTGTCACGGAAGGTTCTCGAATATTTTCGAACCTTCCGTTGATCGATGGACCGCTCGCGTTACGGAACGAATCGGTTCACCGTCCCATAAGAAGTTATCACTTCAAAAAGAAATAGATTTACTACTTACTATAAACTCTTTCAAAAGAATACACAAATAAACTACATTGTTTATTTAACTATACATATAAAAAATATTATAAATGTGACTTAATATTTAATAACATAATTATACAAACGGACAAACATATTCTACGAGGAACCATTTACCATAGTTACGATGCCGCGCTGCCCGACGCAACAAAACGAAAATGGCCGATCGCTCGCTCAGCTGTTTCGAAACAATAAACGACGTACATTCGTTTCCATTATTGTAACGGTCCGAACGGTTAATTTTTTGAATTTGAATAAAGAATATTTCTTAAGTGTGCTACGATTGTTCCCATCAACAATTATCTTTTATTAAGCTAATGTATTGTAATGTTATGTAGTGTATTGTAAAGTTATTTGCTGGTGGGAGGATACTTGTATCCGACCGGATAGCGACCACCGTACACTGGTGCTAAAACCTGCCATAGTGGCCCACCTTGTGTGGGTCGCGTTCCAGGGTCAGCCAGTGTATATCCGGTTCTCCCCAGGGGGCTTGCCCCCTGATCCTCACCCTTTTCCCATCCCTTTTTCCTTCCCCTCCCCCTTGGCCCTTTGGCAGGCCGGCATGATCTTGCCGACCAACGATGGACATTGTTTATCGTTGGTCTACAATAATCTTGGATTGCGCTACACTTACCATCAGGTGTAGCGTAGTCACTTTGCCGAGCCAGTATAAAAAAAAATAAAAAAAAAAAAAAAGTTATAAATGCTTGCTGAAAGAGTTTTAACAGTTCGTGGTTGTTGTTCAGTATGCAACTACCGACACTGAGTCTAGATGTTAAAACTTTTCCTCCCTTTTACGTGAACTTCGTAAAGTAATCATATTATAATAGACCGATGATTTTCCAATTTGAAACATAAATAAATTATAGTAGAATGAAACCCATTGTAAAAGGAAGAGAATACAACAAAATTGATAGGAAAAATAAATTAACGGCGATCTGAGGTCGGGAAGTGGGAAGGGGGGGGGCTTTTAAGGGTAAAAAACGGTTTATCTCGATTTCCGGAAAAACTACAAGTCCTATGGAAAAAAGTTAAATTGCAAAGTTGTGGGTAATAAAAAGATCTACAACTTTTGTATACACACTCTCTTCACATAACCTCAAAATATATGTGAAAAATTCAAATAACCAAGTTTTTTGTTTTTATTTTTATCTATTACTAGATGAGCCGGTGAACTTCGTATCACCTACATAATATATTTGTGTAAAATGTGGTCAAAACTTAATACAAATGTTTTATTTACATTAAATGCAATTAAGTGAGGTACTGCACCATTGCACGTAAGGTAGCCCGTCGCACATTTAATTGACTTCGTCGACCTAAGTCAGGTCGTCTCCCACCTCCCTCCGGTTGGACAGTCCTGTCCCCGTCCCGTCCCCGTCCTGTCCCCGTCCTGTCCGCGTCCCGTCCCCGTCCTGTCCCCGTCCCGTCCCGTCCCCGTCCTGTCCCCGTCTTGTCCTGTCCCTGTCCTGTCCTGTCTCACTGTCCTGTCTCTCTGTCATGTCTCTCTGTCCTGTCTCACTGTCCTGTCTCACTGTCCTGTCTCACTATCCTGTCTCACTGGCCTGTCTCACTGTCCTGTCTCACTGTCCTGTCTCACTGTCCTGTCTCAATGTCCTGTCTCACTGTCCTGTCTCACTGTCCTGTCTCACTGTCCTGTCTCACTATCCTGTCTCACTGTCCTGTCTCACTGTCCTGTCTCACTGTCCTGTCTCACTGTCCTGTCTCACTGTCCGGTCTCACTGTCCTGTCTCACTGTCCTCTCACTGTCCTGTCTCACTGTCCTGTCTCACTGTCCTGTCTCACTGTCCTGTCTCACTTTCCTGTCTCACTGTCCTGTCTCACTGTCCTGTCTCACTTTCCTGTCTCACTGTCCTGTCTCACTGTCCTGTCCCTGTCCTGTCCCTATCCAGTCTAGACGCTATACGACCCGTCATCACGGCAAGCTTCGCAACGACAACCATCCGGTTACAACCAATATCAACAACTACTAATAAATTAAAAAATAATTAAAAAAACATTGTCCAGCGGATAAAATTGTGAATCTAAACCATTCTCAGATCCCCTTGAACACACACAAAAAATTTCATCAAAATCGGTCCAGTCGTTTAAGAGAAGTTCAGTGACATACACACTCACAGAAGAATTATATATATAAAGATAATAAATCATTTTTTTACACGAAATTTCGTGAAAACTTACCTTTTTGTATCCCAAATACACTGTAATTTTTTTGATTTAAAATATTTCTTTTTGCACCTTATTTTGACTTAATATCGAAAAAGCAGCCTAATTTTCAAACGAAAATTCTCACGTCAAAATATGAGCTTTTTTAAAAAAGTCTGTTGGTTTCTTGTTCATTGAATTCTCTACTTTCTGATGGTGTAAAAAAATATATACATTACTATGGTAAATGTGCTCAGAAAATGTAAAGTTATAAGTTAATATTTAATAAGACATATCTACAATATTTTGAGAAAGTTGTAGAATCTTCTTTAAATTATATGCGTAGATGCCTCTTTATTGTTATTTTAATATAACTTATATACCTGAGTGATCTACGGAAAATTTTAGCCCATCATAAAGAAGTGGGGAAGGGGCTAGGTGGGTCTGGGCCTTACTACCTGTTATTTAGTAGTTCGTTTCTTTGCATTTTCTGAGCACATTCTCCGTAGTAATGTATATATTTTTTTACACCATCAGAAAGTAGAGAATTCAATGAACAAGAAAACAACAGACTTTTTAAAAAAGCTCATATTTTGACGTGAGAATTTTCGTTTGAAAATTAGGCTGCTTTTTCGATATTAAGTCAAAATAAGGTGCAAAAATAAATATTTTAAATCAAAAAAATTACAGTGTATTTGGGATACAAAAAGGTAAGTTTTCACCAAATTTCGTGTAAAAAAATGATTTATTATAATAGATAAAAATAAAAACAAAAAACTTGGTTATTTGAATTTTTCACATATATTTTGAGGTTATGTGAAGTGAAGTGAAGGTTATGTGTATACAAAAGTTGTAGATCTTTTTATTACCTACAACTTTGCGATTTAACTTTTTTCCATAGGACTTGTAGTTTTTCCGGAAATCGAGATAAACCGTTTTGTACCCTTAAAAGCCCCCCCCCCCTTCCCACTTCCCGACCTCAGATCGCCGTTAATTTATTTTTCCTATCAATTTTGTTGTATTCTCTTCCTTTTACAATGGGTTTGATTCTACTATAAATTTGTTTCTATTTTTAGCATTTTCAACCGGATAATCACCGGTCTATAATGCGATGCTTTAAAATATGTTGTTTATAATTCTATGACAATTAGCTGTTACTTTTATATTCTGGCATCATACTATTGGTTACTTTGCTATATTAGTGCTTCGCAAGGATTTCCGTACTCTGGCTTTGAGTCATCGACGTCACCTAGTTAAAATAGCTGCTTCGCTTTGGGAAAATCTAGATGTACCCTAGAATTGCCGGTCACCAGTTTACCTGCCTAATCGAGCTGTAACCACGATTCCAGGAACACTGTGATGGTTAATTTTACTCCCAACACACACACCGCCCTTGATCTGCACTACAGTTTGATGCTTCCTGGTTTTTGTCTCGGGCGATAAAAAGACTAGCCGCATCAGCAGGAACGTACGAGGAACCACAGGGGAGTGGTGCTATGCTTCTGAGACGAGTAGGGAGTGTGAGGCCGAAATAAAAAGAATCCCATTTCTTTAATTTTTACCCTAATAAATAAGTTTTAAAAAAATCTTTTGATCTCGGTATATCATCATCATCATCAGCCACAAGACGTCCACTGCTGAACATAGGCCTCCCCCAAAGATTTCCAGACCGACCTGCTGGAAGCGGTCATCCAGCGACTTCCTGCGATCTTTATCAGTTCGTCTGTCCACTTTGTAGGTGGACGTCCAACGCTCCGCTTGCCAGTACGTGGCCTCCATTCCAGAACCTTTCTGTCCCATCGGTTATCGGTTCTGCGAGCTATGTGGCCTGCCCACTGCCACTGATCTCGGTATATAAGCGTGACAAAATACACCCCGTTTAAAGGACCCTATATTATAGGAAGGAGGGAACACGTGTGCCGGCAAACTATACCACAGCTTAATGGTCCGACAGAAGTAAGATTTCGCGAACTTTTTAGTTCGAGCCGAGATGGGGGGGACCACGAATCTGGGGTAACGCAAGCCAGCACGCGTGGTTCTGTTTAGGATCATAAAATTCAGATCAAAAAATTATAAACTTTTCTTGCAAATGAGTTTGTCATCCCTTTGTTGGACACATTGTTTGAAATCATCTTCATTTAAAGAGACGTATGTGTTCTTCCTCAAGTTGATTGCAATATATTTTGATGCTACTAGTACATGACACATATTAGGTTTCAAATTTAACAGGCACAATTTTGACAGGTATGTGCGTTTCGAATAAAAAGTAATTTTCAGTTATTCTTGCCTTTACATAAATTAGCTTATAAATGTCCTTAATATGTTCTTTGTTATTTTCATGTTTTCAATTTTTTATAGTATATACCGGCAAACGAGCAAGTGGGTCACCGGATGGTAAATGATCTCCACCGCCCAGTACGCCTACAATTCCAGAAGAATCATGGACGTGTTGCCGTCTTAAAGGAAAGGGATAATTAGGAATCGGGAAGGGGAGGGGGATTTGGGCCTCTGGATATCTATCACTCACCATACGAAACGCAGCAGCAAGCCGCTACTTTACGTCAGTTTTCTGTGAGCCACTGGTATCGAACCCGGTCGAGCCGGCCCATTCCTTTTTTAGACAAAACTATCCAGAGCAGTGTTTCCCAACCTTTTTTATACCATGTTTTTGTTAAATTTGTCACCGATATCTAGCATTGCATTTAAATAACCCAAAGCGAAAGGGTCGTGTCGAGTCCATTTTTAAATTGCCCCCCATAACTATCAAATTGCCCCACGTTGGGAAACACTGATCTAGAGCGTGGCTCTACCACTAAAATACTCTCATTCAACTATTCAACTAGCCCTGTAATATACAGGGTTAATTTTAAAACACCAGCAACCTCGCAGGACCAGATAGCTGACCCCATACGGAACAACTTTTGTTCTACGAGTTTGTATATAACTCAATATATTTAAAATAAAATGATTTTACAAGTTTTTGTTGTGTCGTATTTTTCTTCCTAGCGTTCGGCGTGCGAGCGCGACTCAAAGAAGCCGCTCAGCTGGCTCGGGCGATGACCTTCAACGCTAGCCCCGTTCCCCACGCTTCGCGTGTTTGCTTACGTAATCTGCGATGCGTGTAGGTAACATACAAGACGGAAATTAAATGAATACTTATTTTTGTATGAAAATAAAATCTAACAAATTATCAAAAGTCGTAGAACAAAAGTAGTAATGATTTCTTACGTTTACGCGAATGTTACTCATTGAAATAAAACTAATTTAAACGGATTTTATCGCGGTTTTTTATTAATTTTGATCCCGACGTTTCGAAGACTTTTCAGCCTTCGTGGTCACGGGGAGGACTGAAAAGTCTTCGAAACGTCGGGATCAAAATTAATAAAAAACCGCGATAAAATCCGTTTAAATTAGTTTTATTTCAACAAAAGTAGTAGCTTATAACCTTAGGTATCTACCCCTGCGAGGTTGCTGGTGTTTTAAAAATAACCCTGTATACGTTCCACTGCTGGGCACGGGCCTCCTCTACTGAATGAGAGGGGTTAGGCCTTAGTCCACCACGCTGGCCTAATGCGGGTTCGCAGACTTCACATACCTTCGAAAAATCTTATCGAGTTCTCGAGTATGCAGGTTTCCTCATGATGTTTCCGTCACCGTTAAAGCAAGCGATAATTAACAATGAATATACACGTAACTAAAGAAAAGTCAGTGGTGTATGTTCTACAAAGTACTCTATGTACTCACAATCGCTACTGCACTGACAGAACTTCTCGCAGAAGTTCTGCGACTGAAGGCACGGACACATGCTGTCGCACGGCTGGTTCGGATGGTCACACGGCGTGTAATTGTACCTGCACACAAACGTTTTATATATAAATAAATAAATACACCCAACAGTCACATACGTAGTCCTGACCCCACAGTAAGATACGAGTCTTGTGTCGTGGGTATCAGGAACTACGAGACTTTCGGTCTGACAACATCCAGACTCCGAAACTAATATTTGTGGATCACACAAACATTTGTCTCGGTGCGGGGATCGAACCCGCGGCCTCTCGCTTCACAGCCGGCTACTCGCCCGCTGCGCCACGGAGGCTGTCAAAACCAACACCAACAACCTCGCAGAACTAGATAGCTAACCGCATAACGAACAACTATTGCCTACGTCTTTTGATAATTTGTTAGATTTTATTTTCATATAAAAATAAGTAATCATTTAATTTCCGGCTTGAATGTTTATATCTCTACGCGCATCGCAAAGTTTACGTAAACAAACCCCTGCGAAGTGTGAGAAAGGGGGTGCCTTTGAACTTGACCCAATTATCTGGCCGACAGTCGTCTGTCATTCAGTAATTTTTTTTTCATGTACATATTGAGTTATGTCCGGACTCGTAGAACAAAAGTTGTTCCTTATGGGTCAGCTATCTAATCCTGCGAGGTTACTGGTGTTTTAAAATTAACCCTGTATATATTTTGGTTTGATTTGATTTCAACTTTGAATTGATATACATACACATGATGTGACGCGGAATCCTTCTTGAGTTGTATCTTGCGACAGTGGACAGACCACAGCCGATGCTTCTTCTTCTTCTTCCGAGGTGGTGTTAACTCTGCTTCGACGCGACACTCCTCTTGGCCGGTGTTGATCCAATAAGTGTACACCTGTTATACATTCCGCTTTCATTTTTATTTGGTCCTGGCACGGAAAAGGGGATACGGGACTAAATCGACATTGCCTCCCTCGACAGTCGGCTGAATTATGCCGGCCTGTAGTTACTGGATATACACTGGCTGATCCCGGAACTGCTTGGCGGCAGAGATATTTATATGCAACAAAACAAATATTCCCTACACAAATCACCAGATATATTGAAAATTTTTGATTAGTAGTGCCACGCTGTAGACAGTTTTGTCTACAGCGTGAATGGGCCGGCTCGACCGGGTCGTTACCACCGTCTCACAGAAAACCGACATAAAGTAGCGGCTTGCTGCCGCGTTTCGTACGGTGAGTGAGATATCCGGAAGCCCGGTGCTGGTGGGAGGAACTTGTATCCGACCGGATAGCGACCACCGTACACTGGTGCTAAAACCTGCCATAGTGGCCCGCCTTGTGTGGGTCGCGTTCCAGGGTCAGCCAGTGTATATCCGGTTCTTCCCAGGGGGCTTGCCCCCTGATCCTAAACCTTTTCCCATCCCTTTTCCTTCCCCTCCCCCTTGGCCCTTTGGCAGGCCGGCATGATCTTGCCGACCAACGATGGACCATTGTTTATCGTTGGTCGACACTATTCTTGGATTGCGCTACACTTACCATCAGGTGTAGCGTAGTCACTTTGCCGTGCCAGGATAAAAAAAAAAAAATATCCCCTCCCCTTCCCAATGCCTAATTATCCCTTTCCTTTAAGGTCGGCAACGCGCCCATGATTCTTCTGATGGTGGGCGTACAAGGGCGGTGGAGATCATTTACCATCAGGTGACTCAATTGCTCGTTTGCCGGACTAGGCTACAAAAAAATACATGTGACGGTTACCTGTTGGCAAGTCTTGGAGAGCATCAGCTGTGCGATGGCGCAGTAGTTGGAGGGAAACACCTTGTGCAGCGCTCTAAACAGCGACTGGTCCGAGCCCGTCCACTCCGACTCGATGTCGCCCACAGACAGACCTGACACACATGCATGTGCTAGTTACCTGTTGACAAGTCTTGGAGAGCATCAGCTGTGCGATGGCGCAGTAGTTGGAGGGAAACACCTTGTGCAGCGCTCTAAACAGCGACTGGTCCGAGCCCGTCCACTCCGACTCGATGTCGCCCACAGACAGACCTGACACACATGCATGTGCTAGTTACCTGTTGACAAGTCTTGGAGAGCATCAGCTGTGCGATGGCGCAGTAGTTGGAGGGAAACACCTTGTGCAGCGCTCTAAACAGCGACTGGTCCGAGCCCGTCCACTCCGACTCGATGTCGCCCACAGACAGACCTGACACACATGCATGTGCTAGTTACCTGTTGACAAGTCTTGGAGAGCATCAGCTGTGCGATGGCGCAGTAGTTGGAGGGAAACACCTTGTGCAGCGCTCTAAACAGCGACTGGTCCGAGCCCGTCCACTCCGACTCGATGTCGCCCACAGACAGACCTGACACACATGCATGTGCTAGTTACCTGTTGACAAGTCTTGGAGAGCATCAGCTGTGCGATGGCGCAGTAGTTGGAGGGAAACACCTTGTGCAGCGCTCTAAACAGCGACTGGTCCGAGCCCGTCCACTCCGACTCGATGTCGCCCACAGACAGACCTGACACACATGCATGTGCTAGTTACCTGTTGACAAGTCTTGGAGAGCATCAGCTGTGCGATGGCGCAGTAGTTGGAGGGAAACACCTTGTGCAGCGCTCTAAACAGCGACTGGTCCGAGCCCGTCCACTCCGACTCGATGTCGCCCACAGACAGACCTGACACACATGCATGTGCTAGTTACCTGTTGACAAGTCTTGGAGAGCATCAGCTGTGCGATGGCGCAGTAGTTGGAGGGAAACACCTTGTGCAGCGCTCTAAACAGCGACTGGTCCGAGCCCGTCCACTCCGACTCGATGTCGCCCACAGACAGACCTGACACACATGCATGTGCTAGTTACCTGTTGGCAAGTCTTGGAGAGCATCAGCTGTGCGATGGCGCAGTAGTTGGAGGGAAACACCTTGTGCAGCGCTCTAAACAGCGACTGGTCCGAGCCCGTCCACTCCGACTCGATGTCGCCCACAGACAGACCTGACACACATGCATGTGCTAGTTACCTGTTGACAAGTCTTGGAGAGCATCAGCTGTGCGATGGCGCAGTAGTTGGAGGGAAACACCTTGTGCAGCGCTCTAAACAGCGACTGGTCCGAGCCCGTCCACTCCGACTCGATGTCGCCCACAGACAGACCTGACACACATGCATGTGCTAGTTACCTGTTGACAAGTCTTGGAGAGCATCAGCTGTGCGATGGCGCAGTAGTTGGAGGGAAACACCTTGTGCAGCGCTCTAAACAGCGACTGGTCCGAGCCCGTCCACTCCGACTCGATGTCGCCCACAGACAGACCTGACACACATGCATGTGCTAGTTACCTGTTGACAAGTCTTGGAGAGCATCAGCTGTGCGATGGCGCAGTAGTTGGAGGGAAACACCTTGTGCAGCGCTCTAAACAGCGACTGGTCCGAGCCCGTCCACTCCGACTCGATGTCGCCCACAGACAGACCTGACACACATGCATGTGCTAGTTACCTGTTGACAAGTCTTGGAGAGCATCAGCTGTGCGATGGCGCAGTAGTTGGAGGGAAACACCTTGTGCAGCGCTCTAAACAGCGACTGGTCCGAGCCCGTCCACTCCGACTCGATGTCGCCCACAGACAGACCTGACACACATGCATGTGCTAGTTACCTGTTGACAAGTCTTGGAGAGCATCAGCTGTGCGATGGCGCAGTAGTTGGAGGGAAACACCTTGTGCAGCGCTCTAAACAGCGACTGGTCCGAGCCCGTCCACTCCGACTCGATGTCGCCCACAGACAGACCTGACACACATGCATGTGCTAGTTACCTGTTGACAAGTCTTGGAGAGCATCAGCTGTGCGATGGCGCAGTAGTTGGAGGGAAACACCTTGTGCAGCGCTCTAAACAGCGACTGGTCCGAGCCCGTCCACTCCGACTCGATGTCGCCCACAGACAGACCTGACACACATGCATGTGCTAGTTACCTGTTGACAAGTCTTGGAGAGCATCAGCTGTGCGATGGCGCAGTAGTTGGAGGGAAACACCTTGTGCAGCGCTCTAAACAGCGACTGGTCCGAGCCCGTCCACTCCGACTCGATGTCGCCCACAGACAGACCTGACACACATGCATGTGCTAGTTACCTGTTGACAAGTCTTGGAGAGCATCAGCTGTGCGATGGCGCAGTAGTTGGAGGGAAACACCTTGTGCAGCGCTCTAAACAGCGACTGGTCCGAGCCCGTCCACTCCGACTCGATGTCGCCCACAGACAGACCTGACACACATGCATGTGCTAGTTACCTGTTGACAAGTCTTGGAGAGCATCAGCTGTGCGATGGCGCAGTAGTTGGAGGGAAACACCTTGTGCAGCGCTCTAAACAGCGACTGGTCCGAGCCCGTCCACTCCGACTCGATGTCGCCCACAGACAGACCTGACACACATGCATGTGCTAGTTACCTGTTGACAAGTCTTGGAGAGCATCAGCTGTGCGATGGCGCAGTAGTTGGAGGGAAACACCTTGTGCAGCGCTCTAAACAGCGACTGGTCCGAGCCCGTCCACTCCGACTCGATGTCGCCCACAGACAGACCTGACACACATGCATGTGCTAGTTACCTGTTGACAAGTCTTGGAGAGCATCAGCTGTGCGATGGCGCAGTAGTTGGAGGGAAACACCTTGTGCAGCGCTCTAAACAGCGACTGGTCCGAGCCCGTCCACTCCGACTCGATGTCGCCCACAGACAGACCTGACACACATGCATGTGCTAGTTACCTGTTGACAAGTCTTGGAGAGCATCAGCTGTGCGATGGCGCAGTAGTTGGAGGGAAACACCTTGTGCAGCGCTCTAAACAGCGACTGGTCCGAGCCCGTCCACTCCGACTCGATGTCGCCCACAGACAGACCTGACACACATGCATGTGCTAGTTACCTGTTGACAAGTCTTGGAGAGCATCAGCTGTGCGATGGCGCAGTAGTTGGAGGGAAACACCTTGTGCAGCGCTCTAAACAGCGACTGGTCCGAGCCCGTCCACTCCGACTCGATGTCGCCCACAGACAGACCTGACACACATGCATGTGCTAGTTACCTGTTGACAAGTCTTGGAGAGCATCAGCTGTGCGATGGCGCAGTAGTTGGAGGGAAACACCTTGTGCAGCGCTCTAAACAGCGACTGGTCCGAGCCCGTCCACTCCGACTCGATGTCGCCCACAGACAGACCTGACACACATGCATGTGCTAGTTACCTGTTGACAAGTCTTGGAGAGCATCAGCTGTGCGATGGCGCAGTAGTTGGAGGGAAACACCTTGTGCAGCGCTCTAAACAGCGACTGGTCCGAGCCCGTCCACTCCGACTCGATGTCGCCCACAGACAGACCTGACACACATGCATGTGCTAGTTACCTGTTGACAAGTCTTGGAGAGCATCAGCTGTGCGATGGCGCAGTAGTTGGAGGGAAACACCTTGTGCAGCGCTCTAAACAGCGACTGGTCCGAGCCCGTCCACTCCGACTCGATGTCGCCCACAGACAGACCTGACACACATGCATGTGCTAGTTACCTGTTGACAAGTCTTGGAGAGCATCAGCTGTGCGATGGCGCAGTAGTTGGAGGGAAACACCTTGTGCAGCGCTCTAAACAGCGACTGGTCCGAGCCCGTCCACTCCGACTCGATGTCGCCCACAGACAGACCTGACACACATGCATGTGCTAGTTACCTGTTGACAAGTCTTGGAGAGCATCAGCTGTGCGATGGCGCAGTAGTTGGAGGGAAACACCTTGTGCAGCGCTCTAAACAGCGACTGGTCCGAGCCCGTCCACTCCGACTCGATGTCGCCCACAGACAGACCTGACACACATGCATGTGCTAGTTACCTGTTGACAAGTCTTGGAGAGCATCAGCTGTGCGATGGCGCAGTAGTTGGAGGGAAACACCTTGTGCAGCGCTCTAAACAGCGACTGGTCCGAGCCCGTCCACTCCGACTCGATGTCGCCCACGGACAGACCTGGCCCACATACAGTACTTGTGTCAATATCATGGACGCGTAATTAAACTGATAACAACCACATAAAAATAATAGAAAACTAAAATCATATATTTAATTGAAGGAATATGTGAAGCATTACTCTTGGTCCGGGTTCCCTGGGCCAGCTGATCCACTTGATTACTATCAAGCTAATTTTCCGTGAGTAGCTTCGTTTCGATAAGACGCCCAGCAGTTCCCTATGCGAAAATTCTCTATTGTGGTAGCTAACAGAGGTAGCAAGGATAGAATATTTCGATTTGATGATACTCAAAAATTTATTATTTTATTTGTAGGACAATATGACTGTTAAATAATATAAATATTGACTAAGTAAAAACAAAAAAATCAGCTGGTTAGTAATCATACCTATTGGAAGGAGGGGCTTCCAATAGGTATCGATAACGAGGTCGATTTGATTGATTAGCTTGATAGTAATCAAGTGGATCAGCAGGCCCAGGGAACCCGGACCATCTGCAATTATTCAATTTCATCACACATATCATTAAACTATTGCAACCCTGAAATATGTTTTCAGAACACAAAACTATAAGTTGGGACACATTTAAACCGTAAACAATGCCAGTCCAAAGAGTATGTGAGTGTGGGTGTTACCTAGCGCGTTGTAGGCGGGCTCGGCGGACTCTTCCCCCGCAGGTTTGGGGTTCACGCCGTTCGTACTCCAGTTACTGTTGCTCGAGTTACTGTTACTACCTGAAACATACATTATTCTTCATCATCTTGAGAGCCTCATTAATTATGGGGATATTGTCTAAAAATTTAGATTCTCTATACAATACTAATATACAATGAATTTATCGGTCGTCACCAGTCATACCGGCCTGCATAAATGCTTCTTCTCTCTTCTGAAAGGGTAGAAGTAAATAAAGGGGCCTGCGACAGGACAGGCGGATAACCGATGCAGGCACAGTGATACAAGAATGTACTCCTATACGCGCCAACCAACCATCAAAATAAAAATTAAATAAACTTTAAACAAATTGTCAGGTATATGTATCGACCCTCAAATATGACCACTCTTTTTAAAACACGATGTAAATATATTTATAAGAGGAACACATTTAGTATTACCTTTTTGATATTTATTACTATCATTGCTATCTTCCGACGAGGCGTCGTTGGGCGAGTCGATAGCATGACTCTTCCCCTTGTCCTCTTCACCCGCCGCCTTCTCCCTAGCCAGTTTCTCGCGCATACCCTCCTATATATGGAAAATAATATTGAGGTTTTTTTTGTATAACATAGGCCGGCAAACGAGCAAGTGGGCTACCTGATGGCAGAGATGGGGGAAAGTGTTATTTTACAATCGGAGTGACTGTCGTTCCAGTTCCAAAAAAATCTGTGATTTTGGAACGTTGTTCCTACGTGCCGAGTCACAGTGACATTTCTATATGGCAGATCGCAGTGACATTTCTATATGGCAGATCGCAGTGACATTTCTATATGACAGATCGCAGTGACATTTCTATATGGCAGATCGCAGTGACTTTTTCACCGTGACGTTATTTATTACTCACCTCTACCTGATGGTAAGTGATCTCCACTGCCCATGTACCCCACCATAGAAGAATCATGGGCGCGTTGCCGACCTTAAAGGAAAGGGATAATTAGGGATTGGGAAGGGGAGGGGGGGTTTGGTCTTCCGGATATCTCACTCACCGTACGAAACGCAGCAGCAAGCCGCTACTTTAGGTCGGTTTCCTGTGAGACAGTGGTAACGACCCGGTCGAGCCAGCCCATTCATGCTGTAGACGAAACTGTCTACAGCGTGGCTCTACCACTCAAAACTCTATAATAAAATTGAGTTATTTATAAGAACGTTTGTTTTTCCTCACCAACATCATGTAGCAACTGGATCCGCAGGGTTCCGAGAAGGACTTGAGATCGGGCCCCTTCCGTTTGCACAGGTTGGGTCGCGGGTGGCACGCTTGCAAACCTGCCGCCAGTCACATGTGTAACCCTCACCCCTTTCTTACAACAACTGGCCCATATTGGCGTAACCATATTTATATAATTAGCTATAATTCTTCCCAAATTAAATCGCCGACATCCCCTTTTTTAGAACTACCATCCCCAAAGGTTTTTAAATACTTTTTAGCCCCTTGTTATTACTATGTTGGTATATTACAAAACTTTAGACTAATTTTAACTCATGGCACCTGCCGTCTGCAAAGATATGGTATTTTCCCCATCCACCCAAATCAAAAATCAATATCAAAACTATGGCCATTTTTTCCCTAACTCCCCTCGGGGTCTCATCTTATGGCCATTTTTTCCTTAACTCCCCTTGAGGTCCAATATTATAGCCAATTGTTACCTAACTCCTCTCGTGGTCCCATCTGGGAGCCGGAGAATCTTCCCAGTTACGCCAACGTGGACCATAACATACGATACTATACATATACTAATAAATACAACAAAAGATAGTGTATAACATTAATAAAATTATACTGTGTATGACAGGATTACAATATGAAGAAATCAATAAACAAAGCGAATGTTCTGATGCGTTTGTTAAAATGAAAAGTGGCGCGAATATGTCACAACAAATGTTTATCATGACTAGATTTTTTTTATTATTTTATATAATATGTAATATAAATTAAATAAGCAATAACGGTTATGGGAATGGATTTTTTTTTGTAATTTAATGCAAATTTTTATTATAGACGTCAAATAGTGAATACTGAGAAGATATGGTAAAAAAAGGTGAATAGAAATGGTGGGATGAATCGAGACGAGTTATATTGAGTATACAGATTTTCTCAAGCAGTCGTTTATTTTTTAGTTAGTTTATTTTGTAGTTTAGTTTATTCTTCTGATTTTATGGGTGTACATGGACGGTGGAGATCACTTACCATCAGGTGACCCACTTGCTCTTTTGCCTCTATGCTATAAAAAAAATATACAGCCATACATTTCTATTCACCCCGTTTTACGTAACTTCAATTTTGAATAAATTTCACTTATTAGAGCATGAATATTGATTATTACAGCTATTACTTTTCATTTTTTTTTTATTACGAGCCAATTAGATAAACGGTTAATTAATTTGCAACATTTTTTTTTCTAACAATATTTAGTTATCAAGTTGTCAACTAAGGTTGGTGGATTGTTCAAAAATTCTTCGAAATTTAATGGATGTAAAAAGTAAAAAAAATAGCATAAAAATAAATGCATGATCGATGTCCGTGCATGTGTTTACTCGACCTTACCTGATGTCTGACCTCCTGTCAGCCAAACAGATAAACACTAATCAACCCTAGTGCTCACTCATACACCTAGCTTATAATATACTTAATATAATATGGAGTTACATTAGTATTATTGTCTACTGTGTGTTATTAAAATGATTTGATATAATATTTTCGGGAAGAGATGATTTGTTGTGGTTGTTTGGGCAATTAAAATTCGTTCCAACTTCTAATACAGGGATTTTAAACTAAAAACTTATATTAAAAATATAATATCAGTTGGTAAAAAACAACCACGTGTAAGGGAAACACTTAGGAAAACGAAGACAGGTGGTATTGCTGGTACTTACACGACGATACTACAAGAAGAATCGCGAAATAACTCAATATTTTGTTTCCCACAGACTTGTTTAGATCAATAAATACAATGATGTTTCATTTAATTAATAATTAAAATCGTATTTTTCATATTATTGTAATGTAAAGCCACCATATACCACCACAATAAAAAAATCACCTGATGCGCGGAATCAGCTGTGCGGCGCTATATGCCTACTGAGTATTAGAGCGCGGTTATTAGAGCGCGGTAATGCGCTCGCGTCATTGACCCGGTCTTTAGCATTAGTACGCGTTACATTGCGGGCTTACGTGTTTGAAATAGCAAGTACAACAAAGGAATATAGTTTTCCGTTTATGTTGTGTTTTATTACCGTTTCGGGTTCTGAAGCAGTCCCCTTACACCCGGTATGTGTACAGATAATTCAACTCATGCTTGTACCATCTTGCTATATGTGTGTGATGTGTTTTATAAACAATGTCATTTTTTTCGCTTGAATGACGATACGAGCAGGTCGCTCGCCTGATGGTAAGCGCCACGCCTGCCCATAAACAGAAGCAACACCACACAGAACTTTGAATTACAAAGTACTACTGCGCACTGTACCAAAAAGAAGATCTAATTATTTTTATAACGTCAGGGAAGTTAGAATTTATAGATGATTTTTTAATTTTTATCACTTTACCTACCTAGCATAAAGAGTCTGAGAAACTACAATAAATAATACAAATCCATCATATTTCATTCATTATGCATTAATCTTAAAATTAGTAATAGTGGTACCGAATTTATATTAAAAGTATCGTTATCATGACAAGTTATATATCCATTTTCGTATACTTTTTTTGTATATATACACTTTATATACATTTTCGAACTTTGTTGCGTATACATATCAACGCGCTTTATCCTAAATAACATTATATGAGTTTAATAATTATAAAAGGTATATACTGACGGTGCAGGAAGCAGTCGTACTTGAAGCATCGCCGACAGAACAGCGTGTGGAACGAATGCATCGTCTGATCTCTGGAGACGGACTCGGCGAGTGGGCCGTCGATGTTCGGCGTGCATTCTGGTGGTAGGGCGTTCGGGTCACTACGGGATGTCAACTCGATGTATCTACAAACATATGGAAACAGATGACGTATAGTGACACTATAGGGACACACATGTTAATTAGGTTAAGTTTGTGGCAGCGTGAGGTATGTGTGAGTGACGAATGCAATGTAATATCTAGTATATACTATTATAATGTACAATATAGAAGCGGCTGCGCCCGCCAGTAAGTTCAGTACGAATAAACCATCCTAGTTTACACTCGTGTTACTATTGTCCAATTCTCATAATAGGTAATTCACTCCAAATCTATCATCACCTAAAGACACCACCGTCTTTTTGTAGTATAGCCCGATAAATGAGCAAATGATATATCGATGCAAATATGCAATAACATTGCAACCCACATCAAATAAGACTAAATATGTTGATTTTATTTTGCAAAATTTATTAGATTTAGTTATGTATTTTTATTTATTAAGCTATTGTATAGATTTTATCGCGGGCCTTGCGGCGAGACCGAATCCAGAAATTTCGTAACGAAAAAACCTAACACCCCCCTCCGACCAGCCAGCGTAAGCTGACCTCCCTGGAACATCGATAATTTCGAAGTCACGGGTGGCGTCACACATTGACCAGTCAGCTTGGACCGGACTTTCACAAGACTTTGACCTAGAACCCTGACATTGAACTTGACCTTGACCTTGCCTCCGACCATGACCTTGACCCCGACGTTGACCTTAACCTCTAACTTGACCTTGACCACGAACTTGACCTTTACCCAGTCATTGATCTTGACATTGAAACCGACCTTGACCGTGACCACGACATTGACCTTGACCCCGAAAACAAAGGAAAAAAATACTGCATACATAAAATAAATAAATAATTATAATTACATAAGTTCATAAAAAATGCTATACAATAGCTTTACCGCGGCAGTCTCCGAGTGCCACACGTCTTTTTTTTACAAATAAACAATAAATTGAACATTACCCACGTAAAATTATGCAAAATAGATATCTCAATTTTTACTTAATGTGGGTTGAAATGTTATTGCATATTTGCATCCATATAACACTGCTCTATTTGTGCAACTCGTCTCGCTCTTACTTCGACTCGGGAAAAGAACGACACAAAACGAATTGGTGAACATAATGAAGGGAAACACAACTTATACCTATGAGGACTAACGTAAAACCGAACGCAATAAAATGTGCAGATCAGCAATTACAGTAGATATTATAATAGGGTCCAAACTTTACGTGTATACTAGGTCTAATTTTATATATTACTAATTGGCCCGCGCAGTTTCACCTGCAACATATAATTAAAGGTAAAAACGATTGCAGCTCCACCTACCAGGTCCAATTCGGAAAATATGCTACCGACAATAATAGTAAATTGGAACTGTTTTGCGAAAACAAAATTAAAATTGGTAAAAAATGAGGCCACACTTCATATTTCAAATATTGCTGTGAGCAAACGTTGGCGCGTAGTGGGAAAATATCACCATCTTCCTCTCACGCGTTCATCGTAATGGCGTGACCTGTCTTGTGACGTCATACGACATGTGCATTCTTTTTCCATCATTTGACCCCTGACAGCAGATTTAAATGGTTTCTTTAACTTGGTTTATAATAATTCTTTCGATAATAGATTTTGGGGACTAGCTTAGACATATTTGTAAAATTTTAAAGTATTTAGATTGACTAATAACTACATGTTTTTATTAATATATTAATTATGATATTACGGCTAATGTGGTTCGTGTGTCAGGGATGGGTGCACGAGGTTGCTTAATATGATTTCATGCAATGTATTCTAAAGTTCTATAACTACAGTCATGTGGCTCTTGCAGCGTGTTCAGGTATGTATTCAATCTTGCATTCGGCCTTAGAGCAATCTCCAAGTCCAGGTGTTTCAAGTAGCATCTATGGATCCTGACATATAGATAACCATCAGTCACACACATGTACTGACTGCCCCATATTAAGATAACTTTGTGAGTATGTGGAACTTATAATGGACTTACTGTCTCACAACACACAGACCTGAAACAAATATTTGTGTATCATACAAACATTTGTTTGGGCGTAGAGATCGAACCTGCAGCTTTGTATTTCAAAGCTGACTACTAGCCTATTGCACCACAGAGACTATAGAGACTATATTATTTATAGACTAGACTATAAATAATTTTACTTCTCTCTCAACTCCTGCGCCGTTCCCTTGTCCGGGAACTGTGAACTGATGGCTTGAAATATGATAAATATGGGGAACTGTTTGTCATTGATTAACTTCTCGCCATCTTTGTTCTCTTCTTTGTCTTTCTCCTTCTGTTCCATTCCATTGTCCTTCTGTAACAATAGGCTAAATTGAACGGATCGACAGTGGCACGCAATTTGCGAAGCTCACAGTCATTGGGAAATATAATTTCTGGTTAACCCGGGACATTATTTAGACAATAAAATAAATAGGATGACACCATCAGTAAAATGTAGAGTAACAATATTAACTCAACAAAGATTTCGTATAAAGATTTTTCAAGAATCCTGACATCTTTTTATACAAGAGAGGGCAAACCATACATACACCCCACAGTCATACACATAATCATGACCCTATACTAGGTTAAACCTGTTTTGTGAGTATCAAGAGATACATATCAGGGATTTGCTGTCCCACAACACCGAACCCCGAAACAAATATTTGTGAATCAAACAAAGATTTGTCTCGGTGCGGGAATCCAACACGCGGCCTCTCGCTTCACAGCCTGCTAATCGCACACTGCGCCACGGAGGCTGTCGATAACTGCTATCGATGAATACATTGCGGTACCACAGCTTCGTGGTCTCCTCCACCTAAAGTTAACTACTGAACTAAAAAGTTCCCTTACAAGTAAATCGTACTTCTGCCGGACCAATAAGCTGTGGAACAGTTTGTCGGCGCACGTGTTCCCTTCTTCCTATAATATTGGGTCCTTTAAACGAAGTGTGAAGAAGCATTTAGGCAGGCCGGCATGATCTTGTCGACCAACGTAGACTTACTGTTTGTCGTTGGTCGACACTATTCCTGGATTGCGCTACACTTACCATCAGGTGTAGCGCAGCCACTTTGCCGAGCTATTTGTATAAAAAAAAAACAAAATTATAGCAGAAGAATAGTTGCTATTTGTTGCCCGCCTTTGAGAAGGAATAGGCTTTTTGGAGGTAACTAAGTTGTATTAGCTTGGATAGCAAAACGAAAGCCGATCTGACCTCTTTATCATCCTTGGAGTTGCGAGCTTCCCTATCCCGTCGCTCCTCGGCGACTTCCTCCTTGGTTTGATACGTCATCAGCGCATGCACCAGGTCCACGAACAGCTGATCGTCGATGAAACCACCCTCCTTGTCACCTGTCAATCGGAAATAACATCAGTTTTGTTTTAGAATACTAAAGTTCATTGCAAATAAAAACAAAAATACTTTTACATGTTATTGAGGAGGAATAAATATTCCTCCCTGAAAAAAAGGAAATGTTTTTTTCTTATTATTTGGATAGAGGCTGTTACATGTTCCAAAAATAGTTGTACTTGCTAAAACCATAATTTTATGATGGTATAATATACACGTTATACACATTCCGTCGCTGATTACTAATGCAGGATCGCTGATTACAATGCATTACTAATGCGTGGATGACTTCGGTATAATTCAAACGTCGTCATGGGATACAATGTCTGTTAACCGTCAATATTATATTTGGACTTTTTGTTTTTCTTTTTTTTATCCTGGTAGGACAAAGTGACTACACTGGATCCGATGGTAAGTACAGTGCAGTCCCAATATAATGGCGACCATCGAAAGACACTGCATTTCTCGACGGTCACCAGAATAATATCGGCCTGACGTTACTGGCTGATACCGGAATGCGACTCGCGAAACGAGTTACTATGACGGATTTTTCACAATGTATACAGTGGTAAGTCGAGTACAATAATATCAGGTACCAGCAATACACCGCACTTACTGTCAGTTGTTGGAGTGTAATCACTTTGCTATGCCATGATAGATAAGCATAGGACTTTGTATTGTCTATGTATCTATTAGCTTACCAATAGCCTCCTTTCTATGATACAAAGCCTTTACAGAGGTTAGAAATAATAGCACTGACTGGTAAATGCTGTTTTTAAGTACTCATAATTAAAGTACCATCTCAATTCGTTATATAAACTGACGCATGTTGCGTGGATGACAAAGCGCACCAAGCATGATACGTAAGTGCATAGCCCTGTGATGTGAAAGGTTGAAGTCTTATACTAATTAGTGACTAAAAATTAGCTTACGGTAGGCAAAATGGGCAGGAAGATACGATTCGTGTAGTCAAAAGTATTTTGTCATACATCTTTATAAATTACATTTAAACTGTTGAAATATTTTGCACACCCATATTGCTGAACCTAAGCTAAATAATAGACTAAAGGCATTTTACTTTAAGAACTATACAATATAATTATAATACTCATTAATCCATAGACAATATCTGCGTCTGTCTGTTTGTCCGCTTTTTCTTCTAAACTATACAATGGACTTTTTTCTTCAATGTCGATCTCACTATTATGTAGAGAAATTATTCTGGAAGGTTTATATGTATATCACGCTAGGATGGGAGCAGGGCACTAATATGCCTGCAGTGAAACTGCAAGCGACAGCCAGTATCTATTACAATATTCGTGATTTTTATATTGTCAGAAAAGTCTTGAAAATTACATTACAATTTTACCTAATACCTGTTTTAACGAAAATTATGATACAGAATGCCTTTAATCTCAACAATTATAACACATATCCAATTACTATCATAGGCTTACTATAAGCCATAAAGCGTAGATGTGTACGCCACACACCAATGTGTATTATATGTAACAATTTATGGACAGGACCAACATTTATTCAAATTTATTTTATCAAATGTAACATTCACTTATTTATCAGGCAGGCAGTTGCCCCGCAACTGATAGTGCCTGGATTTCATTTACTTAAATTGTTTTGTCTTTAGATTTAAGGACATTTACTTAAATTGTTTTGTCTTTAGATTTTGCCAAGTCGATTCTTAAACTGGTTTATATTTTGAGTTGTGACTATGTTTTCTGGGAGTTTATTCCACACTCTGACTACTCTGCTGCTAATAAACTGTTTGAGTGGATTATTATTTGACATAACACTGATTTTACAAACACACATTTAACATGGCACTGGTACATAGTTTGAGGTGTTGGCCTCTGATGGATCTGTAGAATCATACTTGGAGTCAGTATTACCAAGCCTTTAAAGTGTTAATTTATATCAAAGTTTTTGTTCTCTTGGTGATCAAAATGATATACTCTATCTACTTCAGATCCTCTGTAATCTTCCCACCTAAATTCGTTTTGACTTTGACCTCCAGAAAAAGCCTTTTAGTGATCCAAAGGGATCACTTTGACAGGGTCTCTCTTATTGAATTGTGTTGTCCAAGATGACAGACAAGACTGAAACTTGTTTATAGTAGATTCGTGTGGGCAAAAGCCATGTTGGATATCACTTTGTGATTGGTGAAGAAGTCTCTAATATGTTTTACAAATCTTTTCCACACTTCACTTGTCAAACTTCTATAAGTTGCTGGCCTATGCCAGCAACTACAATTAGCTACCACAACTACAATTACTAATTGTTACTTGACATTTCCAGTTTATTACCCTTTTAAATATCAGGGATACAATTGCTGTTGTCTATAAAGAATATCAAACTCCAAAGTCATAAGAGGGGTGTATTAATGTTTTACCATAAAAATTTAAGTTTAGATCATAAAGCCCATACACCTAGCTGCATTCACATGGCACAAAAATAGTAAAATATTTATAATCATTTGGTAACCCACAGTTGCAAAGCTATTGATTACTCATGTTTATATTGGAATTGTTAAGACATTAATTCAGATATGACTACAGTGGCTTCATTTCTAAGTGTTCACTTATTTCGGTCCTGTCCACACAAATATCTTGTGATGTGAAGCAGATGTACCATGCACTTTCCCGTCGTAGTTCTTTATTAGCTCCTCGATGAATGTACCGTCCTGGTCCAGCACCTCATCGCCCATGTACGGGATGTTGTGCAGCACCGTCTCGTCTTCCACCATAAAGTTCTTTTGTGTCGGCGCCCATGTGTACATCGTCGGAATAGGGTTGACAGAGTTGATTATTCGTATTGGCACTTGTTGTGTTGTAACTACACCGGAAGCTGTGGACAAAAATAAGAACACACGAAATTACAAAATGTTCTAATTTATATCCTATTAGAACAAAAGTCTAATATACAGAACCCTTGTGATTGACATTAAATTGTGATGTTTATTGAACTTACCGTCAGTGTAAGTGACTTCTGCGCGTTTCATTAGGCTCTCATGACTGGAGGTTTGTGCGGGAGGAGGCCAAAAAGGTTTTCTACTACGATCCGAAGGTTCTGTGTCCCTTGTCTCTATAGCCTCCGACATTATTCTTAAATTGCGCGCCCAAGCAACTTTCACTTCATCTGCACGTTTGAACCGCTGAAAATAACCAAATGAAGACAATAGAAAACGAATTATTAAAACAAAGACATCAATACATCTGTTTTAATTTACCTTCACTTGGCGGAGTCTCATGTACTCGGATTTCACACGCTTCTTCCATTCCGCCGAAACTTTCGACTTGCTCATTAGCAAATTTATACAATAAAATAGAATAACCAGTTATTATAATGAAAAATAACTGTTCAAAACTCAAGAAATGCCAAACTGCTTAAATCAACAAAAGAAAAAATTCCACCCGCGAGCCGGCTTGCAGATGGCGCAGACTAAAAATATTTGTCTCTGCTAAAAATCATAAAATTATATTTTTTTTATAGAAAATATCATAGTATCTTCCACAGATTATATACCTACGTCAATGACAAAAGTTGCTTCTTTGGTCGTATACGTACGCCAAAAAGGTATTCAAAGTATATTTTTTATTTAATCTACTCCATAAGAAACCAAATTTACCGTAAGTGATTATTCGTTTCAGTACTTTTGCTGATACAAAATAAATTCGATATTAAAATTGTCAATATTTACCTAGAATGACATACGAATAAACTATTGTAATAGAAAACGAACGTTCGAACGAACAAAATTCTGAACTGCTATCTATTAAAAATAACTTATACACTGCTTATTGGTGTAAAAGCCACTCGTTAATGCAGAAATATCAGACGTTAATATGCATGACAAGCTGACCCAGACGAAAACTAAGATACTTTGAGAACTGAACTTAAATTACAGATAAAATAGGTAACTTTATTTGGACGAAGGTATTGATTTTTTAATTTGTTTGACCTTGATTTTATAACCTATGCGCAAATCGATCCACATAGACAATTTTTTATCTACATCGTTCTATAATAGGGCTGCCAAATTTTGTCATTAGGTACAAAAACGGTATGATTGGATTCTTGATAATATCCGTTTTGTATATGGGGTCTGCGTATTATTGGATATATAAGCAAAAACAATATCAACGTAATTATATGTGTTTGGTTTTTAATAATTATTGTATTTGCTTTGGTTTTTTTGGTCACTGGTTGTAGCTTGAGTCCATTTTGTATAATTTCAGAGAATTAACCATATAATATAAATTACTTTTACTGGCAACTCTGTTCTATATTGTTTGTGAAATTGGGAAGCGATTGTGTCGCTGCCATTTTATATTGAAATAAAATTTGAGAATCAGCTTATTTACAAAAAGGTGAGCATGAAAGACAAGGTATTTTTTAAAGATTCTAGCACTGTTTTGTACGCTTATATCGTAACGCATGCTTTTCCGTCATATTTTACGTGTACTCGCCTTGGGATTACGTAATTTGTTGATCCTCGTCATAAAATAATTGATCACGACAAACGTATGTAAGATAGACGAGGATGTCTCCCGAGCGGAGCTGACAGAGCTGTTTTCTACACCGAGAAGTTATTCTGTTTGTAGGTGTGTGCGCACCTACAAACTGCTGCAGGTTATGCTCGACGAGTCGGTAAAGTATGTCCTCGTATCGCGAGTCGGGCGGCGCGTGGGACGGCGGTCCGCCGGGCGTGGAGCCGGAGTACGAGGGTCGGCGCGCGCCGCCGCCGCCCGCGCCCACCACCGACCCCTGGACCGGCGCCAGCTACGCGCACTACCCGCCCCCCTATGACTACACCGCCTATGGCTACGGCCACGGGTACTCCTACGACTCTTCCTACTACCAGCAACAGCGTCCCGACACTTACTACGGGAAGTACCAGGACTCCACGAGGCCCTACACCTCGCAGCAAGGTTATCAGTATTCGCAGCAAGCCAGCGAGCGAGCGCGTTCGCCGGCTCGTTCGCGAAGTTATGACCGTCATCAATCGTACCGTTCTAAGTCCAGGAGTGTGTCGCCGTACGACAGGAGCGAGCGAGCCTATTCGAGACGAAGGGACAGCAGCTACGAGGACGGCAGTCGCCATCGCAGGTCCAGAAGCCGGTCGTCAAAACGGAAGAAATATTCGTCCAGTGATCGCTCTAGTTCACGGTCACGAGCGTATTCTCGTTCTCGCAAGACAGATAAGAAATGTAGAAAATCCGCGTCGTCAGAGTCTTCTGCCTCTCCGAGATTTTACAAAAAGCATTCTAGCAAAAGTAGGGAGCGAGACAGATCTTTGACCCCGCCCATAAAAAGCTCACATTCACGTAATAGATCCCGATCTATTAGAAGCCCACATTGGAGCCCCAATAGATCCCCTAAGGATGATGGTAGAAGTGGCAAAGCTCGGCCCAGCAAAGATGCTGGAAAAGTAAAAAATCAGAGAGATACTAAAAGTTCCCTACAAAAAAAGAAGGGCCCACCAACTCCATCTAGAACCAGTAAAAAATCTGACAAATCTGGTACTCCGCCAAAAATTTATATAAAAACCGAACGTTCCAGCACGCCGCCGAAAAACTACAAACAGAGGGACCGCAGATCCAATACGCCGCCTAGAAAGGTGCGGGACAGCTCTGTGACGCCGCCCAAGTGTTACGCCCGGAGTGCATCGTCCTCGAGTTCCAAGTCCGGTTCATCTCCGGCGCGTCGCTCACGGCGTTCCCGATCACATTCCTCTAGCGGATCGCGCTCCTCGATCTCGTTCAGGCGATCCAGGTCCCAAAGTAAGCGTAAAGCTCGAAGGTCCACTTCTAGACACAGATCCCGGTCCAAGAGCCATTCATCGCGACGTTCCGTCAGCAGATCGAGGTCACGACGCCGCTCTAAATCCAGAGGAAAAGCAAAACGTTCTGCCAGTCCCCAAGGTTCTAAATCGCGTTCCCATTCCCACAGCAGTAGAAGCCGCAGCGGCAGTTCTAGCGATGACGACCGCCGTGGACAGTTCACTGTCGCTGATAGAAAGAGATTCTGGAAGATGCATAGAAGCAGACAGGAGGAGAAGGGTAGAGAAGCCAAAACTCCCCCTAAAGAAGTGAAGCCGCCACCCCGCGCGGCGGAAACTTCACGGGCCGATGATATAGAGTATGGCGACCCACCAGATGTAGAGGGACCGAACTTCGCGGAGCTTCTACAGCCGCCAGAAGTCTTACAACAGATGGCTTCCACCTCCAAAAAACCAATTCCTATACCCATAAAGAACGATGGCAGCTTCTTAGAAATGTTTAAGAAAATGCAAGAGCAAACTAAGAAAGCTGAGGCGGACAAGAAGCCTGAGATCAAGAAGCCGGCACTGCCGTTCATCGGCAAGCGGCGAGGAGGACGTGTTCTCAAGACTGGTCTAGTGAAGAAACCGAAGGCCATAGACGAACAGCTGGCAGACAACACGCCCAAAGACGCGTGGTCCCTCTACATGCAAGAGGTCAAGAAATACAGAGAAACCTCGTGTGAGGAGGAGCGGAAAACTAGACCTCTCGTTAAATAGTATTAGATTACGTAGATAAGTTTTTTTATTATGACGTCAGCAATATGTAATTAATTGTTAAGATTTTTTCATCCGCTTATTGTAATGTGCGGCTAGGCGATGGATCACATCTCATTTCGTCTGTGAAACAGGTTTTCCCAATAAAGAATTAAGGCAATGAATGCGTTATTGTGTTTTCTTTGCAGCAAAATGCCTGAGATGATCAAATCGCCTGACGACATCAAAACTGCACCTTTCGACCCGCGGTTCCCTAACCAGAATCAGACAAGGTAATGTGATGTTTTATATTTATAACTCGAGGAGCAGACAGGCAGATGTCGCGCTGTGGGCACATACTTAAATGTGTCTACAAAACAGGTTTGTTAACAAGTCGTAGGCACACGATTAACAATGCATTGTATGTTCATGCCAATTAAATATAAATAAAATATAGATTGAATGTGTATCACAAATTGTTGCAGTATGTTCATGGCATTGTTCCATTTAATTCCGACTGTTTTCATAATACTAATATGATTGTTTAAACCTATTTTCACTCGGCTTATCACATGGGTAAAGTTCTTCATTGTTGAAACTAAGCGATTTTATACTCTGCTCAGTTCAGAAATTGTCAACTAAATCGTTTCATTCTCACAACTAAATCCCCGAAATAATAGGCAGAAGTGTAACCATTGCAATAATATTTAGTGATAATAAAAAAAAAATCTTTATATTCTATAGTTTTCTTTTTTATTAACTTGTATCCAATACACATACATATTTATATAAAATCAAATATTTATTTAATCTTTAAAATGTTAAACATAATTTAGATTCAGGTAAATATATCTCTACCGCCAGTTCGGAATGCTGTTTCGCTAAAGAACGTAGAAAAAAACTAACGTTGCTCTCTCTAAAATTGCTAACTTTTTAAAGAAAACTAATCTATTCTGTTATCGAATGTAATCTGCTATCGATCATTCACAGCGAACATTCAATATTACTTCAACACTCATTGGCAAAATAGAATACACAACTCTGATTACAAATACATAACATATACCAAAATTTTAAGGCACTAGTTGGGCAATAGATGACTTAAGGACCAAAATATACCATTGAGAAATGAACTCATATGTGAATCAATCTATAGATGTAAAGCGACGATATTATATTTCGGCTCCCTACTGGTTCATTCTGGTTGCGAGGATATTTGAATACAGCAACAAATATTTTCATACGATTGATGATCTTACATTTTACACTGTGCTTGTTTTCAAATTAAGTAAATTATAAGGAAGTAAGGTTCACTCAACAATACATATTTACAATATGTTTTTTTTTACCTGGTACAACAAAGTTGACTTCACTGGACCTGATGTTAAGTACCTATAAGTGCAGTCAAAATGTAATGTCGACCGTCAAGAGACAATGCATTCGATGAAATAACAGCTTGTTGTGGCGTTACGTAAGGTAAATGAGATGTCTCTAAGGTTAAATTTTCTGGTATTGTGGGCGTTCATGGGAAATCATTCAGCCGATGATGACCCATATGTTTATTCGTCAATTGCCGGCCATTGCTATAAAAAAATCGGAAAAATTTTCATGTGAATTTCAAAGTTATATGAAATTTATAAAACTACACAAGACCATCACGCAATAAATCATAGTCCCATCATATTAGAAGCCTATGCTCAGCAGTGGCACATTATATTAGGTATATCGCTAATATTGTTTATCCAATAGTCCTCGCACGTAAAACCCACCAAGTTTTATAGAAGTTACAAGGAATCAATATCACAATTCCAGGTACTGCTACCAGAGCTACCTGGACTTCCACCGGTGCCAGAAAGTGCGCGGTGAAAATTACGAGCCGTGCTATTACTTCCAGCGCGTGTTCAGGTCGCTCTGCCCCAACGAGTGGGTAGACAAGTGGGACACGCAGCGCTCTGAAGGCATCTTCGCCGGCAGGATCTAAGTCTATTCCAAAACAATTTATTTATGTTATGAGTATTACGTTAGGCTCCATGTGATTTAGGTGAATTAAATGATTCGATTTGTTTATTTCGTTTTTTTATTTCCTTGTTAAAGGATCCCAACCTCCAGAGCACATACCTCTAACTTTTACTAGTTACTTGTGTATTTATTGAAAGTTATTGCTCATTTTAATGGCAAAGAAAACCACGAAGAAACCTGTATACTCGAGCAATTATTTTCCATACGAATTTCTAATGTGTGAGAATTCACGATCATTTAACCAACTGCTTGTTAATCGTTTACTTATTTCGTTTTCCATAAATCAGGTTTTCTCTTTGAGGTATGGTATCTAAATTTTATTACAGTATAGAGCAGTGTTGTGTACGCGGCAAGGAAGAATAGCTACTGAAGGCTAATTTTAGATAGATAGAATATTTATAAGTAAATAAGTACTTAATTAAACACAGTGTAAAAGCAAAAATATATTCACACTAATATTCTCAAGCTAATATGGTGCATTTAAACAGGCCCAGGAAAAGCGCCTTTTTGCCTAAGATCGTCCCAGTGTGATATCCAGAAATTGGGGCAGATTGTTTCGAAGTACCTTTTGAATATCTTGCAATCGTCGACTTCGCCCAAGAGCCGTGTACATTTGTAGTAATCACAGTAATTGTCGTAGCATGCCCTGGAAAAATCGATTTACCTAGATCACAGGCGGTAATTTTTGCTTGCTTTAATACGAGGTAGGTACGTAAAATCACTAGAACAAATAAAGGCTAAAAGAAATCAGACAGAAATTTATGATAGAAGGCGAGCCTAACGACATAATATCAGCCACTTTTAATCCCGGACGGATTGTCCGATCTGGGGATTGAAGCCAAGACATCGCGTCACGCGTCACGCGTCGTCATCAAGTAAGTCACGCCGCGCTGCCAATGGATCAGTGTGGCGATAATACATGTTACCAGGAAAACAGCCTTCGTAAGGGTGTATGCTGAAATATGGTCATATACTTACTTAGTTTGATTTTGGAACGGATAACGGGGATCAATACGGAGAGTTCTGAACTCCTGGTCGCACATTATTGTAAAAATTTATCAACAAACAGCAAGTCAAAATAACAAAAAAGTCAACATAAACAAAAGAACAGCTGTTGTCAATGAGACTAGTATCATTGGCTCTAGTCTATGTGGCGCCGCGCATAATACCAAAGAGTACCTATCAATATAATTTTCTTTGAACTTTTGTAACTAGATACATCCAGATACAGATGCTGGTGGGAGGATACTTGTATCCGACCGGATAGCGACCACCGTACACTGGTGCTAAAACCTGCCATAGTGGCCCACCTTGTGTGGGTCGCGTTCCAGGGTCAGCCAGTGTATATCCGGTTCTCCCCAGGGGGCTTGCTCCCTGATCCTAACCCTTTTCCCATCCCTTTTTCCTTCCCCTCCCCTTTGACCCTTTGCAGGCCGGCTTGATCGTGCCGACCAACGATAGACACACTGTTTATCGTTGGTCGACACTATTCTTGGATTGCGCTACACTTACCATCAGGTGTGGCGTAGTCATTTTGCCAGGCCAGGATAAAAAAAAAAAAAAAAGAACAGGGTTCGACTGGGGCGGTACTACTGCTACACAGAAAACCTACGTGAAATGACATCTTGCTATTGCATTACGTTTCCTGACCTCTGCAGTCAAAAACCACGGCTTATTGACTTCTGAGATACTGTAGCAACTGGCTTTCTATATGATTAATTACGTTGGTATCTATTTGAATAAAGACCTTTAAATGGTTGCATGCAAATGCGGTTTTCAAGCTACTCTTAGAATCTATTTCACAATACTCAAGAAGATTTTAAAACCACCACCAAAAATGGTATTTTTGAAGTACCTAGTAGAAATCTAGACAAATGTTTTATGTGATCCACGAATATTGGTTTCAGGTCTGGGTGTTGTGGGACAGCAAATCCCTTATAGTTTCTGATACCCAAGATACAGGTTCAACCTAGTGCAGGGTCAGGACTATGTGTGTAGCTGTTGGGTCTATTTATTATTATTATTGATGTGGTTATATTTGAACATAATATATTCTATTTAGTAAGTAGCATTTACCCAGTGGTGGTGAAACAGGGACTTACTCCAGCAGTACAATTATTAGAATACTTTCTTTAACTTCTATAATTAGATAATAAAACACAAAATTGTAAGGCATTATAGTATCATTTATTTACAGTTAAATAACGTCCAAATAACAGCACTCGATAGCAAAAGGAAAACTTTGATAAACATCCCATTATACACTTTGGAACAAAATTCCATGACTAAAACTAACAATAAAAGGTTTTATATACATCACCTGTATATAAAACTTTACCAAATAAATAATATAAAAAGTAATTCTTATGGAAACTGAGCAAAAAATCATTGAAAACTGCCATAAGTGTGTTTGTTGTAAAGTCTAAAATTAATTAAAAAAATTATATTAACAGTGACTATTCTGCTATCACCAACCAAAATAAACGAGACGAGATTTTAAAAATGTATTTTAATAAAAATCATTTTAAAGGACAATCATCACAAACACAAGAAAACAATCTCGCTATAATGCTACTCTTGATAAATCCGTTTTTTTACAAGAAAAACGTTACTCAATAATACAATTATAATTGCTTTATCTAAGCTAGCGGAGATTATTTTGATTGGATCATATTTCTTCTATTTACTATTTCTATACACAGAAATGTTCCCAGATAACTTCAACTAATTGTACAACGATATGTAACAATTATTTATTTATCGCTTAAAAACTGAAGATTTTTTCTTCACACTATGAGATCAGGAAGGCAGGTAAGTTGCAGTACATAAGCGATATTTAATAGTAGTGTTCCACACTTTATTCTATCTGGTACCATATGATTTCATAATTAATAGGTATCTAGGCTAAGTTTTGTCAAGCTATGCGTCTGAATAAAGACTGACACAATTATTGTTATCTGGCCAAATAAGATTTGTGTTCGGCTTTTAGTGTCCTTTAGTTTCTACGTTTGTATGCAGCTCTAGATTGCAAAGTCCTTAGCCGGCCATACTTGGCCAATGTCATCCCAATGTGCAGCTAACTAGCTAGACATCCAGCTTTCCGATATTAAGTTCTGGCAAACCCTATATGATGATGTATGAGTGAGATCGCGGGTAAAAGCTAGTACAAACGTATAGCAATTAGCGAAACAAGTAGTTTATGTATGTGGTATAAATAACACAATCTACAACTCAGTCAACTTTTGTTGGTTGATTTACATCAAATTAAATCTGTTACCACAAATTGCACTACTGAACCAATAAAAATCCTACATACCATTAGTGTATGTTTCAATAGAATTTGCAGACATTTAAAAAAAAACATTAGTCAGACCTGCGGGGTTAGGTTGTGACGTAAAAACACGACTCGTGCAGTTTGATTATGATTGGTCGAGAGACCGCCGTGTGACGTTTTACGATTTTATTAATGACATTTTCGTATAATGCTTCGACCGTCCACGGGGACATGATTAATGAAAAAGAAGTTCTCGCGCGTACGCAAAATAACTTGGCCGGGTTAAAATTAGTCATTTTATAAAATAAGATACTATAGTCACTGTGTGTATAAATAGCCGCAACGCCGTTCGTCATTAACTTCAGACGGGCCAAGTTATTTCGTGCATATTATAGAAGTTGTATTATAAGGATGCAAATACACAATAACATTTCAACCTATATCAAGATAAAATTGATTCATTTTGTAACATTTTGTATTTTTTTATAATCACAAATTACACATTCCCCATGTACGATTATGCAAATAGAACTTTAAATCTATACTTATAAAATAACATGTCCTGATTGACTGACTGATTCATCATCGCCGAGCGCAAACTATCAAGGCTACAAGCATGAAATTCGGACTGTATATTCATTTTGTTATGTAGGCACCCATTAAGAAAGGATTTTAGAAAATTCCACCCGAAAGGGGTCAAAATAGGGGTTAATATTATGTATGGAAGTCCGTCATTTTGAAAGTTACATAAACAAAATTTTGTATTTCGGTTATTGACGTAAAACAAAATAATACGTGTTTCAGGAATTTTGGAAATTTTAGTTAATAAGAGATGAAAAGGGGGGTGAAAGTTAATGCGAAACTGAGTTTGTTTGTTACACTTTCACGCCTAAATCACTGAACCGATATTGATGAATTTATCTACAGGGATAGATGAGACCCTGGAGATAGTTACAGGCTACTTTAATCCTGGAAAATGCTGTTCACGCGGGCGGAGCCGCGAGCAAAAGCTAGTTATTGATATAAGTTTATGGATTTAGCAAAACAAAATGAATAATTTTCTCAATTTTAACTTTATGTAGGATGAAATGCTACTGCATATTTGCATCCTTAAATATTTAATATACTACACAAACAACTCGTTTTGCTATTGCTACTATAACACTATCATTAGATAAGTACAGTAAGATGGAAGCTAGTGGTTGGAAGTGAGTTCAGTATCAGACTGTTTGGTGGCGACGCTGACGGTGGCGGTGGCGTACTGTTGTTGTCGATGCAGGATACCGAGACACTGCAGGAGGCACTGCATACTCGCTGCTGATGTTGCCTGCAATATAAACAATCATATCATTAAAATACCGTGCCAATGGAACGGTGAACGAGCTAGTAGTCGTCTTCACAATGGTTATAAATCAAAAACACGTTTTAACGAAAAGCTAGATTTAAAGCGCCTAATATTTTTTTGCTAGTGTATTCCTAATATGTTATTAATGGGTGTTGTATTGCGTATATAGTATGTAGTAGGTAATAAGCGTTCACTGTTCTATTTTCGCAGACGTTAACAAAAGAGCAATAATATCCATTGAATATTAAGAAAATATTACTAAACAGCAGATAACAGTAAAATTGCTAGATTTTAAATTGCTATCTAATATGACGAACACGATTAGAAGCTATCTTCTCTGACGGCCGATTTCAATAAACAATCTCAAATGGAAGGTTAATTACTTCATTTGATTGGTTGGTCTTGGTGTTTGAGTAATTCTACTTTGAAAGCTGTATTTCCCCACAAATATAATTGATACAACATAATCAATTTTTGATCCTTAGAAGAAAGAGAATATTTGAAGTTTTATATAAAATATTTTTTTAAATAAAATACCTTTAAAAGCAATAAATCAGGATCTGTGTGTGGGAACGGTGAATCTGCTGCTTCAATACTTCTGGCAAGGGCGGCATCACTGAAAAATAAATAAACATTAAGGGTATATCAACCCTTAAGGGTATATAAAACCCACAAACAGAGATATAATGTGTATATATTATAATATCATTGGTTTATTTAATGTTCTTTACATGTTTCATGGCCCCACTAGGTTTTAGACAGGTACACTGATATTAAATTTAATACTAATTTATAATGAGTCACACCAACGTTTTTTAGTTTTGTATTTGAATTTTGAGATGTAGAGAGTTAGAAGAAGAAATGTGTTTTTATATTTTTTCTATCTTCATTATTGAGAGCAGGGGTGCCGGCTTTGAGTAGGCATTCACGCCTAGATTTTAATGACTTGTTTTGGAACAAATGTTTTTTTTTGTTCTTTAGAACAGACAAAGATGATGCATTCTATAAATGTAAGTAAGATAGGTAAAATATCTTGTGGGTGGGTGAGATTGTAGAGATATTGCTCCAAACTGATAACTGAAATTTTTTAATGTATTTGGTCATGGGTGCGCCTCATCCACTATTTCCATATCGTGGGTGCTATCGAGCATCCATGAAGCCAGCGCGCCCTGATTGCGAGTTTAAGTTCGAGTTGCGTGGAAATATTCGAACAAACGCCCGCGCTCTCATACGTGTTGTTGGCTCCAAGTACTTATAACAACCCTGCTCGACATGTTAGTACCCGCTTCTCTCAGTCCTTATTGCTTGATTTGTGAATAAAATCTGTAGTAGAATATTGTATTGTAATCTGGGAACTAATTAAAGTGTAAAATCTCCCGACAAACAAAATTTAGTGTACCTAGAAGTCTGAAATTAGAAAAATGTGAAATAACATAAAATCATCAAAATCTTTCATCCCCTTTTTCACCCACTTAATTGTACAGTACAATCCAAATAGTCGACTGAATATACACTGGCTGTCCCCAGTACGCGTGTCGCCTGATCGAGGCATTATGGCGGGGTTTTCCCCATGTAATATGGTGGTTGCTATTGTCTAGCTATTAAAATCTATTTCTAGTTTCTATTAAAGTGTATTTATCTACTCTACATCCATATCAGGCAAGTGTAAAATAATGGTCAAAATGCAAGTACCTCATTTCAGTGGTCTGTAACTGTTGTCTAGCTGAAGCCATTGCATCATGCACTGCCAATTGCTCCCTAGGTTGTAATGGAGGATTTGCACCCATTGCCTGCAATATTTATTGGTTATAATAAAATATGCATATAATTAATAGGTTGGTTGAATGTTAGCCTGTATATTTATTTGAGTGTGTTTTACAGACAGAAATCTCTTGTACTGCCATTCAAATTCACAAAATATTTATCTTCTTCAGGCAGCTGCATTTGTTGAAGGACATGATTTTAATTTTCATTTGGATTTTTTAAATAGAATGGTTGACTTACAATTTGAATTATTTTTTTAGTTGCAAGTGTGTACTTTTTATATAATTATAGATTACGAAAAAAATATATAAATCAATTCCACATATCTCTATTGACCATACTTTAGTGTGTATTTCAGCGATTGCTCTCAATCCATTGACCCACTCCTGCCGAGCTCTTGCATCAGTCGCCCTCAACTTCAACATGTCTCCGGACGCACAGTTGATTGTGAATGTACGCGAGTCCTCATCACTTGGGCATATCACTGCAGCTGCTAGGTGAGCCTACCAACAAAGACAAGTTTACAGGTTTATGTATGTTTGTATGAGTTTTTGTTATTGTAGAACAAATATAATCAAGCAAGATGGGAGAATATCCATCTTACAGAAACCTTCTCATACCGGGGGTGGTTATCCCTTCAACATTCTTTCTCTATGCCTTTTGACCTAAATTACTTCATAGTGACTGCCAAATCAGGACTTGCAAAGCAACTTGTGCAAGTTATCACTACTGAATGCTGCTCATGAACAACAACAATGCTACTAATTTTTTGGGTGTGTTATCCATATTCTGGAGGAGTAATCAGTACTTGAGGATGTTGGCTTCCAGAAATCTCGCTGGACATACAAATTATAACAAAGCTGCTACTTCACCTCACTTTTCTGTGAGACTGGTTCTCTAACCTGGTTAAGGTTGTTCAGTTTTACAACAGACAAAATTTGCTACAAAGCAGAATAACTTAGCATACACTCAGAATAATAGTATTATTAATATTATACATGTATTACTTAGCAATAAAATTATGAATTATATGTTGGAGTAAGAAAAAACAATTATGAACTAACATAGATAAATAGTATGTTGACAAAGGTAATATTATGTGAGTCCACAGTGGTTTTTGACAGATAAATAGCAATAAACAGAATGTGTTGATATTAAATGTTTTGCTGCAAACTACTTCCCAGCATAATATAAACAGCAACAGGGGGTGGTATAAACTGTCGAGTTGCAAGTCACAGGTTCGAAACAGCCCAAGAGCATGTTTCTCTGACTTTTCTAAATTATGTATGTATTAATTGTTAATTATCACTTGCTTTGATGGTGAAGGAAACGTCTTGAGGAATTTTGTTTATATAAAGCATTTGTAATTTGGAAACAAATTTTGCTATAGTATAACAATCAATTCTACTTGGATATTGGAGTTTGTAAGTAACATACCTCCCCTCTCGCAGGCTGTCCAGGTTGTATAGTGTCCCCAGGTCCATCAAACAAATAGTAAGATAGAACACCCGTCTCAGGATCCACCGCGAACCATCGCTGCTGCCAGCCTTTCATTACATTTGTGTATTTGTATAACTGTCCAGACAGAGGCCTGTGAGACCCTAGGCCAGTCGTCTTCATCATTATTACGAAAATCAATTTTTATATAAAAATATTTACAAAATTGTAAACAATAATTGTAAATGGTTAAATTGTTTCTTTTTTATTTTTCCCTTTTATTGTGCAGGCAAAGGGATCTAGCCCATACAGCCTCGTCATATGTGATATGTAATTTAAGAACGATGAAACATGGATACGTGATAGATTTCAAAGTTATTAATGATTTCTTAAGTTTACGCGAATATAATATGCATTGAAATTGGGTGGACCAACCACCCCATGACCACGAAGGCTAAAAAGCTTTCGAACGTTGGGATCAAAATTAATAAAAAACTGCGATAAAATCCGTTTAAATTAGTTTCATTTCAAAGTTCTTCTTCTTCTTTTTGAAGTGATAACCTCTTATGGGAAGGTTAAACTGATTCGTAACGTAACGGGAGCAGTAGGCAGGCTCCTCCTCTCTCACTTTAACCCACATTATGTATTATAAATTGTCATTTTTGTGTACGATAGTGTGTACTTTGACCGGGCTATGATAGGACTTTGACCGGACTTTGACAGGACTTTTACCGGACTTTGAGAGGACTTTGACAGGACGTTGAGCGGACTTTGTTATGTAATATAAATTCACATTTATGTGTACGATAGCGCAATAAATGAATATTGTATTTAACCACATAAATGATAGTACTTTTATACTGATTAATAAAGCAATTCGTGCGAAATTATTCCCTAACCATTCCAAAATATTCAAAAATGCACAACGTTAAGGTCAAGTTTTCACTTCTGCCGCTTCTGCCGGCATTCCCGGAGTGCAATCCGTTGTTTTTTTTATTTATGGCTTCGCATTATTATGTATTTCGCCAATGACAAGTATAATTTACTCTCAAGTCTTCACAAGAACGATGAAAAATCAGTGTGGGAGTTTTAAAGGTCTATCTAAATTTATCTAATGGACTTTACAATTTGGATAATTTGTGATTTGTCGAATAGTAATTGGTATTTTAAATGAAATCCGGAGATTATCGGATTTAATAAAAACCGGTTTTTAAAGGTTTTCTAAAACCGGTTCATCACTAGCTAGTTTATTTGTTCTGAATTCTGATTTGTCTCCTGTTACTGGCTGCGCATTAAAGACAGCAAAAATCTGTTTTTGTATGGAGATTTCTGAATCTCGGATTGATTCGGAGAGCAATTTGCTTAATTGTATTGAACAAAATTTATTGTTATTCATGTAAATAAGGCACAAGCCGTAAAAGTAATTAAAATGGTGTTTAAGTTAGTGCGTGTCGATAGTACAGAGCCGTGCAAAATAAAATTGCCAGTGGGTAAACATGATATTGGGAGAGGCAAATTTCTTTTTGTAAGTATTTTTTTTATTTCGCTATATCGCAGTATATAATGCTGTTTTGCTATATAATGAATGAGTTATTTTGCCAAATGAAATATATAACGGATTTCCTGTGTGTTATTTTCTGAGTGCAAATTGGGTTTCCCCAAACTGAATTTAAAATAAACAAAAACGAGTTGCATAAAAATTCTGAATGGCCTATATTAAATTAGCGCTAGCTTCAGTATTATCATATTTTTCGATTCACCTTTCCTTTTAATAGCAACTTAAAAACCCCTATAAACTGCAACTTTTCTCTGAGTCATAACATTGTGCAATCAAAATCCAAAACATAATACATAGGAAAGAACCATAAACTTATTATACATGTTAGCTTAATAAGTCTATGGAAATAACTGAGCCAACAAAACACCCAATAAAATATTAATGAATCCATAAAAGAAATAAATTTAATAATATAGAAAAAAAGCAAGACAAATATTCATAATACTGAGAAAAGTGTTTTCATGGTTCACAAATCTTATTGTTTTGGTTCTGGGTGTTATTGTATGTCCAGTACTGGTGTATTCTAGTATGAGGCCCTGTGTATGACTGTTGCATGGCAAAAAAAAAAATATTTATGGGTAATAGTACTTTTAATCTGATGTAACTAAAGTGGCTTTTATTTAATTGTTAATCCAAATAAAAAAATATTATTGAAATAACAAACTATGAAGTCTTTTGGAACCACTAGCTATATTATATTCTACATAGAAATATAAAAGCCGGCAATGTATTAATGATTCTTCTAGTATTGGGGAAGTTCATGAGTTCAATTACCACCAGATGACCTACTTGCTCATTTGCCAGATTTGCTATAAAATGTGTTTATGCCTGACTTGCACATAATACTGGGTGTAAGGGAAATGCTTCCGAAAATGAAGACAGGTAGTGCTGGTGATTACAGTCATGATACTACTAAAATATCGGGAAATGTCATATACATTTATTTATTTATTACGTGTAATCTTTTTATTTTTTATTTTAATGGCATCTTTTAGACTTTATGCCAGTGTCAAGTTAGAATGTATAATCTGCTTTGGACCTTTAAATAAAAAGGCATGGTAGGAGGAGGAGTAAGAGGCAAGGTTAAACAAATAACTAGCACCCAATAGACATAGTCCTGATCCCACATTAAGCTGCATTATTATAGGTATTAGTTATACTAGTTTGGATTTTTTTCCAGGAAAAAAAATATGACAACAAAGTGTCTAGAAATCATGCACAACTTATAGTGACGGATGATGAAGTCACACTGACTGCTGTAAGTGAAAACATTCATTTAACGATATTACATATTCATATTTTTAACATTACATTACTCACACACCCATCCTCAGGAGATGCATAATTTTTCTATTATTCTGAAATTTAAGTAACTCTGTTGTGGGAGGGTGACTTTTTGGCGATTCGCCGGCCGCTACCGCGGCGTGTTCGCTCGGAACGCGCTATTAGGTCACCATACTAACCTACTCAAAAATTACATTTAATCGCGTAGTACGAACCCCCTTAACCCCCCCATATCTACCCTTAATTCAAATTCAGGGGATTCGATATGATATCGAACCCAAAATAACTAAACCGGTTTTATGTTGTTAACATTGCTTTCAGTTACATTCCAACCCATGTTTTTACATGACCAAACATCACAGAAGTCTTCAAGTGCTCAGTAAAGACACCTCCATTACATTGGGTTGTGGAGACAAGTTCGGTATTCTGCCCCACCTTTACTGGTATGAGCTGATATTCTGTGCGCAATTACCGGAGGAATCTGAGGCATCCAAGGATGATAACAAAGGAACTGATGGTGTGAAACAAGAAGCGGATGTGGATATGTCAAAAGAGTTTGACTTAGATTTGAATGAAACTGATGAGCAAAATGGTGAATCATCTTCACCTTCTATATTTCGTAAGCAATATATATTTACTTATACAGCCTCTATGACGCAGCTAGCGGTTGCTTGTCAACTGAGAAGCCGCGGTTTACTGCCACGTTACGCCGCCCTTATGGATTCATAAAAACGTGGACATCAAATATTATCTTTGTCCAAATTTATCAAAATGTTTTCCTCTACCATGATATAAGGTGCTTGAACAGAGGAATATTGATATTCCATTGAATTTGCAATAGTAGTAACAGTAATGTTATGGCCGGCGCTCATTGACGGCATGGCACGGCATGGCACGGCAGGTCATGCTGCGGCATCCCGCGGCGTCCCGTGGCATGCCGTGGCATCCTGCTGAATGCCCAGCCACTCTCTCTCTCTCGCGCACCGCGGCAATCCGTGGAATGAAACGGCATGACACGTCTGGCCGGAGCATCCCGCGGCGCGTCGCGTCATGCCACAGCATCCTGCGGCACGTCGCGGCACTGTGGTATTGAAATAAAGTAACGTGAATTCTAAACTCGTGGCAATAAGATTCAAAATAACTTGATTAGTAATAAAATCCTTTGCCATGCCATGCCGTGCCATGCCGTCTATGAGCGCCGGCCCTTATACATAACATTTTGAGTAACTGTTCGCAGTGATATTAATATAGTGATTATATACATCACGTAATGATAAAATATTTTTTGTTTGATTAGATAAACGAGGATAAAGCTACAAAAATGAATTTGTAAAATAGTGGTCGATCACACAGACACGTACGCACGCACGCACACACGCCCGCCGGCACGCACGTTTAATTAATTGTATGGATATTTATCATAACAGACAAGTCACAACGAGTACATTCATACTTCCATAAATATTATTTATGTGGTGTGATAAGTGAGAATCCACTATTGTAGATAATAAACAAAGATAGGGACTAATGTTAAGACTCGATGCTGTAATCAACAAATATACTAGTGGTATCTTTTTGAATCAAATCAAAATTAATTCTAATATCTTGCAAGTGTGCATGTTGTCTGTACAGAGACAATGTGTGTGCGTGGCAATAGATACTATGATATAACTATAGATAAAATAGGATGGAACTATAGATGACGGCTGATGCGTCAATACTACACAAATCAAAAATACAATTCACAAGCTTATGCACGCATAGTAAGACGTGCACAATTCAGCTGGACTATCTATATATTTTTATAGCGTATGCTGGTATACGAAGAAGTGATTGACCTGATGATAAGTCACCTCTACCGCCCATGCACACCTACAATACCAGAAGCATTATACACGCGTTGTCGATCTTAAAGGAAAGGGATTAAGAATCCGGATAATTCTTAATAACATAAGTTAGCGTTATTAAGAATAAATAAACATTTGAATTTTATCATTTTTGAACATAGTAGAAAGAGATTCCCCAACACAAGTTTACGAATGGACTAAAACACCATCGCCTGATACTGAAGATGAAAACGAGGTCGATAAAGGACAGTCGCCATTAAAAAGACCCCTGAGCCCGGACAATGCCAATGAAGATGAACTTAAGAAGGCCAAAATAGTCGACGATACTGCAGATGGGGCTGGCCCCAGTAATAAAGTGAGTTTGTGGCCTCGTTTTAACTAATTTCAAATAACAGATGAGGTTCTCAATTATTACTGTTGTCAGGTTTTCTGATTTTCAGAAAATTACTGATTTCCTTTAAATTTCACTGACCTACTGATTATTTAAAGGAATCTCCTAATTGATTTCCAGATCTACTACCGCTATTTTTTAAATTGGCCAAGTCTAATTTGGCCCTAGAGTGGCTAATGATTTATTTTTATGGGTCCGGAATTCAGAACTTTGCTTTTGACATCCTTAAAGTCGGTGAATCTACTGATATTTTAAATTGCATATGGATTTAACATTTTTATTCTAGGCTTCAACCAGCGACGCTAAAGCTGACGATGTGTCAAATGTTCGCGAGAGATGCATGTACGGTGCTAGTTGCTATAGGTAAGTAAAGAGAAGTGTAGTTAGTTTCTAGTCCCCCCTTCGTAAATTTATTCGCAAATTTTCGTTTCCACATCAGTTTCGTCTCTCGTAGTTCCTGATACCCACGACACAAGACTCGTATCTAACTGTGGGGTCAGGACTATGTGTGTGACTGTTGGGTGTATTTATTATTATTATTATTAATTTGCGGAGAAATTATAGATGATGCTAGCGGATGGTACGCACATGGTTACGTAAAACTAGATTTAATTTGTTTGTTTTTTCGTGCACCGGCATGCACAGGTTGCGAAATGTTTGGAGGTCTGATTAAAAAACTTAATATCCACATTTAATTTGTGGATGCGTCTTAAAATTTTCGTATTGGCATCCGCGGTTTTTAAAAAATTTCAGTCATAATTATTTATTTCTTTATAGTTATAGTTGTAAATGCAATATTTAAGTAGGTATATTGATGATTTTCATCCAGAAAACGTCTAACACAAGGTTCGGCACTCTGTCCATCATGTATTACAATAATCTCTACAATAAATAAAAACCATTAAATATTCTACTGCCATGTTGAAAACAGTGTGCGAACAGGTTAGCCGCCTGAAAATCGCATGGTTTCGTTTTAGGGTTTTTTCATGTCATGTCAGAAGAATCATGGGTGCGTTGCAGATTCTTAAAGGAAAGGTATTATTAAGGGATTTATAAGGGGAGTGAGCTTTGGTCTCCGGATATTGTATTGACCGGTGCGAAACGCAGCAATCCGTTACATTACGACGGTTTTCTGAGATTGTGTGGCAATGATCCGGTCCAGTAATGTTGTAGACAAAATTGTTTTCAAATAGATAGGTCCTTCGTATTGGAGAGGTTGCCTGGGTTGGTAACATCGTTCTGTCTATTTCTGCCGTCAAGCAACAGTGTAAGCACTGTTGTGTTTCGGTTTGAAGGACATTGAAGCTAGTGAAATTACTGGACATTGTGAGACTTATCATCTATGTCTCGGGGTAACGAGCGCAGTTCAGTGCCATGCAGTGCTTTGTAATTGAAAGTTCTGTGTAGTGTTTTTTTCTGTTTATGGGTAGGTGTGCTTACCATCAGGCGAGCGTTCTGCTCGTCTCGTCATTTAATTAAATGATATAATTAGAAATAAAAACGAGTGGGTTAATGTCGTTTGTTGTGTGTATCAGGAAGAATCCCCAGCACAAGGTGGAGTACTCGCACCCGTGCGACGCGGACTGGGCGGCGGGCGCGGCGCGCGCGTGTCCGTGGGGCGCCGCGTGCCGCCGCCGCGACCCCAGGCACCGCCGCGACTGCACGCACCCGCCCCGCCCCGCGCCCTCCCCACCACCCGCACCACACGCCGGGGACGCGGCGATGCAGCGGGACGCGAGAGGTATACTTCTTTTTTAATTAACGGCTTCGCATTGTTATGCATTTCGCCAATGACGAGTATAATTTATTTTCAAGTCTTCACAAGAACGATGAAATATCGGTGTGGACATCTTCAAAGTCTTGTTATCGTCCAGTACGATGCCTAATTCACTTATTTCAATGTTTCCATATACTGTTCATCACCGTCAATGTTTATTGCACAAATCCACTTTTATACAAACAACAACAATTTTAAACTTGTTTTTGAAAAAAAAATAAGCGATGAACCGCACTGCCTGAATTCCCGCCAAAACTCCCGCGAGGTACACAATATACATATAAGTTTCATACTTTTTTCTCTCTGTGACATTTCAGTATCTCCATTTGAACTTCCTGTGTCCATTTAGAAATTACAAATGTTTTTCTAATTACTTGATCCTTGCCATTCATTATGTGTTCATCCAAGTGATACAACTTCAACACATCGATATTTTTGGCAGCATATTATATCCCAACTATTTGCAACATATCGATACTTTTTATAATGTATCAAAATGAAATTATTTACGATGCTAACATTTGCTCGCGGCTCCGTCTGCGTATATTTCTTATTCCGGGATAAACAATTCTCTATGCCCCTCCAAGGACCTAACCTATCTCCTTAACTAATTCATTAAAATCCGTTAAACGGGAAGATGTAAGTCACAGACAAAGTTACTTCTACATTTTAAATAGCAAAAAAGTTCTCACCACAGATTATTAAAATTCGAAACTTAAAAAACATCGACCAGTATGTACACCGCATGTCTCGTCATGTAATATTTCGACGGGCTAAACATTATTTCGATAAATCTTTCAAGGATATGGAATTAATGATGTTCAATAACGAAATATTTTTGTTAAACTAAGGGGGGTTCTTTGGTGTGTGTTGGTAACAATATATTTTTGTTGTACAGGTAGGCAATTTGTCGAGCGGCACGGTAACATATTCTACATAAACGCGCACACGGTCAACTTTTACGACGACCATTGCCAAGTCGAGGATTCAGACGGAGACAGCGTCGACTTTGATTATGAATTTTGAGCATTAAACACATGAGAATATGGTGTATTTTGCGTTACATTATGAAGATTTATATTATTTTTAATCAGGTAAGAAAAAGACTAAGAGAAACGACGATTCACCGCCGTTGATTGTGACTGGCAAGAGAGAGCGAAAGAGCGTGAAAATTGAGGCGTGGAATGGATCTGAATCCGAGGGTGAACCGGACCCGTATGGTACGGACGAATCGGACGAGTGGCAGCCGTCCAGCGATCTCACGGATACGCAGGAACTTACGCAGGATTGGGATTAAACAGCGCTGGTGGTGGCGGACACCAGCACCTTATGTAGCTTTTATTTTAATAAATGTGATATGTATGGCTCAATGTCTCTATTTGTTAAGTGTTTAAAAGCCAGTATTTTTTATGACTTCTAATAGAGAACCAGGAATTTGCTGGGACATATTATTGTATACGTATATTGTAAAAACTAGGGATGCAACGATTATGCTGTTACGATTTCGATACAAATACTAATATGTAATTGCTAATTACATATTATATTTTTGGAGATTTTGTTTTAACCCTATCCTTTGAGCAGGTTATGTTTAAAAAATTAACTCCGTTTTCTTCGAATAAAGTGCAATATCATAATTTTCACTATCTATAATATAGTGAAAGTTGCATTGTTAATTAAAGATTTACAGATTTAAATTATGTACTGGCTTGTCAACGTTGCATCTCTATTATAATTAATGTTAAGTCACGTGATCACGCGAGCCAAGCCGCGTTTTATAGCCAGTAAAAAATCTCACATACAAAAAACATTTTTAATCAATTAATTACGTAAGTAGGTTTAGGGGCGGGGAGTTCAATTATTCTTTGCTTGGACTGACACGGAGAGGAGGGGATTAAAAAATCTCACAGAAAAAAAATATATTGAAATATTTTCGTAATAATTTGTATACCGGTTGTAAGAAGATTACTTCCGAAGCCGAAAGAATAATAAACTATTACCTTATCATAAATGGAAAATGCTATGCCTTTGATTTTACCTTGTCATTTTGTAAACGGAAGCCCACAATATAATACGTACTAATGCTAAACTCGGGGTCAATGAAGCGAGCCAATACTCTGGCAGCTGCTTTTTATCGACTAGGTTAAGCAAACGATTTTAATTGTTGCAATATATGTCATTGTATTTAATACTCAAAACAAGACTGCACGAGAAATTAAAAAAAATATTTAAATTTTCGATTTTTTTAAGTGATGTCTTGTATGTAATGATCAGCACTACCACCTGTTGTTCGTTTTCGTAAGCGTTTCCGTTACACCCTGTAAAACTTAGTAGCTTCAACAACAATAACACGCGCCACGCTAAACTAACTGGTTTTGGAAAAAATGGTTTTTAGATGCCTGTCTTTGTTATAACAGGTTCCCTGTCCCCATACAAACCACTTTTTTTCATCATATATGTCCCACTCTTTTTTTCATTTATTTCCCATTTTTTTTTTATAAATCACTTCGGTTTGTTTTCTCACTCTAAAGGATGTAACCCACACGTCCCGATAATAAAAATGGGAATTAACCTGCTACGTCAATTTCAAATAAAGGCATGAATTTGACTCTAAATTTGAATCATATATGATTCATGGACGTACAGTTCTTGGTACAAAATATATCCAATGAATATATATGATTCATCGGACAGGGAACCTGATAATTAACACAGTGTCGTAATAAAAAGTAGCAGTTTGTAAAATATACAAACGCGTGTTGCGTACTGTAAACGAACACCAACAAGCACGTATACGCGCACGTGTCACGTGTACGCGCCACCGTACACGTGTGGCGCCGCAACACATCACACTACAAAGCGTTCAGTATTTATTACGCGCCTCGCGTGTGTCGGCCGCATAGAACACGTGCAATAATCAATATAGCACGTGTTTCGTCGCACTCGTAGTACGCATACATTTTCTAAAAACACACATTTTTACTTTGATTTCAAATATAGTTTTGATACAAAAGGATTAAATCTTTAATTTTTTTTTAAGCCTTAGAATTTGGTAGTGGTGTTGATACTTGAACGTCCCTTATCAGTGATTTGTTCTTCCATTGGATGTAACAAAATAGTAATTAGCCGAAACATTGATTAAAAATGTTGTTACATGGAAAGTTACTTTATCAATTTACATATGTTTATGTCTAATGTTAGGTCTGGATCATGAACTATTCCGTGACTATTCTGTCATTGTGTATATTTTGGACACAATTTGTGGATATACAAGGTGTTATAGAAAGGTGTCAAGTTTAAGTAACATGTAGTGCACGACAAGTATCCTACCATTAGTAGTACCAAATCTGATTGCATTGCTAGAATATAAATAAAGGATTTTCTTTTTATCGAATGAGTAACATCGATATTAGACTTGCAACTTTGGACAACACTAAATGAACGAACTTTTGTCTCACGCACTTCACTTAATTTATAGGGATGTGATCGATCCTAATAAACGGGTGATTAAAATTAGCGTGATATTTTGGTATGTCTAGATTTTGATAACAGCTAGTACATTAATAAATACTCATTGTTAGGTGTATGTAACGAGCCTTTAATATGACCTAACCTTTCTGTAACACCTTGTATTATTATAATAGAATGTTGTATTGAAATAGTATTCCACGTTCTTTAATTTAAAACATAATTTATGCTAGGGGACTACCATTTGCAGCTTGTGACATAATCGCCCTTTAATATTTGCCTATAGATATAACCAAAATAAAATCTTAATAAAACTGGATGTTCATTGCTGAATTATTACAAATAAAAAAAAATATAAATTAGGATGTGTTTTAATAGTATCCCTCATCATCTGAGTTATTGGCAACACTATCCCAGTCTGGGCCAGAGTGGGTATGACCAGTTAGTAATAGCTGTGATGGGGTTTCGCCACCTTGAATATGTAGAGCGTATACGGCATGCTCCACTTTGATTACGCTTTGTCGCATGGTGTTCACCTTGTGGCCCAAATCTCGACCCATGCCTATCACACCTGTGAATATAAAATTACCATGTCTCATAATAACTAGTGTGGACATAGGGTCATACTTATAAACTTTTTAAGCACTGCTTAGTTAAACACTTCTCATGACTTTATAAATCGCGTTGACAGAGAAAGAAGAGAGTGTATATAATTATATTAATTATCATCATCATTTTGTGAAACATATGAGAACACATATTTACATCTAGCCAATAGACACAAGCCGTCACTAGGCGATAGTTGAATTTTCAATTCTGTGCTGGTGCATGTCTTATCAGTAGAATATGAATGGTATGTTACAAAAGACTCACCTATGAAGCAAGTATAGAGATCTCTTAACATCTGACACAGGGACACGCATTCCTCACTATCACCACTTGAAATACAATTTATTGCACGTCTCATCAATTCACCAGTGAGATCAGCGAGACCCAAGAAATAATCGAAATGTGGTAACATTGTAACAACTGTCCTTTCTTCTACATTTTCATCACCTTCAATGTTGTGCTCAAATTCTTTCTGAACTTCTGGATATGAGACAATCTTATTTTCAGCCATAAGTGAACAAAATGTTCTAGCCTCGATGTACTCCTGAAAGCCGGCAGTCACAGCTCTTGAGTGCAGATAAGCTGGACTGTTTTCCAGCTCCAAACCGATGGCTTTAATAGGACCGTTGATTAGCTTCTTAAGGCGCTCATTAGCCTCGGAGACTGCAGTGACGATTGCATCTTTGCTAAAATATTGTAATATATCAGAGTTGACATTTATAATGAAAAACTTTATTACGTCAAAATCATGTCAATATTGGTATAAAAAAAAATACACTCAGTAAATTCACTAGTGACAAAGTAAAATTATCCACCCAACCATAATTTTTTATAGTGACATTAAGAAAAGAAAAGAAAAAGAAGTTCTGAATGTGTATTTTTATGTAAGTTACACAATATCTCCACCAAAATATGTGTTAGATTATTTTTTGTGATACAGTTCATCACAAGGGTGGTTTAGGTTGAGACCTGTTGAGTGAGAACTAGGAAGAGTTTGTAAACATCTCACCAAATAACAGCAAATGATTCAGAATTTGGATTTTATGGGTTGTTTTTTGAAGTCAGTTTTCTGTTAATTTCTTTAAGGTATTTCAGAAATTATGAATTATTCTAAATACTCACGTAACAGCTGAGTGTATTTGAAATATGATCCTTTTGCTCTCTATTGTGATGTCTCTGGACAGTTTGTAGAGCCTCTCATGTCTGTCTTGACGGTCATTCAGTCTTTTCGCAATGTCCTTAAACATAAGCAGTATGGGACTGTCTGGAGAGACAGAGCTACCAGTATTCCTGGCAACTGTAGATGCTGAATGTTGGTTGCGGTGGCGATTGCCATGATGCCTACCTGAAACAATATTTGGAATAAAAAGATGACAACAAAATAAGGTTGACCTTCTCAGTATGGAGTTTTGCAATGTTACCATTTTCTGAATTAGTGTTGATTAGAACAAATCCTGGTGGAAGGGTACTGGATATTTTTGTATCCAATTGGGTGAGGACCACTGTTTACATTGAGTAAGTTCACCATAGTGGTTTGTTCAGGCAAGTTATGTTTTGGAATGCAATAACATCTGGCTGGCATAACTATGCTGACCGTTGAAGGACCCAATGACTCTCGACGGTTGACATTATGTTTAGACTGCATTGTATATAACATCAGGTTCAGTGTAGTCACTTTGCAGAGCCATGATAATAATATAATATGTTGTAAGAATACTCAGTAACACTCAGTAACTGCCATTTTTTTGTACCGAGCCACTACAAGGTGCCACTTTATGTGACGCGAGTCATCGTGAAGTGTGTATTGCCATAACTTACAAGTGTAATTGAAGTTATACTTTTAAAAACGCACCTACTATTGAAGTGAAGTGAGTAGTGACTCGTTCTCATTGATTCACACACAACATTTGAAGTATGGACTACTTTCGCGCCGTTCTTGTTTTATTTCAACATGTACATGAAAATATTAATGTACTGCCTCTTGTATGAGAGTATGTCATATTAATTTCGAGTTACTACTTGCAAGCTAAATTTTACGGCACAATGCAATATTTATTGAAATTTCAACAACAATGAAACAATACACACTACACCTACCATAGAATAATTAAAACTACATGTTTATACACAAAATGCCGCTCCTCACACAGCTAACTGAGCGGAATTATACACTTTTCTCAGAGTAACTCACCTCTTCCCGACATAAGTTTTAGGTTTACAGGTAACTTTTGGATAATATAAGTAATTTATTAAATATTGATTCCAATCCTGTACAATTAGAACATAAATTCTTTCTTTCTTTTTTATTAATGGCTTTCGCAGTATTATGCATTTAGCCAGTGTCAAGTATAATGTATTCTCAAGTATTTTTACAAGAACGATGAAACACGGGTGCGGACGATTTCAAGGTCTTGTCGGAGTTATGGTGTTAACTCCTTTCAGTACGATTCTTAATTCACTTATTTCAATGTTTCCATATACTGTTCATCACCGTCAATGTTTATTGAACAAATCCACATCACTTTTATACAACAAACACAACTCTAAACTAGTTTATGAAATAAATTAAAATAAACGATGAACTGTACTGTCAGAATTCCCGCCAAAACTCCTACTGTACAAATTACAATCGTGATTCGTGAACAAAGTGAACATAAATTGAATTTGCAGATTGCAGTATTTTTATTTGTCTCTGGCAGTATTGCAGTAGCCTTGTCAAATCAAAACATATGTGCCAGTCAGAGACAAATAAACTGCCAGTCGCCAGAGATATGTGCACAGATTACTAAGGGAAGTACGAAGGGAAGCTACCGCTATTTTATGACACAACATTCAAGAAAAACAAAATAATTTCGATGTTATAGATCCATTCATTCCATACGGAGAATGACTGACGAATATTATGGCATCAATCCGATAGTCAATCGTCATTTATGTTACCAAATATCATTCCATATTCCTCAACTTTTGCGAGTATTTTGACTTGGTTGCAGGGTTGGATTTTGTACTATAATTATAGTATTTGTACTATAATTTCACCCTTTGTACTATATACTATCCACATCTAAGGATAGTACGCTAAAGTACTATAATTTAAAGTTTTTTCCCGAATGCTTAGTTTTACGCCATATGAATATTTCGACGGTGCGTGTATCCGACCGAATTCTGATCTTGCGATGTTTTCTGTGTCGATGGCTGGGGATTCCCCGATTATGTGATGATGTCCTAGATTGTTTAGTACTTCCACATTCAAATGCCGACTGCGAATATTCAGTAAAGTGAACCTTACCAAGAAATACGAAACAAACTGGCAACACAATCCATAGACGCTATATTATTGTCTTGTGACGCTATCAAAAGCGGTAGCAAAAGTGGGAATTGTACTGATTTTATTCCTACAGAGGATATTTTGATGACATTAAATGCCAAGGATGAAGATCTAGCTAATAGTAATATTCAAGAACTGATAAACTTAGAAGAGGAGTATATTTTGCCATACCTGGTGTTGATTTTAATGACTACATAATAAGTTAAATTAAAAATAATGAAAGTGTACTATAATTTTGTTATAAATACTATCCTTTTCATTTTTTTGTACTATCTTTTTCAACGTACCTAAATCCAACCCTGCTTGGTTGTGACATGCGTTAGCATTCGATTAGTCTGTGCTTGTGACACTTTAAACTTGACAGTTGTTTTTCTTTTGAGTCTTATTTTCACGAACTCGGAATTAGTAGTAAGTCAATGTAATTTGTTTTTTAATATTATGAGCTACTTATTTACCTACGCATAATTTTGCTATCAACTAACTTTTTTTCAGCAGAAATTCGCGTTGACTGCCCAGAGTCCGCGAATTCCTCCTTATCAGTTTATCATACCGGACCCGCCTACCCAGGTTTTAATAAAATCTCAGGTAATTAAATTGACGCATTGTTATCAAATAGTCTAAAATTATTACAACGCCCTATTTAAACCACTTTTATTACTTTCAGCGGTAGAAATCTTTGAAAATGGCACAAACACTTACATTCGGTGACTCAGTCGCCCCAGTAACATGTCATGCGTGGAATAAGGATAGAAGTCGTGAGTATTACAATCTTCTCTGATTATATTAAGTAAAATAAGTTCCTAATAAAACAGTGAGTAAAAGAATTCTATATTTTTTCAAATTATACCCCCCACAGTTGTTACTTACTACTTCTTCTACTACCTGCCCTTACCCCACTCAAAGAGGGTTCAGTGCATCATGCTGTATAATAAAGGTTACAAAGGATCTGGCGTGTATTTTTATGACTGGCTGCTTGCCTAATGTCAACCCCTGGTGCTACTTATATATATTTTTTTTTTATAGCATAGGCCTGCAAACAAGCAAGTGGGTAACCTGATGGTAAGCGATCTCCACCGCCCATGTACACCCACCACCAAAATAATCATGGGCGCGTTGCTGACCTTTAAGGAAAGGGATAATTAGGGATTCGGAAGGGGAGGGAATTTGGGATTCCAGATATCTCACTCACAGAACGCAGCAGCAAGTCGCTACTTTACGTCGGTTTTCTGTGAGACAGTGGTAACGCTGTAGACAAAACTGTCTACAGCGTGGCTCCACTCCACCCATTTTTCACTATTTTTTTAAAGTACTTTATGTCCTCAACTCATCTTGTGTTTAAAGTGTCAGCGAAAATCATTTGGTGTATATTGCATACTGTTGAAACTTAGCATGAGAGATGCTTTTTGGAAGTTATGAATTTATTTCTAAACAGATTTAAATGGAACTGTTACTAAATCTTAACCCATGCTCATCTCAATATAACAAAAATTGGTTCTGCTAATATGGTGATTTGATTGCACATAGTTTGTGTATATTTAAATTCATAGGAGCATTTTTCCATTGCTGGACTTGAGTGATTTATATAGAGTACATACCCTAAGGGATGGTACACAATAGATAAATAATAAACCTATTATTTCCACCTCAAAATTTATTTGGATATGGTTTTGCAGTCCAATTACATTGGTTAAGCAATTTTTGTGTGTTGCTCAAACAATTGTACCAGAGGTGTGTAAGGATTGTAGCAGGTGGAAGTCTGTTGTCACTGCCTACCCATATGGGAAACAGGCGTAAGTCTATGTATGTCTGTATGTATTTATTTACTGGATAATTAACATGCTAATGGTCATGTTCTCTACAAATCATTTGAAATCTGGCATTGGTTTGTAAATATAAAATTTATGGTGTGGATGTCTGTGAGTTGCATGGACTGGTGATCTGCTCATATTAGTGGAACTATTTTTTCCTTAATCACAAAATCCCCAGCATTGGTTTATTAAACAGTATACATACAAGATTGTGAAAAGAGTGCATAAGAGTCATAGAACTGTAGTTTTTCCGGAAATCGTGATAAACCATTTTTTTACCCTTAAAAGCCCCCAACTTCCCGACCTCAGATCGCCTGTAATTTATTCTTCCTATCATTTTTGTTGTATTCTCTTCCTTTTCCAATGGGTTTCATCCTACTATAATTTTCTTTCTATTTTTACCATTTTCAAAGGCATCGGCACTGGTCTATCTGTGCAACTTGCAGACTATGAATAAGACACAATTCTCCACTATGAATAAAATACAATTACGATTCAAAAGACAGAGCTCTTTAAAAGTGACAGACAAGAAGCATAACCTTTATACTTCGAATCCATTGGTATGGTACGGTACCCTAAAAACTACCCTCGTGTGTTATGGCTTAGGCATCTGCGACCCACACAGTTCTGCGGTTTTGCAAAACATGACCAGATCATCTTAGCGAGATTCGCATCGCGGACTTCAAAGCCGCCTCGTATGAAACTGTATTTAATTTTTTTAAAAGCATAGTTCGGCAAACGAGCGGCTGGGTCGCCTTACGGTAAGTGATCTCCACCGCCCGTGTACGCCCACAATACCAGAAGAATCATGGGCGCGTTGCCGGCTTAAAGGAACGGGATAAGGATTGGATAGGGATTGGGGAGGGGATAGGAATTTGGGCCTCCGTACGAAACGTAGCAGCAAGCCGCTAATTTACGGCAGTTTTCTGTGAGACAATGTTAAGAACCCGCTCGAGCCGGCCCATTCATTCTGTAGACAAAACTATCTACAGTGTGGCTCTACCACTCAGATAACTGATAATGATTGATATTATAACTAAGTTTCGCCATTGCTTACTCGGTTTATCAGTTGAGTGTACCATGTACAGGTTGGATAGGCTTTGACCCTAAGATGTTACTCATTCATGCTGTAGACAAAATTTTCTACAGCGTGGTTCTACCACGGTTCTTCGTGGTGTCGTAAAACTTGAATTAAAACTGATATAATAGGCACGCATGTTGCATAATTTAGTATACATTTTAAATGCAGATTAATTATGCTCCAATAGAGCTGAGTGTGTCAGAACCGTTGCCTAAATGATATGCAGGAAATACTCATTCAATTGAGGAAGTGGCCATCCTGTTTATATGTAGCTTACCTTGTGTGGATAGCAGGGTTCGAAAATATCCGATATTTATTATAAATATCAAAATATCGGATATTTATGATATATATCAAGTTTGATATATATCCATTTTGTATGAAAGTCATATTATTATTTTATTGTATTATTTATGAATACTGTTTGCATATTGCAAAATCTACTTTTAGATAAGGCATAATCAACTAAAATACATAAAATCTTCTTTTAGAGTAGAAGTGTTGCCATTTACGGATTAGAACTTACCATCAGGGAGTATGTTTTAACTCTACTCCCACGCCATCTATATTTGGGAAGTAGAAATACAGTAAAAAACTCAAAAAATTACTTAATAACATTAATTTTTTAAATCATTTTTGTATTGCAATATATTATAAAAAAACTATTGATATATATCGTCAAACCCAGCTTGATATATATCGGATATATATCTTGATATATATCGGATATATATCTTGATATATATCCATTGATATATATCCTCGAACCCTGGTGGATAGTGAATTAATTTATACAAGTTAATTTGATAACTAACATATTTAATATTGGTCTAACATTACTTTGTTGGTGCATCTAGAGTCTCGGAGTATACAAAAATAATCAGTATGTTCCAGTAAGACAAATATATTGTTTATTACAAGAAAATGTCAATGTCATGTCTGTCTAAGTATCTGGAATAACAATGCCACCTAGAACTTTAAATAACAAGGTGTTGCACTTTATTACTCTGCCTGATTTATCACATAAAATTTAGTGGTGGTGCATTACCTCTATCACGCATTATTTTTTTTATAGCATAGGCTGGCGAACGGGCAAGGTGGTTAGGGATGTTAATTAATGTCTACCGCCCATATCAATCAAGTTTATACATGCCACTCTTTCATATTTTTGTATGGATATATATTATTAATATGAATAACATGTGATTTTATAACCATTTTAAAATAATCTTATATTGTTCACAGAAATTGCATTCTCTCCAAACAACAATGAAGTCCATATCTACCAAAAAGAAGGTAGTGATTGGAAGCAAACTAATAATTTGGTGGAACACGACCTCAGAGTTATGGGCATCGACTGGGCCCCGAACACTAACCGCATAGTCACGTGCTCCGTCGATCGTAATGCTTATGTATGGACCCAATCGGAGGACGGTAAATGGTCCACCACACTCGTGTTACTACGTATTAACCGCGCTGCGACTTGCGTGAAATGGTCTCCCATGGAGAACAAGTTTGCTGTAGGCTCCGGGGCTAGACTCATATCCATCTGCTATTTCGAAAAGGAGAATAACTGGTGGGTGTCCAAGCACATCAAAAAGCCCATACGCTCCACCGTCACCTCCATCGACTGGCACCCGAATAACATCTTACTTGTAGCTGGGTCTGCTGACTTCAAGGTTAGGGTGTTTTCGGCGTATATTAAGGACATCGAAGACCAACCAGGCCCGAATGTGTGGGGATCGAAACTTCCTTTAGGCCAGTTGCTCGCCGAGTTCCCGAATTCCAGTACAGGAGGTGGCTGGGTCCACAGTGTGTCGTTTTCTGCTGATGGGAATAAAGTTGCCTGGGTTGGCCATGACAGCTCTATTAACGTAGCCGATGCTACACAAGGAAAAGCTGTCATCAAACTAAAGACTGAATATCTGCCATTTTTGGGTTGCAGTTGGATTACCAACAATTCCCTTATTGTGGCAGGACATAGCTGCATTCCATTGTTGTACTGCCATGATGGCGATGAGATTAAGTTCGTCGCAAAACTAGACAATACTCAGAGGAAGGAGTCTGGAGGGTTATCGGCCATGAAGAAGTTCCAATCTTTGGATCGTCAAGCTCGTATTGAGTCTAATGACACCTTCCTGGATTCTATACATCAGAATGCTATATCCTGCATAAACATCTACCAGGGAAGTAAGGATGGGGTGAAGAAGTTCAGCACTTCAGGTCTGGACGGACAACTAGTCATCTGGGACTTTGACTCCTTAGAGAGGGCCATAGAAGGACTCAGGATTGCCTAAATGAAAAAATAAATAAATTTATAATTTTATTTTTTCAAGGAATAATAATTCAGTTGCGTGCGAGTACTGAAGTCACTCAATATGTTTAAAAATTATTGGAAAAGCCGTGAAAATAAATGTCTCAATCACAGTTTATCAGTCTAGCTAAAAAGTAAAACTTCAAGCGATACAGCTGTGAGTGAATTCAGCTCACATACAGTAGAAACTTTCAAATATACAGAATAAACTATTATCATTTATAGATACAACTCATATTGTTTTATAATATACAATTTAATTTGTTTAACTTGTTGATAATCAAATTAATAATTTATATAAATAAGATAATATAAGACTAATACACCCTACAATCATAGATCACTTTTAATACTACTGAAGTACTGATTGCTGTCAATACATTAAATTTTAAGGAATCAACGAAATGTACTTTTTTTTAACATTAACATCAAGTCATAATTTAACCTACCGAACTATAAGGCCATTTGTTGTGTAAAATAATGTTTCTTTTATTGCGTGGTGACTATCTTAAAGACGGGTCCTATGCGGATGAAGACGCGGCGCAGAACGGAGCGCAACTCGGGCTTCAGGTCGAAGCAAGTGATCTCGCACAGCAGTGGGTAGTAGCTGGACACGTGCGCCGCAAACTGCAAAAACAAATTGATAAATACCAACATTTACACTTATACTCTTAACCCCCACCCTAATATACGAGATTCTCGTTTTAGATTTTCAGTCTCCAACATATAAACTCAGCGATAGCTCAGCGGGGAGTGGTATGGACTGTCGAGACGAAAGTCGCAGGTTCGAAACCAGCCCCAAGAGCATACACCACTGACTTTTCTAAGTTACGTGTATATTAATTATCGCTTGCTTTAACGGTGAAGGAAACATCGTGAGGAAACCTGCATACCTGAGAATTCGATAAGATTTTTCGAAGGTATGTGAAGTCTGCCAACCCGCATTAGGCCAGCGTGGTGGACTAAGGCCTGATCCCTATCATTCAGTAGAGAAAGCCCGTGCCCAGCAGTGGGGCGAATATAATATATAGGGCTAATAAAAAAAAAAACATATAGACTCGGAAACCGCAAATATGCAGACAACTAGCAAACTCTCACTTTACCGTTGGAAGATTAATGTCAATATCGGATCCAAAAGGTGAGCAATTACCTCCCCAAAAAAACTTGACTGGATTTTTCTGATTTTTGGATTTCTGGACCTGACCCTGGTCTTTGCCAATAGTACACTGCACTGTTATTGTATCGTGTGTATAAACAAACCTCGAAGTCGCATACATATTAAGACATGCACGGAGGCACTGAATAATCTATACCGACCACAGTCACACTACAAAACCATTATTACTGTTATCTTTATCTATTTTTATCTAAACAAGTTTTATATGTGTCTTTTAATTAATTAAATATTGAAAGCCATTCGATTGAAGTGATTTCACCTAGATAATTTTTCATGTTTAGTTTTAGTATTTGACATTATTACATTATGGTATGATTATGGAGTCTATAAATACGGCGCTTTACTGCAAGAATTCATTAACTGACAAATACAACACTATGAATTACCCACTTTAAGATATAGTTATATTATTTTCACTATGTATATCATCTAAGTATAATTGTCAAAGAAAACATTTAACGTAATCATATCTAAGTAATTATATCATAAAAACAATATAACTATATCTTAAAGTGGGTAATTCACAGTTTTGTATTTGTCATTTAATGAATTCTTGCAGTTAACCTACGAAATTATGTTGACTCAAAAAATAACTGGCAACTGCTAAGTTAAATTCTTTTTCACCTAATAACCGTTAAACCTGATAAAGATCGCAGGAAGTCGCTGGATGCAGGCCGCTTCCAACAGGTCGGTTTGGAAATCTTTGGGAGAGGCCTATGTTCAGCAGTGGACGTCTTGTGGCTGATGATGATGATGATGAACCGTTAAAAAGCCTCCACCTTTTCAAATTAGTCCAGTAGTTTAAGCGCTACGGCACAGACGCCACACCCACTCAGCAAAGGGGTCATATATATCAAACCCCTCTTTTTGTCGGGGGTTAAAAATAACGACATGCTTTATAGACAAACACAACTAATAACTGTATTGACGTCTCGCCCATTTGAATATTCCTAGTGGACAAAGAGTTTATTTGAACAATAACATTACCACTTTCAGTTGTAGGTATCTTACATTCATATTGTATTTCAAATAGTAACCATAGATTGCCGTAAAGTTAGTTGTGTTCGACTATATATTATTTAATATAACTAAGATTTTATCGTGTATTTTTATTATCACAACTGCTTCAAACAAACGAATGGTACGAGGAAAAGTTCGTTTGTACGGTTTACGTATAATGACGTCAGTTGTTTTTCTTTTTTGCCAGCACGGCAAATTGAGTAAAAGGTAACTTTTTGTTTTATTACGATGATACGAGTGGGTTACTCGCCTGATAATAAGCATCATGCCTGCCCATAAACAGAAATAACACCAATCGGAACTTAGAATTATGATATGTACTTAGAAGCTTAGCATATAACTGTGCTCTTCACCTTTTTCCTTCTGACTGGCATTATTCTGGCCTAATAACGGGGTCCGCCTTTCCATCATGATTTGACGCTATTTTTTTTATTAAGACCGGCAAACGAGCAACTGGGTCACCTGGTGGTAAGTTATCTCCACCGTGTATGTACGCCCACAATACTAGAAGAATCATAGGCGCGTTGCCGAACTTAAAGAGAAGGGATTGGGAAGGGGAGGGGGATTTGAGCCTCCGGATATCTCATTCACCGTACGAAACGCAGCAGCAAGCCGCTAATTTACGTCGGTTTTCTGCGAGACAGTGGTAACGACCCGCTCGAGCCGGCCCATTCATGCTGTAGACAAAACTATCTACAGCGTGGCTCTACCACTCAGATAATTGATAATGATTGGTATTATAATTATGGTGCGACCCACCGTCTGGCCCCCACAACCTGCAACGGTAACAAATTTTCGTCATTGCTTCCTCGGTTTATCAGCAGGGTGTACATGTGAGGTGGTCTTTGACCCTAAGATGTTAGTAGCCACTTAAACTCACCTTCACAACTTGACGAATTGTTAAACTTCATTATGTAATTTCCCTGGCTTCACTGTCCAAATTAACTCGTAACAGAACAGCACATACACATTGGCGCCAGAAATAGACAAAGCAGTAGCACCAACACATAGCTTGCGGCGAACAAAGGACCTACCATCTACTACCGATTTTAAGTACAGTACAGTCCAATTATAATATCGACTGTTTACCAACGAAGTATCCCTCAACGGTTGTCATAATTACCCCGACTTGAAGGTTAACTTCATACCTAACTAGGTAAAATGTTATATTACGAAACAAAACTGAATAGAAGCTTCATACTCACTCTTTCGTCGGGCATCTTAAGAATTCTGGTGAGAATCAACAGCAATATAGAAGTCCAGGCATCCCTGTGCGCTTCGTTGGTCACACCCGCGAAGTATTCCAGTGCCTCACAGCAAATGCTGATAAGGCTCTTCTGTACGGCAGGCCAGTGGTCACGCCTCGCCTCGTCGCTATACATTTTAAACAATATTCGAAGTACACACGCCAAAGATTGGGTCTCCTGTTTCAGCACGTTCGGCTTCACAGAACCCTTGAAGTTCGCTTTCCACAGCACATTCCTTTGCGCGTGGTTAGTGTTGAACGTCTTCGCGAACCGATGACTGCACATCAGGCATTCCACGAGTCGCAGCAAGTGCGGTGAACTCAACAATCTGTACATGCCTTGTTCTTCACGTTGACATTCCTGTTCTGTGCCGGGCACGCTCCCATTCAGTTCCGCAGCGGCTAGTGCTAAAGTTTCGGCGTCTTCCTTTCTTGAGGTTGCTGGGTAGAAGACTATGTTATCGATCGTCTGGATCAATTCGAGCTGCACTACACATTTAATGAGTAGGCTGTTGAAAACCCGATTGGAGGACTTGATATCATCGCCCCCTTGAGGCTTCTTCAATATGCCATGACGAACGTGAGGGGCGTCGCCATCCTCGTTTTCGTCAGGTTTCCAAGTCAACAGGGTTGTCGGTAGTGTACTGTTGAATATATCCAACATAATCTGACACGTATTGCTCCACGTGTCCTCGTTAAACTTTGTTCCGTTCGATATGACTAGATTTTCCAGACAGTTAGTGCCCGACCTAGCGAGCTGCTCGTTGTCCTGTTGCACGCACCAGTGCAGTTGGGCGTACAATTGCTCCAGCAGTAGAGAGCCTAGAATGTCAAAGTATTGCGTGAAGACATCAACGATGGCGTACAACGCGTGATTGCATGTTGTAGTCATCCATTCGTTCTTCTCCAACTGATGCTCAGGTAATTTCATATTGTCAAAGATTCTGAATAGTATATTAAAAAGATCTCTCCACCAATGTGGACGGAATGATTCACCGTGAGTTTTGATAATCTCAAATAGGACAGTGAGACCTCGAGTGCGGACATCGAGCTTACATCGGCTCACTACGCAGGACAGGGAGAAGAGAAGAGGGAACCATCCTCTTAGCCAAACTCTATCTACTTCGGGTGCACCTGGTTCTCCTTCGAGTCCTGCGTGTTCAGCAAATAACTGAGGCGAAGTGCCTACTGCTGTGGCACAAGACCGCACGAGCCGTATAGCTTCCATAGATGTATCGGGGAATTTCGCGTTGCAAGCAAATTCCGATAAACATTTCACAGCATCTTGGAAGGAGTCAATCATTGCGTGGAATTGTCTTTCATAAAGTTCGGTGATAATTTTTCCTGTAGTTTGGAATGCTAAGTCGACGATTGATTCGTCTTGATCGCTTGCTGCTAGGTGGAAAACAGAGAAGATGTTCTTCCAACCGGATTTGATGTTCGGAGCTTGTGAGTTTACCATCTGAGCGATACATCTTACGACCATATCTCTTATTGTGGGAGAGTTGTTCTTTTTCATTATATGTTCAAATGGCCGTAAGAAATCTTTTTGGAACTTGAAATTGGCAAACTCGCCTTTTTCTATAAACTTCATAGACAGTTGTCTTAAGGAGTCTACGGCAAAGAACGCGATATCTTCGTTATTGCTGCAACCAACTTTGTTAAAATGGTCGCCGAGCACTTGCCATATTCGAGACCACTGAAGCCTGATACGACCCATGTTGTAGTATGATATCTCGACAATCTTTTGCAGCGAGAACATTCGAGGATTAGTCGGATGGCTTAGCTCATCGAGCGATACCTGACATAATGCCTTTACGAAATCCACTATTGCGTCACCGTCAAGTCTCGTAGAGCCTGTAAATATTCTATCAACTGCAACTACAACGCTTTGTGAACTCGTCTCTCCAATGTGTTCCTTGACGCTGGGATCTAATGCCATTAGACTAAATTTCAATGAATCAGGTTGAGGTTTAATGCCCGATCCTGATAAAAACTGTGGTCGAACACCTGTTCCAATAAGTTGCGCCAACTCTAACTGGGAAATGCATTTTACAACATCCAGCCAACTGGATCCTAAATAGTTGCCATCAGTATGCGCTACAGTGATCAGCGTCTTTATAGTGTCTATGTTCTTCGCCTTCATTTCTGTGATAGGCGAGTTAGCGGTAAGTAGCGTGAAACGTGCCAGGGCTTGCACATATGCATCTCTTTCCAATGACATATGGAATATGCAGGCGATACGAATGGCGCATCTGATTCCGTCTAAGCACAGAGACGCAATTTCTGGATCATCGCAATCTTGAAGGCCTACAGAGAATGCTGCGAGGAATGGAGTCCAAGCCATCTTGAACATAGGGCGTACGTGTTCAACGTGCTTTGCAGTTGTGAATGGGGTCTGGACATGGGAAACGGACTCCATCAAATTTTTCGCAGCAGTAGATATTTGTTCCATCTCCATATTCCATACTAGCTTTCGTTTTTTCTCATTTGCAATCATGTGTTTTCCTGGTTTAGATGTATTCTTCATTTTAATCTCATGACCAGCAATTTCGTCATAGATCTGCGATAAATATTCACGCGGCAGATCATTGTTGTCGCTTATGCCACTATTCAGTTTTATGTATTGTTCTTTAGTCATCTTGTTTTTAACTTGAGGCGAATGCAAATCAGTGGTTAGCATTATTATGGAGAATGCTAATACGTACACGGTGTCTGCGCTCATAAATAGCGTGTTAGTAGGATTACATTCGCAATAACGTGACGCGAATTTTTCCATCAACCTATCAATTTTCTGAGCTTCGCCTGGCAACCTAAAGCCTTCTAGGAAGTAACGTAAAGCTGCCACAATATCCATGTTCGCAAAGTTCATCGAATCTACATAGGAGTACATAACTTCTTTGGAATGATCATCATTTTCGCCTAAATATTCACCAATAAATGTTTTATCAAGACGTTCATCTGTTAATAACCATTCTGCTATTTCTTTAGTAGATGTCCCTAAAAGTGTTTGTTCTTGCAAGAAAGCAACTCCTTTCTTAGGTTTTCTGTTGAAAAGTTCAATGCCTGTCTCCCATACCTCTTTCTGCTGCTTTAAGACTTCGAATTGTTCAGGGGAATCTAATGTTTCCCTATTGCCCATATTGCTTGACCCAGTAGAGACAAGACTCAGACTTGAGCCTCCATGAGACTTGATGCTGTGGTGGTCTGAATCGTCTTTAGCAGTTCTTTCGCCTAGGGTGGTTTGTAGATTGGGGTTAATGTAAAGTTCTTTGCTCCATTCTACCATACATTTTAAGATTGAAACCAGACATTCAAGGCCTCTAATGCGCATAGATTTTTCTTGATTAGGCGTTGCACCTAACTCTAAAGCTTGTCTGCCTTGAGCGATTTTCGAAACATCATTCACCAATCTCTGGAAAAGATTCGCTGCAGACAAATCGCAATCGTAGTTGACATATATATCAACGACGCTTTGGGCATCGCCACAGATCCTGGTCAAAGCCTGGATCACCATCCACTTGTGTTCGAACGAAGAGCTTGATGTTTCTAAGATGTTCATGAAAATTTCTTTGAAAAATACCTCAATCTGCTTCTTGAGATGGACTTTAAAGTTTTGCAAAAGAGCTAAGAAGATGGCCAGCGATAACTCAAACACTTCAGGTACAGAGCTAACTCCATTTTTTGACAGAGCCACACATAGGTATTGCTTGATGGCTGTTATGAACATTTCATTATTTCTAAATACCGGTCCAGCATTTTGCAGTATGGATAGAAGTAAATGAAGGGAAAGGATTTTGGACCTGAGTTCATGTGATTTGGGATCAGGGGTACCTTCAGGTAGTGGTTTCATTGATAACTTGCAGAGAGCTCTAAAGACAAGGAAAGCGTCTTTCTGAAGTACATGTGTGAATTTTGCAGTTACAGAGTTGTCATTCTCTGACGCTACATCCACACTTTCTTGAGATGGTATGCGAGTTATTGAAGTTTCAGTGGGCACTTGTCCATTACTCTCTTGTGACACACTACCACTGTCCAGTGAATCTGATGGGTTCTCATTATTATCTGGAACATTATGCAAATCTTCACTACTTTTTTTGAAAGCAATATTTATAGCATTATCTATAACCGAATCTACAATTTGCTTAGCAATGATTTTAGCTTCTAAAACTTCATCTGTCTCGACAGGAGGTTCAACATCTTTATCTTCTTCATTAGCTTGATTATTTTGAGTGTCCTCAGAGACTACATTACCATTTGGGATCTTAGTCATGTCTGACATTGACTGACTGTTGGTGTCTGTCTCCAATGCCTGATTCTCCATTTTAGTAAAGATGACATTAAGCATTTGGGTGAGGGTGGCTCTGGCAGTTGTTTGGTTTATAAGATTCTTGCTGGCCAGATATATATTGTAACATGTCCTAACTGCAAGAAGCACTGTTCCTTCATGAACTTCAACATGTTGACTTGTAATCACTGTAAGTAGAGCTTTGATTATTTGAAGCTGTACTCCTTCATCAGTCTGAGGTCCTGTGAAGCAACTACAGATGGTCTCAACTATTCTATCAATCAGCAACTTTCTTGGTGTTGTTGAGTCTGGAATGTTTCCTGTGAGATGTCCATAGGCAATCAGTTTCTGGAGGCAGTCTAAAGCAGTGACCACTATTCGGGATGCTTTGCTCTGGCATGCCAGCTCAAATGGCAGGAAGTATTTTTCTGCTGTGATGATGTTGGATGAATCATTCTTGGGAAGAGGCAGAGTGCCCGATGTTGGACTATCTGCTGTTTCTGTTTGTCCGCCATTTTTAAGTTCAGTTTTGATTTCCTCTGCAACAGTCAAATTATATATTTCGTTTTTAGTTTGTTTATTGTACCATGTTTTGTCAGTTTATAATTCATGTTGAAGACAAATAATCAGTATCTCCATTTTGTCATATTTCAGTATTGTAAATCTTTTTTTTTTTATTTTGAGAAACACAACCACAACAAATACATAAATTGCTAAAATAACAGTTTGATTAAGTTCATGTTATCTGATATATATGACAAATACAGCATACCTAACACTATTACTTGGCTGTGTGAAGGACAATACATTATATGTATACTATACTCTTTAGACTATAATCTTCACTGTAACATTTTGGTAGATTAGCTGTTATCAAGTTTTATTCTTTTAAAACACACTTAAATTCTTACATGATTATCATAAACTAGTTTTGTAATGAATTAATTACAATTCATATGTGACAAAATACATAATCATTGGCTGATATAATGTATTATGTATGCATAGCTTTCACTTAAATTCACAATCTGATAGCAAAATGTTCTAATAAAAAACATATATGAGTAAACACAAAGATCCTTTACCCATGTGTTGCAGATTAAAAACTATCTTTGAAATGTACTTTACAAACACAGTATAGACAAGAGACTGATTAAAAAAAGTTAATTTTTTTACAAGATAAGCAAAAGTTGTCTAATGATTTCAAGGTCACCACATTCACTAGCCATTTTAGTGTAAACTCGTAAACCGATATACTGTAGAATAACATAATTAGTGCGCAACATTACCACATGTTAACTTCACGGTGTTATAATCGTATTTCTATATTATATATGGTAATAAACGTCACTCACCCAACGCAACTTCGCACGATTTCTTTAGTTGGCTGTGGTAGGACCGCTTGATGTCCTTATCCGCCAATATCTTTTCCAAAGCCCGAACTATAAACATTTCTTTAGTTTTCAAGTTGGTTTGCATCGTTATTTTATTATGGAAATCACTCCATTCGATACGATTGGAGTTGGTATATTTGCAAGAATGTATTTGACATTTAAATTAAAATTAACGAGGCACTGCTATATTGTATTCGAGAGTTTATATGTTAATAAGACAATAACACATAAGTAACATCACAAAACTCTATCCAACAGAAGATTTACGTGAATTCATTTTTATGAGACGGTACTTTTCACTACGATTCACACCTCATCACAAACATGTCAATTAATAAGATGCGTTCACAAGCGGATATCGCACATAATTCTTGTTCAGGATTCACTTCAAAGTTGTAAATTAATAAAGACACACTTAATCATTTTTATATTATTTATTGAATGCACAATAATCCCGTTAACGAATCCCCCCATAATATTAAATAATTTTGATAATAAAAGAAGTAGATAGATAAAATTATGCTGCGTTCGTATTTATTGTTGCGTTTAGTTTTTGCTATTTTTATTACATATGTTTTTCCCAATGTTGGTTAGTTAGATATCTGCGACATTTTTTATTAACATTACATATGTACATATATTAATTCATTTCATTATACAAAGTTTCATCAGACCAAATTACATGATCCTAGCTTTAGTAATTTTTGTGATTTCATGTTTAATCATTTGCCGAGTGAGTTGTTTCGTTTTGATATATTATAGATTACTGTTCCGCTTCTGTTAGTCGTAGCGTGATGATATTAAACTTTGAACCATCGCGTTGTCTCCACAAAACAAAATTGGTGTGAATATGACTTCAATCGGTCAAAATTGTTAATATAAAATAAATAGATTGATACAGAGTTTAATAAGCACCTCCTACCTTTCTTGAGGTCGGTTAAAAATAAATACTCGAAAACTGAGTATTTCCTTTTTTAATCGATTAAAACACATTAAAATATTATTTATAGTTTTAATTTTAGGGATGACACGGAATTCACCCTATGTGCCACCCGTGCTAACTACGCCATTAACAATGACATTAAACAAATGAGGCGATTTTGTTCAAAAGAGTTAATATTATTTTCTGTAGTTTTTCAATTGGCATTACCTTTTACTTTGTTCCCATCAAATAAAATAGATATGAAAACTCTAACTGTACGACGACAAGTCGCGCCGTTTGTAGTCATCTAATGAACCAATGATTTTGATAATTTGTTTTTAAGTTGAGTGTGTGTTTATACCATTGGTTAAAGAACTAGATTATACCAATGATTAAAGAATTAGTTTATACCCATCAGTCATTACCCATACGAGTTCATTTTTCGTACCTATAAGCTATAGGTCGCATCGTCTATAAGCAATGCAGTATTTTCGGATATATACGAAAATCATGTAAAATAAAACGCAAATTGATTGCAGACTGACAGTTCGCTTTTATTGACTTTAATTATCTGTGCAACTAGCGGATGGGGAATTTGAGATTCGATGTGGATAACCCGCTATTTACGTTATAAAATCGTAATATTTTCCCACGCGTAGCATTACTTTTATTTTCCTAGTTTATTTCTAATATTTAAACAAAATTGCTTCCACAATGACTGTAACGCGGGTGGCGGAGTCCCGCACCGAATTTAAATTAAAAAGCTTGCCGGAGGACGCTATATCTAGCGTTAAATTCGCCCCCAAATCTAATCAGTTTCTCCTTGTTTCTTCATGGGATTGTTCAGTGAGACTGTACGATGTGACCGCAAACATTGAAAGACATAAATACAGTCATGAATTACCTGTACTTGATGTTTGTTTTCGGGTAAGTAAATGTCATAATATGTTTAATATTTGAGCCCCTGTAAGTAACCTCAAATGTAGAACAATCTATTGTAGTGCTTTTTAGCTGTTTATTATAACACTTGTAGCCTTTATCATTATAAATGTTTCAGGACGCCGTCCATTCATATAGTGGTGGACTAGACCAAACTCTGAAAATGTATGACCTAAATGCAAGCTCAGAGACGTCTCTGGGAGAACACAAAGGCGCCATCCGTTGTGTGGAGTTTGCGTCGGAAGTGAATGCTGTTCTCACGGGGAGTTGGGACGGTACAGTGAAGATGTGGGACAGCAGAGTTCCAAATTGTGTTGGCACTTACAATCAGGGGAATGAGAGGGTAATTATTAATTTATATATTTTTTATTTCTATTTATAGATATTTTGTTCACATCTCTGCCCACCTGAACGTCCTTCCAGGATTAAAAATGTTTAATAGTAGGGGAGCCCAAGCAGGGATTTCGGGATTTACTAAAGCGCGACAGATTAATATACAGGGGGATACCTTGTACCCGGTTAAGTACCTCCACAAAACATGAGGCCCATATATAAGGCCGCCCGTGAAGGATACAGGATCAGATTAGTAAAAAAAAATTGACCATCAGAAATTCTCGAGCGCGTCAGATTAAGGTAGGGTGAGTTAATTACATCCTAAAAAGTGTATATTCCACTAATCTGACAATTTGAGAGTGACGTAAAAAAAGCGGAGGGCAACAAAGTTGTAAAAAAAAAACGTCATCTCGACATTCTCGAGCGTAGCTAATTTTTTTTTTATTTTGAAGGAAATAATTCAAGAATAATGAAAAATATATAATCTGACGATTTCCGCAAGCCGAAATAACAAAAATTCGTCGTTAAAGTTAAATGCGTGCAGTTGCGTGATGCCTACATTTCCTTCTCCGCGTTTCTATTCCTCTCTCACTCTTTCTCTATCTATTATTCCTGAGCTGTTCAATTAATTAAGTTCACAGATTTAACAAAAAAAATAAATTTTTTGACAGTGGATTTTTTGGAATAACTTTTAACCGGCTTTATCGATCAACTTCAAAAACTAATACGCCTTTGAGCTTGAAAAACCACGTCGATCGCCACCAAGCTGGTCAAAAGCGGTTGATTCGTTCGAGAGATATCGTGAACGAAAGAAACCCGAAAAAGTGTTTTTTCGGGATTACTCCGAAATTTGTGGTTCAATCAATTAAAATTGCAAAATTACTTATGAGGATGATAAAACTGCGTCGAATGCCGCCAACCGCGTGAAAATCATCAGATTAGTGAATGAGAGCTTTTTTTTGGTGCACTTAACACTCCCTTAGAAAATCTGACGCGCTCGATAATTTTTTTTTTTTCATTTTCAACTCTTAAATACAACCACCCGCATCATGCAAACGATCAGATTAACATACGTACATTATTAAAAATACGTAGGGCATTGATGCTATCAATATCTGACGCGCTCGAGGATGTCCATGCAACAGTTTTTTTTACATATTTAAAAATCTATAGCCGCTTCCCCCACCGATGTAAAGGTATATATCATATAACATTTTTTTCTTCATATCATCTAAGCTTTGCATCCCAATAGGTCTCTACGACGCTCGAGTAAATCCCCATTTAGCCTCGTGGGCTCCCCTACTATAAATCTAGGTCATGGTGTACTTGTTACAATTAAAATCAGTTAGCCATGCAAGCATGCATATTCAAATTCAACTTCCATATTAATTATAATAAAATATACAAACTTAGATTAAAAAAATAACAATAAATAATAAATTCCAGGTATACACAATGAGTATAGTTGGCGAGAAGTTCGTAGTAGGCACCTCAGGCCGTAAGATCTTCGTGTGGGATGTCCGTAACATGGGCCATGTGAACCAGAGGCGGGACTCCTCCCTCAAGTACCAGACTCGGTGCATACGTGTGTTCCCTAACAAACAGGGGTACGTGCTGAGCTCCATTGAGGGCAGGGTGGCTGTCGAGTATCTTGATATCAATCCTGAAGTTCAGAAAAAGAAATATGCGTTCAAATGTCATAGGATAAAGGAAGGTGGTAGGTATTTAATATGATTTTTACGGTGCTATATGTATAAGGTACTAGTGAAACCTTAATACAGAGCTTATGCTGTCTGCCAGTTAGTTCGTCTGTCCTAATTTAAATGGCTCTTTCGTTTAGACTGTAGGAAGTAGTGGGATATTTATACAAAAGATGTTTTATTCCAGCAGATATTTTAAGAATAAAAATAATTCTTTATGAGCATTAGTGTAGAACCTTCGACACACAAGTTGGACTGATGATTATTTCAGTCTACATAGGTCGGCAAACACGCCAAATGGTCACCGGATGGTAAGTGATTTCCACTACCATTAATTCCACTGCCCGACAATGCCAGAAGAATCACGGGCGCGTTGCCGACCTTTAACAAAAAATAATAATTAAGGTATTGGGAAGGGGAGGGGTATTTGGGCCTCTGGATATCTCACCATCCATCCATCATTGTTTGGTCCTTTCTGCAGTATATAACATTTGGCAAAATATTTCAGGTTTAGAAAAGATCTATCCAGTAAACGCGATTAGCTTCCACTCAGTATACAATACATTCGCAACGGGTGGTTCAGACGGCTACGTCAACATATGGGACGGCTTCAACAAGAAGCGTCTCTGTCAATTCCATCGCTACAATACAGCGGTATCCTCTCTATGCTTCTCACACGATGGCTCTGCCCTCGCCATAGCTTGCTCGCAGTTGGACGAGACACAGATAGAGGAACCCAAGCCAGAGGATACTATATACATTAGATATGTGACCGATCAGGAGACGAAGCCTAAATGAGACGGATACGATGCTTGGTAGTGTGGTTGTGGTGACAATAATGACGAATTTAAAAGGCCCTGTGAGTTCTTAACATTGATATTAATTGTCAATGGAAACGCATTTTTGCTCCTTAGTTAAAATTACAATTATAAGTTATAATTTCAAATACTGACTTCAGAACTCGAATTATGCTTTTTCCCTCTTACTCTGCCATCAGATATTAACCAATATCGGATCACCATAGCAAAACCCTTAAACAAAAAATAATCCACCATTATATTTTCTTATGGATCTGTAAATGTGTGATTACAATAAAATTATTATATGAACACAATTAACATACCTGGTTTGCTAAGATTTTTACCTTATAGTGCCTTATCAACTGTTAATCACGGCAATATTATTTAATATTCTACAGGATATAGAATTCCAAATCCACATTTAATTGTTTTAGAAAGTTTTTAGATAGCAGCAACCGGCAAACGAACAAATAGGTCACCTGCTAGTAAGTGATCTCCACCGCCCATGTACTCTCACAATACTAGAAGGTGTTCACAGTTCTACAAAAGTTGTTCCTTATGAAGTTAGCTAACTAGTATTTTAAAAGTAACCCTGTATATGTACAGACGTTTATTATACTTTATATAATCGCTTTTTTGCGGTCAACATATTTTTAATTGTACGTGTTAAGGATTTGAGTTGATTCACAATAAAAATGTAGTTGATTAGTTTTTTTTTATTTGTATCAATAAGTCACTTAAAGTAAAAAAATACAAATACAATAACCGAAAGGATTTTATAAATATGAAGCTGTTCAAATCTGGTGGAAGGGGTAGTTGCCAGATGACAAAAAGGATGCACGACTAGTATTGTGACGTAACTGTCCGCTATGGCCAATTCGGTGCAGGCGTGCGAGGGAGATAGTAGATTTTTCCCAAAAATCATTTTTTTTATAACATATATGCAATGCACAACTACCATATTATAATGGAGACATGTTTAAGAATTGTGGATGTAAATACTTTGTTTTTTTTTATTGTTTTTATGGTTTTGTAAGCCATAACTATACTACCAAGCAAATAAGTTTAAGTTAGCTATTATTTACTTAATAATAAAGTGTAATTAAGAATGAAATATTTGTTTTGATTTGAAGTTTCGCAATTTATATGTATAAAGAGAATAAAAATATTTCCTGTTATTGCTGTAGGTACTCAAGAAATAAAGTAAAGTAAGTAAGTAGTAGTAGTAGTAGTAGTATTCATGCGTAAGTCATTTCATAGAATACGATTTTTTCTCAGAGACGTCATCTAAGGTTATTTCTGTGCTCAGTAACCGACTAAAAGCATTTCTGTGTTCAGTTACGGAGTATGGAGCAATAAATGACTGAGTGTGAAAACAATACCTACAATTATTGTTATAAAAAGTCTGATCAAGATTCAACATAACTGATTTTGACAGCGCTGCCAAATCATTTCTGATCAATTCAACATTCAAGTAACAGAACTTTGATTTTGACAGCGCTGTCAAATCAGTATGAGTTTCTAAAACGTTATTTAGTTAAAAAACTGTCAATTTCGGATTCAATTTGCGAACAATCGCTTATAGACCGGTGATTATCCGGTTGAAAATGGTAAAAATAGAAACAAATTTATAGTAGAATCAAACCCATTGTAAAAGGAAGAGAATACAACAAAATTGATAGGAAAAATAAATTAACGGCGATCTGAGGTCGGGAAGTGGGAAGGGGGGGGGCTTTTAAGGGTAAAAAACGGTTTATCTCGATTTCCGGAAAAACTACAAGTCCTATGGAAAAAAGTTAAATCGCAAAGTTGTAGGTAATAAAAAGATCTACAACTTTTGTATACACACTCTCTTCACATAACCTCAAAATATATGTGAAAAATTCAAATAACCAAGTTTTTTGTTTTTATTTTTATCTATTATAATAAATCATTTTTTTTCACGAAATTTGGTGAAAACTTACCTTTTTGTATCCCAAATACACTGTAATTTTTTTGATTTAAAATATTTATTTATGCACGTTATTTTGACTTAATATCGAAAAAGCAGCCTAATTTTCAAACGAAAATTCTCACGTCAAAATATGAGCTTTTTTAAAAAAGTCTGTTGGTTTCTTGTTCATTGAATTCTCTACTTTCTGATGGTGTAAAAAAATATATACATTACTATGGTAAATGTGCTCAGAAAATGTAAAGTTATAAGTTAATATTTAATAAGACATATCTACAATATTTTGAGAAAGTTGTAGAATCTTCTTTAAATTATATGCGTAGATGCCTCTTTATTGTTATTTTAATATAACTTATATACCTGAGTGATCTACGGAAAATTTTAGCCCATCATAAAGAAGTGGGGAAGGGGCTAGGTGGGTCTGGGCCTTACTACCTGTTATTTAATAGTTTGTTTCTTTGCATTTTCTGAGCACATTTACCATAGTAGTGTATATATTTTTTTACACCATCAGAAAGTAGAGGTTTCAATGAACAAAAATCAAACCGACTTTTTTTAAAAAAGCTGATATTTTGACGTGAGATTTTTCGTTTGAAAATTAGGCTGCTTTTTCGATATTAAGTCAAAATAAGGTGAAACAATGAATATTTTAGATCAAAAAAATTACAGTGTATTTGGGATATAAAAAGGTAAGTTTTCACGAAATTTCGTGAAAAAAAATTATGTTTTCTAAAAGATAAAAATAAAAAACTAAAAACTTGGTTTTTTGAATTTTTAACATAAATTTTGAGGTTATGTTAAAAAAGTATGTATACAAAAGTTGTAGATCTTTTTATTACCTACAACTTTGCGATTTAACTTTTTTCCATAGGACTTGTAGTTTTTCCGGAAATCGAGATAAACCGTTTTTTACCCTTAAAAGCCCCCTTCCCACTTCCCGACCTCAGATCGCCGTTAATTTATTTTTCCTATCAATTTTGTTGTATTCTCTTCCTTTTACAATGGGTTTAATTCTACTATAATTTATTTATGTTTCAAAATGGATAATCACCAGTCTATTAGTAGTAATTAAAACAACATTTGACGATGGAATTATCTATGAGACTTCCAGAAGTCATAAATAGCGTTTGACATACGATTTTTCATTTTTTTTTTAGTTTGAAAGTCTTTTTAACTAACAAGTGTGTCAAATCAAAAGCGTTGATCATGCTTCTAGCAACACAATTTAGACTTGACATGATATTTGGCAGATGATTAGTTAATTAATTGGACGTAAGTCTCGTAATCACGCTTTTTTTATCCGAGCACAGCAAAGTGACTGCACTGCATCTGATGGTAAGCGTAGTGCAGTCTAAAGAGACCAGTGACCACCGACAAACAATGAGTTTCTCGATGGTCACCAGAATCATGCCGGCCTGTATAAATGCTTCTTCACACTCCGAAGAAGGAAGAAACAAATCGAGGAACCTGCGGCAGCACAGGCGGATGAGCGATACAGGCACAGACATGGGTACAAGGATTTGCCCCTATACCCGCCACAACCAACCATCAAGTCATGACGCAAGACCCTCAAGAGAGCCCGATATACACTGGCTTAAATACTAAAACGCGACCCATACAAGGTGTGGCCAGTTTTAACACCATGTATACGGTGGTCTTTTATCCGGGCGGATATGAATATCCTACTACCAGCAACTACGTTGTAGACAATTTATCTTCAGCATGCATGAGCCGGTTTAACCGAGGTAGTACAACTGTCTTACCGACTACCTGAGTCGATTTGGTTCAAGTAGTTCTACTAGATAGAAACAAGTGACATAAGAAGAATGGGTATCACGCTGTTGCTTGTCGCACGGTGAGTGAAATATCCGGATGCTTAAATCCCCCCTTTCTTCCCAATACCTTCCTCTTAAGGTCGGCGACGTGTCCATAAGACCTCTGGTGTTGTAGGCGGTGGATATAATTTACCATCAAGCGATCCATCTGCTTGATGACCGGTCTGAAATGTACGCCTATAATACTAGAAGAATCGTAGGCGTGTTGCCGAGTTTAAAGGAAAGAGATAATTGAGGGATTGGGAAAGGGATTTGGGCCTCCGAATATCTCACTTACCGTACGAAACGCAGCACCAAGTCGCTATTTTACGTCGGTTTTCTGTGAGACAGTGGTAATGACCCGGTCCAGCCGGCCCATTCATGCTGTAGATAAAACTGTCTACAGCGTTCTACTACCCATCTTAATTTGGTCTACAATGAATAATTTCATTAATAATAGCGCCTGTGTAAATAATAATAGCAACAGCATGATTCATGCCGAAGATCTTTTGCGAACAAAATAAAAACCTAACTGGATATCTAAGTGGTGTAGAATTCGCGCGCCATACACATCACGAACGAAAGCTGTCAATTAACACGTGCGCGAATACACAACGCCTGCGCATGCGCATCCATTTCGCAATTAAAATTTAAGAACACTGCAACGCGGTTCGCGACACACCTATTTTCATCATAATAAGGTTTACTTTAAAGTGGTATGTGTGTTCATAAAATATTTGTGGATAAGAAAGCTCAGTCGGCCCAAATTGGCGGTCAAACAAAGCGATGTTTACGACCACCTAAAGCCTTCTTAGAACGGTGGCAGAAGGCAAACAGTTTGTGTTTGCGATGTCCGTTTACCGGCATTCGTAATTATTCCCCATCGCTGGATAGACGCAGCGCTAATTGCGGAAGTTAAACTGATGTTTATAAACGAATTTCTATTTACAAAATATGATGCATTAATGTATAGGTGTTGGACGCTTTTGTAACGCTATCCTGACAAACATCAGTCTGAATTCGTGTTTACGTTGGTTATAGTATGTGGGTAATTATAACTGTTTATCATAGAGATAAACATGTCAATAAATTTGGTGTGGAGCTCCGTTTTTAGCAGTTCATTTCGAGGTCTTTATAGAACAGGGAGACAAGCAAAGTGGATTACAAGATGGTAAGTGGTCGCCAAAGCCCTACGCCTATAAACATCCATAATAGTGTCATGGATGCGTTATCGACCTTAAAGTAATGGGGATTGGGGGGGGGGGGTCTAAGGTGTACTTGGCCTCCATAAATCGTACGATATGTAACAGAAAGCGGCAACTTTATGTTGGTTTTATGTGAGACAGTCGCAAGACCCGATCGAGCCGGCATATTCATGCTGCAGATAAAAGTGTCTACAACAAGGCTCCACTTATAAAACTTGAGCTTGTATTAATAATACCTAGTTTCATCTGTAGATAGTGACCATTAGTATTAGTTATTTTAAGATGAGAAAAATAATTTATTATAATGTCAATCGCCATTGGTTTCGTATAATATGTAAAAATGATATCAGAGAATGGATATGCGGAGACGCATTTACCCCGGTTTGATGCTTGAAGCGCTGTACTGGGTTCGAATATCACAGGTCGCTATTAAGATTTAAATAATCAAGAAATAGACATCGAACTTTTAAAGTTCAAAGCACCTACTTTGTTAATAAAATATATGTTAATCATGTGAATATAGTGGACCAAAAGTAAGTTGGGTGGTGGCGAAATTTAGAACTTATTAAACAAATTTAAACTGACCAACGAGCATTCGACAAACAAGCCGCCCAATGTCACCAACTTATTATTGTTGGCCACTAGAAATTCTAATTAAAGAAACGTAGGTCTGGGCGCGGTTCGTCGCGTCGCACCCGCTAGCTAGCCGGTCGCCGTCGCAACGTTACGGTACCGCGCGATTTGTTTCAAATCTTTATCTGCGGCCGGTGGGCTCGGAGGTCACGCGCCGCCATCGCCACACACCGGCTGCACTTGCTACGAACAATGTAGCACGTAACTGTGCATGCTTCAAGCAGCTTTATTCCTTGGAAGAAACGAGCAAAGGAAACTATAACCATACAGCCCAATTTGACATGTAATATTATTTAGGTACTAATATGATAGGATCCAGTTAGGTATGTACTTGTGTTAATAGAATTTAGTTATCTATGACTACAGTCAACCTGGGTAACTTAAGCTTTCAATGTAACATTGACTCACTAACTTGTATTTGAACGTTTAATATTTTCTCTTCTTACTGATACACTGTATAATAATAAGTTGTTTAATTTATGAAAGTAAAAAGTGTTTTTAAACGAAACCTGCAGTGACAATTGATATTTATCAAATATATATTTTTTTCTCACCATTCAAAATTTGGGCGGTAAACAGAGTTAGAAATATACTTGTTAAAAAGTTGTGTATAGCAATTACTACAGAAGAACTACAGAATGCGAGTTCAGTTTTATAGCTTGGCAAAAAAATGTAGAAATAAATGGAGGCGCCACTGAGCCGTTTATATGGCACCCCTATATAGTTCGGTTTTTAGTTTTGATACTTGTTATTATAAATTATAAAAAACTTGTTATAATATTTAATATGCAATCAAATAACAATTATTATAAAACCAATTAAGAAACCTCTATCTAAATATCCTATACTCGCTTTTTTGTTATATACCTATAATATGTATTAATGTATTTGTTTGTGTATACAGTGTCATTTTGACACCCTATACTTAAATGAAACCATGTGTAGTGTTCGTTAATACAAGTACTTTGAGCTAAGACACTTTCTTATTAAAGGCAAAATAAAAAAATAATATTTCCTAACAAATTAAATGCCGTTAACATTAGATTAATTTTAAACAGTCTGTATACGCGCGCACACACATATAAAAATCAACTTACACACCCGTCATCGAATGATCGAGACACACACACATACATTACCATTAGGCTAGCAATACATGTTGGACGAGATAAGACCAACACGAGTGTAGGTAAATTAATACAAGGCAAGCGCTAGTGCCTAGACGTTCGGCAAGTTTATCGAAAACCAATCGAGTAGCCGGCTGTGAAGCGAGAGGCCGCGGGTTCGATCCCTGCACCAAGACAAATGTTTATGTGAACCACAAATATTTGTTTCCCGAAACAAACCCAGACCCCGGGCTGGGTGTTGTGAGACCAAAAGTCTCTCGTAGTTGCTGATACCCACGATACTATCCTGATACCTAAAAATACTATCTATACGTTGGTGTTAGTCATCACTCGGCAACACACGTCCAACATGTATTGCGGGCTTTATACCGTCGAGGTCAATGTGCCCGCTTTATAAAAACGCCAAGCGTACAGAAGGCAAACGGCTCAAAATAGTAATTTAGGAATTGAAATAAATATTAGATTACCCTATGAAATGTAATAAAATCCTAAGTAAAATCGAATCTTGTAACTTTTATAATGATTATTTGTTTTTAGTCAAATTTGTGTTACCTATTTATAGGTATGTGCATTTCCCAAACACATTTTTTTTACGTTTTGTCATTATCAATGAACTAAGTAATACTGTCGCAACTTTTTCAGTGAATCTGTCGAGAGCGTCTTTGTGAATCTGAGACGTATTTTCATATGTATGAAGTTGCCCTTCTTAAGCGTTTGTGTTTTATAATTACATCGTCAGCTGTGACATTTTATTCAATAGAGTTAAGCAAAAACCGTACAGCGTGATTTAAAAGGCTCAAAACTTAAATGACGTTTTTTGGCAAAACTACTACAAGCTCAAGCCTCATGTTTGGTACAGAGTAAGCAGAGGCGATGACGAATATGTGGTTTCATTTAGTAACAGGGTGTCAAAACAACACTGTATAAGTATTTGTATGATAGTTATTAGTTGTTTTCCGCATTATTCTCTTCTTCTACTACTTTATTGTGTAGCGCCGTCTACCACTATTTCCGTCACTGTCCATCCCACGGTTGTCCGGTAGAGGTCGCTATAAGCGATAAGACCGCCCGTTGCATTAATACCAAACACTTAGTAATTATCCATAGTTAAGTTTATTACTGTACGTTGGTCTGAAATAAAGTGTTATTGTTTGTAATTATGTAATGGCGGATAATGAACTAAAAAGTGAACTTACCTATTTATTATGTGAGTTACTATACAAACGTAAAGACAGAACCGACTATTGATTGTAATTGAAGACTGAAGGTATCTAAAATGATTCATAATCATCATCATCAGCCACAAGACGTCCACTGCTGAACATAGGCCTCCCCCAAAGATTTCCAGACCGACCTGTTGGAAGCGGCCTGCATCCAGCGACATCCTATCTAAAATGATTATTTCATTAAATTATTACTATATGTATGTGAGTGACCATTGTACAAAAAAATAGTTATGATGTCAGGTTTTAAGATTGAGAAACATCTTATTTTATAGATGTGACTATTTACTGTTAAAAAAAGGAAAACCCAAAAAGTATTCATTTTGTCTGTTTATTTATAACTTTAATTTTAACATTACAATTTTCAGATAAAATGATTGTCAGGGTCTCTATCAGTCTGAGATACTCTCTTCCAAGTATTCTATATCCGTAAATCAACATCCATATTATCATGACTGATGCTGGGTAGACAATCATCCACATCATCTGATCCAAAAGTACTAGTGCTTTTGCCTGCAAGTTTAATAACTAACTTTTCAATATTTTCATACAAAGTATGCTCTCTCTTTCTCTCGTAATATTCATCTTCATTTTTTTTTTACTTGTTGGTGTGAGTCTTTCCAATGTTTACTGTGATTTCTTAAAATTCACGCTCAGCTGCATCCTAATGAATGAAAAAATATTTAAATTATTACGTAAGTGAAAAGTCGATTGTAAATTTTAATTTTAAAACTGCTCTTTGAAATAAACCAGAATAAATTACCACTTTGGTCGATTAAGAAAGAATTATGTCATAATGATAAAAACATCCACTTATTAAATCAAAAATTTGTGTTGTAAGATATTACTAATTATTGATGAACACAAGTATCAAAATTGGGGTAGTCAATCTCTAAACTGATTCTGTCACATGAATGTAAACATAACCTATAGGCTTGATAATAATGTTGCAAAATATGAAAGAATACGTTGTACAAGACATAAAAACCATTCTATGTCCATAGAAAAATATAAGATTGACTTTAATATCACAAAATAAACTTCCACTAACCAGTCATATCAGCGGTTCTTTAGTAAACATTGTCGAGGTCCGACACAATTGTTTTTGCTTCTTTTTCTGCAAGACATCGTCGGTAAGCTTTATAAATAATTTTCCTTGCGGAACTTCGAATCGGCTTATTCAGTTTGTAACACTAATGGCTTGAAATAAACGTGCTCACTGAAAATAATTCAATAAAAACGAAAACTCAACGCGAGTTACAATCAAAATTCACAAATGTCAACGACGTGATAGTGTTGCCAGGTGAAATAAAGAATTAGTTCCGTTTCTACACTTTTTTGCCAAGCTATATGTTGAAGAATCATATGTTTTTTATGTAATGACACTGAAATATCCCGCGATATTGATAGATTTTTAAAAAATCTTTAATTAATCTTCGAGCCATTTCATTTTCAGACCATTTGGGGTAACATTAGCTCGGGGCGAGGACAGACAATGCGTGAAAATTTCAATTATGCAAAAAAGTTTTGAAGGGTGGAAGTGGCCATCAAAGCTTGAGATATTTAATTGTCACCCCCGAAATATAGTTAGTCGATTTGGAGGATCTAAAATCACAAAACGAGGCGATTCTTATGCGATTGATGATCAATTTCTATACATGGTATGGGGGAATTGAGAGCCGATATTATGTTTCTTTGTTATATGTGATTGAGTTTGTTTTATTATTTTTTATTATTTTAGGCATTGCTCAATAATTATAAGTACATCAAAACCTGATTAATACAATAATAACTTGATTTAAGAGGTCCATAAAATAGAAGTTGATTTCGATAAACCAGGCAGTTTAATATTGTATTAATATGCCAACCCTACGTTGCAACTAAAAAGGAGATAGTGATATAAACGAAATGTATTTTTTTTATCAATATGACAAGCTAATCTTACCGAGGAGTAAAAAAAACTACATAAATTAGAGATTTTCTTCATCAACTCCTCATACTTATTAATGTTACCCAAATGTCAGTGTAACTTTGGCTCACCAAATTTTTGGTAATTTAAGGGTCTTTTATTTATCGTTTTGATAAATACCACAGGAATTTAGATTATAGAGGTCAATATCCCACTAGAAACACTCATTTATGACAAATAACAATAAAAGTAAATCCGTGCTACTATAAATTACCTCTAAAGTGAGCCAAAATTACCCAGGTTGACTGTATAGCATGCGGCAAAGAATTTTCATACAATTTGCCAATTATAATACTCGAACTCGAGATCGAACAATTTGCAATATTCTGATGAAACCCTGCTGTTACTGTTGTAGATCGGAATAATTAGCATTAGCCTGAACCAATAATATATATATTTTTTCTACCTTTAAGTTAATCAAACATTTAATAAAATGCTTAAATGAAACATTTATAAACTTCTACAAGCGGGCTAAGTTACTCATTAGGCCGTAGGTACGCGCGTGGGCGGTTGACCCGTGTTCGCGGATGCGTCGTCTCTACATCGATGCTTCCTATGTGCTATTAAATACCTAGAATATGATCACCGTCATTAGAAAGTTACCTTTGACGAGTATTCTATAATTTGACACCAGATCTCTTTGAAAAATAAAATTTAAATACAGATAACAAGAACTGTAACTAAGAAATAAAATACCTACTTCTTTTTCTTAAATGATTGGTTCATTCGTTTGTTACGAGATTCAAGTTTTGATTAGAATTATTGATAAAATTTATTAAATGACGTAACACACACATAGAGCCTACGACGCTTTGTGACATTGTTATAGAAGAACCTTTGGACATGATGTTGCTATTTAAATGAACCAGCGACGGATTCCATCATTACCTAGCCCTGTATTATACGTCCCACTGCTGGGCACGGGCCTCCTTTACTGAATGAGAAGGATTAGGCCTTAGTCCACCACGCTGGCCTAATGCAGGTTGGCAGACTTCACATACCTTCGAAAAATCTTATCGAGTTCTCAGGTGTGCAGGTTTCCTCACGATGTTTCCTTCACCGTTAAAGCAAGGATTCCATCATACCAACAATTTATTTATTCCCGTGAGATTGGTATCCATTGAAAATCCTGTTACAAACTAAATAGCAATAAACGACTTATAATCAGTAATCAGCGTGCAGGTGGCGTTAATTGTTGTAATGGTCGAACTTGCCGCCATATTTAAATGATTACACACAGATATGGTCCCATTACACTGGGCGTTAAACCCTCCAAGCATTTAAAGTGTCAATGGAAGGGTCTTTTACAAATGGGAATCGCAATCCTGCCACTCGCCTGCGCTAACTAACCACGATTATTTCTTAATTGAAACTCATTAACTAGATAAATACATTACTTATACCCTTTTATCTTCATTAAAATAGCCAATAAGCATTTGTACTGAGATCCTGTGACATCCATCCTGTGATCAGTTAGGAATTGTAGGAACATTTTTGTTAATAACCTCTGAGTGAGTTGAAAGCCGACACAGAACTTGACATAATAAATAAATTTACCATAGACGTCTATGCAGGCTTTTAATGTACAGGTGTGGCGCTTACCATCAGGCTGGTGATCTGCTCGTCTTGTCATTCAAACATATACAAAATATAAGATGAGCAAAATACTCGTATTCATATTTCCAGTAAGAAAGAGAGGAAACATGTGAAAAAAAAATGAATTGAACAGAAGCAACACCGCTCAGAACATTGAATTATAAAATACTGCATGGCACTGGACTGCGTTTGTCACCGCGAGACATAAAATATTAAGTCTCATAATGCCCAATAATTTCACTGACTTCAATGTCATCACAACCGAAACACAACACCCACTGTTGCTTGGCGGCAGAAATAAAAATAACATAAAGTTCTCGGTCTCAGTCCTGACAAAAATGTCTGCACTCGTTGCATCTCTACCTACAACTTTGATGACGCAGACCTAACGATGTACGATAATGATATAATATTGTAAAAATCATTTGCCTCTCCAGATGTTATTTTAACATGCTAAATGATGTAACGTGGAGGTAGAGACAGTACGCATCAGAGACAAAAACAACAATACGCCACAAGTAGGTTGACGGTAGTGACACCAATTTTTAATGTTTGATGGGATTTTCTTAAAGAATATTCTTCCTAAAGATCTTGATGGGAATCCTTCTACTCTTTCTGTGCGATCTGTCCTCTAGATAGCTCGAATTCGACGCGTATATATTTTTTTATATAACCAGGCATATGTTTCCACAGAGTGGTCCGAATGTGATGACATTGGCCCGATTTTGGACTAAACTTCGCAATGGCAGCTTGCATATTTTTGTATTTTTTTTATAGCATAGGCCGGCAAACAAGCAAGTGGGTCACCTGATGGTAAGTGATCTCCACTGCCCATGTTCGCCCACCACCAGAAGAATCATGGGCGCGTTGCCGACCTTAAAGGAAAGGGATAATTAGGGATTGGGAAGGAGAGGGGATTTGGGCTTCCGGATATCTCACTCACTGTACGAAACGCAGCAGCAAGCCGCTACTTTACGTCGGTTTTCTGTGAGACAGTGGTAACGACCCGGTCGAGCCAGTCCATTCATGCTGTAGACAAAACTGTCTACAGCGTGGCTCTACCACTCAAAAATTATATATAATATTAGGGCGTTATATTTTAATTAATAGCACAAATAGTGGTTGTGTAGTAGATGCAATTTAACTTTAATTTTTTTTATGAGGAAGGTGAAACTGGTATATAATTACGATGTCCTGTAATATTTCAGTATGATGGTAGCTATATTCGTTCAGTCCGCCCCGTCATCCCGCCTGGGAATCACACTTATTACTTCAACATGATCTCGAGCGGCACTCAAAGCCTTAGATTATTATTCTCCAAGCGCTTGAAACACTGACATTTGTCGAATCAGCCACTCAGCGACCGCATCAATGTTGTCAGCGGCGTTGAAGTAAATTCCCTAGTTTAAATCTGCCTAAAAAAACTGAAAAGACAAAAATAAACTCAGCTCCCAATCTAACCAATTTTGAGTTAATGCTATTTGATAAAAAGTACTCATTTCCATAAAAACCAATATTTTCATAATTCTTACTATTTCCCTTTAGGGCTTAAATGTCCAGTTTCTAAACGATGCCTGCCATATAAAAAAAAAACAATCTATAAGGTATTAGGCCGGGCGATGATAAGTCAGTCACAACTTTGTCTTTTCTATACTCATAAATAGATAACAACTTTATAATAATATAATTTCATGCTTATTTTCATCTAATATTATGTAAATCGTCTTGTGCTGGCAACATTAATATCAATTGAACTTTCCCATATTTGTAGTGGTCGTCGAAGTGGTGAATTTTTAATGATCACTTCACACTATAAATATTATAACGAGTGTGCGTATTACAATATTATTTTTATCCAACTATATAGACTTTCACTTGATTAACATTTGGGCACAGCATATTAAAGTTACACTTGTATATACTTGTAACATATCCATTATCAAATTAGCGATTAGTAATTTGAAAGAGCCAACACCAAATCCAGAGCTTGTATAGAGAGTCCAGAGCCAGCAGGGATACAAGGATGTACCCTCATATCCGCCCCAACCAACCATCCAGTCATGTCGCAAGCCCCTTGGGAGATCCGGATATACACTGGCTGATCCTGGAACGCGATCTAGACAAGGTGTGTGGGTCACGATGGCAGGTTTTAACACCATGTGTGCTATTGGGGCTGATATGAGAATCTTACAACCAGCTACTCCTTTTCCAAGCGACTTCTTTTCTTTCTTTCAGACTATAATGATGATGATAATAAAATTTGTAAATTTAGATAATAATCTTCTATTTTTATTTTTAATTATGAAAAAAAAAATTAAACGCGCATCAACGTAAATTTAATCACAATATGTGTTTGTGTTTTGGTTTCGAAATCACACATGAGTTGCCCGATATGGTGATTTGATAGCCTCCTATCATATAATGAGACGGAAATAAGCTCAGTAAATCATGAATGCTCCAGTTATACATCTACTTACCCCTTTCCTTTGGGTTCTTAGCTATATTAATAAGTAAGGTTAGTTGTGCTAATAATTAATTATAACATAGATCATACTTAACAGTGTCAGAATAGTAAAATTCCATTGTGATTTACTAAATTAACTCAAATACAGAATAAACAGCACAATGTTACGATAAATCTAGTCGTAGTAGACATGTTAACTATTATTTTACGTTAATTCCCAACAATATTGCCATTTCTCAGTGTAAGTGACAAATGGGCAATGAATTAGTGCGTGGCCGCGGCCGGCGTGAGTAAATCAAAAACGACCGAGTCACAGCGGTTGGCTCCTTCGCATAAACCAATCTTAATCGTTCATAACGCTATTAATTATTATGACTTTGGGAGTGATGTATAAAATCAACATATTAATTATAATTAATGTATTTCGATTATGACTGTAAATGTTATAAGTGGCAGAGCCACGCTGTAGACAGTTTTGTGTATGAATGGGTCGACTAGACTAGGTTGTTACCACTGTCTCACAGAAAACCGACGTAAAATAGCGGCTTGCTGCTGCGTTTTGTACGGTGAGTGAGATATCCCTACGCCTAAATCCCCCTCCCCTTCTCAATCCCTTAATTATACCTTTCCATTAAGGTCGGCAACGCGCCGGCACAATTCCAGACTCCGCTGATACTGAGCATTTAGTGATAGAAAAACCCGAGACCTCAGTATAACAGTCGTACCGCATGCGCAATACAGCTAAGCCACCGTGGCAGCCAATATTATATGTGTATCATAACATTTAGCTCCTTCTTGCATACCTAACAAATAGTCTATGAACGGGTGCCGAAGATACTCTTTTTGTAAATTCATTTGATAGCACATTTTTATGGCGTGGGCGTTAACACGTGGGGACGACATTCTGAATGGCAGCCATAAACCGACCGTGTCACATGTGAGCTCTAATTAGCTTTATAGCTGTGCGGTGACATCAGTGCCTCTACCAAGACTATGTTTACACGATCGTAGTAAGTGTTCACGAAACTACGATTCTAAAGGTGCATTTAAACGACGCGGACTAGCATGAGCTGATTTAATGACAAGCAACCTACTAGCGATAGCGACCACCGTACACATAGTGTTGGAATCTACCATAGTGACCCACACAACGTGTTGATCGCGTTCCAAGATCAGCCGGTGTATATACGGTTCTTCCGAGGGGTTTGCGACATGTTTTGATGGTTGGTTGGGACGAGTATAGGGGTACATCCTTGTATTCCTGTGCCTGCATCGGTCATCCGTCTGTCCTGTCGTAGGCCCCTCGGTTTCCCGAGTATGGAAGAGCATATAATCAGGCCGGCGCGCAGTGACCACCGATAAACTCATTGTTTGGCGGTGGTCGCCGGTTTTTTTGGACTGCACCGCACTTACCATAGGTGTAGTGCAGTCACTTTGTTGTGCTCGGATAAAAAAAACATTACGCTGCCTTTTGCCTTATCGGGATTGGAATGGGGCTTAACCCCATTAAAATGAAGAGAGTTTGAATATAATTTTAATCAGTTAAAATAATATTATTTTTTAACTATTTTCCGACAACAACCACAAAATCCAGACATTTTTAAACTATGAACAAATATTTACAGATCACAGATACAGAAGCCAAAGTAAACACGAGCGACAAAGAGTAGTGGTTATGGGTCTTGATATAGGTGCAATAAGATATTAATTCCATTTGTGTGTTGTTTAGACAACGCATTGGCGATGTAAAACGCTTTTAATTATACACATTGTAAAGTATGCGACCGCTCGACACTCAACACTCGACACGGCTGTAAAAATATATTATTTTACCGGATGTTAATATCTGTAAAGTAAAAAAGTTTGAATGTATGTAAATAGCTCAAATATTCAATTCATGCGACTCGAGATCAATGGGGCGGTTGACTTGATTCCTTTTATTGGTTAAAACAATAAGTTACGTTACTCAAAATCTACGGCAGAAAGAATTTTATAAATCCGCCCAAAAAATAAATAGCTTAGAAGCCATTCAAATCTGATGGAAGGGTTACTTGTCAAATGATAAACTACGCAAACCTTGACGTCACTGCAATATAACCATTACGCTGCACGCGTTCGAGCGAGATAGCGAGTTGCCCCGACAAGGCGTCTACTTTTACTCATACCAATGCTTAAAATCACAATTGCAGGCTCAATTCTGATGAAGTTTCAACAAATCGGTTTCTTTTTCGTATTATTTTCTGGTGGGATTTGCATATAAAATAATGTAAAAAATTGGACGCTAGAATCTTCCAGAAGTCCTAAATAGCGTTTGATATAAGAATTTTCATATTGGTTTGAAAGCCTTGTTAACTAACGGGTGTATCAAATCAAAGGTGTTGACCACGCTTCTAACAACTCAATTTTGACTGGACATGAGATTTGACAGATTAATTAGTTTATTTTTACATTGATCGCCATTCAGAAACCGGGCGGGAAAACCAACTCGAGGGACGCAACGGTGCCACTCTCTGGTTGCTCCACATCGAATATGCACAAGGTTGGTCATACGATGAAAGTCAGGGGTACAAACTAGTAGAAAATATCGTGCTAAATATGTTAATTAAAGAGAGGAACGATTAATTTACAAGATTGTGGGGACAGATTGCCGGTTAAGGTCCGATGTGGTTTTTTAACACTTCTCTTGTCCGAGAGCGTGTCTCCAGCGTGGGTCGCACATCATGTTTACAAGTTGTATGCTAATAAAACATTTATTACTGTATAGAAATCATAATGTTGAAGAGAAGGGACTGCACTTCGAGGATATGATATGTACAAGGATTCTGTCAGCGTTATCTAAATGTTTAGCTTATGCGATTTCTACATGTAAGAATCAGCGGGCAAGTGTGTGCTGTAAAACGATTATATTAATTTTACCATGATTTTAATGCCGACATACATTAAAAAATTACAGAATGTGCGTCACATGATGCATCATTACTCTCGTGGTAGAGTAGGTATGCTTAGACTAAAAATTCTAGGGGTTGTGGATTCAAATCGTAGATAGGACAATAATAATATTTATGATTGAGTTTTCGATTTGAAAAATTGAATGACGTCTGACATTAGGAAATGTGATCGTTATAGCAATAGGTTCGGCCGCTATCTCATGATAGGACGAAAATGAGTTCAGCAATTGCATTGGCATTGGTGTACTAGTTGCATGTCTGCCTACCTGTTTGAGGATACGGGCGTGAAGTTATATGTATGTATTTATAATATTGTGTGAGCAAACAAAATAATAAATATATTAAAGGTGCAATAATTTATAAAATTAGAAACTCATGACCTTAAATTCGACACAGTTCACCGCGATGATATTTAAATGTTTTGACATATATACAAATGTATACACACGCACGTGATATGGCACACGAACCTATGTTGAACCACAACCAAAACAAATCAATCAGTTTATTAACACGAATGTGTCAGATTTTAACAAAAGTACAATTTATTTGTTTGTATTGAATTTTAATTGTATTTATGTTTAAGATCTAATATTTTAACGCACAAATATGATTTTTGAAATACCCAGATTTTAAGTCGGTAAAATTATTGTCATTTGACAATCTATACTAATCTATACTAATATAATAAAGCTGTAGAGTTTGATTGTTTGATTGTTTGTTTGTTTGTTTGAACGCGCTAATCTCAGGAACTACTGGTTCGAATTGAAAAATTCTTTTTGTGTTGGATAGTCCATTTATCGAGGAAGGCTTTAGGCTATATAACATTACGCTGCGACCATTAGGAGCGAAGCATCAGTGAAAAATGTTGCAAAAACGGGGAAAATTATTCATATTTGAAGGCTTCCGTTGCTAAGCTACCCAAATAATATTATTTGAAGGCTTCCGTTGCTAAGCTACCCAAATCTATACTAATATTATAAAGCTGTAGAGTTCGATTGTTTGTTTGTTTGTTTGATCACGTGGGCGGAGCCGCGAGCAAAAGCTAGTAATTTATAAACGTATAAAAATTAAATAAATATATAAAAAAAGCTATATAACGGATTTAATTTTAAATCCTATTTGTATCTATTGAAATGAATTGACAATTACAGAAAATTCGTCAGTAAATGATACTTTTATTGCTACACGAATCCAGTGATTCCTATAACCTATTACTGTTACAGTCCCACGTTGACACAATCCAATAACACTTATTGGAAGTACAGACCGTCCGTATGTAAATTATAAGTAGTAGTTATCTATAACAAAATGTCCAGCCGATCTGAGAAGTCAATTTAGAATGTATAAATGATTTCTGAACGCAACACCGCATTTGATACGGGTAAGAATTGAAGATATTTATAAATTATACTTAAATTGTTGTACTGTATTCTAATAGGATTAAACTCCTGAATGGAAGTTTGTTTGTAAGTAGTCCGAGGTGAGTTACATTCTTATTATATGAGAATACCAATTAATTATTCTATTTCTAATTCTCTTCTTTTCTGTTTCGACAGTTCTTTTTGTAGGTAAAATGTGTCCTTAGTATTTATTTATACCATAAATAATTAATAATAAGTACACTCAACAGTCACACACATAGTCCTGACCCCATACCAGGTTAAACATATTGTATCGTGGGTATGAGAAACTACGAGAGACTTGCGGTCTCACAACACCCAGACACAAATACTCGTGGATCACACATACAATTGTGTGAATAAATCGAACCCACGAACTCTCGCTTCGCAGCGGACTAGTCGCTCACTGCGCCACGGAGGCTGTCATATTATGACGTCTATTGACGCTGGGACTATTGTTCCAAGGTTGGGATGAATACAAAACATTCTGTTTTAAGTCGGTTAAAACATGTACAACTTGGAATACTGAATACCTTCGGCGGTAGGATTATGCCGGCATGAAGTCGCTGAATATACACTGTTTGACTCCGTAACGTAACTCGCCTGAATGAATCACTATGGCTGGATTTTCTCCGTATACGGCCCTGTCCTTCGTATGCGAGAGGCCGTCTGGGTTGGTACCACCGCTTTGTCTATATTTGCCGCCGAGCAACAGTGTGTAAGCACTATTGTGTTTTGATTTGAAGGACATTGAAGCCAGTGAAATTACTGGTAATTATAAGACTTAACATCTTATGTCTCCGGGTGACGAGCGCAGTTCAGTGCCATGCAGTGCTTTGTAATTCAATTAAGTGGCGCTTACCATCAGGCGAGCGCCTTGCTCGTCTCGTCATTTAATCAAATGAAAAAATATTGTTACCGATAACAACGAATTAAATACTGGTTACTAAAGCAAACTCGGCTTACAAAACTAGTGTACGCTACAGAATACGGTATTATGTGTCGCTACTCCTATAAAATGTACCACTGATACTTATAGTCACAATTTAAATCCATTCCTTCAACTGTCCGATATGATATCAATATAAATATAATATACGTGTGTAACACTATACATGTAATCAATTTTAGAGGTTATTTATCGAGATACGGTTAGGCTTAGCCTGTAGTGATCTAGCCTCGTGACCCCGGGGTCGTGGGCGCGATACCGACCGTGGAATATTAACATAATTTTAAAATATAACGTTAAGATTGTGGGAATGGTAGCTTAGGTGTGAGAAATAGGTTGTTTAGATTATGGGTTTGTAAATGATCTTTTTGGTGAAGAAGAAACTTTTTAATAAAAACAAAACGAAACGCCTCCGTAGCGTAGCGGGCGAGTAGTCGAATCGAGAGGCCGTGGGTTCGATTCCCGCACCGAGACAAATGTTTGTGTGATCCACAAATGTTGGTTTCGGGTCTGGGTGTTGTGGGACCGTAAGTTCCTCGTAATTACTGATACCCACGATATAGGTTTAACCTAGTGTGGGCTCAGGACTATGTGTGTGACTGTTGGGTGTATTTAATATTATTATTACAGCTTAAAATAAAATATAGGGTAGGTATATACGATAGGGTATCTGACTATGTCAAATTATATACATTACTAGCTGTCCCGCGCGGCTCCGCCCGCGTGATCTGTATTTTCCGGGATAAAAGTAGCCTAACAGTGGCGCCATCTGTCAGCAATGTGTCACGCACCGACGCCATCTACTTAAAATATTGGTTTGTAGTACATGCTATGTATCAGAGATGGCGCTGTATTTAAAAAATGATTTTCCCTATTTTCCCGCTTTTCTATTGAAATTTTTCCTAGATTTTCGTTGCTATAAACCTCACGGAGCCCGAGACCTTTCCAACGAATGCAAAACCGTGGAAATCGGTTCGTGCGTTCTGGAGTTATATCGTCAGGAAGGAAAACCCGACTTATTTTTATATAGTAGATTGTAAATATATGCAGCCGACAACTTAAATAAAAAGAAACTGATTACGAATACAGAACTAAAATTGGGTATAAATGTGGCTGTGTTTCATTTTGAGTGGCAGAGCCACGCTGTAGATAGTTTTGTCTACAGCACGAATAGGGCGGCTCGACCGGGTCGTTACCACTGTCTCACAGAAATTCGAGGTAAAGTAGCGGCTTACTGTTGCGTTTCGTACGATGAGTGTAATGTTCTGAGTTTATTTGCGCCCAAAGCCAACCTCATCGAACCAGCTAATGGCAAAACGTGGTTTCAGGCAGTTTGTGGGGCTTAGACGACGGGTCGCCTCACATAATACCAATTCCACCGTCCTAAGCTGGACTAACGTCAGGCTGAAAGAGAGGTATTGTAGTTTATCAGTGGGTAATGATTTATATAATTATATTTATTTTATATGTACAGCGGTCACTATCCAGTCGAGTACACATACTGTACAAACTGTACAATATTCATTACATTCACTCCAACCACCAGAAAATAAACACGCAATAAGTTTTTACGATGAGTTGTTTTGTACAGTTGAAATGGATATGTTAATTTAAATTACAAACTACTTGAAACCTATTTATACTTAGTAAAATATTTCTTTTGCAGCTTCACGATTGATGTCGTTTACATAGAAGTTTACGTGGTATTTGGTATAAATAATTGGTATGAATCTGTTTAAAGGTCATTCTTCGGTAATTATTGCTTTAAATATACTTGCTTTCCTCTGGCGGCTTCGCTCGTGTTACATACGGACTCTTCCATTCTATTTTTTCTTGTAGTATCGGATTTGCTGCTGAGAGAGTAGGTGATAATTGTTGTGTCTGATTCGATGGCGGACACCGTACATATTTATTTATAAAAATATACATGTATTTTACATAATATAAGACAACAAATTATAATTTTCTTTCTAAATTAGTCAAGTTTGTCGTAAAAGTGTAGAAAATCAGCGCTGTGTTGTGGATCTCGCCACAACACAGCATTATGCTGAGCATGCCACCTTTTGCCATCGTGAGGACGTGCAACTTATTAGGTTAATTATGCATTAATTAATAAAATTGTACATCACATTTAAATTGTATGTTTTCGTGTTGGCAATAAACGTGTCTTTCTTTCTAAAATATATTTAGATTAAGTAAATGCTGAAGTCGAAAAATAATTATATCGTTCGTGTAATTGAATAATATATAAAATAATATCTTTATGTCTTTGCTGTTACGTGACTGCTACGTACGATGTCTGTAGATACATATTATGAATGTAGATATGAACTGGTGAGCGACTTCCTTGTATCGGCATTCAGGCGAATAAATAATATAAATATGGGAGTGGCGTTCACAAATTCGTCATTTAGTGTTTACTATTAAACACATATGAATTAAGTCATCTGCTAAAGTCGCACTGATTTTTTCTCGTTGAACGTCAAACGATTTCCACAAACACGTTAACCTTTTGAAGGTGACGAAAATAAAGTTTTTGCTCATGTGTTATGTTTGGTTTATAATAACGATAGGTATATAATCATCATAAAGTTTATATACAGTCCAATAAGATTATTTACGAGGTGGTAGGTCCCTCTTATGCGGGAGGCCGTCTGGATTGGTACCATCGCCTTGTCTATTTCTCTCGCCAAGCAACAGCGTGCAAGCACTGTTGTGTTTCGTTTTGGAGGACATTAAAGCCAGTGAAATTATTGGGAATTATGAGACTTAACATCTTATATCTCAGGGTGACGAGCGTAGTTCGGTGCCAGTGCTTTGTAATTCAAAGTTCTGTGTGGTGTTGCTACTGTTTATGGGCAGGCGTGGCGCTTACCATCAGGCGAGTTGGATTGACTCGTCTCATCATTCAATTAAATTATAAAAATATGGCAAGCGAGTAATTACATTACAATTGTATTACATACTAGGTTCAGCCTTTCATCCTCAAATTTAGACCGTTAATTTGTATCAGACGGTAGCAAACTTCTCGTACATTCGAAGTTCTTTTTAGTTGTCAGACATCAAGTATTTAAAACGTATATTTAAATTTGAGATCATTCTTCCCACGTGGATCTTAAAGTCTGCACATTCCCATATGTCCTTTAAAATATATAAACACGCAATAAAGTGAACATGACAAATGCGTTTCGCGCAAGTTCATTCCACATCGGGTCGTCGTCGGCGTATTATCTCGCGGCTTCAACTAACAACTACAACTTTTCAACTTCAACTTAACAACAGTATAAATTGTCTGCATTTATTGTGTCTATGCACGCCTTGGGTGGCGAGATGATACCATCGTGTACCGACCCATCAAATCAGGTAGGACAACCACTATTACGCAGTAATAAGGTTCAGAGTTCTTTGGTTTTTCGTTGGATGGGGCTCAAGAGAATATAGCAATTTGGTTGAATTTCAAAAAGGCTTATGGCACTTATAAATCTATCGGGTCGCTAATGACCGCAGGTCACATTAGGTACTTGTAGTTTTTACGATTTTATTATTTAACACGTGTGTTATGGCCGGCGATGGTTCAGAGTTCGGTGCTCGCGTCGTAAATTTTTCCTGTCGTAAACGTATTGTGATTTTTTAAATGAATAATTTGCCTATTGGTAGCGATTCATAAATTATAATTTAGTGAATGGTTATGGATTGAGAATGGTTGTCCCGCTTAAATTTTGATGTCAAGGGTCACACGAGTTTGTTGTCAAAAAGGTTTTTTTTTATATATGAAGCTAGTTGTTGATATTTTTGGGTAATTTATGTCGGTTTATAAAGTTTTACGACAGCCAAGTAATGAATGTATTGAATTTTCCGAAAATAAAGGTGGCGAGTTCGCTGTAGACGCATTAGACATCGACAATGTTCAATTTAAATTTATTATAGCTATCCCATATATTTTTTTTTTATTTTTTTGTTGGAATTATGAAACAAGCAGATCGCACGAAGGAAGGTAAGCGCCACACCGGCCTATTAATACTACTAACAACAATCAGAACCACATATTAACTTATAGTTACTTTAATTTAATTTATAAAGTACGGCATAGGTATTGTATTGCGCTTGTCATTCCTAGATATAAGATCTTAAGCCTGATGCCCATTAATTTCAGTGGCTTCAATGTCATTCAAACCGGAACACAACAATGTTTATACACTGCTGTTTGGTAGCAGATGCAACTTTAATATACCGACCTATAAGTATTACAATGTACACTTTAACATCTAGTATAGTCTAATTCTCAATTCGAAATCAAATAATATGTACTTCGATTTTCAAATTTAGAATTCGAAAGATTCCACCATTTACACGATAATTCTCATCCTATGACCAGTCTAAAATTCATACAGTCTGTCATCACGTTTTAAATGACAAAAATTAGACAAACATTATTGGACTGATTTACTGTACTGATGATTGTACTAATCTAACATTATTGCTATAAAATATTCATAAAACTTAAAAACGTGATTGTCACAAATACTTCTAGGTTATGCTACCCGGAATAAAGCAATGATTCAAACGATTTACGATTCCACACACTGCGAAATCTGCTTAAGCATTTAGAAGTTATTATGGAGTAAAAAAATTCACACACGTATACTGTATACTATACAGTACATGAACATTGAAAGTATAACATTTTTTGGGCAGTCACGTAAAACGACAAGACTAGAGCAGTAGTTTCGAGCATTAATGGGTCTATCGATTTTGCTGTTGCGAATAAGATTTCTGTAGGCCTATAAGATCCCCTCATTTCTCAATTTCTACCCTTATCCTAAATTTCCTTCTTCTAAATATCCTAATCTTCCTAGGTTAGTGGATTTTATGGCCGTTTGCCGGGCTTCTGCAGTAAAAAAGGCTGCTTATCGTCTGGGTCACACCTAGCATCGCTCTGTCGTCGCATCGCCTTAGAGCTGGTTCCCACTTGTCGGGTGTCGGATCCGAATATTAATCGGAGGTTGTAGTAGCACAGCATTTTATATGAAGCTATTCACACTTATCGGAAACCGATTTTGTGTCGGCGCCGACAGTGAATGTCGGGTGTTTTGCCAGCCCTCTACGCCCGGAAAAAAATCGTGTCGGATCTCGCTCGCCTTTAAGTAAGAATAGCGCTGTTCACACTTTGTCGTGTGTCGGGGCCGACTCCCCTCTCCCGCTTGTATTTTGGTAGTTTATGTTCACTGATATTTGAGCCAGTAGATCGTTGAATGTAGATATTGACATCCTAAAATAATTGAAAAACTTAATTTAGTCACTCCTCAATTCTGTTATTAAGTTCTGGAATGTTCCCAAACTAAATCGTTCCCTCAGGATTGGGTGCACCCAATATTTTCTTTCCTTCGCTCTCTTTCTTTGTTTTCTCCTTAAATAATAATACATAACAACAAGATCTTCGTCGACGTCCATCGTGCAGTCACCTCGCGTATAGTGCTTAAAATTGGCACTAGCTTCGGCCGCGGCCGACATCCGATTATTAACCGAAGTGTGAACAAAGGCGCCGACGTCCGATTAATATTCGGACCCGACACCCGACAAGTGGGAACCAGCTCTTAGAGCTGGTTCCCACTTGTCGGGTGTCGGATCCGAATATTAATCGGAGGTTGTAGTAGCACAGCATTTTATATGAAGCTATTCACACTTATCGGAAACCGATTTTGTGTCGGCGCCGACAGTAAATGTCGGGTGTTTTGCCAGCCCTCTACGCCTGGAAAAAAATCGTGTCGGATCTCGCTCGCCTTTAAGTAAGAATAGCGCTGTTCACACTTTGTCGGGTGTCGGGGCCGTTTTGTAGTTTATGTTCACTAATATTTGAGCCAGTAGATCGTTGAATGTAGATATTGACATCCTAAAATAATTGAAAAACTTAATTTCGTCACTCCTCAATTCTGTTATTAAGTTCTGGAATGTTCCCAAACTAAATCGTTCCCTCAGGATTGGGTGCACCCAAAATTTTCTTTCCTTCGCTCTCTTTCTTTGTTTTCTCCTTAAATAATAATACATAACAACAAGATCTTCGTCGACGTCCATCGTACACAGTCACCTCGCGTATAGTGCTTAAAATTGGCACTAGCTTCGGCCGCGGCCGACATCCGATTATTAACCGAAGTGTGAACAAAGGCGCCGACGTCCGATTAATATTCGGATCCGACACCCGACAAGTGGGAACCAGCTCTAAGTTGACAAACCGTATGAAATTTATACTATGATACAACACTATTGGAAATTGTCGCCACCATAAAAGTAACACAAAATGCGTTTTAAAATAATTTATCACCGCAGTTGACCCGAGGTGTGGCGACGCCCACGCCATCTCTCAGAGGTTATGGACGTTAAGAAATCATATCTACCGAAACACAATAGACGACGTGATTGATAAAAACTTAACGGTTTGATGGAAATTAGGATAGAAATTGATTTTTAAGTATAATTTAGATGTGATTCGGTAAGCATGTATTTTTGGATTTGACATCATGATACTTGTCAACGACAACGAAACGAAAACAACATTTGACAAGCGAATATGGTCGAAGGCTTTGACCGTTGCCTCTTCTAATATATTGACAATAAATTAGCCAGGACAATAGTCACTGAAAATAAATGAAAAATATATTTATTTGCAATTTTTTTTTATTAAACATATGTGTGTAATTAACTTTATCTGTGGGCGTTGTTGGCGGGAAATCTGATAGCAAGGCTGGCTATTTATTTTAATTAATTTATTAATGAATTAATTAGGTACATTATAAATTAAAGTATATTTTATGTATAACAGTGCTGAAGGTTTGTATGTACAATAAACATTAACTATGGTGATGTGTATGGAAACTTTGCAATTAATGAATTTCCGGTCGGACCGGTAATGGTCGTTCGAACCACTTGGAGAAAATCATATTACCTCAGGAACGAAATTATTACTAAAACTTCGATAAGAATCGGCCACAATGTTTTTCATCGTTCCTGTGAAGAGACATAAAATATATTCTTGTTGTGGCTGAATGCATAATAGTTCAAAGCCATAAATAATAACAAAAAGAACCTGTGATTTTTTTTAAAGGAATGATATTAATTCATTGATTCTAAAATACATGTTTTAAACATTCAATTTATTTTAGTAATATAATATGCAAAGTAATCTTTATCAATGTAAAAAAATCTACAATGATTCAACTTCATTCATCAATATTGATTATACATTGATTGAAGCTTATGGTAATTATTTCTCAATGATAATTTTATTAATTAAGAATTGAATTAACTATTCAACATTTGTATTAATTTATGTCGTAACTAGCTTTTGCTCGCGGCTCCGCCCGCATGAACAGCATTTTCCGGGATAAAAGTAGCCTGTAACCGTCTCCAGAGTCCCATCTGTCTTTGTAGATAAATTCATCAAAATCGGTTCAGTGATTTAGGCGTGAAAGCATAACAAACAAACTCACTTTCGCATATACTTTCACCCCCTTTTTCATCCCTTATTAAATAAAATTTCCAAAATTCCTGAAACACGTATTTATTTGTTTTACGTCAATAACCGAAATACAAATATTTGTTTATGTAACTTTCAAAATGACGGACTTTCATACATATTATCATCCCCTATTTTGACCCCTTAGGCGTGGAATTTTCTAAAATCCTTTCTTAGCGGGTGCCTACATAACAAAATGAATATACAGTCCGAATTTCATGCTTGTAGCCTTGATAGTTTGCGCTCGGCGATGATGAATCAGTCAGTTAGTCAGGACATGTTATTTTATAAGTATAGATATCGAATGCATTGGACTCAAAAATTTTAAAAGAAAAAATAGAGTGCACCTAAAAACATACAGGGTAGTTTGCATAGGGGAGGCTCACTCACCGTACGAAATGCAGCAGCAAGCCGCTACTTTACGTCGGTTTTCTGGGAGACAGTTATAACGATCCGGTAGAGCCGGCCCTTTCCTGCTGTAGACAAAACTATCTACAGCGTGGCTCTACCAATCTCAAATCTAATGTTGGGCTTATATCTATCAAGGGATGGGGGCCATCCCAATACTGCCATACCGAGCACAAAGTGAAATCACAAGCAACTGTTTTTTTTTCTTTTGATTGTTCTCCCTAGAAAAAGCTAAGACCACTAGTTTTACAGCCTATGTAATGTGTACTCTATAGTAGAAACGATTAGGCTAATCATTATTACATCACACATTTTTAACTACAATGTAAGTACAGTGTAGTTACTTTTAACATTGCACGGTAAATCTATTTTAACTGTTAATGTATGACAATGCATAAGACAGTGTGCCTCCCACAAGCAAGTGTTAACCTTCCAACAACTAGGTAGAACTAATGGAACCAGTGGAATTTCGCTCGCTTGCAAGTGATGTAAAGGAACGTGTATCCTTTCCGAGTTGATAGCCGTCATATGGAGTAGTTTTTAATAACTTGAATGATGGTACGAGCAAATTACTCGCCTAAGCAAGCGCCACACCTACACATAAATAATAATAGCTATAGAGTGGTAGGTCCCTCGTATACGAGAGGCCGTCTGGGTTGGTACCACCGCTTTGTCCATTTCTGCCGCCAAGCAAGGGTGTGTAAGCACTGTTGTGTTTCGATTTGAAGGACAATGAAGCCAGTGAAATTACTGGGCATTATGAGACTTAACATCTTATGTCTCGGGGTAATGAGCACAGTTCAGTGCCTTGCAGTGCTTTGTACTTCAAAGTTCTGTGTGGTGTTCCTTCTGTTTATGGGTAGGCATGGCGCTTACCATCAGGCGAGCGCCTTGCCCGTCTCGTCATTCAATCAAATGAACAAAAATGTAATGGAGTCAAAATGTGATCATTGAGCGACGCAACGTCGACGTCAGACGTGACGATGACTCTTGATTGACAGAATTATGCCGACCTGAAGTGACTGAACGCGACACGCCTGACCGAGCCACTGTTCATCATGTTTTGTGGTCGCTGAATGAGGTACCCACCAGGGAGTAGTATGTTTGGTACATCAAGTGTACAACCATCTTAATAGATTTAGTTTAGATAGTCTATAAACCGGAGTGAGTTAATGTCTATTAATCATTTAATAGCGCGGTGGTTTTTTGATAACCGCCCCGTGATTTACAACCGCTCTGCCGACCCCTTCCTGTAATGGACACTAAATACGGACGGACTGCGTTACTCATATACTTGTTAGGGATGCGCATGTACGCGAATGAATGTGCGAAAATGAGAGTGCGAATATAAATATGATGGTGAAATAAAATTCAGTAATATTAATGTTTAAGAGCAGCGATAGCTCAGCGGGAAGTAATACGGACTGTCGAGACGAAAGTCGCAGGTTGAAACCAGCCCCAAAAGCATACACCACTGACTCTTATAAGTTATGTGTATATTAATAATTGTTAATTATCGCTTGCTTTAATGATGAAGGAAACATCGTGAGGAATCCTGCATACCTGAGAACTTGATAAGATTTTTCGAAGGTATGTGAAGTGTGCCAAGCCGCATTAGGCCAGCGTGGTGGACTAAGGCCTAACCTCTCTCATTCAGTAGAGAAGGCCCGTGCCCAGCAGCGGGACATGTATAATACAGGGATAGTAAAAAAAAATAATGTTTAGCTCGTGAAACCGATACATTGTATATTCGTAATGATTGAATTAAAATATAGTACAAATGATTTCGTACGTTTACGCGAATGTTACGCATTGAAGTAAAACTAATTTAAACGGATTATTTCGTGGTTTTTTATTTTAACGAAGGCTGAAAAGCTTTCGAAACGTCGGGACCAAAATTAAAATAAAAAACCGCAATAAAATCCGTTTAAATTGGTTTTTTCTCAATGTTGCACAAATGCTTGCTGTCGGGAGGATACTTGTATCCGACCGGATAGCGACCACTGTACACTGGTGCTAAAACCTGCCATAGTGGCCCACCTTGTGTGGGTCAGGTTCCAGGGTCAGCCAGTGTTTATCCGGTGTATATCTCCCCAGGGGGCTTGCCCCCTGATCCTAACCCTTTTCCCATCTCTTTTTCCTTCCCCTCTCCCTTGGCCCTTTGGCAGGCCGGCAGGATCTTGCCGACCTACGATGGACACATTGTTTATTAAATTCCCGCACCGACACAAATGTTTGTGTGAACCACAAATTTTGGTTTCTGGTCTGGGTGTTGTAGGACCACAAGTCCCTCGTAGTTCCTGATACACACGATACAGGTTTAACCCTGTGTGGGGTCAGGGCTATATATGTGACTGTTGGGTGTATTTATTTATTTAGCTATGTTAGAAGAAAATATGTTCAGCTGTTTATGAATTATAGTTTTTTAACCGACTTCAAAGAAAGTAGGGGGGTTTAACAGTTACGTTAGGTTATTTATACAAAGAAGTAAATGTAAAATGTGAGTAAATGATCTCTTTACGGTTTTAACCTACGTCTGCTACAAGATGTTCACATCTCTACTGCATCAAGTTACATTGTATAATTCATTGTTATTATAAAGTGGTTTAGAAAATTCAGTATTTATCGCTTACTTAAGTTATCTTGTTTGAGGGTCGTAAATGAGCTGCCAAGTGGCAAGCTATGTGAATCTGCTATTGTAGAGTCGCTTTGAATCTGGATTGAGAAGTGTTTTGATTTATTCCTAATATGACCAAGCGTCGACACTACTAAATATATTTTAGATTTTCAGAGTTCCAACAGTCGAAAATTTATGATTATTTACTGTATTGATGTTACCATACAAATATACCATACGAAACGTAGCAAGCCGCTATTTTACGGTCATGCCAATTCAAACAAACTGTCTGCAGTTATTCTGCCTGGTGTCAGGGTTTATCTTCTTACTTAGACGCTTCCACTTTGCTCGATCTTAAGCATTCTTCGTAGTGAGACCATTGGCTCTCATGTGTCTCTAACTTGACGTACTGTCAAGTCAACGCTTTTAGTAACTAACATATAAGCAGTAACATATAATAAAAATTCCGATAGTTTATTCCCATATACAGATGAATTATCGCGTCGTTACCTATATATATTTGCATATGATCAGCAATTAGTGGACCTCCCATCGGTTTATGGTACAGTCACAATATTTTTATAGTGTTTAATATGCATGTAGGCGATACGGTCGCGTGTCATTTCGTCCGCATCACTAACGAGATATACATTTATTTATATAGTTAATTTACTGATTCATGATTATGTTTATAATGAGAATTTAAGAAAGGTTGTTAATAAAGTTTTCGGATAGCTGCAGGCTACAGACAATTTATTTGACGGTTCCGTATAGTTATTTTTAACAGAAGAATAAAATTGAGGAATGTTCTCAATTCGACGCGTATATGTATTTAATTTTGTTATTTTTCTTCTGTGGAAAGGTATGGAAACTTTTGTTTGATAAGTGGTGCATTTGTGATTTATGTCCATTGATATGATCTATAAAACCTTTTATTAGCAACATCTTAGGAACCATCCATTTCTCAATTGTCAGAGTTTTTGGGTAACTTCCTATACCATTAACCTTCAAATAAGTCAAAGCATATTTTTTCGTAGTTACCAATTTTCTAAGGCTGTATACTAACATCCAAGTACATACAAAGGCTCACACCTTTATCGATAAAAGTTAGGCAGCTAATTCACCTACATTTCGCCGAACTTATTTCCTTCTTATGATGTGATGGCGAACCTATCGCTATACTAGGCACACAATTTCAAACCTAGGTATTTCATGTGTCATTTCTCGAATTGAAAACTCAGACGCAATTTTTGATTACTTGATTTAGAAATTAAACACAGGATAAGTTTTCAGCCTGAAAACGCTGCCAAAACGAGGCAATATTCACGGTTCTAACTTAAGAAACAATAAACTTCAGTCCCTTATAAATAAATATAATACACCCAACAGTCACATACATAGTCCATAATAATATAATATTTCAATATTGTTGAGATTACGATTAATCTGATTAATTTAATTAATTAACTGCGTCGATACGCACACGAAAGTAGGGACACATATAGGTTGTGTATATATGATCCGTAATTATGATTGAATTTAATATCTACCCTTGAGATGTACTTATTAAATGTTAAAAAGTCAATTTACTGCTTAGTATTTGATATGACCATCGTAAATATTAAATATTATTAAACTAAATAAAATTTCTGCCTCCAAACAACAGTGTGTAAGCACTAATGTGTTTTGGTTTGAAGGACATTGAAGCCAGTGAAATTACTGGGCATTATGAGATTTAACATCTTATGTTTCGGGGTGACGAGGGCGGTTCAGTGCCATAAAGTGCTTTGTAATTCAAAATTATGTGTGGTGTTGCAACTGTGTATTGGCAGGCGTGGCGCTTACCATCAGGCGAGCGACTTGCTCGTCTTGTCATTCAATTAAAAAAAACCTATCTGGGTTGTCAATAATAAATTGATTGGTAGCTTTTATTGGGTTTTATGTTTGACAGCGGAACCCTAATTCAACACAATTATACACGCCTGCTTAAGTGTTATTTCAAAAATAACAAAACAAGTTATCGCCCCACAATGACAAAGATTGTTGTAGAGTTTCATCTACTTTGATCGTTCTAAGAATAATAATTCTCAGACTCTACGTACAAACATGTTATGTAACATCTTTTCTTATTTTTTAAAATACTTAGCTCTAACAAGATTTAGAATAAAGTTAAAGCGAAAAGCTCGAAGTACTTTAATCTCGTAGGGAAATTACAAAGGAATTTAAGTCGTAATTTAAACAGTTTCCCGGTTTTTCTTATTCCGCTAGTGGTCGAAAAATCATAATTATACAACGAAAACGACGAATGATGATTAATGCATATGCATTAAAGAATTAAAAGAGAATGTAAAATCCAAAATCAGATTAAATCACCAGGTTCAACCAAAGCTGCGAGACGATTTAAATAACTAACATTTAAACTTTAGTATTGATAATTTAGTTTCGCAATATCAATTTTATTAATTAAAATTACCATGCTTTATAGCCCGAGCCTATACCCTTGGACTCGTCCATATTGTCGAATGACCTAACCGTCCGCTAACAACTAAATGCGATATAATTCCGCCGAAGGTTGCACATAAGAACGTAGTTTTTCTAATCTAAAATAAATCGCTCTATCAATCCACATTCTAATCAATTGTGTGTGCGATAAGGTTCCAAATTGAGGGACAGTGGTAGTTATTTTAGGTGATTTCCAACAAAGTCTCGCACTTTACGACAGTTATATAACATTTGTGATACACTGCAGTCATAATGGGACCGAATGAGGATGATTGGCATGTCTGCCTTGACCTGCGAAACGCTCTACCTCTGCCTTGACTAGAGTGGCCAAGTCTTACAATCGGAAAGCCGGGTTTATTGGAGTGATCTTGGATATTGATCACGGCTGATAAAACTGTAGAAGGGAGCTCAGGATGCAAGCCGATGCATAGGTGACACAGCTTAGCGCAGTGTAGATAAGATTTTATAGCATGAGACAATGTATAGAGCCGCGTATGTTGCGACGCAGTTGGGTTGTAGACTTAACATTTAATATTAGCTATTTTGCGCTACGTAACGTACGACGCATACGCTTAAGCTAAAATCCTACGCAACGTTTTAACTATCCCTAATTCTAACACAGACTCTACAAAGCTGTCAAAAATGCTTTGATTATTCCGGACGAGCCTAACAATGTTCGCTATATCCGGACGTTTGGTGAACCTAGCATCGGCTCTAGGTGGCCGGTAATGGGCGTACGTGTGAAAGACATCAACGCGCTCGCGTATATTGGTTTGCATGAATCAACCTGGATTTTGTGGTGGATTGCGTAATAATGATGGCCTTCTTCATTTTAATAGGCAATTGGATAAATAATATTGTATAACACCAAACGTTTTAGGTTATGGAATAAATAGCTAGATAAAAGTGATAGTTTAAACTTTGAGAAACTAAATATATAGGTTATACATGAATAATAACTATCATCAGTCATTAAATCTAAGCCAAATAATTTTCACGACATGTGTAATGTACTCAACTTCACAATGGGATAAGGACAGGCGAATAATGAATGTGAAATATGTATTTAGCGGTATCAACAAATCTTCAATAGTTATATTATAAATGCACTGTTGCGTTTCGGTTTAAAATTAGTGAAATTACTGGGCATTATGAGACTTAACATCCTATGTCTCGGGGTGATGAGCGCAGTCCAGTGTCATGCGGTGCTTTTTAATTCAAAATTCTGTGTGGTATTGCTTCTGTTTAGGGGCATGCGTGGCGCTTACCATCGGGCGAGCGCCACGCTCGTCTCGTCGTTCAATCAAATAAAAAAATAAAATAACAGATGTAATCGCGTGGCCGTATGTTTTCATATAGCAAAGAATTCCTTATAATTCTCTAAATCAAGAATATCAACATAAATTAATATATTCTCGGCCAATTAGAACTGACGCCCACGCGTCGATCACCGAATCGTCTCTACACATGGGTACATACAAGTGTTGGGAGATTGGCATACCCCGCTACGATGATGCGCGTCTGTCTACTGCCTCGGTGACGCACCTTGATGTATTATAACGGTCAGGTGATATATATGTGATATATTTTATGAGATTATATTTACAACAAATGTCTGAACTTCTATTCGTAGTTAACTATTTATATATATAAACAAATAACTGTTATTAGGATATTTCGTCTTTCTGAATCATGAGTATTCATACCAAGTTTTTTATAAGCTATTTAAACAAGCAAGTGGGTCACCTGATGGTAAGTGATCTCCACCGCTCATGTACGCCCACAATACTAGAAGAATCATGGGAGTGTTGCCGATCTTAAAGGAAAGGGATTTGAAATTTGATTTTTTTTATCCGGGCACGGCAAAGTGACTGCACTACATCTGATGGTAAGTGTAGTGCAGTCCAAAAAACAGCGACCATCGATAAACAATGAGTTTATCAGTGGTCATTAGAACCATGCTGGTCTTTATCAATGCTTCTTCACAACCCGAAGAGAAAAGAAGCAAATGCCTGCGGCAAGAGAGGCGGATGCCCGATGCAGGCAGGCAGGATGTACTCTATACCCGCCTCAACCAACCATCAATTAATGTCGCAAGCCCCTCGGGAGAACCAGAAATACACTGGCTAATCCTTAAACGCGATCCACACAAGGTGTGTGGGTCACTATGGCAGGTTTTAACACTATGTGTACGGTGGTCGCTATGTGGGTGGACATAAAAATCCTACCACCAGCAATACGACTCACGCGAGGCTCTACCACTAACCATGTACGACTGAATGACGGGGGCTATCTGAGTACTTTATTGGAACTAGATTTTCCATAAATAAATTGGATTTTGGAATCATTTGACGCCGTTTCATGTCATTTGCAACTTTAGTAATTTGGGAGTCGATAAACTTTTTAAGCACCAATATTTTTGAATACTTTCTTCACTCCGATAAAAAACACTTTGTTGTTAATCTGTAAATTATGGTGGCCCAGGTGTCAATTTAGTTTTAAATATATCGGTATTATCATAAAACTGTTGCGAGGTCCTGTTTTATCGAATATTTTATAATACACGAATATCGATGGCGTCATCTATAAAAAAACCTCATGTTGCGATGTATGTTTGTATGGAAGTGCGTTAAACACTAGTTTAATTAAAATGGGAAGTAATTAAATAATTCGACATTAAAATTTTGAGTTAATAAGAAAAATAGACTAAATAAATATAATCAGCATGATTATACTATTGTTTAGCACGAAAATAATATCATTTGGTAGGTTAGGTTAGAAACTATCCTAACCTAACCTACTACCAGACCCTTACCAAAAGCATCATGAACGCGTTGACGACCTTAAAGGAAAATCAATCTCTTAATAAGGGATATTAAGAGATTGGGAAGGGGAGTGGGATTTGGGTCTGCGGATATCACTCTTCACATGAAACGCTGTTGTAAGTTGCTGCTTCACAACAGTTTTCTGTGAGATAATGGTAACATGGTCCGCCAACCAGGTCGAGTCGGCCCATTTAAGCTACAAAACTACAGCGTAGTGTATTATAGAAATTATCCCGCCCACACAGGTACAATTGTAACTCATGTAAGCCAAGATCGACAGCGGCACACATATTTTGACACCGAGCAATGAAGTTCGGCGACTGTACGGGGGAGTTGAAAATGTACTATTTTTCCACTTTCTTCTGTAAAAAATCGGGAGATAAAATAATGAACTTAAATTTTCTCAACTAAAATAAAGAACTCGAAGAGATTCGGGTTTTCGAGTTTGAAGCTTATTAATTACAATTATATTATAGACAAAGTCGTAGTTCTTCATTGTAGAGTTTCCATAGGCATATTGTTTTGAAATATTCCGTGTCCAATATATATTTTATTTAATTTTTATACAGGCCTAATAGGAAATAAATGTCATTTTAATCATGTTTAAGAATTTAAATGGCGTATATATTTTTTAATTTGTTAATAGACTTGATATTTTATTGAAATTACTGGCTGCTTTTTCTTGAATATTTATGTATTTAGGCATGTCGATCATAATAATCCTATATTTTAAACTAAATTCATATTACGTTAATTTAAAGCGAGAGTAGGTAAGGAGCAATATTATTAGAGAAGTAGTGTCAGACATCATTTGTGATAGAATTTTAAGTACGAAAAATCACACGAGTTGCAATTAGTGCTGAGTATGGTGATAGACTTGGCCTCTTCGATAAACTCTACCCCTATGTCATCATGAGATAGAAATAAGATAGGCAAAACGTAGGTTAGCGATAGTTGCACCTCTGCCTACCCTGTCACGAATGAGCATGAGATGAGTTTTACTTTATGAAAAAATCATGGCAGGAACTAGAAAATAACAAATAGACAGCCGTATGTTGTGGTTTATAGGACAGTCCATTTAATTTCTCAGATCAAGTGAGAGATATTCTCGAGAAGGAGGTCAGAAGTACCTTAAACCAACGCGCATGCATGAAGTATTAATGAGAGTAAAAAGGCAAAAAAGGTGTGTAAGAATTGTAGCAGGTGGAAGTCCGTTGTCTCTGCCTACCCTTATGGGAAACAGGCGTGAGTATATATGTATGTATTTTTTTATGTAAGTCTGTGTAATTAAAAGGATAAACCTATACAACGTATATCGCGAAGAAAATCCTAAAACGTTACTTTAAATTATCATGTTCATTAGTAAACGTTTAAGGTGCGCATTAGGGACTGGGTGCCGTTGCGAAGCACCTATCACGATAGACAAATATACACACCTCTCTCTCCCACTCCACCAAACTTCATAAGTCAGAGAAAGATGGAACACCAAATAGCAGAGGTGGAAACCCGATTGTATCGTCTTGAAGATACTTAACACACCCGATAAATCGCTCAGTAAGGTTCGTTCAGAATAATTAAGACATAAGTTTAATGACCGATAGCTCGCTACATAATTATCTAAGCATCTTGTTTAATTTAACGTCAATTTGTATGTTTCCTTAAGGGTGAGTGTAGTAATATCGGTGTTAGGATTGTAGCTGGTTTAGAGTTTATTATTATGATAACTCTTATGTTAAACTTTCTTTGCTAAACCCTTAAGGCATGACTAAGGCTAAACCAAAATTTAGATTGTTGTACCTTTAAAGGTGGTAGGTCCCTCGTATACCAGAGGTCGTCTGGGTTGGTAGCACCGCTTTGTCTATTTCTGCCGCCAAGCAACATTGTTTAAGTACTGCTGTGTTTCGGTTTGAAGGACATTGAAGCTAGTGAATTTACTGGTCATTATGAGACTTAACATCTTATGTGTCAGGGTGACGAGCGCAGTTCAGTGCCATTCAGTGCTTTGTAATTCAAAGTTCTTAGTGGTGTTACTTCTGTTTATGAGCAGGCGTGGCGCTTACCATCAATCGAGCGACTTGCTCGTCTCGACATTCAATCAATTAATAAAAAAAATATCACGACACAAGACACGTGTCTTATTATGGAATCAGGGCCTATGTGTGTGACTATTGGGCGTATTTATTTATTTAAACAAACATGAGACCCTTCAAGTATTTTAGCATATCTATTTAAATAACTTAAATGTCAATTTACTAATTAATTCAATGCATTCCGTATTCACATAATTCTCTCCAAAGCAGACACGCGTGATAAGGTTATTTCTGACTGCGCAAATTAAATTTCCGACATTAATTAAATTAAGCTGTCCAGTTTGAGAGGATTTTGCTAACAGATTTGTTTTTGTGCATATATTTACTTAGAAATAGAGAAATAGACAGCCTCCGTGACGCAGTAGGCGAGTAGCCGACTGTGAAACGTGAGGCCGTGGGTTCGATTCACGCACCGAAACACACAAGACACAAGACTCGTATCTTTATCGTTGTGTATCGTGGGTATCAGGAATTACGAGAGACTTTGGGTCTCACAACACCCAGACCCCGAAACAAATATTTGTGGATCACACAAACATTCGTCTCGGTGCGGGAATCGAACCCGCGGCTTCTCGCTTCACAGTCGTCTACTCGCTGGCCACGGAGGTTGTCAAACTAGTGCATTTGCGTTATTTATAGACCGATACGGTCTAGGGGCCTTCAAGAAAAGAGCCGCACTGCATCGACGATACCTGTGTTGTAGGTGTGCATGGGCGGCGGTGACCACCAACCATCAAGTTCTATTCTATATCGTATGGTTAGTGACCTATTGTCAAAGATGTAGGCCGTCCGAGGAGTCCCGCCGAGACCCAGTTTTATATGAGACACTCAGTTGAAATATTACTAAGCTGTCACCCAACCATTGAGTGACCGCGGCGAGGGTTGCTTAAGTCGCTAATTGTCGATTACGGAGTGCAACTGGGTATCAGGTGACCCGCTTGTTTTACCCCCTCTGATATAAAAAATAAATAGTTTTTTTTACAGCATAGGCCGGCAAACGAGCACGTGGGTCACCCGATGGTAAGTGATCTCCACCGCCCACCACCAGAAGAATAATGGGCACGTTGCCGACCTTAAAGGAAAGGGATAATCAGGGATTGGGAAGGGGAGGGGATTTGGGCTTCCGGATATCTCACTCACCGTACGAAACGCAGCAGCATGCCGCTACTTTACGTCGGTTTTTTGTGAGACAGTGGTAACGACCCGGTCAAGCCAGCCCATTCATGCTTTAGACAAAACTGTTCATAGCGTGGCTCTACGACTCAAGTTTAATTGAAATGTCTCATTTGTAATACTTTTGTTGGTCTAGTGAAGTTGGTTAGATGTGAACTGTGTCGTAGGTTTTATAAGGCTCCGGGTTCAAGTGTCAATCAAAAATTCGAGGATCAGATTGGGTTCGATATAGTAATAGGCCCTCTTACGGGAAGTATGAGACTTAGGTATTGTAAGCAACATTATGTGGTGCGTAACTATTGTATCTCTACCTTCTATCTTAGGCAGATAGAAGCATATATACCTATAAAGCAAAAGGCTGAAAAAGAATTCCTTATCACTGAGCCCCAACTAACTTGGAAAGAAATATGAAAATTTGTTTGGGTTTTTGTTAATTTTATATTGTAGATATCGTTCATGAACTTTCATTTCGTTCATGAACTGGTTGTAATATTTGTATGGGTAATATTTTCTGTCAATCTTACTTCAAGCCATTTTGTTGGGATAAAATTAGATGTCTACTTAAATACAAATTAATTTCTAATTAATTTTTAGAGCCAAATCGGTTCAAGTATGATAGAGTTGTTTAAAAATCGTCAATAAACATAACTTTAATATTAGCAGTGTGTGCTTTTCAAAATCATTTACCGGACTACCCGCAGAGTCATAATTGGCTATGGTTTTTTTAATTGACAATTCCGTAGTATTAGTGCGTCGTAAATATAAAAACTTTATTAGTACAACACTTGCGATGGTCAGCCGATGATTATACCGAAAATCAAATTATTTAATTAATTGCTTACGTATAATGCCATCTTAAATCACCAAGTATTTTAGTATATATTTTTATTACGCACCCGCTGCGACTTTGCCCTCGGCCATTAGATGCGGTTAGTCGATTAATCGATAATCGTAATGGTCACAAAATGTCATAATCGATTTGTACGATCTTTATTATTGTTTATGGTCGGTCGGATTATGATGTAAATACATTTTAGTCATAGACTTAATTGTAATAGAATAATTAGGAATTAATTGTTGTTAATTAGCTTTCGTGAATTTTCAATTAGGATTTATGAGATTTTCGAACATGATGGGTTTTGTTAAATATCATTCAATAGGGTATTTGACTAGATTTTTTTTATTATTTTAACCAATAAGTTACGTTTCCCGAAATCTATTAATGAAAGAATTATATAAATTAAGTAAAAAATAAATAAGTTACAATCCATTTCAATTTGCTGGAAGGGGTAGTTATCGCATGACGGAAAAAGGATACACGACATTGCATGTGACGTCACAAGCAAGGTCTCGCCATTACGATGCACGCGTGCGAGGGAGATAGTGAGATTTTCCCACTACGCGCCCACTTTTGCTCATACCAATATTTAAAACATGAACAACAACCTCATTTTTTAACCAACTTCAATTCTGTTTTCGCAAAATAGTTTATAATTGGTATTATTATCCAATAAATACAAAATAATGTATAAAATTAAACATAGTCAAATACCCTATTATTTCGAATTTATTCATATCAAATCATTTATTCTGTAAATTGGATCATAACTTTTACATGTCAATATTTTTTTATACAAGCAAGATTATATTTTTATTTTTATCGGCATTTCGTGGCTAGCCGTCAGAAGAAATGCCGAATCAAACTCATGGCCTATCTTTCTTTATTGGTAGATAAATTCATTCTACTGCGCGATAACTTACAAGTCGGCGAAATGTGTGACCCTCTTGAGTGTTTAGCTCATTGGATTAGTGATTTTTTGTTCTTTTTTTAAATACCATAGACCGTAAAATTGGGTCACCTAACGGTAAGTGATCTCCACCGCCCACGTACGCCCACAATACCTGGGCGCGTTGTAGACCTTAAAGGAAATTAGGGATTGGGAAGGGGAGAGGGATTTGGCCCTCTGGATATCTCATTCACCGTATGAAACGCGGCAGCAAGCCGCTAGTTTCGCGGTTTTCTGAGAGACAGTGATAGCGACCCGGTCACGCCGGCCCATTCATGTTGTAGACAAAACTGTCTATGGCTTGTAATAATCAATTCAAATCAATTGTAATAATCTTACCGAGTTATGCAGGTTTCCTCACGATGTTTCCTTCACCGTTAAAGCAAGCGAATTAACAATTAATATACACGTAACTTAAAATAGTCAGAGGTGTATGCTCTTGGATCTGGTTTCAAACCTGCGACTTTCATATCGACAGTCCATACTACTGAGCTATCGTTGCTTTTAAATGTAGAATAATGTAAATATTTAAACAACTGTGAAGATTTTTGAACGACCAATGAGAGTAAACGGATGTCACTTATCGCAATTTAACCACTCGAATTCCATAAGACAATGATCATCAGAGCTATCCGAGGTCCCACCCACACTGTACATTATCAAGATATCAGGGTATGAGCGTTCGCACCTCGTTAGTCTACTTATCGGATCGATTCTAAACGCTTGCATCCGCTACTCACTACTTATTACACTATTACTTAGTGTTTGTATTAACGGGGAACAGTTAATTTGAACCTCGAGTTAATAAACACTGAAATGTTACGAGATATGATTGGGCTTAATAACCTAACCGTTAAAAACCGACGTCAATTAGAAAAACGTCTGTGATTATTAAATATTTTAATGATTTTCCTCAAATATAGCTAAGAAACATCTCGATTAAACCGGCTTTCAATTAAGAAATACCGCATTCAAATTGGTCCATTCGGTTAGGCGCTACGATGCCACACATGTGCGTGCGTGCATACGTATATATGTACGCACGCTCGCACACACGCACGCTCTCACACAGAGATATACAGATCAAGGGTTCAAACTTATGAGCTCCAATTTGTATTCAGGTTTAAAATAAAAAAAAACTTGAGTATCTACGTGATGAACGTATAGATTTTGCAGCTGGATCTTAGACCATAAGGGATGGGGAAGAGGAGCGGGATTGGGTCTCCGGATATTTCACTCACCATACAAAACGAAGCAGCAAACCTCTGCTTTACGTCGCTTTTCTGTGAGACAGTGGTAATGTCCTAGTTGAGCCAGCCCATTCATACTAAAAAAAACTGTCCACAGTGAGGCTCTTCTACTCATTAAATCTGCCACACATCCTCACGATGTTTCCTTCATTCTATCGCTGCTCGGAAACGTAATTCATCTATAGATTTTATAATTATATTTGCTTAGTGAAAGAAAGAATGTGAGAGATTGGGTTTGAGTTATGAATGGATTCGTCGCGTGACCGACCGAATAATATTTATATCTGTTGTCGAATGGATTCGAGTCGACCACGAGTGGGCTACGGGAACGATCGCGATGAACAGTACGGGGACGGATTTAGAAAGTTAATTTGGGGGGTTTGGATTTAAAGATTTTCCAGTTAGGTAGCGAACGCTGTATACACTAGCTTTTAATCGCTGCGCTACTTACGCTTGCGTGATTAGGATTTTTGTGCACTAGGAGACTGTGCCCTACATAATAAGTACATGAAATATATTCTTCTATAAACGTATTTTTGACGGTGCGTGATTCGAGCCCGCTGCCGGAATGAAAAGTTTGCTATGTTTTAATTCATATTATGGTATATCTGTGTCCTTAATTTTATTTAAATCAGTTTCATACTTTTTGCGTGATATACTAATAAACAAACGGGCCTTTAAAGTACTATAATAACCGCCCGTGTGAAGTTTTAACCGAAAATGTTAGTTTCTATATAAACTTTGCAACCCCATTATTATTATGTTTGTAACTGTAAGATTAATTATTCCTTCCACCTGCCTTTATCCCAGTCGCAGTGGGGTCGGCGCAACATGCTTTTTAACATGTCATAGATAGATTTGTCTTATAGTTTTTACGACCGGCCGCCTGCCTGACGTCAACTTCTCTGGGAAGAAACACCCAGACTCGAAACGAATATATGTGGATCACACAAACACAATTTAAGGTTCGATACAGGAATCGATCTTGAGGCCTTTCTCTTCAGGGCCGGCTACTCCCCCACTGGGCCACGGAGGGTATCAAGGCTGTTATTATTTTATTTTTTTTTATATAAGTATAAGAAGGAGACTCGAGTTAAATGCTGCATAATGGGAATGCTGTGAATTTGATTATGATAAAAAAAAATAATTTAAATTTGTTTCGACGTAGTAAGCAAGTAATTATACATTTTATTTCATTAAATGCTTAAGTCCGTTAAACAAAAAATACAGACTCAATATGATTTTCAGATATCGCTCCCTTGGAGATCCTATTTGACCCCCTTGCCTGCTGCCAAGCCCTGATCCCTGAACGATTCCGTTTCGAACAATTATCGCATCAAGTGCATAAAGCAAACATTTTCAACGTCCAGAGTAAATGTTAACTCAACTATTCTCTCCGTACAAATTTACCATCACGCCGGAATCGATTCGACGGATACATCCGATCCTAATGGAGTCGTATTTAATCGTCGACCTTTATGATCGATAACGCGACCGATTGCTTTGTTAATTGTTTTAATTTGTTCGTGATTGGCGGAACGAGCGGCGTGTCGTAAGGTCTTGCAAAATGTCTGATTTCTAAAAACTAGAAAATTATCATTCGTAATTAACAATTGCTTTCCACTGAACCATGGTGATTCGGTCAATATTTATAGTGCTGTTCGAGGTGGTCTAGTTTCAATATTCTTAATTTGAAGGGAATTTACTGCTAAATCAGTTATTTTATTAATGTCCACGGTTCCTTGGAGATGTAAATAATTTTAGTTCCTAAGTCAACGCAATAAAATCACAAACTCACGCATAGAACGAGACAAAAAAAACAATTTAATGTTTGTGTGATCCACAGATATAGCCAAATAGTCCCTCGTAGTTCCCGATACCCACGATACAAGTTAACCTAGTGTGGGGTCAGGACTATGTGTGTGACTGTTGGGTGTATTTATTATTATTTTTTTATTATATAAGCTGCTACTTTTAAAATTTGGTACGCATCATATTCACACAAAAAAAAAATATTTTGTAAAACATTTCGATAGAGTGAACCCTTAGTGATATCAATAGAAATTATGATAACTACACGCTTTTTAGTTCACAAATGGACGATTAGAGGCGTCCAATATTGATAATTTAATGCACGCCGCTATCGTTAATGAACTAATATCTAACACAACACTAAAAGAGTTTGCATGTATCGATATCAGAATGTAAAACCAACAGCTTTTTATTAGCTATGTTTATGATAAGTGCGTGAGGTGTGTTTATCGATGTTTTATCGGTTAAATATCGATACATTTTAACGATTTATGGCCCATCACTGATCGCACGTTAGTCGATTAAGATGTAAATGATTTTGAAATTTCCATCATAAGAGAGTTTATTGAGCAATAGGCAAATCAAGAATCGTGGATTTACTCAATCATAATTATAATTTGATTTCCTAGACGCTAAGGAAACGAACTAAATTGTTTCATAAATATTTTTTATGACATGTAAAATTTTATTTTAAAGTGTAGACACGCTGTAGACAGTTTTGATTATAGCACAAATGGACCAGCTCGACCGGGGTTGTGCCATCGTCTCACAAAAACCCGTCATGTAGTGGTAGCTTGCTAGTTGCATTTTCGGTGCTGGAGTCAGATTTCCGGAGGCCCAAATCCTCTCCCCATATTCCCTAAAGTCGGTAACGCACCGTAATGCGGATTTTGGAGATAACTTACCACCTAACCACTTGCCTTCGCTATAAAATACATCAAAGTATATTAAATTCATTATTACATCATATTTAGTATTCACTAAGAGCTATTTATATTATTGGGTCAACTGAAAGCAGAGAAAAACAGATTTGTTTTCTATTTTACGTTAGGAAACATGATATCAGTTGTCTCTGTTATGTCTTTACGTTAAAAATTACCAAATCGTGACACAAATCAAGTTAATTTTCATAATTTGATCATATTATATTTATATTCGATCGTTTATTTATCCCTTGGTTATATAATATTAACTACAAGTATATTATTTTACGAGTGGTAGAGCCACGATCTAGACAGTTTTGTCTACAGTATGAAGAGTCCGGCTCGACCGGGTGGTACCACTATCTTACAGAAAACCGACGTAAAGTAGCGGCTTGCTGCTGCATTTCGTACGGTGAGTGAGAATATCCGGAGGCCCAAATCCCCCTCCTCTTCCCAATCCCTAATTATCCCTTTCCTTTAAGGTCGGCAACGCGTCCATGATACTTCTGGTATTGTGTGCGTACATGGGCGGTGGAGATCACTTACCATCAGGTGGCCTATGCTATAAAAAAAAGGCAAGGTCCATTTATGCTGGCTGGTAAGAGAGTACCTGATATTTTTATAGCGACTATCAAGACCCAGTGCGGCGTGTCGCGGTCCGGGGTTAGCCAGTATGGATCTGCATAATTCGGGCGACCGTTGAGTGGCAGTATCTATCTACAGCATCACATTTGGACCGCACTATTTTTATCATCATCATCAAATAATGATCCAAATAGTAATTTGCCGTGTCAGGAAATAGTAATTGTAATTAGCATCAGGCAAATAAAAAATTGAAGAATGTTTTATGTTTGGATCGTTGGAATGAGTTTATAATTGGCAAAGTACACTAATGGTAAGTACAATGCAGTCTAAATATTGCGTCATAGCAGTAGCAGTGATAGTTCAGCGGGGAGTGGTACAGACTACGGACTACAGAGACGAGAGTCGTAGGTTGGAAACCAATCCCTAGAGCATATCTGATATTTCTAATGCAATATTTCTAATTTATATGTTAACAATTGCCTGCTTTAAGGGTGAAGGAAGCATCATGAGGAAAGATACCTTCGAATTTCTACATAAGAAATTCGAAGGTATGAAGTCCGCCAACTCACATTAGGCCAGCGTGGTGGACTGAAACCTAACCCCTCATTAGAAGAGTAGGCCCGTGCCCAGCAGAGGAACGTATATAATAAAGGGCTAATATTAGCAAACTGTACAGGCTGTTGCACTGTGACACAACATTTTACATGTCGGGGTGGCAAATACAAAGCAGTGCCATGTAGGACTTGATAATCCACAGTTCTGAGTGGTGATGCTATTATAGGTGATGATCTGATGCTTTATATCAGGCGAGTGACTTGCTCGTCTCGTCATCCTGGCGAATAAGAATTAGCTGTGGGCTTGTCAATATTCTTATGTCACATTAAACAACTCCTACAATAAGTTTAGTCACGTATCTGCTTCATCATTATTAGATGCAATATTATTTTTCATAGACTAATAAAAGTTCCTAAAAGTTCAGTCGCGCCGCTCGGTTATTAGAGCATCGTGCGGATAATGCAAATCGGTTTATTATAATATAATTATCGGTCCATAATCGGGCGGTTTAATTGGACCGGCGGTGATCGAAGAGCGCGTGACGAATTCGACAGTGTCAGGGTTGTCAGTGAATAGGATTATGACAGACATTATGGAAATATGTTCAAAATACGAGATCAGGGTGTAAGATTTTATTGTTTATAGTATTGTAAGAAAACTATGATTAAAGAAATATTAATCAAAAGTTCGAATGAAAACAGTTTGATCTTTAAAATTATTGGTGTTTTAAATGTTATTAATTTTAAATAGGTGGTAGGAGATCCCTCATACGGAAGAGGCTGTCTGGGTAAGTACCAACTCTTTATCTACTTCTGCTCCTAAACAGTGTTGTAAACACCGTCGAGTTCTGGTTAGAAGACAGTTTCTAAGAGTGGTAGAGCCACCAGTAGACAGTTTTGTCTATAGAATAAATGAGCTGGTTCAAGCGGGTCACTACCACTGTCTCACATAACACCGACGTAAAGCAGCGGCTTACTGCTGCGATTCGTATGGTGAGTGAGATATCCGGAGTAGCGCCTCCCTTTCCCAATCCCTTAATTATCACTTTAACGTCGGTAACGCGCCTATGATTCTTCTAGTATTGTAGGCGTACATGGGTGGTGGAGATCACTTACCATCAGGTGACCTACTTGCACGTTATCAGGTCTATGCTATAAAAAAAATAATGCCTAACGTCTAATGTCGCGGAGTTACGAGGTTTTTGTTGCCAGACAGCAGTGTGCAAGTACTACTGTGATTCGGAAGACATTAAAACCAATGAAAGTGGACATTATGAACCTGAATAAGTTATATCCCAGCGTGACGAGTACAGTCCAGTGACCTACAGTACTTCATAATTCAAAGTTCTAATTGGTGTTGCTTCTACTTATGCGTAGGCGTAATGTTTACCATCAGATGAATGACCTGCGTGTTGTCATTAACGCTAATAAAAATATGCAAATAACCAATCGAACCAGTCTAACAGGAAATACTATAGGATATTAACAAACTTTTAAAGTGGCAGAGCCATGCTGTAGATAGTTTTGTCTACACCATGAATGGGCGCGAATTCCTCTATCCTTCCCGGGCACTTAATAAGCCCTTTCCTTAATGTTCGGCAACGCGCCCATGAGTCCTCTGATATTGTGGGCGGTCATGGGGCGTGAAGTTCACTTACCATCAGGCGACGCGCTTGCCCTACACTATAAAAAACATGTAATAATCATGGCTTAATTTCAATTCGTAGAACATTATCCTTCAGATTTATTGTGATGTCTGGCAGCCCTATCGGTGTTTTTTACGGCGCCACGTGTTTAATGGACCGATTTTGTTTATCGCGTGATCACACCAAATGAGTTTTTGGTTTTTGTAAATGAGATGTTACGTTCGAGTTATGGACAGAGATCTTTATTTATTGGTTTAGTTTAACACTTTCACGTTGGGCAAACAGACGATTTTGAATTTTGATCGGAGCGATTAGTAAGCTTGAGTAGATCACAGGTGTTTTGAATAACTTTTGCCTAATAAGGGGTCCAGCTGAAAACCAGTGCTGTGTCTCAAAATCTAATGAATTAGACCCCTTCTACCGTATTTATTGTATCAAGTTTATCTTTACATAGTATAAAAAGTCGCTTCCGCTGTCTGTTCGCTTAGATCTTTTAAACTATTCAACGGATTTTAATGCAGTTTTCAGCAATGGATAGAGTGATTCATGAGAAATTTATATGTATATCACGCTATGACCCATGGCAGGGCAGTAACATGCAGTTGAAATCGCGAGGGACAGCTAGTGCTTATATAAATATATGAAATATCTTGCTGGTGGTAGGATATTCATATCCGTCCGGATAGCCACCACCGTACACATGGTGTTAAACCTGCCATAGTGATCCACACATGTTGTGTGGATCGCGTTCCAAGATTAGCCAGTGTATATCCGGTTCTCTCGAGGGGCTTGCGACAGAACTTGATGGTTAGTTGGGGCGGATATAGGGGTACATCCTTGTTTTTTGGACTGCACTGCGTTTTCCATCAGGTGTAGCACTGTCACATTGCCGTGTTCGGATAAAAAAAATATATTATCTGCATCCATTGGATGCCTGAAGTGTTAAGTCCGCCAATTGTACTTTGATGGAATGAATATTAGTTTCTTTTTTATTCCCTCTAAATTTGACCAATATTATGAAGCATTATGAATAACATGAACAAATATATGTATGATTGTAGAAAAAAAAAATGATTTGAATAGTAAATATGGCGGCAGGTTATATGTGAATTTTCTTAAAATACAATACATAAATTAAATCACAATTCATTAGACTTTTTGTCGATTAAGGATTTAATTTTTAAGCGACTTAAAATAGAAAGTTAGCTATTCGACTTACTAACAAAATTTTTTCTAAGTAAATATTTTGAGTCCATTGACACTATAAAAATACGCATAGTGCAAATGATCTAGGCATTTTGTTATGATAATTATTTTATAGTTAGCGATATCGGTAAGTACCAGTTAGTGTACAAATCTTTTTATCTCGTACGATAGATATAAATTTATATGTACATTAAAAACGTGTTGGTACTGCTGTTCAATTCTGGTTTGAACTGGTTGGTTCTGTTTTCTAACTATATATACTAATTATAGTTGTGTTTACTTTATTTGACTGTATTTAACCTATTAGTAGGGTTATACGTTATGTTTTTAGTTCATTAAATGCAAAATTAAATGTGACTTGAGCTGTCGGAATAGACTTTCAATTACAGAGACTTTACAGCTTCTATGGATTCAAATCTCCCGTTCAAAGTGATTCGACTCGTCTCAATCTGTTATTTGTGTCTTATCAGGTATAGTAGAAGCATCGTATTGTAGCACTTTGGACGTCTGCACGTCGGCAGCTTGTGTTGCGTTTCGTACGGTGGGGGAGATATCCGGAGGATCAAATCTTCAAATTTAAGCTGCCGGATAGATAGCTTGCTGTTGCATTTCTTAGTGTGAGGGATCTCCATCAAGCTCTCACTTTATGTCCATTTTGTATGAAATAGTGGTAACAACCAAGTCGAGCCGGTTCTTAATGCTGTAGACAAAACTGTCTCAGCGTGGGTCTTTTCATTCTTTTCACAAAGTCGCAGACTCAGCCATCAACAACATTTAATCTAGATAGAGTGATGTAGAGTGTACATGGCGTGGCGTAGACGTGTCTGAGCTTCTCTAACAGGTACATAACAAGCGTTTAGTGCCCTCGGCGCACGAGTGTGGCATTTTGCACACGACTCTACAACTAGAGCACGGCGTGGGCACGGATGACGGACTCTACTGGATAGTATAATCAGTTTTATAGTATGTAGAGTTTTTTTAATGATTGACAGCCTTCGTGACGTAGTGGGCGAGTAGATTGGTGAAGCGAGAGGTCGCGGGTTCGATACCAATTTTTGTGTATTTCACAAATATTTGTTTCCGATCTGAATGTTTTCTGACTAGAGGAGTTGATATCAAGCAGACGGCCGGTCGTAAAAACTACAAACCAAATTTTCCTGTAATATATGTTAAAAATAAAAAGCAATGCACTGATCCCACTGCCAGTGAAATAAGGGCAGGTGGAAAAAGGAGTCTTATGAGCATTTGCGAAGCACAAATGGAGCATTTTTCATGTATCGATTATTATAATTGTGTTATAAAAATGCCGATCAGAGTAGTATCAAGAAATACTTTGTAATTTAAAGTCCCGCCTAAAGTTGCTTCTGATTGTTTTCAAGCGAGGCTTTAACCGTCAAGAGGAGCGACCTACTTGTACAAGCAAAAAAAATAATGACACATCCAGTAACCATACATCTATGTGAGTTATCAATTAGGGCAAACGATATTTTTAACCCGTTAACTGCAACCTCTCATCACGTGGAAGTGCAATCACGGATTAACCCTCGCCGGTTCGTAATACCAGCCATTTGTGGTAAACTGTACCATCACGGATTGGAACCTTCAATTTATTTATGCGATGTATTTGCAAACTAGAAGGATCGGGCTAATAAGACCAATAGGGATATTCAATTGGGTGGAGAGTTTTTTTTTTGTCAATTATTTTATGGCTCTGGATGGTCGTTCTTTGAGCCCGTCATAGACATTTTTTGTTATTTCTTTATTTAACAAGAACGATAAAATACGGGTGTAGTTGATTTCAAGGTCTGGTCGAAATTTTGGTAATAATTCCGTTCAGTACGATGCTTCTTAGACGACTTTCTTCAGGTGAATCGAACGCGCAAGGTCGATTAATACGATTGGTTAAAAATCACCTAAATTCAATTAATATAATGTTTCCATACACTGTTCATCACCGTCAATGTTTATTTCACAAATTCACACCATGTTTATACAATAAAGACAACTATAAATTAGTCACATACTTACGCCCGTAATACCCCAAGGGGTAGGCAGAGGTGTAACCAGTATACCCACATTTCGCCGAGTGTATTTCCGTCTCATGATGTGATGAGGGATGAGCCTGTCGCCATACTGGGCATGAATTCAGACTCCGGGCTGCTACTGAGCATTTTGTGATAGAAAAACCCAATATCACTTATAACAATACTACTGCGCCACTGAGGCAACAATTTCATAGTGTATAAAATAAATTAAAATTAGGGATGAACTACTGTCAGAACTCCCGCCAAAACTTCTATGGGGATTTATAGAAAGAATGATACCGGCGTAGCGTCATTCCCCGATTGGGATTTACTGTCATTTTGCCCTGACAAATCGAGCAGATAGGTTGCTAAATCATAGCTAAGTATAGACACTAGTGACACCAAACAGAACTTTGAATAACATGGCACTGCACTAATAGAATACGCAAGGGTATAGTGACTAGATGTTACTATACTCACCATCAGATAAGTCGTCTTATTTATCTACTGAACAAAAAACGTATGAAAGACACACATAACATTTCAATAAGTAATCTCTAAGACAAATCTCATCGTAAACAAACGCATTCTAAAACACAACATAAAGTAAAAGACATTTAAATAATTAAACCAAATCAAATACCCACATTCTCACTCATAATAACAGTAAAATAATTAATTTAAAACGCAGAGGGACCTTTCTCAAATTTATTCACCTCAGATCAAGATAAGTGTCCGGGGATATTAAAAAAAAATATGTCGCCTCGCATAAAACATAAAGTTTAATTCAATCGAAAGCAACATCTCGAATCAATTAATAAATAATAAAATGGTTAAACTAACACGGGGACAATAAAATGCGGGATGGGCGGGATAAGGCGGGATTCCGCGGGATTATTCCCATAAATTGCGGGGTAACTAGCGTCCCACTGGGATGCGACTGGCTGTCCCGTGACGCGCTCGTCGGTGGCTGTAAATTATTGTTCCTTGTGGCGTACTGTTATACCTCTCATTGTTTTTGTAGAGTAGAGTGTCGTTTGGACAAAGTTTTTTGGTCTTATTTATTTACAATTAAAGGATCTTACAAAACTGTGGAGCAGACGTTCTGTAATAATATTTAACACCGGCCACTGCCAAAGTAAGTGGTATCTAGTGCTTGTAAGAGTAAGGGTCTGCTTTGCACACACATTTAGTCTTATTAGATCGAACCTTTAAGTTTCGAGTAATAACCATAGTGTGGACCTATTCAACTATTACTGGGATCTATTAGCCAGCTTTGAGACGAAGGCGTTCGGATTCCTTAATATTTGGCGCACTGCTACAAGTGAGCCTTTGAGTTCAATTGTTTTTCTATGAACAGTAGTAGATATTGTACTTCGAGGCACTCGACGTAAAGCCGGCTCGCATATCTGGACGCAACCGTCTCCTCTCTTTCGAGCCTTCGTTCTTCGAATTAAGTATCGACTAAGTTTGATAATAGAGGAGTCGTACTCGCCTGGAAAGCTACTATTAAATACTAGGTGAATCTCTATAATAATAACTTATTCTGTTATAGCGTCATATCGGCACAAGCCAGTATCCGGTTACTGGGTAGTGTACCAGCAGAAATTGAGATTTGATTCACATTATAAGGATCTTTACAGTTATTTTCATCAAGTAACTGCGTCATTAATACTAAAATATATAACACTGTTTCTGCATATTTTCTACCTATAAAAAAGCCAAAAAACGTGAAGTCATCTCCACGTCACGTTATATTCCGTCGAGTTAAATAATTACATTAGTTTTGTAGCAATAACTATAATTCAGAGCGGGCAGGCTCGGCCCCCGCGGCGCGCTCCTCTCCTTTCACAGATCAACAGATATCACTGTTAACTTATGCACTGCCCTCTCATTACGTGTATGTTGGGACCAATGTTTTGACCTGTTGATTGGCGATTTGTTGAAGCTTTACAGTTTTATTTGATATCGGTCAGTGGTTTTTGATTTCACATCTTGTGTCAGGATGACGAGAACATTGCTGCCGCGCTATCGTAAAGTTAGGTGGCGAATAACGTAGAACTTATTACGCATATTCTAAATCTATATATAACAGTAACTAAAACAATCATACTGCTTTATCATGAGTATAGTGAGCCGAATGTTTGGACCAGATAATTATTAAATAATAACAAATTAATGACAACCAACAGTCACACACATAGCACTTACCCCAAAGTAAGATACGAGTCTTTGTCCTGGGTAACAGGAACCACGAGAGACTGATTGTCAGATATGATTGTCATCTTGTTGGCATTGTAGGACACATGCTTTAGATAGGAGTGAGTGATAGAGTGAACATATATCCTAATTCTCCGTTTCGGTTTTCCAAATTTTAACCGCCATATTAACGTGATCGGTTTTGCTACAAAAAAAATGCTTCGTCGCAATATAAGGACACAAGTAATTCATTAGGAATACTTCGCGAAATATAATTATCACTGATTTCTACTACGCAGCTCATGCATGTGGTGCAAAATATATTTTGCGTATACCTGGAATGTTATCAAACGACTGTAAAAGGCTATAATCGTATAAATGTACTTTTATGCAAAATATATTGTTTAATTTGGATGTATTCAATAATTGTTGCGGTTTTGTATTTGTTCTTCTATTTTGAGGTCCTCCGCGATTTTCCCGCCTCAGTTCGATGCCACTTTACCAGTTAACACTTCAGGTATTGCCTATGCTATTTAAGTGCTAGAATTTGCTTTTACTTGTTGGCTTTAGTTATATGATGTGGAGGGGAGTATAACTATTCAGGTGGCATAGAATTTGTGCTGCGTTAGTGGTTCGAGGATTTGAATTTGAATTGTGTTTTTTAAGTCATTAAACAAATGATTTGTTTTTTTTAACGTTTAATATTACAACAAATAATATTGGGATCATATTATATTATACTGTTTCACAGCTGAGCATGGCGCGTCTTCAATAATGAGAGGTTAGGCCTTGGTCTACCACGCGCTGTCCTAATGCGATTTGATAGACTTCACATACCTTCGAAATTTTCATAGAGATATCTCATGTGTTTTCGGTTTACGTTTTAAGCGAGCGATAATAATTAACAATAATATGTATTCTGTGACATAGTCATAACAGTTTCAGTTGTCTAGTCCACTTGCATACCAAATGCATGATTATACATAAAAATTCAAAATAAATGACCTGCGTCATCCACGTCAACAATTATCCTCCAAAAACAGAATCTAATCCATATCAAATATCTTGTGAAATGTTCTAAAACGGACAATTTTATCTCACTGAAGCACCCCGTGAAGATAATATATGGTCATAATGACAGGATGCCTTTGCCTTAAAAAAGTAAAGTGACGCCATCTTGGATGTGTGGTATTTGAAGCGCGCGTACTCGGGCGTTTGAATCGATCGCTTAGATCTTTTGATGTCAGAATGTAATTGGTCTATTTATTTGTTTTAACATTTAATTTAAGACGTTTTTTATATATCGAACAAAGTGACAACTGCTTACAAGCTATTAAGTGTGTATAGGAATAGTAAATGGCTATAAGTATTTTTAGAAAGGAGTTTAATGTTTTATTATTTGATGAAATAAAACCTTTGAGTTTGAGATATTTTTTTTACACCCAATAGTTACACACATAGTCCTGACCCCACAGTAAGATACGAGTCTTGTGTCGTAGGTATCAGGAACTACGAGAGACTTTCTGTCTCACAACACCCAGACCTCGGAATAAATATTTGTCTCGGTGCGGGGATCGAACCCGTGGCTTCTTGCTTCACAGCCGGCTACTCGCCCGCTGCGCAACGGAGGCTGTCATTTCTTCTACATTCTACTATAATTTTGTTAGTAATTGTTATTTACACACGTTGACTTTCTTTCCTAATGGAAATTTTTCAATCTTAATTGAAAAAAATAGATTATATTCTTTCTCGGGCAGTCCGGTAAAATAGATTTGTTAGTCACGCAAACTGACATCCGACTTGCCAAAAACTACTGTGACATATATATGATACTTTTTACTGAAATACGTTGATAAAGCAAGTTGTTTAGAATACAATTCTTGTTAGAGGTTATAAATATGAATAAGGCATTGTTTTGTTTATGAAATGTAGTCTCTTTAAAACCTGAAGACATACTTCCGAGGGTGGCGTGAATCGTCAAACGCGAGCGTCAGAGCCGTGGCCATCTATCAACGCTATACTGCAGCTAGTAACGCTGTACATTAGTGACGTTGATTTTGAATGGTCTTTAATAAATTTACATAGTACACAGTACAAAAACACGGACGCAGCGTCACTGACGCCTGGCGCGATCGTCCGAAGTCTGCCATTAAAGTATTTATGGCTAGAACAGAATCGCCTATCTATCAATCGTTCTAGTTATATACAAAATGTACACGATGGGCTGGTAATGGTGGATAATTGTCGTCAACGATGTTCGCCCTCGTTGCGATGACAATTTACGAGTATATTTTGGTCACGACCCTTGAGTAATTGTTGAAGATTCGTCCCGTGTCTCTCGTGGCACGATCCGGATGATTTGTTGTCGTGTCGTGTCGTCTACTTGTAAACTTTTATATCCTTTATGATGTTAATATTGACATGATATTGGTTGAAAATATCGGAAGACCTATTTACTTTTTTACTATTGTTCATTTGGTCCAGTGAATTCAGATGTAACTAAATGTAAATAGAGTGTATGCCAACACCTTAGGCACAATTTACGTTGTACCCTTTATTGACTAACGGACCAGGCAATGGCGGTACTTGGCTCCTGTTGCAGGTTGTGGGGGTCCAACCCCAAGGCTATGCACTGCTGAGTTTTTTTTTATAGCATAGGCAGGCAAACGGGCAAGTGGGTCACCTGGTGGTAAGTGATCTCCACCGCTCATGTACCACATTCACCACCAGAAGAATCATGGGCGCGTTGCCGACCTTAAAAGAAAGGGATAATTAGGGATTGGGAAGGGGAGGGGATTTGAGCTTCCGGATATCTCACTCACCGTACGAGTATGAGTTTTCTTAGTTACGTAAGTAAGTATTTAATTATCTCTCGCTTTCATAGTGAAGGAAAACATCGTGAGGTAATCTGGATACCTGAGAATGATCTATAAGAATTTTGAATGTATGTGACGTATACCAACAAACATTAGAGGAGGTTCAGGACATTCAGTAGAGGAGGCCCGTGCCCAGCAGTAGGACTTGTATAATATAATAATACAAGCCGTGTATTATATATAATATGTCTCACTGGACACATGCCTCTGCTACTAGTGACAGGGATTAGGCCTTACTTCACCAAGCTGGCCTAATGCGGGGTGGCAGACTTCACATACCTTCGAAAAATTATGTCGAGTTCTCAAGTATGCAGATTTCCTCACGATGTTCCCTTCACCGTTAAAGAAATAATAATTATTATTATATTAAAACGTTCAATGGCCATCTTTGGCGTTGCTATCATTGCGGTCAAGGAAGTAGGAACGCATTTAGTCCATAACAACATCTCGATAGGGCTAACCTTAGGGGGTAGATAAAATTTGAGTCAATTCTCCAATTAAAAAAACATCTCAATACATACATATATATACTTACGCATACATATATATTGCATAAGCCTGCAATAAATCTCATTATGGTAACAGGTAACAAGGCAACGCGAAAGTGTTGGGCGGCGGTAAAGGACACTTCTTTCCCAGGACTGCAGGGGCGCGGGTCATTGTCAATTGTAGGGGATTGGAGGGTTTGGGGAATAGACAAACAATGTTTAGAGGGGAAAAATAGATGTGCAGATACATCTATACTAATAATAAAGCTGTAGAGTTTGATTGTTTGTTTTTTTATTTGTTTGTTTGTTTGAACGCGCTAATCTCAGGAACTACTGGTTCGAATTGAAAAATTCTTTTTGTGTTGGATAGTCCATTTATCGAGGAAGGCTTTATATAACATTACGCTGCGACCATTAGAAGCGAAGCATCAGTGAAAAATGTTGCAAAAACGGGGAAAATTATTCATATTTGAAGGCTTCCGTTGCTAAGCTACCCAAATAATATTATTTGAAGGAATGTCGCTAATAGTCGCTGGATGGAGGCCGCTTCCAACAGGTCGGTCTGGAAATCTTTGGGAGAGGCCTATGTTCAGCAGTGGACGTCTTGTGGCTGAAGATGATGATGATGATGAAGGCTTCCGTTGCTAAGCTACCCAAATCTATACTAATATTATAAAGCTGTAGAGTTTGATTGTTTGTTTGTTTGTTTGATCACGTGGGCGGAGCCGCGAGCAAAAGCTAGTACTTTATAAACATATTATGTAGCTTTTTAAATTTAATTTGAAATCATTAGTCGTCAATTTAGTGGCATTTGAAAACTCAGCGTTCTTGATTTGATGTTTCTTTCATTAAGTTAATCGTTACCAAATTGTGCAAAATCCTAAAAGTATCATGCGTAGATAATTTAAACGGAATTAATCAACTTGATGATTATCCTATATGATCCTATGCATGTCTGCTGTTGGTTTGTTTCCCCAATTTTTTAAAGACCTAAATACGTCCTTAAAATGTCTGTTAGTTTTTTTAAGGCTAGTATGGCCACCCTAGAACACCGCCTAGAGGCAGTTCGCGACAGATGGCAGTAAATCTCGTCCGTCAACCTCGTCACTGCAGGTCAAATGGTGACCGATTGACGTCCCGTGTCCCCGGCTTTGTCCACGTTTTTGTGTGGGAAAATTGGCCTGAACCATATTTGGATGTTGTAAGAGCTAGAAGGTTTACTTTATATTAAGATTAAAGACGTGTGTCAACTGGATAGTTGTTAAGACACCAGTAAACAATTTCAAAATCCTAATCGTAGTATGTTTGTTGTTAGTCGTTGAGGAATTTCAAATTCCTCCACCGCCCATAAAAAATCACACTACTATAAGGAGCATGTATGCGTTGCCGACCTTAAAGGGACGGGATAATTAAGGTATTGGGGAGGGGAGGGGGATTTTCGCCTCTAGATATCTCACTCACCGTACGAAACGCAGCTAGCCACTACGTCACGTCGGTTACGATCAATAAATTTTTGTCAAAGTTTAACTTTAAATTAAAACCTACAAATTACTAAAAATAAGTTTATGACCCCAAAATCCCCCTCCCCTTCCCAACTGCTTAATTATCCCTTCCCTTTAAGGTCGGCAACGCGTCTATGATTTTTCTAGTATAGCGGTGGAGATCACTTTAGGTGACCCATTTGCTCGTTTGCCAGTCTATGCTATTAAAAAAAATCCAATTCAGACATTCAGAGATTGATCGAATTCATTGATCATATTCGCAAATAAGTTACATCTAACTAATGGATTGCGGTTTCTACGAGGAATATGTTCACCCGACTATTAAGAAAGAGTAAAAGTGCGTTCTTAAGTATCATCTCATACGGAGAGGATATTATACAATCGATGAATATTTAAATGACAGAGCCTTGGAACTAGAACTTGCTTGTACCATACACTAATTTACAAATTGTATAAATATATAATATTCATTGTTTAAATATTTTAATAAAAAATTGACACTTATTATTAATAATCATACAACAATTAATTTATTATTATACATATAATATGTAATTATCTATATTAAGATAAATTTCACATTTGTATTATTATTTTATTTGTATTGTATTTTTATTGACGATTTTAAGTGCCTCATTGGACCTACGAAATAAAAATAATTTGATTTGATTTGACTACCTAGAGGGGTTGACGTCAGACAGGCGGCCGATCGTAAAAACTAAGCCAAATCTTTTTCATTAAAGCATGTTGCGACACCATTACAAGTGGGATATGGGCAGGTGGAAGAAGAATGTATGTTACAAAAAAAATGTGACATGTAACCGAATTAATCGTTGATCAATAGTAGCTTGTTATAAAAAAAATTATTTGCAGAATTAAATATACTGTTAAGAAGCTCGTTGCGTGTACGTGAAATGATATTGTTTCGAATTGGATATTAATGCTTTTCATCTATGCAAAATTGCATAGGTTCCAACCAGTAGTGGTTGCGTGATGCATGAACAGTTTTCGAAAATCGCCGCTACGCTGTCTGTTTGATTATCGTGTAGATTTCGAAAAAAAACCACGAACACGATCCCGTTACAATTTTTTTATTGATATGTTACAAGCAAAGCATGTTTCGGACATTTTCAAAATTGACCCATTATAAAACACTAAAGCAAAAAATCGAGCGTCTTAATATGGCAGTGCAGTGTAGTATACAGTATATCTATGGCTTTAAATCACAAACTCTAAGTTCCTTATCGACGTTGAGTAATTTTCTAGATCGCCGATGACAGTTCAGACTCGTGACCTCGAGCTAACACTATAAATTGGTGCCTAAATATGGTGTGTCCAACACTACACCTAATGCCTCTACTCGATACGATATTAGGTCCTTAATAGGCGGTACAGTTTGTTTTCACACTTCACTGGTACTTCCAAATTGATGTTTTATAGCTCAAATGGTTTGAGAGATGAAAATTGTAGTTTAGAAGAACGATGTCGTGGGAGTATACTTAAAGTTTCAGATAAAGATGTCTTGTAGTGTTGCCAGATATATTTTTCTAAATTTCGGGACTTAAAAAAGAGACGTGACAAAAATGCGCACAAAACAAAATAGTCTTTTCTGATATCACTCAAACTTAACATATATAATTCTGCTATTTTTACATTCCAATACAAATTGAGAATATGTTAAAAAGAGTTTTTTTTGTTAGTTTGAATGACGAAATTTATACCGGAAATATGACTGAAAGGATTCCCATGCGAGCACAATCGTGAGGAAAAGCTGATTATTTTATTTTAGCTAAATCCGCCATACTGGCTTATTCCGGCATCAGTCGGCATACAAGTGAGTAGGGTAGGCCTATATAATCCTAGCTATTGTGGAGAAATACATAGTATATTAATTCGACAGTATATTTGGACTGTACTGTGCTTATACATATTGGTACCAGGATAAAAAGACATTTAAAACATACATATTCTGTGGCAAAATTTTTAAACATAGCATATAAATAAACCAAAATATAACTTAATCATTATTTCGAGATTTTTTATATAGACTGATGATGCTTTCGAATATAAATTATGACGTTTGTGTATATCTTCGACCAATTAGTGCAAGGTACGATGCTCGAGTGAGCTCATGACACATGGAGCTCATATTTCAGATGACGGGTATGGTACCGTCGCGTCGGCAACCTGTCATGGCCGGTTCAACATTTGCTTCGGTACCTACTATTTTGGTTTTGGATGATATTGTGACATGATATATCTAAATATATAAAACTCAAAGGTGACTGACTGACATAGTGATCTATCAACGCACAGCCCAAACCACTGGAGGGATCGGGCTGAAATTTGGCATGCAGGTAGATGTTATGACGTAGGCATCCGCCAAGAAAGGATTTTGATAAATTCTACCCCAAAGGGGTTAAAATAGGGGGTGATAATATTTCCCGAAAAATGCTGTTGGCGCGGGCGGAGCCGCGAGCAAAAGCTAGTTATTAAATAAGAGGTCTTATTTTTAAATTATTTGTCATTGATAGGTATTACATAATAACTATTCGAATTGTGGCACTAAATAACTTGCATTAATAAAGTGGTATAATGGGACTGAGATATTCTTATAAAAATATTTGTATAATTGGACTTAGTTACGCAAAAAGGAACCAACCCACAGCAAATTCAAATGGAGATACTAAATTCAATAATTTTAACTAATTTTATCTCGTAGTTTTTTGGAAAATCGGACATGAAATATATTCCATGTTCGATTTTCAAAAGAATACGGTAATAAAATCAATTTAAATTAATGAACTTAGCAAAACAAAATCAGTAACTCCATTTGAACCTGCTGGTAGGTCTAAAATAAATAAATAAATATACCCAACAGTCACATACATAGTCCTGACCCCAAAGTAAGATACGAGTCTTGTGTCGTGGGTATCAGGAACTACGAGAGACTTTCGGTCTCACAACACCCAGACGCCGAAACAAATATTTGTGAATCAAAAAAGGTTGTTATTTTAGAAAATATAATGGATCGATACGGCCTTCTTATTTCACAGTATCAAAATTACATTTAAACCAGTTTAATGATTTCGGTAATCTCTTATTAACAATTTAATTATAATAATGAACCACTACATACTACGGACATTGAAGCCAGTGAAATTACTGGGCATTATGAGACTTAACATCTTATGTCTCGGGGTGGTGAGCGCAGTTCAGTGCCATGCAGTGCTTTGAAATTTAAAGTTCTTTGTGGTGTTGCTTCTGTTTATGTGCAGGCGTGGCGCTTACCACCAGGCGAGCGCCTTGCTCGTCTCGTTATTCAATCAAATAAAAATATATAAAAAAAAGTGTGCGTCTCGGGACGCTCGACAGAAGTGATAACTTAAACTAATGTGGGTTAAAGTGAGAGAGGAGGAACCTGCTACCGTATGCGTGAGAGAAAGGGAAGCCAGACAGAGTGGCGCCGTAAAGTGTTACGTTACGGCGCCACTCTGTCTGGCTTCCCTTAACGCGTTACGTTACGAAGTCCGGTCAAAGTCGTGTCAAAGTCGTGTCAAAGTCGTGTCAAAGCCGTGTCAAAGTCGTGTCAGAGTCGTGTCAAAGTCGAGTCAAAGCCGTGTCAAAGTCGTGTCATAGTCGTGTCAAAGTCGTGCCAAAGTCGTGCCAAAGCCGTGTCAAAGTCGTGTGAAAGTCCAGTCAAAGTCCGGTCAAAGTCTTGTGAAAGTCCGCTCCAAGCCGACTGGTTACTGTGTGGCGCCACCTGGGACTTCGAAATTATCGATGTTCCAGGGAGGTCAGCTAACGCTGGCTGGTCGATGGACCGCTCGCGTTACGGAACGTTTCGGTTCACCCTCCCATAAGAAGTTATCACTTCAAAAACACCATATATCAAAACGACCACACTGTACTATCGGTACTGTACTCAAAATCATTACAAAACATAGACGCGGATTTAACATAATTCATATACGTTGGGTGGGTTATAATTGCTTATGTGAACTATGACCCGGCTGTAACGCAATAAGCGCCGGAGTTTGGTAAATTAAGTTTTAGTGGATCATGTTTCAATTATATCTGGAAGTCTTTCAATTTAAATATTTATCGAGTGGTGTTGTTTGCAGCTACTAGCACTACTATGCCATCGTGGATAAATGTGTATTTCTAACTCTTCCATAACTTTCTATTTTTATTTGATATATTTCGTTGGTGGATAAAGACAGTTTTTTTTACCGAGTAGGGCAAAGTGACTGCACTATACCTGGTGGTAAGCGGAATGCAGTCCAAAAAACAGCAACCACCGACAAACAATGAGTTTATCGATGGTCCTCGGATGGTCGGCCATGACAGCCTGTATAAATGCTTCTTCACACTCCGAAGAGGGAACAAGCAAATGGAGGGGCTTGCGACAGGACAGGCGGATGATCGATGCAGGCACAAGGATACAAAGATGTACCTCTATACCATATAGTCATGTCGCACATTCATAGTTATGTTTGGTATTGCTTCTGTTTTTGGGCAGGCATGCCACTTACCATCAGGCGAGTGTGGCTTACTCGTCTCCTCATTCGATCAAAAAAAAAAATCGGCTGATTTGGCAGCTATCGAATAACTCGCAATAAGGGATAATCTAGACATTTTACATTTAGACAAAATCCAGAAACGTCTTATGCTGAATATACTTGTTTTTACCTAGAATTATACAATAATTATTTTCTAGCACATATCGTGCGTTATATATGTAGATTACAAAACATCACATGCATTCACAAACCAGTTGTGTACGAAATTTGAAATGTCCATTTTGTGTAAATTGGTTAATTCGCAACATAATATTCATGCGGTGGATAGTTTCGGGCACATCGCTAATTGTGATTGGTTACGAATAGAACTGTGTAATTTACGTGTTTGAAAAAATTCGTGTGAAATGGTGTTCGTATAATACGTTCACACTCGGATTGGACGCGGCTGTGTTGTTAACGTGGCTTCTGGTGGACTGATGGGTTTTATGTGTTAAGAACTGGTCGCCAGGGCACGCACTTATGACTTTTCATTATAAGTGTATTTATTCTTAATAATCAATAAATTGTCAAAGTGGTGCCCCATATGTGGCAGGCCGTCTGGGTTCGTACCACCGCTTTGTCTATTTCTGCCGTCAAGCAACAGTGTGTAAGCACTGTTGTGTTTCGTTTGGAAGGATTTTGAAGCCAGTTAAAATACTGGGCATTATGAGACATAACATCTTATGTCTCGAGGTGACGACCGTAGTACAGTGTTATGAAGTGCTTTGTAATTCAAAGTTCTGTGTGGTGGTTATGGGCAGGCGGCGAGCGCTTACCATCAGGCGAGCGCTATGCTCATCTTGTCATTCAATCAAATAAAAAAAATACACTCACACGTTTTGTTTTTACAGGGAAAATTATTTATCGCTACTGGTCTACTCCGAAGGGGGTTGGCGGTACCCGTTACCCGGTAGCTTGTAGCCTCTTACTCCACAGCCGGCTACTCGCCCACTGGACTGCGGAGGCTGTCAAACGGTTAATAGTGTAATAACTATATTTTTTTAAAGCATAGTCCGGCAAATGAGCAAGTGCGTCGCCTGATGGTAAGTGATCTGTATGCCCATGTAGGCCTATAATACTCGAATAATCATAGGCGCAAATCAGGCGCATAGGCGTAAATAAATACACTCAACATTCACATACATAGTCCTGACCCCACAGTAAGATACGAGTCTTGTGTCATGGTTATCAGGAACTACGAGAGACTTTCGGTCTCACAACACCCAGACCCCGAAACAAATATTTGTGGATCACACAAACATTTGTCTCGGTGCGGGGATCGAAGCCACGGCCTCTCGGTTCGCAGCCGGCTATTCGCCTGTTGCGCCACGGAGACTGTTACTGAATATTCCAACAAAAATACACAAAACGTTAGTAAATTAATCTAATACCGTTTGCAGCCGAGGTCACTAAGCCTGAGGCCTTCGACGACTCAATCTAATAAAGTATCAACTGATAGATAAACGGGACGATGCGAGTTTGTACTGCGTTTATCGTTTATGAAATTTGAGGTGGCCATGATTTGGGTGTATATAGAGACTATCCCGCTGGTGGGAGGATACTTGTATCCGACCGGATAGCGACCACCGTATACTGGTGCTAAAACCTGCCATAGTGGCCCACCTTGTGTGGGTCGCGTTCCAGGGTCAGCCAGTGTATATCCGGTTCTCCTCAGGGGGCTTGCCCTCTGATCCTAACCCTTTTCTCATCCCTTTTTCCTTCCCCTCCCCTTGGACCTTTGGCAGGTCGGCATGATCTTGCCGACCTACGATGGACACATTGTTTATCGCTGGTCGACACTATTCTTGGATTGCGCTACACTTACCATCAGGTGTAGCGTAGTCACTTTGCCGAGCTATGATAAAAAAAAACACATTCGCCACTGCAACTCCTGTGCACCAGGATCAACAGTGGCACACATTTTTCTTGACACCGAGCAGTGAAGCGGTTTTTTGAGTGTTAGAGCCACGCTGTATACAGTTTTGTCTACAGCATGAATGGGCCGGCTCGACCGGGTCGCTACCACTGTTTCACAGAAAACCGACGTAAAGTAGCGGCTTGTTGCTGCGTTTCGTACGGTGAGTGAGATATCCGGAGGCCCAAATCCGCCTTCCCTTCCCAATCCCTAATTATCCCTTTCCTTTAAACTCGCTAAGGCACCCATGATACTTCTGGTATTGTGGGTGTACATGGGCGGTGGAGATCACTTACCATCAAGTGTCTCATTTGCTCGTTTGCCGGCTTATGCTATAAAATAAAAACAGTTATTTTTGCCATTTGAAAGTTGAGTCAAACGGTTTCATAATATTTAATAAATGTTTTCTTGCATTAGGTATATCATGATCTCAATAACGGATCCACGAATACAACATAAATCACACATAAGTCCATTTGTCATACATGAACGAGTAGTCTTGCATTATCCCTCGCTAACACAACACGTGGTGCCACTAAATCAATATTTCGAGCGATTATCACCTCCAACATCGCGCTAACAGCTCGCCAACCTGTCGACATTCAATGCATAGTACAGGGTTGTAATCAGGTGATCTGTCATTGGTTCTAAAGTATACTTAAGTTGTATTCGGTACGTGGTGAGTTGTTCATCGAAACAAATCTTCGCGTAACCTTCGTCGATACATATAATACTTGATTATTTAAACAATTCTACACTTTAAAAAAACAAAAAATATACGCTCCGAATTGAGAACCTTCTCTTTTTGAAGTTGATTAAAATAGATTTTCTTAGGCATATTTTTTATGCGGCATGGCTGAAAATCATTTCTATTTAAGATATTTTTTAATGAAGATACGTTTCTTATTGTGTATAATTCTTGAAATCAACGATTATTTTAATTGTGTCCACGAAGATTACGTAGATATTTTTTTCCGAGAATGACCCGGTTCCCGTGTCATGGATCTTGGTATACACAGATTAACCGAACTAATATTTCTACCATACTCCGGTATATTATTATCATTCTGACCATAAGTACATAATAATATAAGGAAATGAGAAATCTATTTAAATATGTTATTTTCGATGATTGGAGTTCTGTTTTCATATTTGAAACGTAGTAATTTCTAAAAATCTCAATCAACTGTGTAGATTCTACCGAGATATTAGCAAGGAATATTAATTAGTGTTTATCTTGAATCTATAGCATGGGGGATCGCACCACATAAAATCACTTTATTCCGCCCCTGTGCGTAACGAAATAATGATTATATGAAGTTTGTGTGTAAGTCGGGTTCCGTGGAATTCCCAACGTTTTAGCAAGCATTTAATCGATTGTAATCTAACTAAAACTTTCTAAGGCGCGAAATTTGTGTGCACGCTATATGTTTCCCGCGTTTTTCTTTTATTTATTCAGATCGTGGGTGTAATGCTTGTTTGACCAAATCATTCCATTGGAACTGGTAAATTCTATACATGAAACCTCTTTTTAGCGGTCAACACACCTGCGAGACCGTGTCCTTTTGTGTAAATTTGAATTTCATACTAGAAAATGTTGAACTGTATCTAAATGTAAGCGTGGATTTTTGTACGTAAATGATTAAACCGTAATGTATATTTGATTTTATATTATCTAAGGTGTGTTAGATATTGAAATGAGAAAGCACTCAGAGAATATGTACTCATTTATAGATTTAGCACTTTTGAATATTTAAATAGAGAAATGGAAAGGGAAATAAGTTATTAATGAAACTATTAAAATCAGACGTGTTTTGATGGTCGCACATTTGTCAGCACTGTACACGGCGAACACATCTGCTTCTTTCGAGATGTATCTGTTATGAGGAGCGTATGTCGTGGATATATGTGGATAGTTGTATATGATTTAATATAAGGAATTCTAGAATACCGTGTGCCAAAGGTGCAACCAGTTTATCTTCAACTAAAATGTCCGGTTTTCACGGTAAAGTCACTTTGCACTACACCTGATAGTAAGCGTAGTGCAGTCCAACAAACTAGCGACCACTGACAAACAATGAGTTTATCGATGGTCACCAGAATCATGCCGGTCTGTATAAATGTTTCTTCCCTCTTCGGAGGACGAGGACATTGGACGAGGTTGCCGTCGCACTAGTGTTTTAAATAATTTATGTTCGTTTATTTTAATTTTGTTATAGTTTCTCTGAATGGAGTGTCACGGGTTTATCCCAACTCTACAACGTTTCGGTATTAAAGTGGCCACTGGTGATCAGGTGATGGATATTATATGTGGCCTAGATTTTTTTGTAGGTTTTCTCTAAATTAGCAGTAAGCTTAGCGACGAGTGGTACAAACTTCCAAGATGGAATTCGCAGCATAATCAGCCCTCAGGGTATACCTACTTAACAACTTATATCACGGGTTGACAAACGCAATCCAGTGCTGTACATCATCATCATCATCTTTAGCGGTCACAGGACGTCCACTGCTGAACATAGGCCTCCCCCAAAGACTTCCAGACCGACCTGTTGAAAGCGGTCTGCATCCAGCGACTTCCTGCGACCTTTATCAGGTCGTCTGTCCACCTTGTAGGCGGACGTTCAACGCTGTGCTTGCCAGTACGTGGCCTAATAATCCAGTGCTGTACAGTACTTTATAATTCAAAATGTTGAGTGGTGTTACTGCTGTTTATGGGCAGGCGTGACACTTACCATCGGACCAGCGACCTGGAAGTTTTGTCTTTCAGGCTAATAAAAAAACGCAAAATGTTTAATCAAACATGCTTCTTTGACCAAGTTACAAAACATGTATCAGAACATCGTCAGTTTAAATATAAAACACAGACCAGAACCCGTTAACAAAACAGAAATATGTTATGATTGCTGCAATCAAATCGTTTAAAAATGTTGTGTTATAAATGTTTCCAGCCAGCAACAACTATTATGTTTATTGCGACACCTGTCCATAGACTAATGTATCGTCGAAAGATCGCTCATGTGATTTATAATCTGTGCTCTTTATTTTCGTATGAATAAAATATGAGTAGGTTATATTATATAGCTTGACCCGCTAGTCCGCTCGGCTTTTGAAGTGTGTTACTTGCCCAGTAGAAATTTAATGGATCTAGAGCTGATTTTGAAGAAACTAATGTATATATTTTTTATTTGATTGAATGACGAGTCGAGCTGGCGAGGCGCTCGCCTGATGGAGTGCCTGCCCATAAACAGAAGTAACACCACACAGAACTTTGAATTACAAAGCCCTGCATGGCACTGAACTGCGCTCGTCACCCTGATACAGAAGATGTTAAGTCTCATAATGCCCAGTAATTTATCTATACTTATAAAATAACATGTCCTGACTGACTGACTGATTCATCATCACCGAGCACAAACTATCAAGGCTACAAGCATGAAATTGGGACTGTATATTCATTTTGTTATTTAGGCACCCACTAAGAAAGGATTTTAGAATATTCCACCCCAAAGGGGTCAAAATAGGGGATGATAATATGTATGAAAGTTCGTTATTTTGAAAGTTACATAAACAAAATTTTGTATTTTGGTTATTGACGTAAAACAAATAAATACGTGTTTCAGGAATTTTGGATATTTTATTTAATAAGGGATGAAAAAGGGGGTGAAAGTAAATGCGAAAGTGAGTTTGTTTGTTACGCTTTCACGCCTAAATCAATGAACCGATTTTGATAAATTTATCTACAGAGACAGATGGGACCCTGGAGACGGTTACAGCCTACTTTTATCCTGGAAAATGCTGTTCACGCGGGCGGAGCCGCGAGCAAAAGCTAGTAAAACAATATAGACGATAGTCCATAGTGTGATAGGCGGTGAGCCTATCTTTATTCCAATTTCGGACAATTCAACTTTGAATTTTCGAATCGAGAAAAACTAATGGATGCAAATATGCAATAACATTTTAACCCATATCAAGTAAATTGAGATAAATATTTTATTATGCTAAATTTATAACATTTATGTAGGATAAATTCCGTATTTAAAAAAAAAAACAAAAGTAAATTGAACATTTCCCACGATCAAATATGCAAAATACAACTATAAATTATTGATTTAAGTTAATTAATTTAGCAAAATAAAATTGGTATCTCAATTTTTACTTGATTTGTTTTAATATTACTGCGTATTTGCATCCGTTTAAGGGTTGCTAAATACAATTACTAACCGTGAGTGTTTATGTACAAGTTTAATTTAAATCTACAAATCCTTAAATGTCACGCTTATTTTTTTTTTTATCCTGGCCCGCCAAAGTGACTACGTTACACCTGATGGTAAGTGTAGCGCAATCCAAGAATAGTGTCGACTAACGATAAACAATGTGTCCATCGTAGGTCGGCAAGATCATGCCGCCCTGCCAAAGGGCCAAAGGGGAGGGGAAGGAAAAAGGGATGAGAAAAGGAAAAGGGAAAAGGAATTATTTTAATCACTCGTTTAATAGAATTAATAATAACAGAATTTATCACATCCCTATGAGTGAGACAAAAGGCACACTGTTTATCATTTAATGATGTCCAAAGTTGCAAATTGTTATCATTAAGCTGTGGAATAGTTTGCCGACACACGTGTTCCCTCCTCCCTATATATGGGGTCCTTTAACCGGAGTGTGAAGAAGCAGCTAGGTAGGCCGGCCTGATCTTGCCGACTTACGATAGACACGTAGTTTGTCGTTACTCGACACAATTCCTCGATTGCGCTACACTTACCATCAAGTGTAGCGTAGTCACTTTGCCGTGCTGGGATAAAAAAAAATGTTTTATTTATGTCCTAGCGATGCAATCGGATTTGATACTAGGGAAATAAAAATACTTCCAACTTGACCTTTAATTTGACCATACATTTTAACACGTTGTATGAATACTCTGAATTTGTATAACATTATTTCTGTCGCCAAGCTGTTGTAAGTACTGTTGCGTTTCGGTTTAAAGGAAATTGAAGCCAGTGAAATTACTGAGCAGTGTGAGACTTAACATCTTATATCTCGGGGTGACGAGCGCAGTTCAGTGCCATGCAGTGCTTTGTAAGTTCTGTATGGTGTTGCTTCTGTTTATGACTAGGCGTGCCGCTTACCAACAAACGAGCGCCTTGCACGTTTCGTCATTGAATCAATTTAAAAAAAACATTTTTTTGAATCTAAAAACGCTCAAAATCATTTATTCTGCAGTTTTTATGCATAGATGAATAGAATATGAACAGGTTACACGTGTGATGTCAGAGTGCGGCCGGTCAATGCGGACGGCTGACCTTGCCTCTTCGGAAGTGATTGTCCAGAAGTAACGGGCGACTATTGTGAATAGCGTGCATACGTCTGTGTATCTTCACGATCTTGGACGTGTTTAATCAGAGATAAGATAATAACGCCCCATTTGGATGGACAAGAGTTCTAATACGACATGTTAATAAGAAATATATCTCTCGTAGTTTCTGATACCCACGACACAAGACTCGTATCTTACTGTAAGGACTATGTATGTGACTGTTGGGTGTATTTATTTATATAACTGCCTCAGTAGCGGAGTTGCGTACGTGGTACGGCTGCTGTGCCGACCTCTCGGGTTCGATCCCCGGGTCGGGTAAAAATTATATTAGGGTTTTCTATCACGAAATACTCAGTATCAGCCGCATGGGATTTGTGACTATGGCGATTGGTTCGCCCCCTATATAAGCTCAGTGAAATGTGGGTGTACGGGTTATACCTCTGCCTACTCCTTCGGGGATCCGTATGTATGTAATATTATTGACAATACAATTGACAGCCTCCGTGGCGTAGCGGGCAAGTAGCCGGCGGTGAAGCGAGAGGTCGCGGGTTCGATCCACAATATTTGTTTCGGGGTCTGGGTGTTGTGAGACCGAAAGTCTCTCGTAGTTCCTGATACCCACGACACAAGACTCGTATCTTACTGTGGGGTCAGGACTATGTGTGTGACTGTTGGGTGGGTGGGTGTATTTATTATTTTGATAGCAGAAGCCACCAAACTAGCAAGTGGGAAAGAAATTCACCGCCTATACCAAATCAAATATACCTAAAGAATCAAGAAAGTTTTGTAGACCTTAATGGAAAGGAATAATTACGAGATTTGGAAGAGAGGAGAGGAATTGGGCATAAATGATAACTGTCTTTTTCCGATCTTTTCTGTTATCATCAAATTCATTTTAAATGAATGGTTTAACATTTTTGTTTAATTTTTACGTTTATTTTCATTCAATAGCACTATAACGTGTGCCAGTTTCTATTCTGTCCGCTCTATAACGGTGAAGGCGTGATGCAATATATTGAAAACATATGGTAGTAAATAATATTAGCTGACCTTACATTTTATAGGAAGGCGCGCTTCCCAGATGCGCCGTTTCGCGCACGAACAAAACCCAATGGGACGTATTCACTTTACTATTTAGGGGGTTTAATATTACTCAAGGATGTAAAACGATTGTTTTCATTTACTGGGTAATTTTAATGTTTCTATTTGTGAGTTTTTTAAATACAAAGACATAGAAATATACATGGCTAGTGTGAATGGTACAGTTGAGGGGGGGGGGAAGTCGATGAACGTTTTTAGATCAAGTCGGATATATTCTCGAGAAAGGCCAGGTCAGAAGTACCCTAAACCGACCTGCATGCATGAAAAATATAATGAGAGTGAAAGAGGCCAAAGAGATGTGTAAGGATCGTAGCAGGTGGAAGTCCGTTGTCTCTGTCTACTCCTATGGGAAACAGGCCTGAGACTATATATGTAAAGACAGGGAGTGATCCGGTATTTTCCGTGTCAGATATGGTTAGACTCTTATAGGGGCCTGAGCTCATGTTATATGTTTGTTTAATATCGAATCAAGAAAGTGTAAACTTAAATACTTTCAACGCTTAAGTGCCTTGGTCAGCTTCCATTAATCAGTAAAAAACTACTTCTTTTCGCTACACAATTTTGATGAATAATTTTGTTTTATTTTAAAATATATTCAGTTGATTTCCATTTAATTTAATACATTTTGGCAATATCTTTTGATCGACGGACATTTAATAAAGTGAGAGAAACATGAGAAATACGAATTTTAATAATATATTATACTGATAATATTCTCGATATTTTACAAACTTCTTTTTAATAGCTTTGTATTATACACCTCCTATGCTGGGTGCAGGCCTCCTCTATTGAATGAGAGGTGTTAGACCTTGGTCCACCATTCTGGCGCTGTGCGGGTTGGCAGACTTCACATACCTTCAAAATTCTTATGGAGAACTACTTTCTTCTGGAGAGTTTGCTTACGATGTTTCCTTCCCCGTTAAAACGAGCGATAATTAAAAATTAATACACACGTAATTTATATAAAAGTTAGAAATGCTTGCTCTTAAGGCTGATTTGCGCCAACTGTCTTCTTGACATTCCGTACCTCTCCCCGCTGAGTTATCTCTCACGATTACGAACTACTATGTAAAATAAACGTATTTTTACATTAATAGTATTTAATTAACTCACGACCTTTTAAAATCAATGCTACCACCAGCTTACCCAAAATATACTTTAATGTCAAGTGTTTTATCATTTCTCTATTATATGTACTAATTAAATGGCTTATCAATGTATAAAAAATGTATTATTGTTTTATTTTTAACCGAGCACGGCAAAGTGACTGTACTATACCTGATGGTAAGCGTAGTGCACTCCAAAAAACCAGCAACCACCGACAAACAATGAGTTTATCCGTGGTCACCAGAGTCATGCCGGCCTGTATAAATGCGTCTTTCCTCTTCGGAGAGGGTCAAAGCAAATCGAGGGGCCTGCGACAGGACAGGCGACTGACCGATGCAGGCACAGTAATACAAGATCAAGACATATCACAAGCCTCTCGGGTGAACCGGATATACACTGGCTGATCCTGGGACTCGATCCACACAAGACGTGTCGGTAACACCATGTGTATGGTAGTCGCTATCCGGGCGGATATGAATATCTTACCAACTATTTATCAATAAATATATAATTTAGTGTGTTCTCATAGTTATGGAGTTACATGCTCTTGAAATAAATCGGGAGGTCAAGCTCCCTTATCAATTTCCCTGTTCCGTCTCGCAAGAAGCAAGGTAAAGTCATGAATAAGTCATTAAAACTTATCCGAGTATGATGAACCGATGACCTATGTCTCCATTGAATACAATCAAACACACATAAACTAATCATTCTTGCACACGGACGTTTTATAACATTTTTGCTGTTTTACCTTGTTTTTGTTATTCTATATAATAATTTTCGAAAAGAAACATGAGATTTTTTTGTTAATTTAAAACAAGGCAAATACACAAAAACACCATTGATAAGTGAGTGATTTGATCCAAAAACACAGGATTTGTCAGTTAGCGGGTTCTTATAGGTCCTGGGCGTGTCTAGGCTTTCATCACGGGTTAGCAAATATGATAAATAGGGTAGTGGATTATATTCATTTTTATACATTATTTTATATGCAGCTGACAAAATACGAAAAAGAACCTGTATTGCGAAAACATAATTAAAATTGAGAAGAGGGAAGAAGCATTTATACAGGCCGGCATGACTCTGGTGCCCACCGATAAACTCATTGTTTGTCGGTGGTCGCTGGTTTTTTGGACTGCACTACGCCTACCATCAGGTGTAGTGTTTTCATTTGCCGTGCTCGGATAAAAAAAATGATGTTCCCATTAAAGTGAACCCTAAGAGGGTTAAATCGGGGATCAAAAATAGAAAACTCTATATTTTTTATTATTCCTTCATAAAATATATTTTTAACGAAAATAGAACCTACTCAAAAAAACTAAAAAACTGAAAATAAAATTCCCAATTTTAAGTCGGTGTTCTCTGCCAATCATTGATTGTCCATTGAATTACAATAGCACCGCTATAAATTTGATTTATAAAGTTTACCAATTTTTAAGTTTTGTTTAAATATTTGTAGGTGTAACTGTTCAACATCAAGCTTCAACAGAATTGCATTTCTAAGCTAATATTATAAAGATAGATTTGATTGTTTGTTTGCACTGAATTGGCTCTGAAACTACTGGAACTATTTGAAAAATTCTGTCACCATTAGAATCCTACAATATCACTGTTGAACATAGGCGATATCAGTAATATAACGGTGCAGAATTTCACGCGTTTGGAGCCGCGAGTGAATGCTAGTTTGTGATATTTCTATTAATTTTTTCTTGATTCAGACTAGTGGGGATATGTATAAACACGGTACATTAATAATACATAAAACTGCATCCATTTCGTTCACAAATTGTTTGTAATTCGATACTTAAATATTTATCCAGTTTATAATTCACAGATGTATCATTTAAATCGAATGATAAACATGTAAAATTGATCAGAATTTGATCTGGTTTACTTTATTGACGTTTATTTTAAAATTTAAATTATTGAAACCGTTATAGTTCATATATTATAGGTAAATACCATATGTCTGTGTGGCTTCGAAGTTTATGATTAAGAAAATTAAAAGTGGCATTTATGACTTGCCTTGGTGGCGCAATTATTGTGCGTACGCGTTACGACTGCTGTGCTTGGGTTCGATCCCCGGGACGGGTAAAGTGATATTGGGTTTTCCTATCACGAAATGCTCAGAATCAGCCCGGAGATTGGAATTGTGCCCAGTATGGTGATAGACAAAGCGGTGGTACCAACTCAGACGGCCTCTCGCATACCAGGGACCTACCACCTTGTAGAATCCCTTTTTCTACCTTCCCAATCCCTTAATTATCCTTTTCCTTTAAAGTCAGCAACCATGATTCTTCTGGTATTATGGGCGTACATGGGCGGCGGAGATCAATTATCATCAGGTGTTTAACTAACTCATTTACCGGCCAATGGTATGAAACAATCACAAAGTTCCACGTCCTTAAGAAATATTTACGAACTATAAGATACAGAATTTCACAATAGGATAAATCGGAGGTGTTAATTCGTAGGTCGGGAAGCTGTGGTCGCGAGTGCGCTCCGAGGTCATAAATGAATGTTATTTATTGCTCGTGTGCCACATCCAGTAGTGTACATCATTGCATCATAACGTCGTGTAGCTATCGAGTTAGTTCATACATAATATGACATACAATCGCTGTTTTATATCCTTGAAGGGTTGCATCCTAACCTTTTCTTATATTTTTTTTATAGTATAGGCCGGCAAACGAGCACGTGGGTCCCTGATGGTAAGTGATCTCCACCACCCATGTACGCCCACCACTAGAAGAATCATGGGCGCGTTGCCGACCATAAAGGAAAGGGATAATTAGGGATTAGGAAAGGAAGGGGATTTGGGCTTCCAGATATCTCACTCACCGTATGAAACGCAGCAGCAAGCCGCTACTTTACGTCAGTTTTCTGTGAGACAGTGGTAATGACCCGGTCGAGCCAGCCCATTCATGCTGTAGACAAAACTGTCTACAGCGTGGCTCTACCACTCAAATAACCCTTTCTTATTAGAGAAAAACCTTTTCTTATTAGAGAGTGAGTTCGAATTCAAAACCGCTCTGCAATAATTGTAAACATATCTGTTGATAATCAGGTTCACATTCAGTTCAGGAAAGTCGGTTATGGTGGTGGTAAGATATTCCATATCCAACAGGATAGCGACCACTGTACGCATGATGTTGAAACCTGCCATAGTGCCTAAGACCGGGTGAAGTGTAAGCAGGACCCTAGCACCGTCAAGATAATGCCGGGCGAAAAAAAAAAAATATCCACAGTGTAAAACGGTCTTTCTAGTCGGTAACTGCTTTGGATGCTAATTTGCTTTCTGCTTAAAATATTTTTCCAGTCTATTAAACATGTGATTCATAACAATAAAAAAAAACATTTTCATTTGATATTTTTTGCAATATGCCTTTATAATATGAGATATATTAAATCATTCGTGCTGTGCGCGGGGCCGCGCGCCTTCTCGAGTAAATTTATTGTATACGCATATATCACGCCGTAAGCACAGAAATATTGATGATTTTCTCTTTTTTTTATTTAATTGAATGACGAGACGAGCAAGTGCCTCGCCTGATGGTCAGCGCTACGCATACTCATAAACAGAAGCAACACCGCACATAACTTTGAATTATAAATGCATGACACTGAACTACGCTCGTCACCCGAGACATAAGATGTTAAGTCTCATAATGTCCAGTAATTTCACTGGCTTCAATGTCCTTCAGTTGTTTGGCGACAGAAATAGACATAACGGTGGTACTAACCCATACGGCCTCTCGCATACGAGGGACCAACCACCTTGTACCTGACGATATGTTATTAGGTAATTCAAATTCTGCTTTTAATATAGTACCAGTTGATGCTTACTTTTATCCCGGTATTCATAAATGTTACTATGAGGCCTCATAGTGAGCGCGAACGCTTAGTGACGATTTATCTAAACGTCTTTGGTTGGTTGTATGCTTTAACAGCATGGTATTAAAAATATAATAAAAAGACCTACGGCTGAGAGAGCTCCTTCTACGTAATACTAATGCAATTGACGGTTAACAGGGATTTTGGGCATTTTTGCTTAATAATAATTGTATTAATTTAATCTGATTATGTACAAAAGTCTTGTAAGCATTTAAACTCACACATCCCATTACAAGGAAATAGCTTGTATCAATAAAACATATATAAAATGCCAGGGGCTTGATCTCCATTACATGAAACAACATAATCGTTTCTACTAGTCATTTATATGTTATAGAGATTAAAAGTTTTTCGGAATGTATTAATAAAGTAATCGAAGACAGGTGGTAGCAATAAAAGCTATGGATTTAACCTCTGATCTACAACTAAAAAATAACCTTATCGTATGTTTTATCGTGGAAATTAAAGCTCGCGCCATAGTATGATCTCTTATTCACCCACGATGTTGTTTTTTATTTATTTTTTTATGTTATCTGTTAGACATTATGCCAGTGTCAAGTTAGAGCCTACGATGTTCTATACTCAAATATTTGAAAATAGAACATCGTCGGTGTCTATTAAGTCATAGTTTTGGAGTTTTGGCGGGAATTCTGGCAGTGTAGTTCATCGCTTATTTTAATCTATTTCATAAATTAGTTTAGAGTTGTGTTTGTTGTATAAAAGTGGTGTGGATTTGTTCAGTAAACATTGACGGTGATGAACAGAGTATGGAAACATTGAAATAAGTGAATTAAGCATCGTACTGAAAGGAGTTAACACCAAAACTCTGGCAAGACCTTGAAATCGACCGCACCCGTGTTTCATCGTTCTTGTAAAAATAACTTGAGAATAAAATATACTTGACATTGGCAAAATGCATAATAATGCGAAAGCCATAAATAAAAAATAAGAAGTCATAGTTTGCTGCGACCATAAAGCCTTTATTGTTTTAATAATTCGCAATGAATCTACCGAGTGACGGTTTGAAATTCAAATGCGTAATTTTTCGAAAATTGAGTAGGTACATTTAAGCAAAATATTTGAGTATGGAATATATTTCGTATGAATAAATAAAGAAGTTTGCACACGAGGTGGAGGATTCGAGCGTCGGTGCGCCGGGTCACTCGGTCTTCTAATTACGTATTCAGCTATACAAAATGACCTATAACACGACGATTATTGTGAGTCTTTACTACTGTTACACAAGTGGATACCACTTACGATAGGTATAGTTTAGCATAGCGACGTATAGACCGCTGGATGTGGCGGTGTAAATGCGCCGCAATTCCTTATTAGCGTTCGATTATTGGATATCATTATTTGTTGAGTAGAGACTGGATCGCCTGTTTTTTTTTAAATTATTTAATTGAATGACGAGACGAACAAGGCGCTCACCTGATGGTAAGCGCCACTGCTGCCCATAAACAGAAGCAACACCACACATAATTTTGAATTACAAAGCACTGCATGGCACTGAACTGCGCTCAACACTCCAAAACATGATGTTAAGTCTCATAATATTCAGTAATTTCACTGGCTTCAATGTTATTCAAACCGAAACACAACAGTGCTTAAATTCTGTTGCTTGGCAGCAGAAATAGACAAAGCAGTGGGTACCTGGACATCAAGAAACTGAAAACAATGACCAGCTAACCAGAGAGGAAATTTGTGAAATGTTTGTAGGACCAAAGTCGTGTCTACCTATACCAGCGAAAGTCCTAGGAGTCATCGGCAAGAAAATAACGGCGAAAACTAAAAATCCAAATTCTCCATCAAGACACTTGGACAAGACGAAGCATCTACTTCAATTTAACAAGGAGGACATTAAAATAATTACAGGAATAGTTTCTGGACATTGCACGTTCAACAGGCATCTAAAGATAATAGGCAAACCCAACGACTCCTCCTGCCCAAATGTGGAGAGGAGGAGACCAGTTCCATTTTCTGGCTTAGTATTTAATGTACTCTCTGCCAAGGGAGCTACTGGTAACGGACATAATAGCTCAAGATCACTGGATGTAGAACTGGGAGAAATTATTAGGTTCAGTTGGAGAAAATGTGAAGCAGCTGGTGTGTTGGGTCCAGTGTAGTCACTTTGCCATGTCAGGATTTAAAAAAACTCCATGCTGACCAAGGTAATTTGCACGTGCTGTTATTAGATAATAAATAAATACACCCAACAGCCACACACATAACCCTGACCCCAGGTTAAACCTCGTGGGTATTAGAACCGATGGACTTGCTATCCCACAACACCCAGACTCGAAACCAACATTTGTGAATCATACAAACATTTGTCTCGGTGCGGGAATCGAACCTACGACCTCTCGCTTCGTAGCCGGCTACTTGTCCGCTGCGCCACGGAGGCTGTCATATAATGCGCAGTCTACAGCCACATCCAGTGGTCGTAGGTGAATGTTTGCGGAGATGTGCCTGTGCTCATGTCTCCGGGTCAAGGATCGGCCGCTCACACACGACTATATTAACTATTAAACATAACTACGCCATAACTCGCCAGCTCGAGCGCAACCACATCAAAATACATATTGTTTTATATTGAGAACGGACAGGTGCTGTACTGGGTTTTATCTTCTGTATTGTGAAATCTGGTAGTGGCGATACAAATAGTTGTTCTTAATTATTCTATTCAAGGTCATGTTGGAATTCTATCTTCAAGTTGAAAGAGCTAATAATTTGAAATAATAAAAAAATATAGAGGTCCTTATAGCCAGTTGTACTCAACACCATCATCAGCCACAGGACGTCCACTGCTGAATATAGTCCTCCCCCAAAGATTTCCAGACCGACCTGTGGAAGCGGCCTGCATCCAACGACTTCCTGCGACCTTTATCAGGTCGTCTGTCCACCTTTATAGGTGGACGTCCAACGCTGCGCTTGCCAGTACGTGGCCTCCATTCCAGAACCTTTCTGCCCCATCGGTTATCGGTTCTGCGAGCTATGTGGCTTGCCCACTGCCACTTCAGCTTGCTAATTCGCTGAGCTATGTCGGTGACTTTTGTTCTTCTACGGATCTCCTCATTTCTGATTTGATCACGTAGAGACACACCGAGCATAGCTCTGTCCATAGCTCGCTCACTGATAGGTAAATGATTAACGAGTTAAGCAACCTTTGGCGCGGTCAGTCTATGGGTGTATTTTAGCTACCATTTCTATAATCATGGGATGGCTTATGTATAACCTTACGTGATCTCAAAAGTCTTTTTTAGTGGTGGGAGGATATTTGTATCCGACCGGATAGCGACCACCGTACACTGGTGCTAAAACCTGCCATAGTGGCCCACCTTATGTGGGTCGCGTTCCAGGGTCAGTTCTCCCAAGGCGGCTTGCCCCCTGACCCTAATCCTTTTCCCATTCCTTTTTCCTTCCCCTCCCCTTTGGCCCTGGGATGAGATACTGCCGGGTCTCCAGTATTCCGTTAGCAGGGACCCCGTAGTTCATCCCAGGAACTTTGGCAGTCCGGCATGATCTTGGCGACCTACGATGGACACATTGTTTATCGTTGGTCGACATTATTCTTGGATTGCGCTACACTTACCATCAGAATAAGATAAAAAGGAAAGAATCGCTCGAAAACTAATTTCCTATTCAACTAATATAATATAAGATTAATCATACGCAATTTTAATTCATTATAGTTTCCAATAGTTGTTACTGCTACTTGTTGTTTGGAGAGTAAACAAAAACTGTCATCGTTTTAGAAAACTATCAAAACTTGTATTAGGTATATTATATTTTTAACTTGTATGTAATTACGGGCCAAAAGGCCCGTAATTTAAGCAAATAAAGAATAACTACGATTTTAATATATTTTTCCAGCGAGGAAGTCTTATAGTTATTACTATTAGATTAGTTGGGAATGAAACATGATATGAAGAAATTACTATATTAAACGTTCTGAATAATTACCCATTAATTCTAGTTCTTGGAGCTTTATCTTCCAATTAAAATAAAGTTATGCTATTTACTTGAATAGCAGACTAGAAAATAAATGAAAAGGTGTATTTATATCTTATATATATAGTTCTTTGTGACTATTTAATCACAGAACACAAAAAAATCTATTTATTTCAATAATTGCTGCACTCGCGCCTGTAATTACCGACGGGGTAGGCAGAAATGTAATCCGTTCACCTTCATTTCGCCGAGCTTATTTTTATCCTATGATGTGATAGGGGACGACAAACTCCAGACTCCGGGCTGATATTGAGTATTTCGCCGTAGAAAAACCCAATAATTATTTTGTCCGATATGAGGATCGAACTTGGGACCTCGGCATAGTAGTCGTACCGCGTACGCAAAACAACTGCGACATTTTTAAATCTTCCTGGTACCGTCGGTGAGCACGAAGTGTCTTGAAAGTCTACCTTTAAGGCACGTTTTCAGCCACGAGACTGAGACAAGAGACCATTTTCATATTGCCATCTATAAGATAAAAATACTAAAGCGCCAATACTTGAACTTTTCCGTGGAGTTTTTAAAGTTGTTTCTTTTTACGATAAAATCATATAAAAAAAATCATATAAATTTACCTAATGGATAATTTTCAATAATATATTTTATTGAATCATATTTTTTTCATATTATAATTTTTATCGTATAAAAATAACTAATCGCTCTACCACGTATCAGTATTTTTGCCTTTCCAGTGGCAATATAATTCCACACAAAGTGGACGTGTCGCAATCGCGACACGTGTCGCTATCGCGACACGTATCGCTGTCTTCTTGTCTTGACTGCGTACCTCAAAAGGTACCTGAATTCTACTGTGAGTTGTGATGCCATGTTTTTAGTATATGTTAGAGTAAAGATCTGGCATAATTTACGACCGACCTTTGCCTCCTTCTTAAGCCCCTCTGAGATTTATGCTCCAAAAATGTATTCATATATGATTGTCGAAAAAGTAGTTAATGATATTTTTTTTTTTTTTTATTGCTTTTTATTTTTTTTTATTAATAAAAAAAAAAAAAGTTAATGATATTTTCATTTACATACATATGTGCATGCGAATTAACTTGTTCGGGCTGAAGTTTCCTCATATTATATGCGTGTAATTAAACAATTTTTTGTGCTTGTTGGGGCAACGTGTTTTTAATTTTTCATAATGTAATTTAAAATGAAAATAAAAGAAACAAAATTCGAGTGCATGAATAGTTTATTTTGTACGCTTCCGTGGAATGTATACTAAATACATTTGTTTAATTAAAAATCTCTACTTATATTTACAAACAAAAAAGTCGCATCACAAAATATCAGTTTGAGTATAAAGTCGTGACTAATTTATTGAGTAATTGTAGGTCATAGGAACCAACCTGTGACTTATAAGAAATATTGAGTGCATTCACACGTCCCGGTTGTAGCCAGTGCCAGATATGCAAGTAGTGTATAGCACTGTATTACGCTTTTGTAAAGGCTGTTGCCCAAATATTATGTAATACATATCGTCATTGTTAAGGCAAAAATGTTAAAACGCCAATATGTGAACTTTACGGCACTTTAAAGTTGTAATTTTTTAATAAAAAATCATTATAATTACATTAGAAAAAAATATTATTCAATAAAATATATGTTTTAATTTATGAGTTTTATCGTAAAAAAACAACTTTAAATCGCGTTACATTAAAGTTCGCTTATTGGCACTTTAGTAGTTTTGCCTTTTCATTGCCGATTTCCAGAGCCACGCGGATACTCGCAAACCGGGTTGTGTGAAACGGTGCTTACTCTATAAAAGTAATTATCAATTTTTGTATATATACTATGATTTTTCGATGTATTTTGGCCTCAGATTGATTGTCTATTCCTTACATGGGTACAGATAGAATATTGAGCAATATAGGAATGTTGGTCATTGTATGAGTATATACGATATGTTCGTGTACAACTTCGCTAAAGAAATAACACCTGAGGAATTAAGATCTCAAAAACCAATTAACATTTTTAGTTACAAAGTACTTTATTTAAACATGACAATCGTTTTTACTCACAATAAGTAGGTGTTATGTCTTTAGCGAAAATTAGTTTTTAGTTTTAAGCCATAAAAATGCTCGTCCTCACCAACATTAACCAACCTTAACTTTTATCTGGTGCAAACTTGAAATGTTTTTGAACCCGATAGGATATCGGCCATCGCATACATGGTGAATAACCTGCCATAATGGCTCGTTTAAAGGATTGCCGTTCCGGGTTCAGCTAGTTCGGCATAATTCTGCCGACCATCGAGGTACCCAGTCTCTTGTACTGTACTCTGTACTTAAAATCTGGTTCAGTGTAGCCACTTTACCGTACCAGGATAAGAAATCAAGGGAAGATTGTTTTATAACATAAGATTGATGAAAACGAGCATAAATTATTGCAATTACAAGGCCGTCTTATGCTTTGACGAGTTCTGGCGGTTTATATTTGAATTTAATATGCAGTCTTTGAGTTACTTCATGAACAAATGTGATTGAAATGAAAATTAAAATTGTAATGGTGAATGTAACATATATCTTTAACGTAAATAATAGCAACAAAAATTAATTCTTCTAGCAAGTGGTTTAGACGTCTTTCTTTTAGTTCTGCCTTTGTTAACATTTTAGCTGTTTCTTTTCATTTCGAAGGCAAGTTGATATGCTTTATATTATACTTTATGGCATTATACTTATTTGGTACCCGATGAGACATGATATTTCAAATTATTTACATTTCTATAAACCGTATTTAATAGACAATAGATGAAAAAATGAAGTTCAGAACAGTATAAAAATAGCACGCAATGTACAATGCACCCGAATTCATGTTTTAAAATCCACATAACAACACTTCAATCAAAATTCTACTAAATTGAATAAATTATATTGAAATTATACAAAATAATAATAAAATATATATTTTCATTTATTTATTTAACTGATTTTCAGTAAACGGAATGTCACAACACCCGGCGTTTATTCAAACAAAAATTGCTAACTAAACCTAACCTAACTTAATCTATACACGAGAGAAATAAAAAAAGAAATAATTTATTATTTACAAATTTGTTTTTGTACAAAACCTTCAACCGGGCACATATACCAATTAACATTTTCCATCTTAAACTACTTATTACATAATATTTTTGGATATAATCTTTCACAACGTCGGACGAACTCGATTGTCTTTGCCTACTTAATTTAAATCACAATCCCACGTTACTGGCCACGTTACACTGATAGAACTGTCTGGTCACTTGATGTTGGTGTCAGACCTTAGTAGTGAGGTCCAGAGGGTGAAGTTTGATCCTTTTGATCTGTGAGTAAGATACGTCTTCCTCTTCGCTTGCGGAGGCACCCGCGCTCGCTGATTCTGCATCATCATTGTCCGGGATTATAATCTCACTGTCATCTGACCTCCGTCGCGCGGAACTTGATCTCCCGTCTGATTTCACTGACAGGTCCATAGGATTCTCTTGCAAAGGAGATTCAGACGTTCTCCGTTCAGCTGGTGGCGTAGGAACGAACTCTGCCTCAGGGATCACCTCTTCCTGAATGATTGGTTGAGTACTTCTCTGCTGCTTTAAAATCTCATCCAAAAAGAATCGTTTTGACGAATCAGCGTTGTGATCATCGATCCTTACATCATTATTGTTCTCTACAGCTTGCCGCAATGCTGCATGATCCAAATGCAAATGTCTGGAGTACAAAGGATGTAGACCAGGAGGGAATAGCAAGTGATGGCTTCCAGGGAAGGGGCTGAACGGCGGGGGCGGTAGGAATGGAGAATGTGGAAAATGAGGCAAGGAAGCTATATTAGCTAAGGGCAGTGAGAATAGTGAGTCTCGTGGCGGTGTGAGTGGTCTGTCTTGTGGACGAGAGAGTCTGTTCTTCTCATCTAATTTTGGGGAAGACCCGCTCCGGTGTGAATCAGGAGATCCAGAGCACGGTGGCTTGTACTCGTCAAGACCTAGTAAAGCGAATTCTTCTTTCGTCCTCGGTCTTGCTAGACCAGGGAACAGATGTGGAGGAAAAGGTGGTGCTAAGTGATGTGGGGAGGAAGGTACTCGTGGCGGAGACTGGGATTGGACGGCTTGCTGCTGTTCTTGGAGGAGGCAGTGTATCTTGAACCAGTTAGAGCGGCGGCCGTACCTCGAGCCCGATTTGGACATCCCCACCATCAGACACTTGCGCAGTCGACAAGCTTTGCACGCTGTCCGATTCTTCTTATTTATAACACACTCGCCGTTGTTTTTGCATTCCGTGATGGAGTTCAGGTTGTTGTAGGACCGGCCGAAGAACGACTGTAAAGAAAGAGAAGATTATATTAGATTTTTTTGCAAAGGAAAATGAAGTAAGGGTAGTGTACAGTAAAAAATACCGTTTACAGAAACGATATTAATATTTTTAATATTTGTCAATACAGTGGTAACATTTTTCAAACATGAGTTTCAATCTATTATATAAAAATAAGTCGGGTTTTCCTTCCTGACGATATAACTCCAGAACGCACGAACCGATTTCCACGGTTTTGCATTCGTTGGAAAGGTCTCGGGCTCCGTGAGGTTTATAGCAACGAAAATCTAGGAAAAATTTCAATAGAAAAGCGGGAAAATAGGGAAAATCATTTTTTAAATACAGCGCCATCTCTGATACATAGCATGTACTACAAACCAATATTTTAAGTAGATGGCGTCGGTGCGTGACACATTGCTGACAGATGGCGCCACTGTTAGGCTACTTTTATCCCGGAAAATACAGATCACGCGGGCGGAGCCGCGCGGGACAGCTAGTTGTACATAAAAAATAACGTTACTCTATGTTGGTTTAATAGATCAGTTTCTACTAATTGCAAGTTTTGGAAAATATGTATTTCTCTTCTATCTTCAGCCAGGACATTCAGTGAAATTAATGGGCACTATGTGGATTAACATTTAAACGTTCGTGTTCGAAAGTGTTCGAAAAAGCTTCATTAATAGTAGTTCAGTAATCTTATTATAAAGTCATATTGGACATAAACACTATAATTAACATATAAACAGTAATGTAATATAACAATTACTACCCTGCAATTAATATTAATTATGGTGATTGCGTTATTGAGTATTAACTACAAGAGTACAATTACTGGTGTAATTTGCAGCTAGCGTTTAACAGTAGGAAGCCTACGACCGGTTAGGTCACGGGTTCAATCCAGGGTTTACAGTAACTCAGGCGTGGTATGTGTTAGGATAATTGTTATTTGTAATTTATAGGCTAGAGGTGTTTGTCTATGGAGTTGCTCCTACAGGTTTAGTGCTAGAGTTGGCTAGACCGTGTTGTTACTACTGTCTTACAGAAAACCGACGTAAATAAGAAGATTGCTGTTGCATTTCAAACGGTGAGTGAGATATTCCGGGGCCAAATCCAGAAGGATTTGGTGGGAAAGGAGTTGAAGGAATCGGGAAGGGGAGAGCCCTTCCCGATTCCATCAACTTTCTTTTCCTTAAAGGTCCTCAGCGCGTCCATGATATTTCTGGTATTGTGAGCGTTCATGGGTGGTAAAGATCGCTTATCATCAGGTGTCGTAGTTGCTTGTTTGCGGGCCAAATGGATCACCTGAGCACCCACCATATCACAACAATCATGGACACGTTACGAACCATAAACGAATAAGGTAATTAAGGGATTAGAAAGGGGATATCTCGCTTACCGTTAGAAACATAAGAAAGCTATTTCATATCGGTTTTCTGTGAGACAATGGCAACAATTCGGTCGATGCTTTCGTGCTGAAAACAAAAGTGTCTACAACGTGACTCTACTACATTTAAGGCTGAGATGATATTTCTATCTCACATACTCCATAACACATCATAAAAGATAATAACGTGGGTAAACTTACTAGATACATTTACTGTATTTCTGACTACCTGTTAGGGGACACAGTTTGAAGTAATATTATGTTCTTAACAACTATCATCGAGTTTAACCTGGTTTTCGTGTTTATCGGTCTAAATGCTCCAACAATCGTGTTACAAGACAATTGCTGTGTAAAGCGGCGTTTACACGGGCCGCTGGCGCCTGCTCGACCGCGTGAAGCCGATAGTGAAATGCGTTGCGAATGACTTCTTCACGCCAATGCAACGTCACATCCGCACACGACGGTCGCGGGTTCGGTTCCGGTCTGCTACTCACAATTTTGGTTTCGTTAGACCTTGATTTTTCCACGTGGATTACGTAATGTATTGTCTTAAGTTTTTTTAGTTGTTAATCGTGTCTCGATTGTAATGAGGATTCTTGGGATTAGTTGTTGAGTTTTGTGTTTTAGTTTCTTAGTAACAGTGTTTGTATATACGATTTGAATGCATGATAGATTTACAAGAATGATTTCTTACGTTTACGCGAATGTTACACATTGAAATAAAGCTAGTTTAAAGGGATTTTATCGCGGTATTTTATTTTAATTTTGGTCCCGACGTTTCGAAAGCTCATCAGCCCTTCATCCTGTGACTACGAAGGCGAAGTTTTATTTCAACGGTTTACAAGAATTATTATTAATAAACTTAAAACGATTTGAGATTGAATATTGTATGAATATCAAAAAACAAATTAATTTCTCAACTCTTTGAAGAAAACTTATTAACCTTGCCTTATAATATCTGAAATTGGTGCAAATTTTCTCAAATAATCTCAACAGACATCATTTTTCGAAAACACAAACCTAAAGCTAACCTTGTAACCGCAACACACCGAAACGTCCTTTACCAACCAAAATTTAAGGCCAAGTTTCGCATGTACCTTTGGCGCCTCACTTAATTCCCATCACGTGTGGCTATCGCCTAAAAATGTCATTGTTTCAGCTTCGAATTCTTCATCTATGACGTGATATCGTATTGTGATTCTGCGGGTGTTAAACCTGGCGCAACGTTGGCCACGCGTCTTGTGATACCTTTTTTAAATTAAGCTAACGTGCCTTTAATGGCGGTAAATGGTAATGTTGTAAAGTTATAGCTTTATAGGTTTTGATGATTTGACAGACTTGGGTTTTCGGTCTGAAATTCATGGGCAGCTTTTTTGTCTTTGGGAAAATCTATCTTATATCTGTGACGAGGGTGGAGGGATGGTTATGACGGAGTCAACAGCCTTGCGACCTAGTTAACATTTTATTTTACCATGCAGTAAATACCACAATATTTGCTAACGAATATATGAAATGTAAATGACTCTTTCAAGGGAGTAACATGATTTGATTCGTGATTTTATCCAATCAAAATCGACTTAGATTCTAAAGATAGTCAAGTGTCAGGACGGTAATAATGTATTTAGTTATTAATTTTTTCGATTGTACTGTCGCGAGGCGCGTATGGTTGGGCAAGTGTCAGGTGTTGCGCTGGCCACGTGCCCTCTCACCTCTTACCTCGCACAGATCATTTCTCACTCTTTTGTTATAACTGTATTGGATAACAGTCATCTTCTAATAAACTCCTATATACATTTTTTATACGCCAAAAGTTTGCGTTTCTGACGAGTAGATCAGAACTGCAAACTTTTAAATACCATCAAAAAAAGAAAAGTTGTATTAGGTCACGTGCTGAGACATGAGAGATACGAGCTCCTTAAACTTAAGTAGGGGGTAAAAGGAAAACTGGTTGAAGGAAAAAGTCTCATGACTGCGAAACATCCGACAATGGACAGGATTGCGAGCGCTACTAAACTATTTCGTCTCGCAAGGGATAAAGGACAGTACGCTGAGCTGACTGCCAACCTTCTACTTGGAGAGGCACAACAAGAAAAAGATATACCCAAACATCACCATAGTCCTTATCCTAGACTGGTTTAAACTGTATCGTAGGGATTAGAAAAATATATAACATTCCTTATCGCCTCTTTGACTCTCTCTTTAAGACTAAAGAGAGAGTCCGGTGAGTTCCTAGTGAAAACTTGTCGGTCCCTTTACAAGGTGGTAGGTCCCTCGTAAGGGAGAGGCCGTCTGAGTTGGTACCACCGTTTTGTCTATTTCTGCTGCCAAGCAACAGTGTGTAAGCACTATTGTGTTTCGGTTTGAAGGACATTGAAATTACTGGGCATTATGAGACTTAACATATTTTGTCTCAGGATGAAGAGCGAAGTTCAGTACCATGCAGTACGTTGTAATTTAAAGTTCTGTGTGGTGTTGCTTCTATTTAAGGGCAGGCGTAGCGCTTACCAGGCGAGCGCTTTGCGCGTCTCGTCATTCAATCAAATAAAAATAAAAAACTTGTCAGGCAATCAAATTTTGTGTTATTGTTTGGATTAGACAATCATGTGTTATCGGTATTTAAATTTGCGCCCAATATTGTCATAAATTCTATATCTATAGTTGCACAAACGTGGGAAGAACCAAGTTTTGCAAACCATGGCTGCACCAGTTGCGCCTCTGCTAAATAGTAGTTCTTTGGCGTAATTGGAGTGTTTCTTGTATGAAGTGTGAAAGCCAATGAGATGGCTGTTAGAGTAAAACTTCAGTATAAGTAACCGCTCTTCGTTTGACGTATTCAATTATAACCAAACTTGGCACAGGTAATAGTCAGTGGTGGAATAAAATAGTAGATTTATAACAGGTACTTATCTATAACAGGTTTGCTGGTGGGAGGATACTTGTATCCGACCGGATAGCGACCACCGTACACTGGTGCTAAAACCTGCCATAGTGGCCCACCTTGTGTGGGTCGCGTTTCAGGGTCAGCCAGTGTATATCCGGTTCTCCCCAGGGGGCTTGCCCCCTGATCCTAACCCTTTTCCCATCCCTGTTTCCTTCCCCTCCCCCTTGGCCCTTTGGCAGGCCGGCATAATCTTGCCGACCTACGATGGACAAATTGTTTATCGTTGGTCGACACTATTCTTGGATTGCGCTACACTTACCATCAGGTGTAGCGTAGTCACTTTGCCGAGCCACGATAAAAAAAAAAAAAAAAAAAAAAAATTGCGTCATCTAGGGTTACTTTAGACATTCTTTAATTTATAATTGTTTAATTAATTGAGTGATCAAAATAGAATATGTAGGTCGTAGAAAAAATAGATATTGATGCTAACTTATTTAGCGTTGATAAAATGGTTTTAGTGTTTAGACCACATATGGGTCATGTAACCCGAAATGATTGTATTTACTGGTGCAAGTGATTACGTGAAGGTAGGTAATATCTAACGCCCACGAATACCGCATTGATGGACGCGAAATGTATGTGTTATCGACATATAAGAAATTTAGAGTAATGGGGATTAATCGGAATTTTGTGATGTTCGAACGTTGTCGAGCCGGACCATTCATCTATTAGACAAAAATGTCTACAGAGGAGGTCTACTATTTACAGAATTTGGAGAAACAAAGTTTTCCGGTGTGTCTGGTCAAAATTTTATAGAGTATAGAGCTCTACAAGACCACTATATTAAACTCAATATTTTTTGCGGTTAATAACACTCTTGTATATTTTAAAAGGATGAGGAATATTTCTAGATATTTTTATATATCCTATAAAATATGCTATAAACAAACTAGCGGTCGTAAAAGGATGCGCCCGTGCTATGCCGGTGAGAGGTTGCTATTAAAAAATACATAAATCAGTCTGAGGACGATCGTGACGCATGCGCAGAACGTTATTGTAAGTACCAACCTATCAGGATAGATGGCGTTGCTTGTCTTGGAGTTTAGTGATAATAAAGTTGGTGTGTTTGATCAACAATGTAAATAAATTGTTGACATTTTGTATACGTGAGATGCGAAAGAAAAGAAATTTTATGTCCATACCTGAACCCTTTAAGAGGTAGACAGAGGTCTACTAGTAGTTCGTCGAGGGTATTTTTATCTCATGATGCGATAGGTCGCTAGCCTACTGCCGTATCGGACACAAATTTCAATCTAGGGCAATGTATGGGCCACTATGGCAAGTTTTAACACCACGTGTATGATGGTTGCTATTCGGGCGGGTATGAAAATCCTACCGCCAGCATATTGCATCTGCGTTTATTGTAGTAAAACCCGAGTGCATTTATTATGTGAGTGGTCATTAGATTTACGAGCCTGAACCATTATTAGTGTACACTTACTAGTACTAGATGGCATTGCTTTGTTTTAATGGATAAATAAACCACGCTTTTATTACCATTCGCGTACGAGTTGTACGCGGTTTTGCCTGTAGAATGAACTATTAATCAATGCCATTTTTAATACCGACAGAAACAGGTGTTTATAATTTGTTTGCTGTCTATATGTCTGTGTCGTAGTGCCTAAACGAATAGACCGAATTGAATAGGGCTTTATTTGAAAGCTGGTTTAATTGAGATGGTTATTAGCTAAGTCAGACGAAAATCTGGTCAGCCATTTTGAAATGCAATATATGTCAACGTTTTTAATAGTTACCTAGTTTTAATTCGCCGCATGCTCCACAGATCGCTAGTCACTTAAGGCAGACTTCCTATGCTCGCGTCAAGCGTCAGACGCTCGCGTCAGTGATGGTTGCGTCTGTTAATACTATATTAAATTTCAGCTTGAAACATATATTTATATCTGTGGATCACACAAACTTGTCTCACAGTGCGTATGGTATGGCATCACGGAGATGGTAATACTACTTATAGAATAAGTACTTATTTGTTGTCACAACTAACAATAACACACATAACTTATAAACCAGCCAGGCAGCTACACATAATACAGTGTATGTTCGTATGTAATGTGATTTACCTTGTAATTACAATCAACATTATGAACTAACAAATTGCAGATACTGTGCAATAAATAATGAATTCTTGCACATAATATTCCTATGTTATTATATTTATGATTCATTTAATTAATGGCACAAAAGAACAAGGACTTTACTGCCTCAGTTGTGAATACGCTTTAACAACTTAATGGTTTACATTTGTTTCATTTGAGAGCATCTTTTGTTATTACGAACAGTTATCTCGCGTCGTATGCAAGAGGCCGTCTGGGTTGGTACCACCCCTTTGTCTATTTCTACCACTAAGCAACAGTGTGTAAGCACTATTGTGTTTCGGTTTGAAGGAAGTTGAAGCCAATGAAATTACTGGGCATGCTAAGACTTAAAATCTTATTTTTAATTCAAAGTTCTGTGTGGTGTTGCTTCTGTTTATGGGCAGACGTGGCGCTTATCATCATGCGAGCACCTTGCTCGTCTCGTCATTCAATAAAATAAAATAAGAAAAAGAAAGAAAGAAGGAAATTTGTTACGGTTAAATAGACAGTGCCCTTGAAAGTTACGCTGTAGACAGTTTTAGCTACAGCATGAATGGGCCGGCTCGACTGGGTTACCGTTCGTTACCACTGTATAGCAAAAAAACTGACGTAAAGAAGCAGTGAGGTCGGCAACGCGCCCATGATTATTTTGGTGTTGAGGTCGTACATGGGCGGTAGAGATCACTTACCGTCAGGAGATCACTGGCTTGTTCCGACCTTTGCTATAAAAAAGGTAAGACAGACAGTGAGACGGCGTAGTCTTTGCAATAGGGTTCGTTGGTACACTTTGTGTACAGAACCCTATAAATCAGTACATTTTACCACTTATGAACTTATCTCAAGCGTTAACTATACACTTTGTATGTTTTATCTTTATAAGTTGCAACATTGTGCCGGCCGCGGCCGTAAACTAGAACTCAACTCCGAGCAGATTCGCTGTCCCACAATTAAGACACCATAAAACTCTATATAAATGTTATGGTGAACATATTTATGGTGATTTAGCCAGGTTTTCACCTACCGCAGCTTTTGTATCGTCATTTTAATTTATAAGGTTGTAGTTTAGATTTTATGAAGATCTAGTTTGATCACTATTATTTGACGAACTAATGGTGTATTGAAAAAATGTTCTTTATTATCTGAATGATGGGAGTAGGTAGCTCGCCTGATGGTAAGCGCCATGCTTGTACATAAACAGAAGTAACACGTTCATAAATTTGTATTCAAAAGTAAACGCAGCGTCTGTCGTAAGTCCCCTTTATAGAGTCTAATGCTCTTCCCATTAGGTAGCGTAGTCACTATACCGAGCCGAGACAAAAATTATGGCAAGATAAAATGCCATGGACCAAGGAATCAGTTGATTAAAGCTACTGTTTAATTTCGTGTGCTTCCCTATTTTATTCCGTTAAGGCCATGTCATGATAACTGTTAGTTGTAAACAACACATAAATAAGAGGGAGAGTAAGGGGCATGGTAAACTTTCCCTTCTCTTCCCTTTTAGAAAAATAAAAGGTGATGACACACAATTTTTCTCAACATTTGTAATTTCTCCTCATGAATAAATCATTCAATATTTTGACAAGAGCGTTTAACAATCGATTCTCACACGAATCACACGCCATAACGATTTTAATTCTATTTTTATATCGATAAGTGTGACAAATCGGGTTTATCTCGCGTGTGGACTTTCCCAATCGAACCGACGAACGATCACGCACGCGAAACTGGCGTGAGAACTGGCCAGATAATGCGATCTTTAATTTTTGACCTCTCTTCTAGGTAGTTCAACAAACTTATATTTACAGTTTGGTTACAACAAAACACGAATGAAATGTGTGTAATATTTATTTTTAGAACGGTACTACCTCGTTTCATAAAGGCGAGCGCGTGTCGTCCCAAGTTTGCGTTCGGAAGCACTGACCTGGACGCGGCGAGTCGATGTTTTGATTAACTCTGACATACGAACAATCGATTATTCATTTAATATGAATCGATGCGGCTCGCGATAACAAATCGATTGCCGTGCAGTATTTGAAATTGGAACGTCATTTTTAATAATTCGTGTAATAATTTACAAAGTGAAGAATGACGTCATTTCGTTGACAGAACATTGTTGTCAGGTTTTTTGCAATTATGATATAACTCAGAGGTACTTTTAAACGTTAATGATGATTAGTGCTACTTATTTACCTCAAGGAGAAGTGGTGAAGCGACTAGAAAAATTAAACAATTAAATAGTACCTAATTGACAATAGATATAAAGTTTAACCTCACTTGCACCTGCATGCGATTGCTTATTAGCGAAGCAAGCGTTGATAATGGCAACACAGCATCCAGCATTAACTTCGTAATGATTTCTAAGACATAGCATTTTTTAAGACTAGGTTGTGAAATTATAATTCGTCATATGATTTGTGACGAGACGTCTGCTGTTTGAAGAGATTTAACACAAATGTCAAGTGTTGTTAACCTTCCTATGGTTACGATTACAAAACTTTGTATCTAAATAATGAAGATTATGCAGTTGTTAACCACAATTCGCATCCAATTACTGACCTAACACCAAAATTCGGACAACATTGACTTAGCGATCCTTGAACCCGACACAAATCTTATAAATTATGCAATAAACTAATAGTACAACATGTCGGTCGGACGCCCGCGCCACCGCCGTCGCCGTGACGTGAATAAAAATTATTTCTATGCTCCAATAAGTTCGAGTGTTTGCCAACAATTGCGTCCGATGACAATTTCAACAACGTCCTTTATAAACAATGACATTAATCGATCGATTGTCGACTTTTAATTATGGAATTAAAATTCAAAATCAGAAGTATCAATGGTGCGGAATCGGCCAGTTATTGAGACGGGACGAATCGATTGTGATCCGTGAATTATATCGCAAACGATAGAATGCGATAGCCGCGCCGTTGCGACAAAGTGTTTTGTTTTTGATCTAATTTTTTAATTGTTTCCCATTGCAAGGTCGTTTAGAGGAAAGTCATAGTTTGTGGGTAGTTAACGGTTTATTAACGATTGGATAACATATTGTGGACAAGAATCTATTTCTTTGTGTCGGCGTCATTTATAACAAAATTTGGATCAATCTCTGATCATAATTAAAGAAATCAGGTTTATTTGTTGGCTTGATGAATTTAAATGTGGGAAAATAAATTGAACTGACTAATTTATAATAATTCTAAATGAGTTAATTAGTGCTCATTGCTGTGTGCATCCCGACCGTATTTTCGCATAGGCTCTTCGAAAATATTGTTATGTGATAAAATCTATTAGGTACCAAATGTGTGTCATCAATTAGACGAATAGAACATATTATTGAATACTTTATAATTTTGAATTAACTTAACGGCTAATCAATAAGTTGCGAGCGACTGGTCGACTTCAATCCTAATTGCAAAACGATCATCCTGTTAAACGGCGACACATAGCCAATTACGTAAAATAAAAGTCCAATTAATTTAACTTAACCATTAATGGTCTCTTTTGTGCTTCTTAAAGAGCGGGTTGACAAATTACGAACGCGGGCGGTTCCTTTCATGTGAGTTTCCACTGCCGGCCGCACAATGGCGACGCGGCGCCACTGTTGCCAATTGTCCCTCACAATGCCCGATTACACATACAGATAATTCCGGTAAACCTTTAAAAGCAAATTAGTAGCGATGATTTATTGCCAGCCGCTTACGAAACAAAACGTCTCGGTGATGTTTTGACGTTTCCTCGCGTGCGTTACCGCAATTTAAATGTGCTCCAAATTTGAAAATAATTTGTGTGGAGACGATCGGTCGTGCGAACGCTCGCTTATCGTGCTGTCTTCGCGATTGTGTGAATTGGAGCTACAGATTTGGATGAAAAAGTCGATCGGAATTAAATAACGACTAATGTGGTTTTCATAACAGACACTGGTAACTTATGTAACAGGGGTAATTATTTTGTCGGATATGTTTTTTTAATGGTGGAGCCACGCCGTAAATATTTTTGTCTTCAGTATGCATGCGCTTCAGATTAGTACAGCAGTACCGTACAGAGAATCGTAGTGGATTACTAGCTCGTTGTTTCGTACGGTGAGTGACAATTTCGGAGGCCCAACTTCACTTAACTCTAATCGAGCCCCATTCCTTACCTTCAAGTTAGCAAAGCAACTATATTTTTATGATATTGTAAATGTTCATGGATGGTGGAGATAACTCGGCTTCAGGTTTATAGTTCGTTTGCCGGCTTGATTTATAAAACTAGAATTAAACACAATTGATGACAAGCAAGATTTGGCCACCATTTTGAAACCCAGAGATCGCGTGTTAAACAATATTTAGGCATAACGCCTACCCATATAAAGTTAGTATACGTAACAATGATATTTGAAATAGACATATCAATGCTTAAACAGATAATATCTTAATCGTTTTGTGAGCAAGATTGATGCGTTTAGAGGTAAAAACGTGTGAATGGTGAGATGTGCGCCCCGATTATGTTTGATAAGAATGTATTACGTTGGTTCGGTTTATTGTAGAATTATAGAAAATAGTGTGCCTCATGATTTTTGATGTTTACGCGAATATTACACATTGAAATAAGAATAATTTACCTACACCTCAGTCCACCCCGTGACCATGAAGGCTGAAAAGCTTTTGAAACGTCCCGACGTCCCGGTCCCGTCCAAAATATTTTTTTTTTATAGCATAGGCCGGCAAACGAGCAAGTGGATCACCTGATGGTAAGTGATCTCCACCGCCCATGTACGCCCACCACCAGAAGAATCATGGGCGCGTTGCCGACCTTAAAGGAAAGGGATAATTAGGGATTGGGAAGGAGAGGGGATTTGGGCTTCCGGATATAAGGGATTTTCCGGATTTGGGCTACCACTCACAAAAAAAAAACTTAATTTAACCTGATTGAGTTTACAGCATGACTAATGCGAAAATGTACCAGAAAACTTATTTACGAGAAGATTTACTTTTTAAAATAGACTACTATATCGCGGCTTCTTAAAAAATTTGGGATTCTGGATATCTCACTCACCGTACGAAACGCAGTAGCAAGCCGCTACCTTACGTCGGTTTTCTGTGAGAAAGTGATAATGACCCGGTCGAGCCAGCCATTCATGCTGTAGACAAAATTGTCTGCAGCGTGCCTCTACCACTTATTGGCTTTATTGAATGATCTAGTCTAGACAACAATCTATCAAAGCCAATAACGCAACATCTCAATTGCGTTCATCCAATATAAAGTATTTCGAATTGATGGTGATTTTCCGCACCGTGCGTCGGTTACCCCACAACTGTTCAAACACCATGACCGTCGGTTATCTCGTCTAGTTAACTACACTCCCAAATTGGATTAACCTTTTTTATAGCATAGACCGGCAAACAAGCAAGTGCATCACCTGATGGTAAGTGATCTCCACCGCCCATGTACACACACAATACTATAAGAATCATAGGCGCGTTGTCGACCTTAAAGGGAAGGGATGATTAAGCAATTGGGAAGGGGAGGTGCATTTGGATATCCGGATATCTCACTTACCGTACGAAACGTACCAGCAAGTCGCTACTCTACGTCGGTTTACTGTGAGACAGTGGTAACGACCGGTTAAGCCAGCCCATTCATGCTTTAGACAAAACTATCTACAGCGTGACTCTACCACTCAAAAACCTTAACCCTTATGTTAATTTATTTTCATGAATGTACACTTATTCCAAAATAATTCAAACTATTACTAAATTCCGTACCAGGTACTCATACAAAATGACATATAACAAGGAGGTCAATGTCGCAGCGGGTGGTGGCAAATCGGCCGAATCGCCAAACGACCGGACAAGACATCCTGCGAACATTTACAATAAAAACCCTTGCGCAAACCATTGTCGTCGTGTTCCAATTGCATTGATAAACGTAGCGTTACGTAACGCACGGACGTTTTGTGAAAACTTTATTTTGTATTAGTTAAGCGGCATATGAACTTGGTACTTTAACGTTTTTAATCCCCGATAAGAGAGATGTTATATGTTTGATCCCTTTGCCATGACTTAAAAATACTGATCTGTTTCGGATTGAAGGGTGTTCAAGTCAGTGAAATGCTGATCATTATTTTATTTATTTGTTATTTGATTGAATAATGAGACGAGCAAGGCGCTCGCTTGATTGCCACGCCTGCCCATAATCAGAAGAAACACCACACAGAAACTTGAATTACAAAGCACTGCATAGCAATGAACTTCGCTCGTCACTCCGAGCCATAAGATGTTAAGTCTCATAATGCCCAGTAATTTCACCGACTTCAAACCGATACACAACAGTGCTTACACACTGTTGCTTGGCGGCAGAATTAGACAAAGCGGTGGTACCAACCCAGACTTTGGATGCAGATGCAGTACTTTGGAATATCTAGTTCTGAGTGGTATTGCTATTTTATTGCTAGGCGTGGCGTTACGTACTCGTTTTATCGAATAAGACTAATAAAAAAACTTTAATAATAAATAACAAATGTGATAAAAATTACCATACCATTTGCTCATATTTAGCATATATTTACTTCAATTAAATCATAAACACCTAATTTTCTAAATTAGCACTGGCACGTAATAAATCATTCAAATACACTAGATATCGATAAAAAAATAATAGCAATCGAATTCCGGCGGCAATCCGTTGAATCGTAAACAAACACGCAAAGGATATTAGCGTATGCGTTCGCTCTAGTTTCTTGAAATCGATAAAAAAATCGAAACGTAACATCGTTAATTGTTGATCGAATTACTGACACGAGCGTCCCGGACGCACATCCCAGTCTATTATCCAAAAAGACGCTTCATTATACGATGAATAGGGTTAAATTTTAATGACGACTTGTAAGTAGTGCATCGGGACGTCTTTAACGGAATTATGAGTAATTATCGATATTATTAAGTCAATCATGATATCACCTGGCGTGTTCGTAACACTGGCGTATTTAATACGTCAGTAATTTAATTTATGTTATTTAATTTAGCGTGATCTATTGTTGAAACTTCATTTTAAAATGAGAACGTGAGCGAGTCACGGAATGATGACGCAAGTATTTTTTTGATTTACTAATTGAAGTAATTGTGAGTATTAGAATGTAGGTCTTAGGAAACATTGTTGTCCAATTAATAATTTTAAATGGTGGTGAAAACTTCAACGATTCCGAAACACCATTTGATAGGTTTAATTGGTGAAAGGATATAAGCAGTGGTCTAGAATCTAGATCCTAAATAGTGGCACGTTCAGCAAGCTCATATGCTGTATTATTTTGAACAGCCGAGCGTTTTTTGTGAGCGTTTTAAGTACACCAGTAAAACATAAGTAATAATCCTTGATACGATTGTTGAATATGTACGATTCCGGTTTTCTGTTTTCGTTTCCTAATATTAATTTAAATAATAGACATTATATTGCCTTTAGTTGGATTGATGTAATTTATGTTCGAAGGGTTATTAATTGGGCAGTTATTGGTGGAAACATGATTGATGCAATAGCGTGACCACACGTAAGTTTGACAGTAGGGTTTTTTTTATAAATATTGGTGTTTATCAAATTTTATTTATCATTAAATGGCGTAAACAGCAGGGTTCGAAAATATCCGATATTTATTATAAATATCAAAATATCGTATATTTATGATATATATCAAGTTTGATATATATCCATTTTGTATGAAAGTCGTATTATTATTTTATAGTTTTATTTATGAATACTGTTTGCATATTGCAAAATCTACTTTTAGATAAGGCATAATCAACTAAAAAACATAAAATCTTCTTTTACGGCAGAAGTGTTGCCATTAATGGGTTAGAACTTACCATTAGGGAGTATGTTTTAACTCTACTCCAAGCCATCTACATTTGGGAAGTAGAAATACAGTAACAAACATTTGATAAGTATATCCATTGATATATATCGTCAAAACCAGTTTGATATATATCGGATATATATCGGATATATATCCATTGATATATATCCTCGAACCCTGGTAAACAGTGGTAATGATTTATATTGGCTGATAGAATGATTACACTTTTAGTACACCCACGGCTTGCTGAGTGTATATCTGGTCTATGATATGATAGGTGGTGGAGCTGTCGCCATATTAGACACAAATTCAAACCCGGGCATTTATGTGTAAGTTTATGAATAATGTGAAAGTAATTGCCTAATGAGCATCTAGGACTATTTCACACCCTAAGTACGCTGCCTGTATTGTTAACAACTACAATAATATTATTGCTCTTAGACATCTACTATTTTAAAAGGTTTAAAACAGTGTTTCCCAACGTGGGGCCCACGCCCCACAGGGGGGAAATTTGATAGTTAAGGGGGGCAATTTAAAAATGGACTCGAAACGACTTAAACCCTTTTGCTTTGGGTTATTTAAATGCAATTCTAGATATCGGTGACAAATTTATAAAAAAAAAATTAAGGTGCCTGGCCTAAAAAAGGTTGGGAAACACTGGTTTAAAATATGATACTTTATTAATTTACTGTAGATTTGTATCAAATAAGTAACTCAAATGACTTAATATGTTTGTATGTCTGATATAATAAGTTGCTCAATTGATTTGTGTTATTTTTTATTAGTATTTTCAGCATACAGACTTGTTAAAAAAGATGGTATATTGATTAAAATAATTTGAAGGTTAATTTGTAAAAATTGGAAAAACGGCCGTATTGACTTGTCTTGTCTTGCAGCTAGAAAAGAGCAATAGTTTTTGTTTGATTTTACTAAAAAGAATACAGTTTTAGTTCATGTGAAGTAAAGTATTTCATTTTAAGAAAGATTCTACAGTATAGTCTAGATAAATGAAAAATATTTGCAAGTTACTGTTTGTGTAAGCGCTAATGGTGTTTTGCCTGTATAACGACCACCGTACACATGGTGAAAAACCAGCCATAGTGGCTCGTTTAGACGAGTCGCGTTCCAAGATCAGCCAGTGTATATCCACTTCAGGCCGGCATAATTCTGCAGACCGTCGAGGGACCCAATGTCCCTTGACGGTTGACATTATATTTTGACTGCACTGTACTTAACATCAGGTCCAGTGTGGTCACTTTGCCGTGTATATAAAAAAAAACTAAATATTATAGTATTTTTTTTTGAGCATTAAAATATTTCTTTGGGTAAACCTAAAATAGTCTCAGATAATGTAGACTATATTTAAAAGAATATTTAATAAAGCTGTATATATATTTATTTTAACATACCTTGCATCCTTCACAGGTGAAAGCACCGAAGTGAAAGCCAGCCGCCGGCTCTCCGCACACTTTGCACTTTTGGTTCATCTGAAAATAAATGGAATAACATAATTAATATGGTTATTATACTGGACATTACAGTAACATATTGCCTCGGGGTGACGCAGTGCAGTGGTATGGAGTACTTTATAATTCAAAGTCTTGTGTATATTACTGCTAATGGGAAGTTGAAAGAAAGAAAAAAACATTTATTGGCAGCCGTTAGCTTTCACACAAGGTGTGAGTACACAAGGTGCGTGGGTCACTATGGCAGGTTTTTACACCATGTGTACGGTGGTTGCTATCTGGGTGGATATGAATGACCTGCCACCAGCAAATTCATAAGAACATTTTTCTCAAAACTAATGACTTAATAGTGATTTCTTATGTTTACGCGAATATTACACATTGAAATGAAACAAATTTAAACGGATTTTATCGCGAAACGTCGGGATCAAAATTAACAAAAAACTGCTAAAAAATCCGTTTAAATTAGTTTCATTTCAAAATGACCTAATAGGACAAAAATACTCACATTACATCAAAATAAGGAATATAAATTAAAACTACACATTTGCAAAGCAAAAATCCACTATAATGTTGCTTATCGCGACGGTTAGATGAAAATTCGCTTCAGAAACCCAATTCGTTGTTAATATGCCGTGACTACGCTCGACCGATGCAATCGTTCATTTAGTTGTTAATTTTCGTTGGCATAGTCCATGTTATTGCTTGCATACTACCGATAAATCGGATTTTTGCTCTTTTCTGTAACAATTAAACGATATTTAATCGATTCGAGATGTTATTGTTTCTTGCTTATTGATTATTTTTTAGCTATAATGTAGTTAATTGGAAGGTTTTATCATTTTTCTACTGTGATAAAATTGCAGAGATTGAAAATAAATCGGACTGTCAGGGAATGCAGTATTTTTCTCAGACGAGCGCCATGCCCACGTCATTCAGGATAAAAAAAATGTAATAGAGAATTAATTTATCTCTCTTAGTTTTTTCCAAAGATAAAAAATAGGCTGTCATATTCGCCAAAGGTTCTCAAGTTCAACCAGGCCAAGTAATTTGCGCATATTGTATTAAAATTTAGGTATAAAAGAGAAAGATACTTTTTTTTCCAAATATTAGATTTTTTATAGCATAATCCGGTAAACGAGCAAGGGGGTGACCTGATGGTAAGTGATCTCCACCGTCCATGTACGCCCACAATACTAGAAGAATAATACGAGGATTAAGAAGGTGAGTTGGATTTGGGAAACGCAGCAGCAAGCCGCTACTTTACGTCGGTTTTCTGTTAGACAGTGGTAACGACCCGGTCGAGTCGGCCCATTCATGCTGAAGACAAAACTGTCTACTCAAATTGAATGTCAATGACACATTCGCCACAGGTTCTCATTTGCCACACATGTTTGTAAATAACTGCAGACAGATTTGTGGACTCGTTATAAATATAAACAGAATATTAATTTTAATGACCGTTCAACCTTTAAGCATATTAAAATCATAATGTTATTTTTAATACATTGTCATGAATAAGAAAAATCTTCTGATTTACATGAATGAGCGTGTCGTGCAGGGTTGCCGTACACAATTTAAAAGAAAAGAAATAATTTATTTAAACACTAACTTGAGACATGAAAATTTAAAAAGACAAGTTTAAAATGTAATATCTCGATCGGTCGGCAACGCGTCCATAACTCTTAGGATATTGTGAATGTACACGGGCAGTGGAGATCACTTACCATCAGGTGACCCTATTGCTCGTTTGCCGGCTTAATCTAGTGTTTAATTGAGAAATTCGATATAATTTTTGGGATGTAACGAATTCATTTTTGCGTTCACTACAGCGTTAAACAGTTCAGTCTTCTCTATGTAATAAAATACTTAGAGAAGACTGAACAGATAAACTTTAAGCTATTGTGTATTGCAGGATTTAGCCTTCATTATCCTTCATCAGATTTAGCTATGAAGCGAATCGAAATTTTTACCACCGAACATAAATTGAAAACTGTACGTTCTTTTCAGTTGGTGCCAACCCTACTAAGGAGCAGCTTTAATGGGGCTCGACATTTGTCATTAAGAAATAAATTAAAAAATTTAAATAATGGCGAAGTGTCATCCCGATTGTGATCTCATTTTGTAATGTAAAACAAATTATTAAGAAAGTATACCGTTGGTTAACAAGACTAAAGATTGTGTTTAATTTATCGTTAAGAATTTTGTAATTATGCGGTTAATTTTTATTCCGTGATTTTCACTTGTTATGGTATAGGTGACAGAGTTTGAAATGCGCCGGTCTTGTATAATGAATAGGTAATAGAATTGTCCAGAGATAACGAATAATTTAATAGATCAATGATCTCGTGGCAACATTCTAAGGCTGAGAACCGTGAGGTGTTGAGTTCAATTACGATGTCGATTATGAATCACAAATTGTGTTTGAGTTTTCGAATCCAAAAATCCCACATGTTTTTCGTTTTGATTACCTATAGCTTATATTTTATTGAATAAGATTATTTCCTCCTGCCATTATTCGTTGTCCGTGCTAAAGTGGTATAAGCTGTTAATTTCTCAGAAGCAGTTTCACCTGATATTAAGAACCACCGCCCATGAACAATATAATACCTGAAGAATTATGTGTGCGTTGCCATTTTTGAAGGAACACGGTGATTAAGAATGGAAGGATTGGGAAGTGGTAATTTGGGCCTCCGGAAGTCTCATTCACCGTACGAAACGCAACAGCAAGCCGCTTTGAGACAGCGATAACAATCCTAGCTGGTACATTAATAATAAATACACTCAGCAGTCACATACATAGCCCTGAACCCCACAGTAAGAAACGAGTCTTGTACCGTGGGTTTTAGGAACTACGAGAGACTTTCGGTCTCACAACACCCAGACCCCGAAACAAATATTTGCGGATCACACAAAGATTTGTCGCGGTGCGGGGATCAAACCCGCGGCCTCTCGCTTCACAGCCGGCTACTCGCCTGCTACGCCACGGAGGCTGTCAAAGTTGTAGACAAGACTGTCTCTCTACTAATTATAGAACTTATTAGAAAGTGCTCTAAAAATTATGATCCTTTCAAATCACACACTGCAAACTCGTTGTCAGTATATTTATTATAAACTGTAGATATTAATCATATTAGCTAAATATCGAGCGTTTTGATTTATGACCACGATAACATATAATTATTGCCTTCCAATATTAATATGCATGTCTGTCCGTTGTTTCTGAATATATGATCGAGTGAGGACGAGAATGGCATATAGACTGAAGATATATTGGCAACGGTATAAAATGAATGGCATGTCTTTAGTTTTTTTATCCGAGCATGGCAAAGAGACTGCACTATTACTCCTGCACACACACTGCAGTGTACGCTGATCGCTATCCGGGCGGATATGGATATTCTACCACCAGTACGGACTAAATGATAAACAAATGTTACAGTGGTGTCATTTGGAGGTGGTCATTGAAAATCATCCGATACTTGCACATTGTTACTGAAGCTTTATTATAACATATAAAAAATTCGCTCACACCATTCAGGGATAAAGTAAAGCCTCTCATTGGTCAAAGAATTTTCGGAAGAGGTAAAGTGAGTGCAGAAATGACTTATTTTTAATATTTAAATGACGTGTAAGTTGATATGTATACTTGTGTATGCATTTAGCGTCACGTTTCTAGCCACTATTAGAAAAAGATTAAAACAAAAATTTAATTAAGTCTATAATTTTTTCTCACGTATTGATTGAATATGTTAAACAAACAACATGAAGAGAAAGAAAATTTAAATTATTCATAAATTCCGTTGGATTTAGACACGATTGTCGTACATCACAATGTGGCGATGAATATGAAAATGTGATGCAACCACACATTCCGCTCAGATAATAACTGTCATCCACTTGAAATAATATGCATTTTTCATTCATTAAATAGCTGGTAATTTTATATTTGACGCCATTGTTGGTATATACATTTGTGCTCATAGCGCTAATGTCATATACGTCTATATTAGATATTTAGAATTTTGTGATGCAGTGACGTGTGATGTAAATTCTATTGGTTGTTATCAACGTTTGAAGTTAGGGTGCCACCGTTCGCCATTTTCTATAATATATATCATCATTTCATCATTCATCATTATCAGCCACAAGACGTCCACTGCTGAACATAGGCCTCCCCCAAAGATTTCCAGACCGATCTGTTGGAAGCGGCCTGCATCCAGCGACTTCCTGCGATCTTTATCAGGTCGTCTGTCCACCTTGTAGGTGGACGTCCAACGATGCGCTTGCCAGTACGTGGTATATATACAGAAAATAAATTAGAACATCAGCATCTAAAACGTCATTATATTCGGCACTTTTTATAGGAACCAAACTTTTTATAGAAAATTTTAATTCTTAATTGCTTTAATTACGTTATGATTAATTTATCTAAGCGTATTATTTGCAAAATTCTAAACCTAATTCGTCCACCGCGAACTATTGTGTAGATGCGACGTTATTCGTATCACATATTTAATAGACGATTTTTTTCTAATTCTAATACACACAATCTATCATAATAAATTAATGATACATAAATAACACCCAATTAATTTTAATTTGAAAATGAATAAATTTAAGATAACCGTGTGATTGTGTGGTTATAATCAGAACGTTAATTAGTAAAGATAAAGATAACTTATGTGATTACGGTATCGTGTTGCCATCGTTTATAATGGAGACATAAATCTATATGTAGTTTCAAATAACAAAGGGTTTTTGAATTTTAATTATGGGAATGTATCGAATCTTTATATTTGGTACTAGCTTTTGCTCGCGGCTCCGCCCACGTGATCAAACAAACAAACAAACAATCAAACTCTACAGCTTAATAATATTAGTATAGATTTGGGTAGCTTAGCAACGGAAGCCTTCAAATAATATTATTTGGGTAGCTTAGCAACGGAAGCCTTCAAATATGAATAATTTTCCCCGTTTTTGCAACATTTTTCACTGATGCTTCGCTTCTAATGGTCGCAGTGTAATGTTATATAGCCTAAAGCCTTCCTCGATAAATGGACTATCCAACACAAATCCAAAGAATTTTTCAATTCGAACCAGTAGTTCCTGAGATTAGCGCGTTCAAACAAACAAACAAACAATCAAACTCTACAGCTTTATTATATTAGTATAGATTATTATTAAGAATGTTTTTATTACTATATGGTGACTATATACTTCAGTCATGTGATATATGTCTTTTCTTCTATGTTTTTTGTAGTCAATGTCATGTGATTACATCACAACTGTCGGTCAGTACAGTGCAGTGTAAAGTCGAGTATAGACGTTGTGTTCTTTGAGGGTTGGCAGAATTATGCCGGTCTGAAGTAACTAGATATATGTAATTAATTATATGCTGGCTGACGTCAGAACGCGACTTGCTGAGCCGCGATGTGCCTTGTCTCATGTCTTTTGCAAAAGTTTGATGGTTATTATTATTATTTCCCCTTACATAGGTATTTATTGTGTAGAATGACATAAACTATTGCTTCTGTCATATAAAATTATAACATTTTAACATGAAAATTCAAATCTTTACTCTGGCGTATGTTATACTTAGCTAAAAAGTCTTTTATATTTCACGTCGTCGATCGAAACTGATTACCATTCAACATAGTTATAACTATTGAAAAATACATTAAAATATCCTATGAAGTAAATCACACAGCACGAGCCCGGGCCCGCTTATCGCTCCGCTCATCACGGCGGCGTTTAAATTAAATCCGACGGGCGGCGCGGCGGTTGCAGCGGTCGGTTGGTCGGAACCAAACGATCTCGACCGATGATTTGTCGTTTTTATTACCTACATTGTAATGAGATATGGATATATTTTGCAGATATTTTTGAAATTGGAACATTAAGGACGAGGAAAAATATGTATTTCACTTTACTGAGGTTTTGTGAGTAGAGCGTTGTTTACTACATTAATGCCGGCTTGACTGGGTTAATACTGTCGTACAGAAAATTAATGTGAAGTGGCTTGTTGTATATGGTACGGCAGTTGAGATTTTTAAAGGCTCTCTAACCCTTTACTAACCATGTCTCTCTTTCAAGATTGAATATCCATCCATAATATGCACTTATCATCAGGTGACCCACTTGCTTGTTTCTTATCCACTGGTATGAAAAAAGGTAACAGCTATTATACTCATATTTAAAATAATTATTCTGAAAAATATACTAGTTTTTGATGTGGGAACATTTTATGTTAGTGATTAGTTCTATCAATGCGAAAACATAAGCTAAATTGTTTATAACATACTGTGATTGAAAAGTGTATTAATCATTATAAAGCTAATAATTTGTTTTCATAATAAATGAATAAATATTAATTATTCGTTTAAATTCAGAATATTCACAATAATTATTTATTAAAATGTGGATTCTAATCGTTTCGATCCCTAAACTTTTAAAATAACCAAGGGCGGTCGTTTCCTAGATTGGAATTTAAATAGAACAATAATTATAATATTAGTATAATATCGAGCAAAATATTGATTCATAAAAAGTTTATGAATAATCAGTAATGTTCCTAAATCCAAAACGCCTTAACAACTATAATCTTTCCAGCTGTCATATCCCCAAAGTTGATGTCACTGAACTTTTTCGTACAATCATTCACTCCGTCGGTCAGCATTCGTACTCGCGTTTATTCGGGCGTTTAATGCAATACAACAGATCGATTACCTTACCTTATGATTCAATTAATTATTCGTCTTTTTACACGTCTGTCATTGTATTCTGATTTTTGTGTGTATAAGAATAATTTTAATTTTTCGGCTGTATGTTTGAGGGTCTTGCGCAATAAAAAAATATGGTAAGCTCTGTACACTAATTAAAGGTTCTGTATCTTTACGGGCTCAAAATATTAAGTAAATAACAGGGAGAAAGTACATTTTTTTTACAATTATACCAAGTGAGGACTTTATAGTTTGTAGTTGATACGGTTTGCCCATGGTCTGTGAGTTTACCTTAAGGGTGTTCCTTTAAATACCTTATTTAAAATTTGGTAGCCCCAGAATAAATAACAAATGCAAAAAAAAAATCTGAATTATAGTTAAACTTATTTTATTAATCAGAAATTCGATGAAATTGAATAGGAAATAATAATTTCATTACAAGGCACAGTCACAGAACTGTCTTGTGACGAATTATCTGACAAATTTATGCATATCAAGTACCAGTGATACATTCTTGCCAAATATCGGCGAATGGCATCCTGGCTCGATTGCCGGTTTAATGCGTTGTCTGTTATCGCTGATATGATCTGAAATCGTTGATTATCACGTCACTGTCATTTCGGTAATGCTATTAAAAGGTATATGCGACAAAGAAGTTCTTGTGGGATTCTCATAAAAAATTTTTTTTTGGTTGCTTAAGGCTTGGAAATTATTAAGTGAGATAAATAATAATTTTATTACTGAGAATAATGTCTAACTGCCGCACTCAAGCTGTCAGTTAACTTTAATTTTTGATTAAGGCTAATTATCGCTCTAATCGATATTTTACTGAGTACAGAAAATCCATTATAATCGGTTACTGATGATTAGTATTCTTTGACGCCTCTAAAATATCTTTTAATTGATAATATTTACTTTATTTTCCACTACACTTTATTTTGTACTCGCGGTTTCATCGTAGACACATTACTGTCCTACTGCCATGGATTATAGCGTAATATGCATTGGAATAAATTCTATAAATGAAAGATAAAACGGCATATAGATAATAGATAAATACACCCAACAGTCACCCACATAGCCCTGACCTCAAACTAGGTTAAACCTGTATCGTGGGTACCAGGAACTACGAGGAGCTTGCGTTTCTACAACACCCAGACCCGAAGCCAACATTTGTGGATCACACAAACATTTATCTTCGTACGGGAATCGAGCCCCGGGCTCGCTATGTAGCAGGCTACTGCCCGCTGCGCCACGGAGGCTACTGTTGCATAATTTGTGAAAAATATGTTTTTTATATTATGCATTGATGAGTCAACGGCAACAATAAACGTGATTTGATCTTTTGACATATCTACAGCATAATGCTAGGATTCATCGTTGTTTTTATATTGCCATCCATTACCACTCCATTAGCAGTTCTGATATTTCTGTATACATCTTAATACCTAAGTGAAATTAGACCTTTGTGTTGACCCCAAACACTTATCGGCGAAAAGAACGAGTTCACAATAAGCACGTATAAATATCTCGATCTAAGATTCAATAAGTTTTATTACAGGCGTTGTAGTGATCAGGTGTAGTCGTGTGAAAGCCGCTCTGTCATTTCCTAGCCGACGTTACGGCGTGGGAACCGAGCCGTAATCACTGGTAAGGTTACCAGGCAGTGCAGGTTCATGTCTCGATCTATACTAGTTACGTTTTCACTCAATTTGATAGAAATATTATTTGGTTGATTGTAAAGTAGATTTTATATTCCTAAGGTGCACGGTACATCTTTGTATACACGGTAGGTCGCTCGTAAGCGAGAGGCCGTCTGGGTTGGTACCACCGCGTTGTCTATTTCTGCCGCCAAGCAACAGTGTGTAAGATGTTGTGTTTCAGTTTGAAAGACATTGAAGCCAGTGAAATTACTGGGCATTATGAGACATAGCATCCTATCTCTCGGGGTGACGAGCGCAGTTCAGTGCAATGCAGTGCTTTGTAATTCAGTGGGTCACTTGATGATAAGTGATTACCACCGTCCATGTACGCTATACCAGAAGAATCATGGGCACGTTGCCGACCTTAACGGAAATAAATAATTAGGGATTAGGAAGGGGGCTTTGGCCCTCCGGATATCTCACTCACCGTACGAAACGCAGCAGCAAGCCGCTATTTTACGTCGGTCTTCTGTAAGACAGTGGTAACACGGTCGATCCAGACCATTCATGTTGTAGACAAAACTGTCTACGGCGTCAACACCACTATTAATTATCACATGTATCATGACGGTTAAAAATACAGATGAATTGAGAACCGCCTCCTTTTTAAAGTCGGTTGAAAACACTAATTGCATTGTAAATCCAGTGTCAATCAGACGAAACCAATTCAAATCGCGCGTACATACAGTGCAAGCAGAATGAGCCGGTAATAGCAATGCCATGGCGTCAGTGGAATTCTCACAGACATCGTGTGGTTGTAAGTGAGCGAGGCGAATGCGTAATGGCCCGGGAATCAAACCGCCGCGGTGGGATACCGACGACAGACGCGGGTTTGTTTTCTGCACCGTTGTTTCGGGTCTGGGTGTATTTCCAGAGGAATTGACTTCAGGCGGTCCGTTGTAAAAGCTATAAGGAATATTCTGTAACATGTTTTTTGAGTGGTAGAGCCACGCTGTAGGCAGTTTTGTCTACAGCATGAATGGGCTGGCTCGATCGGGTCGTTACCACTGTCTCACAGAAAACCGGCGTAAAGTAGCGGCTTGCTGCTGCGTTTTGTACGGTGAGTGAGAATACGGAAGCCCAAATCCCCTCCCCTTCCCAATCCCTAATTATCCCTTTCCTTTAAGGTCGGCAATGCGCCCATGATTCTTCTGGTGGTGGGCGTACATGGGCGGTGGAGATCACTTACCATCAGGTGACCCACTTGCTCGTTTGCCGGCCTATGCCATTAAAAAAAAACATGTGTTTGGGAAAGGGGCAGATGGAAGAAGATACTGCCTATCATATCACGAGACAGAAATAGGCTGGGACAAATGGGTATACTAGTTGTTTCTCTGCTTACCGCGGGGATACAGCCCTGAGTTTATCTTATGTTAAACATATAAACCCGTACATTCATACGCTGTCCGTACATGAGTGGGCAAACACTTGATTCTGTTTTGATCGGCGTTAATTTGTTATGCTCTCGGGCTTAACGCATATTATCCGTGTCTAACCCCACTAATGTAAATCGCAACATGTTCCGTACAGACTGACAAAACTTATTTATGTAAGTAAATATCCGATAGTCATATTATGTAACACGTCGCAGTGGTTACTGAAATCTACAGAATATATTTTATTGCCCAGGCAGTACACAAGCATGCGGCCCGGTTGTTGGTAAGCGGTCACAGGCACAGCTGACCAGGGACTTCAGCAATGCCTCGGCACAGCCAAACCGCTGCGTGCCGTGATTTTTTTATCCGAGCACGGCAAAGTGACTGTACTACACCTGATAGTAAGCACAGTGCAGTCCAAAAAACCTACGACCACCGATAAACTCATTGTTTAGCGGTGGTTACCAAAATCATGCCGGCCTATATAAATGTTTTTCACATTCCGAGAGAAGAACCAAATAGATGTACCCATATACCCGCCCCACCCAACCATCAAGTCATTTCGCAAGACAATATTAATATTTACTCTTTTACTGATACGAAAAATTGTATTTTTCTATTTAGTTTCCCAAAAAAAAACTACATTGTCTACCTATCTTGTTGATCACAGCCGTGAAGGCACACAGGTGAGGTCAGACTGGGTCACGGCGGTTCTCACTGTAATGACTGCATGATGATTTCGCCCCGACGACGGCACCGCGAGGTCGCTCTAGCCTCGCCACATGCATCATATTACGTCCTAGTTTTAGGACATTTCGAAATTCCAATCGATATTAAGTTATTATGGGAATCAATAATATTATATTGCAAAACCATTTGTGAAAGTAATTAAATCTAAAAATTGTTATGCTATGAAAATATAACGAAATAAGTAAATATACACTAAAATAAAAATTAATAAGACTAATTCAAAAACAATGATCAACTGTAATGATTTCTTATGGTCTAAGATCCCGCGGAAAATTGACCTTCACCCATCTGTTTACCGGATGACAATAATATTTTAGGGTATAACAGGTGTTGCTGAACACATACAAATAGGGTTGCCTAAAAAAATATGGTCAAGGATAGGTTTTGCGAATTTAAAAAAAAAGAAGATATTATTTCACTAACTTGCTCACCAAATAAATGAACCTTCAATGAAAACCTACAATGTATACTACCTGCAAAAGCTAGGAGCTAGATGAGCGCAATTACCACTTTTTAGTTACCTGTTTGCACACGGCAACCAGCTAGTAGTGGCCAGAAAAAGGTAGGCAACCTATTTTTTGCAGGTACTATACATTGTACACTTTTCATTGAAGGTTAAATTTTTTTGGTAAGCAAGTCAGGGAAATTATAAAATTATTATTTTTTTAAATGTTAATTAATCATATCCTTGACCATATTTTTTTAGGCAACCCTATTGGTATGTGTTCAGCAACACGTTTTATACCCTAAAATGTTATTTTGATCCGGTAAACAGTTGGGTGAAGGTCAATGTTCCCCGGGATCTTGTACTACTATATTTCTGCGAATATTACACATTGAAATAAAACTAATTGAAACGGATTTTATCGCGGTTTTTTAATTTATGTAAACTGAATGTAGACACTGTAACATTAACTTTTCTGGACAACCTACACCTCAGTCCACCCCGTGACCACAAATGCTGAAAAGCTTTGGAAACGTCGGAATCAAAAAATAATAAAAACCGCAATATAATGCGTTTAAATTAGTTTTATTTCAATGAATAATCAACTGTCCTATTTAGTCTGTACAAAAGTACTGTCCTACGTATTCAATATGGGAGTTAACTAGAAATTCCTGGGTAGCGTGTATTAATGTTCAATTATTATATAATAATGAATTCAAGCACGGGCTAAGTTAAAAGCGTTCGGTGTTTATGCCCAGTAATTAAATGGCAAGTAATTACATTTAACTCGATTGATTACGTGCTATTTTTTAATTACAACCCGTTTATTGTGGATAATCTTTGTGTTGAAATGTGAGTAGGTTTGTGTGTTTGTTCGTTGATGTATGGTATGGCTTTTTAAAGTTAATCTAATGGACGTCTGGTTGATATTGTTGTTTGTGACAATGATTTAGGAGATGTGATTTTTAACCGGGGAAGGAATAAGCTTTCTGCGGATTGGAACGGCATAAAACTTTGTCGCTAGCAAGAACTGCATTTTGTCTAGCAAAAGGGTGAAAAAGCATTTATACCGGCCGGCATGAATATGGTTACCACCGATAAACTTATTGGTCCTCGGTGGTTGCTGTTTTTTGGACTGCACTGCGCTTACCATTAGGTGTAGTGCAGTCACTTTGCCGTGCTCGCATAGCAAAAAATTTTAAAACTCTAGGATGGTAAAAATCTTACACTTGTTTGATACTCATTAGCAATTTACATTATTCAGAAATTTATAGTAATATAATGCAATAAAACCCATAAAAAAGTTAACTAAACACGATGTCGCGTGAAACAATTAGAATAACAAGTTTCGTAACACGCAAAATAGAATAGTTGTAACTCATTATTTTTATGAATAAATCCTTTTTTTATTTAAATTAAGACAGTCGAGGTAAACTGATTGGCTTGACCTGATGTGATTGAACTTATATTTATTGGGCACAAACCAAATAGTAAGGGTTTATTATTCAACTATTTGAAATCTTTGAAAGTAATGGGATTAGATAGAAAACAAATATTTGGGTGTTGTTTGGATGTCGTAATTGGAACCCCAAACTTATCTCATGACTTATCTCAGCCTCGTGCATTATATTATGATATTTAAATTTTCACATTTATTTTACAACAAGCAGAACTGCTTAGGACAACCATACGCTATAGTACTATCGATACAAAATGTTAAAACCAAGTCACCAATTTATTCTCAACTAATCGATTTCATATTTTTCATTGTCAATTACGTATCCCTCGCCTCCCCTAGCAGGTGTCGACGCATTTCTAAATGAAATAACGCCACGTTAATGAGCAGCGTAGCGCGGTAGCCGCCAGCGGCGCACGTTTCTTGCTCAATTTAACACCGGTCCCATTTGCCCGCACTCACTCTCGACCGGGACGTAGCGTCGTCGCGTAGTGGATAATAGCCTTTATTGTTTGATTAAACTTTTTTGTAACGAATGAACATGCATTATGGATAGTGTTTTTTATTTGCTTGAATGACCATGTCGTTCGCCTGATGGTAAGCGTCACGCCTGCCCATACACAAAGCAACACCACACAGAACTTTGAATTACAATGCAATACATGGTATTAGATTGCGCACATCACCCCGAGATATAAGATATTATGTCTCATAATGCCTTGTAATGTCACTAGCTTCAATATCGTTCAAATCGGATCACAACAGTGGTAACACACTATGCTTGACGACATTTGTAAAAAAACACGTCCTTAATATTTGCAGTACGCGATGGATTATTTATTCCATTATTTGACTATCTTAAAACTTAAATGCAAGTTTAGGTAAATATGAGTCTGTACAAGGTATGAACTAAGTCTTTCAGCAGTTACATTCAATTAAAAAACAGTCATAAAAATATTTAAATATTTAAAAAACACAATGCTTTAATATTAAGATGTAACACAATTCTTTATAATCGATTCGGAATAATAATTTCCATAAAGTTCTTAATAGTTAAATTTTTACGACAACAATAACTGTAAACGACTATAAAAAGCCAAAAAACCGTAGACAATAAAAAAGAGAGGCATGTCTTTCTGTATTTTATTCGATTTGTCACAAGAAAGGGCTCGCAACTAAAGATGCCGTTACGTGATCGATTATCGATAACAAATGATTTATTGTGCCTAATTGATATAATTCATACGGGTTGGCCGGCGGGACGTCCCGAAATTAAGGCACACGTCATCCTGACTCGCGGATTCTTGACAGCCCGTGACAAATTGTTATGACAAAACATTTCAACAGTTGCATCAATTCCATAAACCCCCCGAATCATTTAAAATCACGCATTTATGGTAACACTGAAGCGTTTTTATGACATCACCACAGAGTATAAAATCGCACAGATTATTAATGTCATTATAACGTTAAGAACGAGTGACTGTGCATTCTTTATTTTTTGAATTTGGAATTTGCGTTCGGGAATGAAGAAATTATTGTGTGCGTTTAGAAACACGATATGTTAGGTGACTGGCTGTTTCGCCAGATGTCTTTAGCGACGATAAATTATAAAAGTCTGTGAATTAATTTTGCTTATCAGATTTGCATGCATCTGCCCGTGTAAATCTAGTTGGGAAGTGGTATTTTTCAATTTAATTGCAGCGGTATTAATCAATGTCCCTGAATGCCTTATGTGAGAATTTCTTATTTTAGCTATTAATTTTGATGATTATAAACATACATACTGGTTAAGACAGAAACATATAGCGTCGTATTGTAAAATTAAAAATATGATTACTTATAGAGTTCATGGTTAAAGGAAAAGTTACCATAAAGAAATATAAATGAGGTAAAGGCAGTCATTTTTGTATTACTTATTTGCGAATATAAAGTTTAACCATAACATACTGATTGTTCCGTTTGGGCCTTGGTCGCCGGTCTTCTTACGCTTAATTACATTTTTAAATAATAATCATTCATAGCGTTTAAAAGTAGGGCGTTAACAGTATTGTTCCATACATTTCGAAAGCTGATAGATTCAATAACCATAGACAACGATTCAATTTTGGAACGAAACTCATTGAATGCCCGTTGATTACAATTAAATTATTTAATTCATTAAACGTTCCTTTATAGATCTGTCTCTCAGAGACAAGCGAAATACCTTGGACATTAGCTACGGGGTAAAGAATAGAGCTTTCACGTCCATTGTAGGACCCAATGACCTCTGAACTAAAAATCAAACTGTCGATGACTGGTCGATAGTTCTTATAATAGTATTATGATATATAAAGTGGTAACGCAGCTCGTTTTTTTGTGTATAATACGCCTATTGTTTGTTGTTAAACATACTTTGCACTCAATTCGGTTAAGGTAGAGTTTTCTTGAGGCGTTTGATTTTTAAAAAAGTATTTTATAAATTTAATTTACACAAATTTAAGAACACAGAAGCCTGGAGATGCCCTTATACTTGAAGTTAATATCTTAGCTCATTATTTTGTCCCACTTTCCTATGGATGAGAGAAGACAATTTATATTTACAATGTCCTATATTTCAATTTGATTAATTTAGTTGTGGGATAAATAAGGCTATACTTTCCCAGATACTCCCTGAGCTTCATTTCTCGGTGCCAAAAAATTCTGGCTCACAGAAATTACAATGGCTCATGTTTGAGCGAAACAGTCTGTGCTAGTCTTCGTAATTTAAAGGAAATGAATCAAAGTTAGTTATGAATAAGGAATAGAAAGTTAACTCCATAAAACGATCACTTTGGCAACTAAACTATTCGTATTAAACGATAGTTTCGATATTAAACAGTTTTCCAGTAAATCATAAAACCATATTATAGATGTCGTAAAGTATCTTCACAGAATTGTGATTTCACAATCCAAAGTTAATTACACTTATCTCCGCTACAAAATACCATTTAATACTTGTAGGACTAAATTAAAATTAATGTTATGTCAGAGACTTGCCTGTTTCTTCATTATATAGAAGCATAAAGAAGTTATGTTAAGTTGATGTAGTTTATTCAATATAAATAAAATAATCTTTTAATATTAGTAAAATTTACAAAGTATGCGGCTTTTGAAATGTGGCTTTATGTGATTTATGTCAAATCTAATTTTAAAGAAAATTCTCTTTTTTCTATATGTATAGCCGAATGATGCATCAACGTGATAAATTTCTTCTCTATATTCCAATTCTAAGACGACATTTAGACTATAAATACCTTTGCAAAATTAATTCCTATAAATCGCAATCACCTTTACTGAAACCGCGGCTTAAGCCAGTGCGGCGTTATGCGCCGTCATCTCAACCGTTTCCCATGACAATTGCTGACCTGTGTCGCCCTGCTCTGTGTTCTGTGGCTCATCTTTGTGTAACATCGGTGCTTGAGCATTAACACGGATCTTTGATTTGAGCGATTGCACGTAATGGACCCAGAATCCATGATGGCGCGTGGATTAGCGAGCGGTATCATTAATTTGATTTGGAAATGTGTTTATGGCTAGAGCTGTGGGATTTGATGCTGTTTTTGATAATATAATAATAATAATACACCCAACAGTCACATACATAGTCCTGACCCCACAGTAAGATACGAGTCTTGTGTCGTGGGTATCAGGAACTACGAGAGACTTTCGGTCTCACAACACCCAGATCCCGAAATAAATAAATGTGGATCACACAAACATTTATCTCGGTGCGGGGATCGAATCCGCGGCTTCTCGCTTCACAGCCGGCTACTCGCCCGCTGCACCACGGAGGCTGTCAATATAGCTGGTAAATGAGGAAGTGGGTTATTTGAGTGATCTCCATCGCTCATGTCGACCTTAAAGGAAAATAATAGAGATTAGGCGTATTTGGTTTTATAATAAGTTTTATGGTAATTGTTATTTGAAATAAAACGTTTCCCACGCTTCGTTTTACTTGAAGGTGTTTTTTGCATCTAGAATTCAATTGATATGACTTCATTTGAAATGTCTATACATTGCACAACCGCGCTTTTGACAATAAAATACCATAATGTGCACTTCCCCTGAATATGTTTTTCTTCCCGTACGAACATTTATTTCTGCTTTATCAAGTATTTTTAGTAAAACTTCTTTAGAATCGTTCTTATTTGAAAGTCGATGAAACGGAAATGCGTGACGACAAACATATATTCATAAATAAGATTAAGCCTGAAAGAATGAGATAGATTACAAGTATGCTATCACGTGTCTTTCCCCCTGCGTACAACGAAGCCTTCGGAAAATGTGTCATAAACAACGGGGTGTATTATTCACGTGTTTTATTTTTTTGCATTTGCGTATTAAATTTCGGTGGTTAATTAATTTATTTTAATAATTCTGAAGTTTAACTTCTGCCGTGTGTGAATCGCAGACACACATTTTTATTTACCCTAAAATCTACAATGACTAATTAATGTGTGCATCTTCCCTGAATATCATTTATATATTAAGCCGTCACTAGACTGTGTCACAATGACTCCCGTTGTACATCCATTATACCAACACAATGCCGGCCGGCCTATATTATAATGTATGTATGTTGTATTGAATTACAACGCTTTAAATAGAGTAACGTTTGATTGTCGGTTTTGTTTTTGGCTTGTGGGTGTTTGATTGTTAGGAGGCAGTATTTGGTAGGATATTAAATTGTAAATTTGCCCTTTTGGATATTGGGAGTATGTATGAATATGCATTATTGAAATGATTTTAAGAATTTTAAAGTTTAAGTTGTTTTTTGTAGTCATACTTTAACAATTGGTGTAGATGTTGAAATTGTAAATTAGAAATGAAAATTTTCTTTATTCATCTATTGTTAATAGGGTAATTAGGGAGGCATCTTGCATATACATTTGCTAAAATAATGCTTTCTATACAAGCGGTCTGTTCAAAGGACAGTCTAATAAAACAGTCTAACACATACAGTTTTACAACTCCCAACTGTTCTCAAACGTGCAATAAACTTAAAAATTGCGAATAGTTAAACAATTTGCACTAAAAAAGGGCAACGACTAATTGTAAAAAGAGGAGATCGCTTGGTCGGCGGATGAAAGGGGCATAAAGCGCGCCGAACTCCCCTCCCCGCCCCGCCCGCCGCCCCGCCGCGTCCAACAAAAGGGATCGTAAAGCGGAATCTATTCTAAGAAAAGAAATTTTGCGCAAGTTACGCTCCAAGGCTCGTATTGTTAAAGTAAAAGCAGATGGTTGCACACGAACTTTATGCCAAAACATGCAAATTTATTAAATATCTTTTAATTATCAGATATTGGTGCTTATTTGTTTTGTTGTTACATTGGCTGTGTAAACGCAACGTGTTTTCTTTTTTTAAAACATGAATTATATTGTCTATGCTACATTCGTAAATCTCAAGGCGTTTAAAACTGCCAGCAAAATGTAACAAACTTTCCTCAATTCAAAAAAAGAACAAAACCCGTACGTGGCCAGTGTGACAATGTTACCAAAACTCGAGATTGAGTCAGTGCAAAAAACCTTGGGTAAAAAATCCGCGGCTATCGATAGGTAGTTGCGTGCGGCGCGTGCGCGCTGTCGGATGATTGGCCGCGCACGCCCCGCCTCGTGTTACGTAACGCTGCTATTTAACGGTTAACACCACCTTTTTATTTGTGATGCATTTGAAATTGTGATTGATTTGCATGGTCCCTGAATTGATTTAGGGTTAGAATGGTTTCCAATTTTGACATGTACATTTTTGGGACTTGGTCAATTTGGCCCTAGTCTTGAATTGTCATGAACTCAATTATTAATATCTAGGATTAATGGTTGCTTTATCATTGCCATCTGAAAATGTTTCTTTAATCCATTTTCATAATTTTTTTCACATACCAAAACAAATTTCAAATACGATTTCTGAGTTTCCGTTCTAAAATTTTAAAATTCATAAGTCATTGTGCTCGCAATCTGGATCAGCCGGGTATCAAAAGCTCCGACGGTGGAGCTTTCAGGGGATCAGTAGGTGGATAAACGAGTGGATCGGCGTTGTATCGATGGATCAATATGGATGAGAGGCGCCGGCGCATTCATCTGTCAAGCGAGTGTGCGAATGCGCAGATTTGAATTCATTATTACTTCACATTGATGGCTTCTCACTACTGGCTTATTTCCGGTGAGATCAGATTTATTTTGTGGTTTTATGAACGTGTGATGGTTAAGCTTATTTAATATAGCCGAGCGGCGGTTTGTAAATGGTTAATTTTTATACTTTATAGAATGTAAACATTACTAAAATTATATAATAACATTTGTGTCGTTTTACTTGAAAAATTACCAAACAATCCATTGATATGGCAAAAGTGATATAAAGTCATTAATATGTTAATTTAGATTTAAATAATTCCAATAAAACATCTGATAATCAATCAATTAATTCATCATACATACATACATGAGTGGATAAACAATTAATATTTTATCTTAACATTTAATAAGTAACCTATCTAAAAATCAGTTTCCAAGACAAGCCTGTAGAAAAAAAATAAGTGCTGCAAATGTCCTCTAAAGTTAAGTAGTGTTTAAATTAGTGTCGTAATAGGAATTTGATGAAACATTAGGCTATGAAGGCCGCGGTATTGTTTGCACGTTGTTGTTAAGTTTTTACCTCCGACCTCACGAGACACATTTGAATATCATTAAGCGTGTAAGTGGAGTCGTAAATTAGTTTCTGTGCATCTAGTGCGAGTATTTCGATAGTTCACACGTCACCCGTGTCCACGAAAATATGCTACCGACCCGTACAGATACCGTAGCAGAATGTATTAGAATTCACTTTACAACATTTTTTGTTGTCCTGGCACGGCAAAGTGACGACCTGATGTCTTAACAGTGCAGTCAAAACATAATGTCGACCGTCAAGAAACATCGAGTCAGTAAAATAATGCCGGCTTGAAGTTACTGGATATACGCTAGCTGATCCCGTCTCGCTGAACGAGCCATGTTTTTTAACCATGTATACGGTAGTCGCTATCCAGTGGGGTAAAAATATCAGGTACTTCCCAGCATCATATTTTTAGGATACGTATAACGTGACTATATGATCATTTCCTGTGAGACAGTGGTAACAAGCCGGTCGAGTCGACCAATTCATGTTGTAGAGATTGCGTGGCTCTACCACTTAGAAAAGATGACTATGAAAATAATCGAATTATAGGAAATTACTTAATGACGGTAACTGACATTTTTAAGTACTTCCGTAAGTAAGCTTTCAAAAGCAAAAGGCCCTCCTGCCTTTCAGGAGCCCTTTTTTGAGCCCTTTTCCCTATATTATGTATTCTTTTACACCTGTCAACAAATGTCTTGATACCAGTGTAGCAAATAATTTGCTTGTAGTCATCATATTGTGAAATATTCGACAGCATGTTATCGGAAGTTGGTGGAAGCGAGGGTCGTCCGGGATGCCTTGATGGTAGCGTTTGATTGTCGTTTACTATTGTAACAGGCTGATTCAAACAGTTCTAGGTATTTAAAACCAAATTATCATAGTTGAAACCATGATGATTTTACGGAAGCCCTTCTGATAAAATGGAGAAAGGCTGACTCTACAATTAGGCATTAACAAAGTAATGTTTTATATTCGTCTGAATGACGAGACGAGCGGTTCACTTGTCTGATATTAAGCGTCAATAAGCAGGACCAACACCTTGTTTGGACTATATTGCAGTCATCACAGAGCCAAGCCGACCCATTCATGCTGTAGACAAAACTGTCTACAACTTGGCTCTACCACTTATAGCTCTTACAAAACGTTTCTTAGCGATATAAAATAAATAAATAAATACACCAACAGTCACATACATAGTCCTGATCCCACAGTAAGATATGAGTCTTGTGTCGTGGGTATCAGGAACTACGAGAGACTTTTGGTCTCACAACACCCAGACCCCGAAACAAATAAATGTGGATCACACAAATATTTGTCTCGGTGCGTGGATCGAACCCGCGGCCTCTCGCTTCACAGCCGGCTACTCGCCCACTGCGCCACGGAGGCTGTCAATAAGTACAATATTAATAGAATAATGTGAGGATCAGTATTTAAATCGCCTGAAATATTATTTAAAATTAGTTCATTTGTGAATATTCACCACCCTGTACATCGAGTCACGGCGGCTGGCCGCGGAAGTGAGGCAAGCGGTCGCGACCACCGCTGGGGACGTCGCATCTGGGCCAATGACGAACATTACGATGATTGCTGTCATATCCTCACCATCCTCACCTTGGCTCCACCGTTATTATCAGACCGACATGCCGAAGATATGGTACTAGTTAAGTAGGCTGAATTTGTAGAAATCATAAATGGTAAAGTCAGTTTTGTCTGGAGTAATGGACGGCTTGATCAGTGTTGTATTGACGAGAAGTGTTACTTTACTGTTGCATTTTCGGAGTTCCAAACTTCTACCCCTTCCGAATCCCCGTTTATACACAAGATATACGAAACTATCCACACACACCCGCCACTGTAATTTCTATTAGCCAGTATCGACAGTGGCACGCATGTTTTGAGATCAAGTCTCTAGGAATGCGAAGCTGTCTTCACAATGATTCTTCTAGATTCGTAGAAGATGGACAAGATTACGTGCCATTAAGATACCAACTTGCCTGTTTGCCGGACTTCACCTTATTTTGTATTGCTCTCAGCCACGCGGTAAAAATATCATAATTACGTGCGCGTTTCACAGTGCCTGGCAATTTTACTGACTTCAATATCTTTCAAATTGGAACACTACAGTGGTTACATACTGCTACTTACTGCTAAGCAAGCTACGGACAAAGCGGTAGTACCAATTCAGACGGCCTCTTGTATACCAGGGACCTACCACCTCCTATTGCACTTACAAAGCGCATCTTCAATTAAGCCGGTGAAAGGGCGCTGTACCTTTTAATTCCAAGTCAAAATTACTATCACTTATTCAACTAGATCCAGAGGTTAGGTGTCGCACTTTCTAACATAACCTTGCAAGACCGACCCATCCTTATTGCTTGTGTAATAAAATTTAAATCTCTCTGACACTCTGGTGCTCTTTTGCCCCATTCATGTGATTTTAAACTCTACACCTTCGTGTTAAGGTAAATGTTTGTCTGGTGTGGTGTTGTTTTCAAGGGCCTAACTTGGTAAATGATAGCGAGGCGCACTTTCTGCAAGGGTCACGGGATGCGCTAGACCTTTCGAGAGGGAAGTTCCACAGTGGGCGAGGTATGTTCGTCGTAACGTATGGATGACCTATACCTTTAAAATGTCGGTGTTTGTACAATACACATTGTAGTCAGACTCAGTTGTTAATTTTCAGTTAATACATCAATAAATCGTGCTGAAATGTTCACCATTTGTGGAGAATTTGCCTATTTGTTTAGTAATTACGTAAATTTTAATGTTTAATATTTGACGCGTAAATGGCGCAGCGGGCGAGTAGCCGGCTGTGAAGCGAGAGACCGCGGTTTCGATCCCCGCAGTGACAAATGTTTTTGTGATCCAAAAATATTTGTTTCGGGGTCTGGGTGTTGTGAGACCGAAACTCTCTTGTTCCTGATACCTACGACACAAGACTCGTATCTTACTGTGGGGTTAGGATTATGTTTGTGACTGTTAGGTGTATTAATGATTTATTAATTGCACATTTTAATCATAAATTCTTTTGGTAATAAATCCGTCGTTTTGTATTGGACGTTCGAATATTTAGTACGGACTGTCGAGACGAAAGTCGCAGGTTCGAAACCAGCCCGTTATTATTTTGAAGTCGATGAAAATACGTGTATTATTTGTTAGATTCTGCGGCCAGTATGGAGCGTCCGTACCGGTTGGCATTCAGCACATTTCCCCGCGTCTCCGAGTTTAGTCTTGTATTTATTGATACGATGCTCCTACACCTTGTGCGCTCTACGATGTACTCATTCCGGAACCTTCACGCTGTACCCTTCACGGCATGAGCTGCGATATAGCGACATTTCTTCACATACGGCATCGAGTTTGAACTTATGGTTTGTTGGTAACGTAGTTATATCTGCGTTATAATTAATAAGATAGTTTGTCTATTCTGTTACATTCTAACTTAGCCATACTCGATTAAAAAACAAAAACTTACAGCGAAATTATTTAGTTCATCTGATTTTCGAACTTCCTACAAAAAGAGGGGTATTATAAATTCGAAGCTCTTGTTTGTAGTAGCGTAGCATAATAAAGCTGATTTAATCGTAATGATTAATTTGAAAAAAATCTGTTGAGTCTTTTATAAAATTACAGACCTTTTTCTAATTTCTGTCAGGGGAAAGGTGACCATCTATAATGTAACATCTCGCAGCATCCTGCATGTACACCCTGTCAGAAATAAAAATAAAACGCCCGTGCTATACCGGTGCAGTTAATATGCAAATTAACCGACCGAGTTCAGAACGCCTCGATATGTTCTGTTGCATTTGCATTCGCGGGTAATTTCAGCTTGGTTGGTTTATGATCGGGATATATGACGCCAGGTCGCGGGCAGTTAGTATAAATCTTTTGGCCAATTATAAAACGAATTATGGCGTGTAAGTGGATATATCGTTTGCGGACAGGTGTTTGAATTCCTTGGTTTCTTGTAAACAATTGGAGGTACGTGATCAGAATGATGTAGTCGAACTGATTATAGGAATTGGTGATTTTAAATTATGGCTTAAATGCCAGTCTATTGTTTAATTCGACTTTAAGGTGTAGGTTATTGTGTAAATGAGACAAGGGGAATTAAAACTAATGCTCCCTGTTGCCATAATTTAATGGCTCACCCCTATCACATCATGTCATGTAGCATAGGCCAACACACGAGCAAGTGGGTCATGATGGTAAGTGATCTCCACCGCCCAAAATACCAGAAGAATCATGTCGACCATAAAGGAAAGGGGATTTGTGCCTCGGGGTATCTCACTCACAGTACGAAACGCAGCAGCAAGTCGCTACTTTAGGTCCGTTTTCTGTGAGACAGTGGTAACGACTCGGTCAAGCCGGAAAATATCTTTGACGTGCCACGATATAAATAAAAAAAACAGATGACACTCACGCCTGGACAAATTTGGGCTTACCATTAATAATAAGTGTGCTACTAAAAACCGACAATTTGAAAGATAATTGAATAGCTGCATTTAGGCTTCCTCACTGGATCGGCGCCTTTGTTACGACCACGCTTTTGTCAAGTGTCAAGCTGAGGACACGAGACGATGTTTATGTGCATTTGGTGCGTAGGCAGAGAGGTAGCGGGAGCGTTTTAAATAAGGTATTCTACGAATGGTAACCTCAGGGGAGCTACGCCCTATGGTTGTTTTTTATTAGCTAAAATGATGAAACAAGCAAGACGTTCACCTGAATGTAAGCCCCATTCCAAAGCACTGCACAGCATTGGACTGCGTTCGTCAGCCCGAGACGTAAGATGTTAAGTCCCATAAAGCCAATGTGCTTCAAATCGAAACAAATCAGTGCCTAGAAATTGCTGCTTGAATCTGTCGGCTGAAATAGGCGAAGCAGTGGTACCAACCCAGATGGCCTATCGCATATGAGGGCCCAAACATCAAATATTTTATTACATTATTAGCGTTTTATTAAACTTGTCGCGATAAAAGAGGAATCTTATAAATTTGATTCATTTATATGTTTCTGTATTAGTGTATATCGGTCTGTGGGCTGGGCTGGATTTATTTAATTTTAATTTGTTATTTGTGGCGGGATTTTAAAAGGCTTTATATTGCACAACCTAATTATAATACAATTAATATTAATTCTTCCCGCCAATCTCTTCCAATTTGACCCAAACGGTCGGTCTTCACAAATGTAACATTTGGCCAATAGCATCACCTAGATAGATGTGATGGTAATTGCTTATTGTAATGGTAGCATTATTGCTTGACCTATTTGACAGGTCGGGTTACAGGTCGTTTGAAGGGGATTTGAAAACCCAACACGGATGAAAGCAACTTATGTTAAGGTGGGTTCTAATTTAATTGTAATTGATTAAGCTAAACACATATTACTTGAACCGTCTGAATGGACTTTCAACCGAATCTACTAATCAAAACCACACAGCAGTTGTTGATTACCACTAATCACCTAGAATGGATCCTTCTAGAAATGCTAGTTTAAGGTATTTTTATCATTATTTGGTACAGATTGCAAAAAATGCCGGACTATCTTTCATTTAATTTGTATCGGAAAATAAATTTAAAAAAATGTTAATTGTAAAGCGGTTGTAAAGAGATATTAGCAAGGAAATTAGCCCGTTTACTTCTAAGAAAAATCTGTTAATATGATGCTTGAGCATTAAAATTAAATTGTGGTCATGATTGTAGTATCCACGGCATTTACTGAATTCGTGACCACTTGACACATCCGGTCTTCGAAGCTAAACAGCATTCAAGGTCGTAGGTAAGCACGAGGTCGTCCTAAATCAAAACCAATGACAGAACTCAATAAACAAGCTGTCCAGATTCGGACAAAAAAGGGTCGAGAAAAAATGGTACAGCATCCAAAAAGTACCGAATTTGAATCAACCGCTAATACCCCGACGCGGCCCGGCGGTGTACAAATTGTTTTTATTTATTTCAAATTTCATCGCGATATTATTAAGTTTATTGCGATTACGATCTTGGGAATTTATTTTTGACGTTTTTATACGAATTTATGCACGGCGTCGCCGAACTACCAACTTAATTTTACAGCCCATTACATAAACAACACCGTTATAACGTATGACTAAGGTTTATAATCCAATACAATACCCTTTTTTACGTGTAAATAAATTCTTGCAAACGGCAACTCCATGTGACTTCTCTAAGATTTTATTATTAAAAAAATGATATTTTATTTTTTGAATTGTATTGCTAACGCTCCCAGCGGGTGGTGGTTGTCGCGCAAACGACTTTACACTTTATATCTATGTTTTTAAGATTTATTTTTATTGGTGTTATAAAACTGCCCTGAAAGGATCTTCAAAGAACGGAGTCTGGAATCCACTTTTGCGTTTATTTAGGGTTCAGTTGGAATTTTTGATGCAATCTGTGAGATTGTGAATATCATAACGGTTGGTCTTGTTAGAGGGTGGACATAATAAATCGGATATATAGCCTTTGCCTTTTGCCCAGGAAGGCCTTTATCATCTTCCATTTTTAGTGATGTTATGATATCAGATTTGGTATCATTTAGTAAGTAGTACATCGCAAGTCACTCGTATGCGAGAGGCCTTCTGGGTTGGTACCACCGCTTTGTCTATTTCTGCCGCCAAGTTTCTGTTGTGTTTCGGTTTGAAGGACACTGAAGCCAGTGAAATTACTGGGCATTATGAGACTTAACATCTTATGTCTCGGGGTGACGAGCGCAGTTTAGTGCCATGCTGTGCTTTGTCATTCAAAGTTCTGTGTGGTGTTGCTTTTGACGTGGCGCTTACTATCAGTCTAGCGCCTTGCTCGTCTCATCATTCAATCGAATAAAAAAGAAAAAGAATATTTTTAGAACATATTTTTACGATACAAAAGGAACGAAACAATCCAACAGAAGATCACACGTGTTTTTACGAGTTGTTAATGGACACTTGTGACATTTTTATTGCATTTAAATAATATTTCGCGGTCTCCTTTTACATTCAATATGGAGCTCGTTATTGTTAAAAATGCATATAAAATTAACTAATGAAGCTGATTTTTGTTACGTCTTTAAAACTGCTAATTAATGTAGTAATAACACAGTATGTTACTTGTTTATTGTCAAGTAATGTTTATATAATGATTTCTTATGTTTACGCGAATATTACACATTGAAAAATAAACTAATTTAAATGGATTTTATCGCGTTTTTTTATTATTTTGATCGTTTTGAAAGCTTTTCAGCCTTCGTGGTCACGTATGTTTATATGTTTGTATCAACACCAAATTGTTCTTGTTTGGTTCTGTTATCGGCTAAACTGCTGAACCGATTTTGATGAATACTATGATCAGGATATCATTGTCTTTAAACCGTATATGTATTGCTGTTTGAGCAAGGATATAAGCTATCCTTTATACCAGAAAAAAATCAGACGAATTGAGTGACTAATTCTTTTTTTGAAGTCGGTTCATTATTTCATGTGTGGAGTGGACTCAAAGTCGAGTTATCTGTATTTCAATGTGAAATACAGTTTTTTGGCCCATAATGGACAAATATAATCTGATTGATGGATGCAAGGTTTCATTTGTGAATTTATGGTGTATTGTTTTTTAGATCCCCATTATGGGTCGTCTGTTTGTCTATATGTTTTACGTTGAAAGGGCTCTGCCCTATCTTTTGAAGTGTAATGGATAGCAGGATGAAACTGTCACAGAAAATATGTTATTACGGTGAATTTATCGACAAATAATAAAATATCAATAAATAAACTCTCCGTGCCTGACTCGGGTTTCGACTATTTTTATTTCTTTAAGAAAGAGGGGGCAAACGAGCTGGAAAGTCGCCTGATGGTAAGTCGTCATCGCCATCTAGGAAAACCAACAATACCAGATCAATGGTCAGTGCATTGCTAGCTTTAAAAAAAATACTCTATTCATATTTCATTATAAAGACATATGTAAATAAACTTCATAATTCAATAATAATTCCATAAATACGAAACCGTTAAGGCGTCCACATATAAAGTTACCCTATTTAGAGATATGTATCGCACGACATCGTTTTATACCGTGTAAACTACTCATAAAATTAAAAACATCGATAGCCATCGGGCAACATCGGCAATCTTCGGTGGAGATCGGCGGCCGATCAAATAATATCAAATGTTTACGTACTGATCATATCTGTGTTGGGACATTGTCGTACTGAAGTGTCGCTGGGCCATAAGATATTATTTTCATATAGTTTCTGATATTTCATTTTATTGAGAAGGAAGCAATTGATATGCATAGTTATGATTACTTGTCAAACAACATTGTTTTTGTTATAAACTCTACTATAGTGTGTAGTGATAAATAACTTAACCAGTCCATATAACTATAATAGTGTAAACAATTAAAGAGATTGTTGATAATTAAGACGAGAAATGTATTGTTCTTATACATTTATCCCTAGACTATCACCAGAATAAATGATTAATTAAGATTAAACTTTTGAGACTGTTCTATCAAAATACGACACCTTTAGATGCCATGTCACATCATCATCATTATCATCTCTCTTAGTCATTATTAAGTTCGATCCTCGGCTAGAGGTCCAACTACTCACCTCCTCACCTCACTCTATTACATCTCGAGTGCACTGCTCCATCTAGTTGCAGGCTATCACAAATTTGGTTCCACGTTAGGTATGATTAGCCTGTAGTCTGCCTGTTAAGTAATTCGTATTTCTAAGTACTTTAATTCCGACTGCATAATGAAATTTTAAAAAATCATTCACACAACTTAGATTCAGAAATAAATTCTAAGTTTACCGATATGAATAACGTGTTGAGATTCAGACTTTAATATCTTCTATTCGCAATAACAGGAGCTAGATAGCATCGTCCAGTGCGACATGTCCTTTAATCATATACTCATGTATGTCAACCTCGCGTAATACTCGCGCTGCGTAGTTAACGTTAAACTAGCAGTTAAGTTTCAGTTAACCGACTATGGTACTTCATACTAAGTTTTCCATACCGATCTCCCGCAATGCTGATTTTAATATCACTAGTTTTATGTACTTGGTTAATGATGTTTGTTTTGCTGTGAATGGTCGTGAGAAGTAGATCGTTTTGATGTCGGGTATTTAGAAATAAGAAGACCTTCAAAGTGCCTTTACCCTACAGTAATATATGCAACAGTCACACACACAGTCCTGATCCTACAGGATAACCTGTACTGTGAGTATCTAGAATTGCGAGGTCTCACTTTTCACAAATATTTGTGGATCACACAAACATTCGTCTCGGTGCGGGAATCGAGACAGCTGGCTACTCGCCCACTGTGCCACAGAGGCTGTCGAATATAACATACTCCTAAAAATTATATGTAGTTCATCTTATTTAGATAGGACAATAAACATTAAGCTGTGGAATAGTTTGCCGGCACACGTGTTCCCTCCTTCCTATAATATGGGGTCCTTTAAACGGAGTGTGAAGAAGCAGTTAGGCAGGCCGGCATGATCGTGCCGACCTACGATAGATACACTGTTTATCGTGGTCGACACTATTCCTGGATTGCGCTACAATTACCATCAGGTGTGGCGTAGTCATTTTGCCGAGCCAGGATAAAAAAAAGTAAAAAGACATCTATTAAACACTTTCGGATATATAGATTACACGATCGTGTCAACAGGAAACACTATCTATTTATCTATATTTTAATAGTTGAGGTAATTTCGCTAGACCCGTCGTATCCTGCGGTTTTTAATTACCCCGACGTACCAAGTGGCATGCTTATCATTACTATTTATATCTTTATAGTGTTTATCTTGAAAAATCATCTGTCTACACGCTATATTAAATAATTCTTGCGTTTATGGTTAGATGGCATCAGACTGGAGTAGTTTCCTGGTTCACTTCGATGTTTACGAATTCTTTAATGTGACGTTAGACTGGTAATACTGTGTTTTCCTTTAGTATTTACATATGTAAATTTTTGCAAAATAACTAAGAATAAGCTAATTAACTATGAGTATTAAGTGTGTGGTTTATGTCGGTAACCGCGATTTTGCATTTGAATTCATGATCGTGGTATCTATCTATCAGGCATTGAAATGGCGATGGACAGGACATATGGTTAGGCAGAAAAAAGAGAAATGGACCGAGTTGATGAAGGAATGGTACCCAAGATAAGTAAAAGTAGACAAAGCAAACGTTGGGAGGATGATTTTAAAGAAGTAGTAGGATAATTATGGTTACGATTTGCTCAAGATGGTACAAAATAGTAATCTTTGGAGGAGGCTTTGAAGAACTAGCTGTTGTAAGGGAACAATAAACTGGTTGCCGATTATTTCTCATTTTTGTATTATTATTAGTTTCATATTTAAATTTAATTTAAGCCAAAAAAGCAAAAATATTAAAACTGCATTTAAACATAAACATCAATAAATGCTTTTTATTTATTTTATAACATCAGTGATCATTAGCCTGATGCTAAAAGTAATAATGTCCTAATAGACAATAACATCATATAAGCTCACTCCTGTATCCCCGAAGGGCTAGGGGAAGTTAAAGCAAATTCACTCACATCTCCCCGAGCTTATTTCCGTCCCATGTTGTGATGGATCACTGTATCCGGCACACATTCCAATCTAAGTATTTTTTTCAAATCGAAAAACACAAATAGATAAATGTCTATCGAGATTGAGCCACTTGAGACTCTAACCTAGGACCTCTAATTACACGTTGCTACGGCGATACCATAAAAACCTGTCGAAAACCCACAAACTCCCATAAACCGGTCAACACATCAAACAACAGTTATGGTGAATCAATAACAGCTAAGTATCACCAGAAGTCGCAATTACAGATGGGTTCCCATAACAGTTTTTGATACCAGATCGTGGGCTATTATGGGTCGGCCACACGAATTGCTTGGAGCGGGTGTAGCGGCTTTCCCAGATATGTGAATATGGTTCTAGAATATTGTTAAGGGTCCGGTGTTTGTTTAGATTCTTTATTCATATTTTCTGAATGGTAAAGCCACGCTGTAGATATATTTGTCTACAGCACGAATGGGCTGGCTCGATAGGGTCATTACCACTATCTCACAGAAAATCGACGTAAATAGCGGCTTGCTGCTGCGTTTCGTGAGGCCCAAATCCCTCCCCTTCCCAATTCCTTAATTATACCTTTCCTTTAAGGTTAACGCGCCTATGATTCATCTAGTATTGTGGGCGTACACGGGCGGAGGATATCACTTACCATCAGGTGACCTACTTGCTCGTTTGCCGTGCTATGTTATATTAAAAAAAAAATTGTTTGCTCTTCTGACTATACTAAAACGAATTCGCCATTTTGACAGTAAAATAGATTGATGAGAGTTGTCAGCTCCTTAGATTGATTCGTCAACATTAATGAACGAAGTAAAGCTAATTTATGATTTTACTAGATGACCCGGTGAACTTCGTATCACCTACATAATATATTTGTGTAAAATGTGGTCAAAACTTAATACAAATGTTTAATTTACATTAAATGCAATTAAGTGAGGTACTGCGCCATTGCACGTGAGGTAGCCCGTCGCACATTTAATTGACTTCGACGACCTAAGTCAGGTCGTCTCCCACCTCCCTCCGGTTGGACAGTCCTGTCCCCGTCCCGTCCCTGTCCTGTCCCCGTCCTGTCCGCGTCCCGTCCCCGTCCTGTCCCCGTCCCGTCCCGTCCCCGTCCCGTCCCCGTCCTGTCCCCGTCTTGTCCTGTCCCTGTCCTGTCCTGTCTCACTGTCCTGTCTCACTGTCCTGTCTCACTGTCCTGTCTCACTGTCCTGTCTCTCTGTCATGTCTCTCTGTCCTGTCTCACTGTCCTGTCTCACTGTCCTGTCTCACTGTCCTGTCTCACTGTCCTGTCTCACTATCCTGTCTCACTGGCCTGTCTCACTGTCCTGTCTCACTGTCCTGTCTCACTGTCCTGTCTCTCTGTCATGTCTCTCTGTCCTGTCTCACTGTCCTGTCTCACTGTCCTGTCTCACTGTCCTGTCTCACTGTCCTGTCTCACTGTCCTGTCTCACTATCCTGTCTCACTGGCCTGTCTCACTGTCCTGTCTCACTGTCCTGTCTCAATGTCCTGTCTCACTGTCCTGTCTCACTGTCCTGTCTCACTGTCCTGTCTCACTGTCCTGTCTCACTGTCCTGTCTCACTGTCCTGTCTCACTGTCCTGTCTCACTGTCCTGTCTCACTGTCCTGTCTCACTGTCCTGTCTCACTGTCCTGTCTCACTGTCCTGTCTCACTGTCCTGTCTCACTGTCCTGTCTCTCTGTCATGTCTCTCTGTCCTGTTTCACTGTCCTGTCTCACTGTCCTGTCTCACTGTCCTGTCTCACTGTCCTGTCTCACTGTCCTGTCTCACTGTCCTGTCTCACTGTCCTGTCTCACTGTCCTGTCTCACTGTCCTGTCTCACTGTCTTGTCTCACTGTCCTGTCTCACTGTCCTGTCTCACTTTCCTGTCTCACTGTCCTGTCTCACTGTCCTGTCCCTGTCCTGTCCCTGTCCAGTCTAGACGCTATACGACCCGTCATCACGGCAAGCTTCGCAACGACAACCATCCGGTTTATACTAAAACATTCCAAAATCAACAACTACTAATAAATTAAAAATTAATTAAAATAACATTGTCCAGCGGACAAAATTGTGAATCTAAACCATTCTCAGATCCCCTTGAACACACACAAAAAATTTCATCAAAATCGGTCCAGTCGTTTAAGAGAAGTTCAGTGACATACACACTCACAGAAGAATTATATATATAAAGATCGGGGTTTTTTTATTTAATTTTGGACTGTCCACCCAGTGACCACGAAGGCTGAAAAACGTCGGGACCAAAATTAAATAAAAACCCGCATAAAATCCGTTTATATCATTTTTATATCAATTGAATGTGTAAACGTAAGAAATCATTAATGACCGATCTAGAACGGTCCGAAACGCAGCTCGTCACCGTTTTTGTCACCAGCTATTACCAGCACGAACGACATAAGAAAAGCAATATTGTAAACTTTTTGTTTTTGCTAATTGCATTATTAGTTGATGACAATTACAATTATTAATATAGAAATTATTGAGTGATTGTTTACAATGGCAAATCACGCTAGTTATTAAATCATTATCAACATCTTTTTTATGGTGGACATACACGATTACCCAAAAACTTAAAAAAACAACTCGAAATATAATAAAAAAATAACCAATTTTGAGTCGGTGATATGACGATTAAGGTATTTTTTTGGTAAAAAGCATCTATTCGGAAATTATATTATTTTTGTTTATAATATTTTAGTTGTTGCGCGTTGGTTTCAATTTCCACCAGGGGTAGAATGTCTGCTCGAAATCTAAATGCGACCAACTTTGAGCTATAAATACCCTCTATTATATGTTTACTTACAACATTTTTGGGGCTCGTTTGCCTTTGGTGTATAAAACTCGCACTACTTAAATCTAAGGGTTGAGAGCACCTAAAGCGCTCACCCAAAAGTCCGGTGAAGCTGAAAACAATCGACTCGCGTCGGCCTATCATCAGTTCGTAAAAAAAACTCGCACTAGGCACACAGCCACGTATAACTTTGACATCAGTGTTTAAGTACACTGTGTTGTTTACGTCTCAGCACAATTTTACACTAAACAAGATATATCCAGTCATTCACGAATTATAACGCAACAAAGTATAAAGACGCCGTTTATACCGTGTTTGTATGAAAAATAACGACAATATTCATTTGTATCGTAATCTCTGTATTTCAGGATCATAAGTCAGTCTGCAAAAATGACAATGCCTTAACATGATGAAGCGGGATAGAGGTAGATTTTTGCACTAGTTAGAAAGAGATAAAGCATGCGTTTTAAGCGCCCGGGGCGCCGCTATCTGGTAATGTGTTCTTCAGATGCATGTTTGAAATATTAAGGATTTTATTGATATGCAAAAATGGACTTTAAGTTACTAAAGCTATAGGGTTTGATTTTGAATTACGATTTCTGACTGTGGGACGCACTCAGGCATCGACTTATTACGTGTTGAAGGGAATGGGTCGTTTATTGTGTTGTTACTATTTGAGACTATATTAAAGCCTACATTTTGATAGATAAGTGCATTCATTTGTTTTTTAGGTCGCTTCGAAGATGCCTAGATAGCTAGTTCATTGTACGTTGGGATAAATACGTTTTCATTCAAATTTTAATTATTTAGCTTTATATATGGTAAGATTAGATGAATTTATGAATGAAATATAAATCACAAACTGGGTAAGTAATATCTTTTAAACATTGAAGCATTTCTGATAAATAAACATATGATGTATTGTACATCTAAAAATTACTAATACCAATCCGGATAGAGTATTTGAACGCGAAGTATTTTACGATTTTACGGCGATATATTAATTGTTTCATATTTCCACAATATTACGATCGATATAAACCATCGATTAGACGGAACTTTACTTTCAGAAGGTAATAACGTGTTATTGGACCATCAAATGTGCAGTGCGAAAGTTGGCCGTGCGTTTTCCCGATATTAAAACGTGTCTCAAACGCTTCACACTTCATTCGTTCGCAATAAAACATCGATATTCGAGCGTTAAACTTTAAACGATCGATAAAAACTGCCACGCTATATCATAAAGTGTTTTACATGGGCCTTCCTTTTTTAAGGATTATGAGCTAAATCTGGTCTAATTATATATATCTTTAATATCATCCTTCATACAAGATATGGTAAATAGATAGGCCTAAAAAAAAGAAAAAAAAATTGTGGCTAACTGTTGTAGCAGTTGATTAATTTATTTTGCTTTTTTCCACTATCCCAAAAAAATATTTAAAAATAACTGGTCTTATAAAAATTGAAAATGTGCTCTGAATAAAACACATCCAGATTCGATGCTTGAATTTGAAAAAAGAACGATCAATGTATGTCGGTGTGAACGTTAAACAATTGAAGCATAATTCTAGCCGAGCGATGCGACCCGAGTGACCCCGAGCTAGCCCGATCTTAGCCGAGCGGTCCGACTGATATCCGCCCACCCCTATTAGGTATGGAGAGTTAATAACTGTTTTTAAATCTTTAATGAGAAATTAGTTCGCGGTATTAAACTTTCGTTCATACTGCGAGATAAATTAGTTACGAGTATTCGTTCCTAAACGAATAGCTTATACATATTTACTTGTGAATTTCTGTAGAAGTAAAAGGTAAGGTAAATGTTGAGTAGGTAACATTTGGTTTCCTTTAGCCATCATTGGGTAAATTTGAACAATCAAAACTGTATGGATAAAAGGATGTATGTTGTGTTAAAATTTGTTAATCTGGTCCGAAGTTACCCGCGACAACGTTCATAGTTCATCAAACTCTCCCTAATATCGTAAATACTAAAAATAAAGTTACCAATCTGCTTCATAATCTTTTTCATATAAATCAGCGACATACCTGAAATTAAAAAAAGAGACATAAATATACAGTTGCGGCTATTACATTTCAATGTGTTATTTGTTATATTTATTTTATCAATAATTCCCAAATGATAAAAAATTATACACTAAACATTTCTGAAAATTTGCATAGTTATCATTTTTTATATTCGTTATATACAAAAAATGAATGAATGAATCTAATTACGTTTTTTTAATCTCTAAGGACGCTACGTATGTTAATATAATATATTTTCTTGAATACGAATGAATGACAGGTATCGCAAAACTCGTACTAAGTAAACTGAACAAAGATGTCAACATTAACCCTTTCTGTTCTGTAGAACAGTCGATAATACACAAACAATAAACAATGTCCAATCCTCTCCACGGGGTTGTGGCCATTTTGACCAGCCATTATCTGATTTGTCTTTTTGATGGATTTACAATATTTACAAACATTGAAAGGGTAGCGATGATCGGATTATAAATAACTAGAAAAATATATTTGTATTCATTAAGCTCTAGGGATTTCTCCTACTAGTAGATGTTTTTTTAATCTTTTGGGTTTGATCTGTTTAAGAAGTGAAATATGGTTTGGATTTTCTGCGTTTTTGTTGTGGGATAGTTTTGTTTCGCGTCTATTGAATATAACATTATTATATAGATCTCTTACGGTTCTCTTGTGTGTACAAAAATGACGAGTTGACAGTTTTGTCTACAGCATGAATGGGTTGGTTCGACCGAGTCGTTACCACTGTCATATAAAAACCGACGTAAAGCAGCGCCTTGCTGCTGTGTTTCGTACGGTGAGTGAGATATCCGTAGGGCCAAATCCCCTGCTCAATCCCTTAATTATCCTTTTCCTATAAGGTTGGTAATGCGCCCATGATTCTTCTGATATTGTATGTGTACATTGGTAGTGGAGATTATATACCATCAGGTGGATCTAGTTGGTCCTATAAATACTAGTACCCACCTATAAATTGGAAAGGGCATTCTTGTATTTTTTACTGATTTATAAATTTAACTTACCCATCCCTAATCTTGTATGATCCAACATTGGATCAAAATAAACCTGGACACCCATACCGGAATATTATCAGCGTTCTAACAAGTTAAGTGCTATGTTAATATGCCCTCACAAAGCTACGACGCATTCAAACATGGTTAGCACGAATGTACAAAAGAGTGTTTCGAGTTATGAGCGTGTTAATAGATCAGACGTGCGATGGCATGCGTTGGAGGTAATGGCTTCTCGAGGAAGAAAGTTCTAGAATGTTTCGACAGGTTTTTGTTCTAGCTCGGTATGTTAGGCTAAATCTGTTTTTTATTGCCTAGATTAACAGACGAACAAGCTGTCCACCACAGTAAGTAGTTACTACCGCTTGTGGATATCGGCAATGCCGAAAGCACAGATATATTACAAGCTAAATTTTAAGATGCAGCTAAAAATGACTGTGCCAATCACCAGGCCATAAGTACATAAGCTATAGGTACATAAGCTCACGCCTGGAACCTCGAAAGGGTCGGCAGCGTCTATTATTTGCGTGTGTTAATGAGGTACTCACGTGTGACTTTTCATTCGAAAACTTAAACACAAATTGCGGTTGTTCAAGCTGGGATATGAACTCAAGAACTTACCTCTTTCTCAGGCTAAGTACGCTCTCATTAAACCAGTGGGACTATTTAATGGAATAATCAGTAAAGACAGTGTTTAAGTAAAGGAGAAATTAGATGCAGTTTATAATTAATAAATCGTAATGCATAGAACCCTGGCCCGGCAAGCATTTATACAGGCTGGCATGACTCTGGTGACCACCGATAAACTTATTGTTTGTTGGTGGTCGCTGGTTTTTGGATTGAACTACGCTTACCATCAGGTGTAGTGCATTCACTTTGCCGTGCTCGGATAAAAAAAAACCGTTAATAAATCGAATTAAAAATAAAATGTTTCTTTTACTATCTTATAAACAATTTATCATACTTTATTCGTGATGAATCAATTAATGAAATTCGGTATTTACGTGAAAGTAAGTGAGTCACTGCTGTACCGTATGAGAATGGACAGGTGTGAGTATAAAACGAACGCATTTTTTTGTCGTAGGCGGCCGACGCGCCGGTGTAAACCGCATGGGAATGGGAAGTCATATTTGATATGTAAAATGTAATGGTCACGCTTTTTATAGCGCTATATGTGTCTTCTCCAATTTTGATTTATTAAAACAATTAAACACTTTTGTTAATATTATAATTGTTTCCGTTCCATCTGTGAACTGTGGCTCAAGAATTATTCAGTGATGATTTTATCACACAAAAGTTTTTTTGGATTTTAACAGCGAGTGTAACCGGGTTGGTGGTATTCATTCGATGAGATTAAGAAAACGGAGTTATCTTTGAATAGTTGCTAAGTAATTATGGCGACCTGTTTTTTTTACCCGAGCACGGCAAAGTTGCACTATACCTGATGGTAAGCGTAGTGCAGTACAAAAAAACTAGCGCTTACCGACATACAATAAGTTTATCGGTGGTCACCAGAATCATGCCGACCTATATAAATGCTTCTTCTCTCTCCGAAGGGATTTTTTCAAATCGAGGGGCTTACGACAGGACTGCGGATGACCGATGCAAGCCCAGGGATACAAGTATGTACCCCTATACCCGCTCAAACCAACCATCAAGTCATGTCGCAAGCCCCTCTTAAGAACTACATCTGTCTTCATCATCATCTTTCTACATCGACTCGTGTCGAATATACACTGGCTGATCCTGAAACGCTATCCACACAAGGTGTATGGATCACTATGGCAGATTCTAATGCCATGTGTACGGTGGTCGCTATCCGGGCGGATATGAATATCCTATCAGCAGCAGGATTTATATATGTTTACTCCTAATTCTGGCAAACGATCAAGTGGGTCACCTGTTAGTGGCTGAAAAATTATGGATACGTTAGCGAATTTAAAGGAAAGTGGGTATCGGGATGAGGTCGATCCTTAGATGATTTGTTATGACTAATGAAAAAAAAACTGAAAATCTAAACCGGATACTAAACACACAATGGTATAAATGACCCAGTTCGATATTTAAAAGTAAAAGTCACATCATTCAGAATATTTAAAGTGTCAAACGTTGTGCAAACATGCGTTTTTAACAAATAGAGCGGTGCTATCGATACGTTATGCTGATAACGATCGCAAACAGTGGCGGGCGAAAGTCTTCGAGTTTCCAAATTAACACGTCCGATGGTCGATGGATAGTGGACGAATTAGCGGGTATTGTTGACCGAACTCGCGCCACACGCGGCACACCACGCGGCGGTGGCGACCACGGGTTAATTAGGAACAGAGACATTATATAAAATGTTATTCAATTTCTGCTGGCTAGGATATTCATATCCGCCCGTATAGCGACCACCGTACACATGGTCTTTAAACCTGCCATAGTGACCCACGCGCCTTGTGTGGATCGCGTTCCAGGATCAGCCAGTGTATATCCGGTTCTCCTGAGGGGCTTGCGATATGACTTGATGGTTGATTGGGATGGGTATAGGGGTACATCCTTGTATCTCTGTGCCTGCTTCATTCATCCGCCTGTCCTGTCACAGGCCAGGCCAGGATAATATCTGCGTTCTAAGTAAGGTTATATGCGTCGTTTAGCAAAATTGAGAAAGAGCTTGAATTTCAGGTACAAAAATGATGAAACCCTGAAAGTTTCCGAATGAGCAAAGATAAAGTGAGTGTTCAGTTGATTTTTTTGTAATATTATTATTGATAGATTTAAAGTAACATTTACACGTTTTTAAAATACTAATTGTATATAAACTTGGCAGTTCTAATTCAAAAAAATCGAGATAGGATTTTTTTCATTAGACATTTAAAAAAATATATAAATCTTCACCACTCATCGTGGTCACAATAGCGACCGTTTAGCCCATATTAAAAGCGGTTCCGGCATCGCTCCCCGACACCCACTGCCACGATACACACACAGACAAACCAACCATCACATATTAATTCAATACTCTGATATATTTTACTTTCCATACGATTCCCGCACGCAGTTATTTTTAATAGCATAGACGAGCAAACGAGCAAGCGAGTCACCTAATTGTAAGTGACCTCTATCGCCTATGTACGCCCACAATACCAGAAGAATTATAGGCGCGTAGCCGACCTTAAAGGAAGGGGATATTACGGGATTAGGAAGGGGAGGGGTTTGGTCTCGAGATATCTCATTCATCTTACGAAACGCAGCAGCGAGCTTTACGTCGGTTTTCTGTTAGACAGTGGTAACGACCCTGACGAGCCGGCCCATTCATGCTGTCGACAAATCTATCTACAGCGTTGCTCTATGCCCTTATCATCCCTATCCTTTAAGGACGACTACGCGCCCATGATTCTTCTGGTATTGTGGGCGTATATAACCCACTAGCTCGTTTGCCGGCCTATGCAAAAAAAATCAAAGAATATCCAGTATACTCAAACATTGAGGCCAAACATCATAATCGACTTGATATTTCGGCAATCAAGATGTAACAAACAAACATACTGGCTCTATTATAATGGACCACCACTTATAAGGGAGTACGGATTAAATTACACAGTATATAATCACATATCAGTCGATGCTTTTATGATAAATGTTCAAGATAAATGCACAGGTCGGCTTATGTAAACACTTGCGTAATTTTTAAGTTTAAAGGTCATACCAACAGTCTGTGACCTATGATGGGAATTAATTTAGCAATGATTTTATACACCTGTTTGGTACTCGATTTTACTTCTATAAATAAACGTACATTCAAAAGCTCATCCCTTTATCCGCGATGGCGAAGGCAGAGGTGAAACTAGTGACCTATGTTTCGCCGAGCTTATTTGCGTCCTATGATGTGATAGGGGGTACGTCATACGTACGTCATCATACGTAATTTTTCTAATTAAAAACTTATACTAAACTGTGACTGACCGACTTGGGAATTGACAGGACCTCACGGACAAAGTAGCTTGCTGTTGCGTTTCGTATGGTAAAGGAGATATCCGGAGGCCCTAACTCTTCCCTTCCCAATCCCTTAATTATTCCTGCCCTCTAAGATCGGCAACGAGACCATGGTTCCTCAGGTATTATAGATGTAATAGGCAGTGGAGACCATTTACCATTAGGTGACCCAGTTGCCCGTTTCTTGGTTTTTGCTATAAAAACACGTATAATTTATAAACTATTAATCAATTATTATAAGTTTTATTTTGACGTCACCGATTAAATGTGTTTACTGCAATCCATTTTGATTTAACAGTCAATCTATAGTGTCATTTTGTCAAACTAAAATTATTTAAGTCCTGTTATTTGAGCTTGTTACCACACATTGAGGGGTAAACCATACTTTAGTGGAAGAATTTAAAGAAAACTATTGAAAGAATGAATGAAATGCATGAAGAATTTAATGAGAAAGAAGGAGGCTAAAGAGGTGTGTAAGGATCGTTGCACGTGGAAGTCCGTTGTCTCTGCCTACCCCTATGGGAAACAGGCGTGAGTCTATGTGTGTATCAAATATTTGATTTTCATATTAATAAATGTTGTTATAACTATATATCTTATTTAAGATAATAACCTAATTGATAAATAAAGTACTTATATGCATAAAATTTAAAGGCATATTTAACCAAACGCTTAGATGCTTAACTAACCGTAACATTAAAGTTCAAACATATAGTTTACAAACCACAATCCGTGACATTTATAAACATACGATTCAATTTTGTAATCGATTACAGAATAGAAAATTCAAATCGATTGTTTGTAACCGATGTCTGTAAAACACACAACGATTACGAAACCGGGCAATTATCGTTCGAATTTTGATTTTTTACGGTTTTAACATTAAATGGTACGATTTTTTATGGTGCCGGTGCACGCTATGACTTGATATGGAATATCACGCTATGGAAGAAATAATTGTTCGATTGTTTTTAAACAATAATTATGTGAGATAAATAGCATTTCGTGGATTTTTGTTGACGTAAAAAACGGTTATTTGGGTTGATACTGTATAATATGACAGTTTTATACGAGATTGAATACAAAGTAGTCAACTTATAGCCTACGTGACGCAGTGGGCAAGTAGCGGGCTGCGAAGCGAGAGTCCTTGGGTTCGATTCCCGCATAGAGATTAATGTTTATATACCTACGATACTGGTTAACCTGGTGTGGGGTCAGGACTATGTGTGTGTTATTGTTGGGTGTATTTATTATTATTATTATATGTATTACTACATTACACAATTCTAAATGAAGTATAAATTGGTAAAACTAATATGGTTAGGAAATGCATATGTAAGTTGCTTGTGTTAAATTTTTCTGAATGTTATTAAAAAATATACGCGCCATTATTAAATAAATAAAAATAAATATAAATTAATAATATATAAACACTATAAATCTTCGCATTAAAACTACCGGTGATAATTTTACAAAAAACATGTTGAAATAGATAATGAAATAGTAGAGTCTGGTGAAGGCATTTTTTTTTCTGTCAACACCGAGTGTAGCGTGTTTGTACTAATTACGAAGATTCGACGGTGTTTAGCGTTCGTTTAACACCGCAGTGGTTATCTGTGAGACGTTTAAATTTCGGTGTTATATGTATTTTTGTGATTATTGGGTAAATTAAGAGTGCTTGTTGGCGATTGGGTAGGTTGTTCGGAGCGGGGATTTATATTCCGACAGCCTCCGTGGCACAGAGGGCGAGAAGTCGGCTGTGAAGCGACAGGCCGCAGGTTCGATCCCCGCACCGAGACAAATGTTTGTGTGATCCACAAATATTTGTTTCGAGGTCTGGGTGTTATGAGACCAAAAGTCTCTCGTAGTTCCTGATACCCACGACACGTATCTTACTGTGTGGTCAGGACTATGTATGTGACTGTTGGGTGTATATTTATATTCTATACTAATGTGTTTTTTTTTACTTGAGTGAGGAGATGAGTACATAGCTGGCCTAGTAGGCGCCATGTCTCCCCATAACCAGAAGACACACCACATGGGACTTTGCATTACACTATGGCACTGGACTGCGCTTGTCACCCCGAGACATAAGGTGTTAAATCTTATAATGCCCAGTCATTACACTAGCTTCAATATCTTTCAAACCAAAATAAATACAGTTACAGCTTGGTGGCAGAGGTAGACAAACCGGTAGTACCAACCCAGATGGCGTCAAAGCACTGCACAGCACTGGCCATACAGTGCTTTATAATTCAAAGTTCTGCGTGGTGTTGCTTCTGTTTATGGACAAGCGTGGCGCTTACCATCAGGCGAGTGAATTGCTCGTCTCATCATTGAATTAAACAAAAAATTTAACACAAAAAAGTCATCGAATTCTCATTCTACTAGACAATTCGAAATATACATTCTTACACAACTCAGATTGAGTTTACGTTACTGATAAACACATGATTAACAAACTAAGAGCGTGATCCATGCTCATTGTTTCGACATATTTGATTTAACGTTTAGTTAAGTATGAGGTTAAGTTGATGAGTTTGTTTGGCTGTTATCTTTGTTAACATGCTGGTTTTTCTGGGTGGTTCAAAGTTAAACTGTTTTGATTGTGTGAGTTAAAGAGATGGTGTGAAATCCGTTGAATAGATTACTTGATAACAATATTATGGTAAGTAGTATCGGCAAGCGAGCAAGTTGGTCACCTCATGGTAAGTATTTTCCAACCCCCAATCCAATTTATTTACCACTGTCTCACAGAAAACCGACGTAAAGTAGCGGCTTGCTGCTGCGTTTCGTACGGTGAGTGAGATATCCGGAAGCCCAAATCCCCTCCCCTTCCCAATCCCTAGTTATCCCTTTCTTTTAAGGTCGGCAACGCGCCCATTATTCTTCTGGTGGTGGGCGTACATGGGCTGTGGAGATCGCTTACCATCAGGTGACCCACTTGCTTGTTTGCCGGCCTAAGCTATAAAAAAAAAAATTGGTGTGTGTCGTGGGACACCAGGTAGGAACGAAGTTCCTTCGGCTAATGTAGAATCGACACAAATTGTAAAAAATACAAATTATCAACTAAAATAACAAAATATGTCTCTTTATTTTTGTTTGACAACATAAAATTACATAGAAATAGAATAGAAAAATAGAAATAAAAAAAAGACGTGTAGCACTCGGAGACTGCCGCGGTAAAGCTATTGTATAGCATTTTTTATCAACTTATGTAATTATAAATAAAAACTTATTAATTTAGACTTAGACTGGCTACTAAACGGTGGACGGCCGTGTTCTATAATCAAAAATTCAAATTCAAATTTCAAACCGCGTCTACATTTCCAAATGTCATAAGTTATCTATCTGTTTTATTAACGGAATTTCGACTTTAACTTTGTGTGCTAGATATCAAATTAAGTTTAAAAAAAGTCTCATTTAACGGTTTTATTCCACGCATTTTTTCCACGCATTTTTTCCACGCATTTTTTCCACGCATATTTCTTACGGTTTTACTATCACATTTTTTTCAGTTCGGTCACGCAGCGAAATCCCTATCCCCTCCAAGCCTGCCGTAAGGAACTTCGTTCCAAAAAAAAAACCCATGAACGCTCGCAACACCTGGAGAATTATGGATGCCCTACAGATTTTAAAGGAAAGTGATAATTAAGGGATTGGGAAACCGAAGGGGAGTTGTTGCTGCAGATATCTCACTCATCGTACGAAATGCAGCAGTAAGCCGTCGGTTTTCTATGTGACAAGTGGTAGTGGTAACAAACCAGTCGAGCCGGCCTAGTCACGCTGTAGACAAAATTGTCTACAGCATGGGTCTAGCATTTATAAATTGATAAACTGCTACCGTTCGAAATGGGGCTTAATTTGATAAGTCGTGAGACACAACGAATGTCAGGGTATTTTTTTTTTTCTTCATTACGTTAATTGCACTGTACGTACCATCAGGTCCAGTGTTGTTCCCTCTCCGAACAGGGAAGAAGCATTTATTCAGGCATGACTCTGGTAACCACCGATAAACTCATTGTTGGTCGGTGGTCGCTAGTTTTTTGGACTGCACTACGCTTACCATCAGGTGTAGTAGAGGCACTTTGCCGTGCTCGGATAAAAAGAAACGTTAGGTGTATCAAACCATTTTATTGGCAGCACGACCTTGGTTGCACAACATTAGCATCCTAATAATATAGTGCTGTAATAAATGCATTATAAACAGTAATGCATAAACTAAACAGCATATAACAAGTCATAACACATGTCATAACAATCGTGTGTTAAGTCACACGGAACGGTTGTGGGTAAAAGTGAAAAAAAAAACCGCTCCAGTTCCCACGGGGGCGGTCGCGTGGACGATACAGTTCGCGGGCACAGTGGCGTAAGACAAAAGATGTAGCGATTCTGCGAAAAAAACTCACTCTATTTTTTTTTTATAGCATAGGCCGGCAATCGGGCAAGTGGGTCACCTGTTGGTAAGTAATCTCCACCGCCCATGTACGCCCACCACCGAAGAATCATGGGCGCGCCACTGACTTTAAAGGAAAGGGATAACTAGAGATTGGAAGGGGGTGGGATTTGGGCTTCCGGATATCTCACTCACCGTACGAAACGCAGCAGCAAGCCGCTACTTTACGGCGGTTTTCTGTGAGACAGTGGTAACGACCCGGTCGAGCCAGCCCATTCATGCTGTAGACAAAACTGTCTAAAGCGTGGCTCTACCACTCAAAAAATCACATAAATTAATACATTCACACCAATAATCTAAGATTAGTGATATTTGTGTAGAGTTTCCTTTCACCTTTTAACTGACGAAATCAGTCGAAAAAGGTTCTGAATACGACACGTATATTTGATTTTTTTTTATCGCATTTTGATAATTCTTTTTTTTTTAAGTAAGTAACATTTAAGCCCTAAAATTTTGAGCGTTATTTACAAATGAATGAGGTTTTGATTAGAATTATGGAGTCGTTTATTTCCATAGATAGTGAAGGAATCGTATTTAATAATTGTGGAAAGATGTAATGGACTAATAATATTTTTTTCGTTTATGCGGTTCGTAACATATTACAATTTCCGTGAAGACACTAAGATGTATTTGATTTATATGCGTTATTGATATATATCTAATACTATATCTCCATCCTATGGTTGCGTGGAAGAAATTGCGTTGAGCGATTAGGCCGCCGAGTACTTTTGTGTCGTTAACTGTACTAGCATAACATTTTGATGTACAATAAAGAATTATAAATAAATATATCTATATCTAAAGTGATTTTTATTTTCCAATTTGAATGGTAAGTTTTTCTTTGATCTCTTTCTTTCTCTCTGTATTGTTTCTCTAACTTTCCACGCTCTCGCTCCCGCTACCGCGCCGCCTGTCCCACGCACCTCAGTTCAACCTTGATCTTGCTACTGGCGCGTAATTAGGCGCGCCAGTTTACGCGGCGGCCGTTCGTGGCGCGTGCGCTGATGACGTCACTGATCTTTATTCATTGCTCACTTTTTATTGCCGGTCTAGGTATTTTGTTTGCACTGGGTATTGTTTTACTTGGTATTTTGTTTAATGGATCAATTGCTGGGAGTCATAATCAGTATGCCTAAATACGCCATATAGAATTTTATATGAAAACAAATTTAAATTTGTAGTGACGAAGTCTTTAAATTTGTCATTTTAAACACACGTGAAATGCCAAAAAACTAGTAGAGTAAGTCAGTCACAGGGCTTGCAATAAATTGCGTCTTATGTCTCCTCATGAGAGAGGTAAGGCTACTAGGTAATCCACTACGCTGATCTAATGCGGGTTGGTAGCACCTTCGAAATCCTTACTATTCTCAGTTGTACTGATTTTCTCATAATGTTCTCCTTCATCATTAAAGCGAGCCACATAATAAAATAAACATATAACTTATAAATATAAAATAAATATAAATAAACATATAAGTTCGAAAATTCAGAAGTGTGGGTCCTGGGATAAAATCCACGACCTCAATCTCCGTAATCCGGTTCACTCACCACCAGACTATCGCCGCTTTAAAGTACATTTTATAGGTAATAAAAATGTCTGCTGTCATTCTGGCGGTCACAGGCTTGTCGCGGGGCCCACAGTATTGGCCTCATGCCAATTATTGACCTTATTGTTGTGACAAACGTGTTCAATGTCAAACCTTTGTTACCAAATTAATGCAGGATTATAGACTTATGGTTATGGAAAATCTGATAGGAAACTGATAAGCCACCGTTGTAAGTGTTAAGGTGTCAAGCCTTAGTTGATGTTGCCGATTATGACTGACCAGTACCACCAATTTTTTTATTATAATTTAAGAATGCATTTTACTAATATAGGCTAGGCATGCATACTAACAAATATGGAATGGATTTTAAATATCTGAAATAAATTGAATTGAATTGAATTTCGACCCCCAAACCACTCATGATAATGTAATTTGACGTTGTGGATATTCATGGGGGTTGATGGCATACTATCAAGTAACACAATCCCTTCCTCTTTTATAAAAACCTTCTGTGGCTAGTGTACACTTACTATGTCAGAAGAATTTTAGTTTTGTCAAGCTTTAACTATGAAACCATTGGAGGAAAGTGGTTTGTACTATTGCAATCTCATTAATAGTCACATTACGTCAGTTTATTGTGAAACATTGATACTACTGGATAGGCTATTCATGTTGAAGACAAAACAGTCTACAGGAGCTCTACCTACAATTTTGAGGATGTAACCAATCAATAATCTGACTGTAAAGTTAAATTAAAAATCGTTAAACACACGCAGCAAATAACAGCGGCTGGACAGGACAATGCTGGAGTCGATTTATAGGCATGCGTCAGTCATAAGACTGGAAGGCGCGTCGTAAAGCAACGTTTCAATTGTGCCTTGTCATTGTACTTGTTGCTACTTATTACGTGGCTTGGTTACATGCGAAGGGGACGATACGATTCCGGGACGAGATTTCGGCGATAAGCCAGTTGTGTGGTTTAAAGTTTTTTTTTACCCGCGCATGGCAAAGCGACTGCACTACACCCGATGATAGGCGTAGTGCAATCCAAAAAAACTAGCGACCACCGACAAACTATAACTTTATCGGTGATCACCAGAATCATGCCGGACTGTATAATTGCTTCTTCCCTCTTCGGAGAGGGAAGAAGCAAATCGAGGGGCCTGCGACAGGACTGGTGGACGACCGATGCAGGTACAGGGATACAAGGATGTACTCCCCCCAATCAACCATCAAGTCATGTCGCAAACCCCTCGGGAGAACCGGATATACACTAGCTGATCCTGGAACGCGATCCACACAAAGCATATGGATTACTATGGCACGTTTTACACCATGTGTACGGTGATCGCTATCTGACCACCGTACATGTACACTAAGTTTAAGAGGTGACTAATTTTTTGGCTGAGTTATTATAGACTTCCAATTACTGCGACCAGTGACAGACGCGCGTTGGTAATGCGTAACACGACATAAGTCGCGCGCGAGAGAGTTAACCGTCGACAAACATTTCGGGTAAAAGTGGCAACATTTGATAAAATTACGTTGTCATGTCATGTCATGGGGATACAAAATACTGCAAAGAGGTTGGAGGTACTATTTTCTCTACTTTATCTCTTCATTTGACATAACATAGAGTATTCTATGCAACCATGTTAGCTTCGATAGGCATGTATAGATAACCAGATAATTATCTCGCGTTGCTTATGCTAAGCCCCCTGGAATTTTCCTGAAATTCTCCAGTAAGTGTCATCATGCGGGTCACTAGCGCTTATAGCAAGGAACTGACAGTTGTGAGCGTTACTAACGCATGCGTTAAAGTTACGCGTTAAAACGCCTGTCATCCGATACGAAAATTGGAATTCTGCCATTATTATTTATGTAGTTTGATTGTATGCTTATGACACGTCATAAATAGGCTATATTTGTGCCGAGATTTGAGCTTACTTGCAAAATATAATCATTTATTACTTTATCAGTTATTTTTTATTACAAATTGGAGAAAAACCTATTAGTGTAATATGTAGATTTATTCAAATAGATTGAGTATTTTATACATGATTTTAAATAATTCATATATAGAAAATCTATTTTATCATATAAATATGACTACAATCGTCACGTAAACATTAAAGTAAAAACACATATCATTTTTCATAAAAGGCAGGTAAGGTCAACAGCCATTGGACGCCAAAATACCGTGAAGTATAAATATTTTTTCCGTAGATTGAGACAGACTTAATGGCGCCCATAGTGGTTTGGACTTATTTCAAAATATTCGCAAGAGAAAGGTTCTTTTATGTATTAAAATGCTTTTTACTACACGCAGTTGACTGCGTAGTTATTTATTTTTATTACTATTTCTAGTTTGTAACATATGTTTTTTTTGTGTGTTCCTGTTCATTGTGGCTTGTCATTAGAACTATATTTTAATTACCTACACGATCAATTTAAATTTGGCATAAATTTGAATTTTAGTATAATTTGTAAATTAATGTTGCAGCTATGTTAACGTTTCAAACAAGGTTCTTAAATATAAGTATGTTTTCTTTTTTTATTCACCGTTTAAATATTTAGAATGTCATGTCCATTTTCACAAACGGATTAAATTTACGATTGATTTTTAAAACCTATAGAAAGTAAGTCAAGTATTAAATACGTCCATATGAAATAAAATATCACTTTTATTCATTCTAGAATTGAACATCATCGCATACCTATCGTCCATAAATAGATATAACAAACTCATTATAATAAAAAAACCGACTCGCCTAACACCAATCGCGAAACACTTTCGACTCTCCAACGGAACGTAATAACTATGCTGTCAACTGTAACATTGACAAATTAAAAAGTCAGAAAAAAATGTTGTATCAAAACACAAGCCAAAATCAACCTTATGCCTATGTGATATGAGTCAATAAGTCGTATTTTTTCATATGTGAAGTGAAGACAGGTAATGTCAAATTTTGCCACACTGTAATTAGAATGGTCAGTGCACGGGGTCATGCGAACGAAATTATAGAAATCATTTACAGACGGAACGTTTGATGGGCTTGGTGCCTGTGACAGGATACAGCGGTGTAATGTCATTAATCATTTGTGGTGTAAAATACCTGTCAATGAGTCATTAAGTACTCTTGATTGTTTTGTATAATAGTAAATTAATTTTGATATGTGTGAAACTAATTTTTGAGATTAAGAAAGTACAGCTTTCTAAAAGGTATTTTAAAGATAATAATAAGTGTTCCGATCGTAATTTTTAAGCCCTGTATATATATATAAATAACAATAACATATTTTAATATTTTATTAAAACGCCACCGCTTATAAATTCGCTCCCCGTTTACGTTCTAAGCTTCTCACAATAAGTTTCGTTAACAGTTAATTAAAATTAATAGCGTCTAACTGATCATCGCATTGTGAATTAATGATGTATAAATTTCCATCGGCTACCTGCCCAGTCCGTGACCGTACCGTGATGGGTTACAAATTAACTCGACAATGGGACGGAAAATTGACAAAATTTAATAACACCAAGCCTTATTACTTGTTATAGTGGAATTGATTCGAGATTAAAGAAATGGGTTTTGAAGAATGGACTCACATGCATGACTCGTGTAGAAAGAAAAAAGATTAGCATAATTAAGTTCGAAAAAAAATAATTTGATATTGATAAGTGTTTTTTATTAGGGTTGTGTTTAATTGCCTTTCCATGCACTCATATAATTAGGCATTGTTATATTTTAAATTTTAACCAACTTCAAAAAGGAGAACTTCTCAATTAAATTCTTATATATTTTTTGCTTTTTATGTATGTATATCGATTGCTTCATGACTGGACCAGTTATGATACAAACAATCTGTTTGACTACTGTCCTTTTTGTAAGAACTGTTACTTTCGACATTTCAGTGTTAATTTTTGAAGTTGGATTGTATTTATCCCACTGATAAATTGTAACAAGCATTTAATACATTTAAAATAATTTCAATATATTTGAAAAATATTTTGATTCCCATAAGATCTATGACCGAAATAGTTGGATTTTTATACAACAATAAATAATTAATATTTTTCATTTTTATAAATTTTCTATTTAGTAGTACACTGACAGTTAACTAAATTGAAACCAGTAGTACGTACTTATGTATTAATTTGAGTTATTAATGAAACATTTCAAGTATATCTTTTGTTAAATTAATGATGTTTCTTATAGATTTTTTCTGATAGATATCGTTGATGTCCGCTATTTATAAGAAAAAATTTAATGAGTTTATGACGTAACACATGGATTAAATAAGTTTTATTCATGCTATTGGAAATAATGAATAGAGTATTTTAATTAAGGCTATAATATGTAGAGTTTATCGGATAACAAAAAATAAATACCAGAAAATATGCAAACAGTTCGAAAAAAGGGTTATAATAATATAAGAGCACCGATAGCCCAGCGGGGGTGGTACTGACTGTCAAAACGAAGTAGCAGGTTCGAAACCAGCCCCAAGAGCAAGCACCTCTGACTTTTCTAAGTTACGTGTGTATTCATTGTTAATCATCGCTAGCTTTGAAAGTGAAGGATATAGATATATAGATAAAGATATGATTGATTATAAAAAATGGTTAATTTTAATCTTATAGAAATATATAATGCAAAAATATCATAATTTTTTTTTATTTAATAATTACAAAACTTTTCCGATGTTCAAACTATCTTTTTTTCTAAAGTCTAAACAATTAGCATTATATATTAATTATTTGGAGAAAAAGATAGTTATATTCTAAACCATATTTTTTTATCTTTTTCTCCAAACACAACGATTGTGAAATACCGTAAACAACTCGGAAATATATAGAAATGTGTAATAAAGAGCAAGAGCAGTCACGACGCATGCGCCATCCGAGACTTTGACATTCTCGTTAAGGTAACACAAAATCGACACAAATCTGTACATTGCTGTTACATCACGAAATGCCAATAAAATATCCCTTCCTATACATAAACAAGGACATCGGGCTGTGTCGCATCCCTAGCGAACTGTGCCAATGTACACAGAGAGACAGTAACAACATTTAAATAAAACTAATTTAAACGGATTTTATCAGTTTTTTATTTTATATTCGATCACGACGTTTCGAAAGATTTCCTCATTGGTATTGTTTGTTTATTGGCAGGCGTGACAAGTACCATCTGACGAGCGACTTGCTCGTCTCGTCTTTAAAGCTAGTATAAAAACCCTAGTCAATATAGACTTTAAAGAATGAAACAAAGAGTACATTTTAGACGATCACGACGCAGCGTCATTGAAGACAGTTTCTTCTATGTTTTCTTTAAGGCATACAGTACTATAGCTGGTCAGCATCTCTGCACACGTAATTTTGCCCGATCTTAAGATTCTTTTAGAACCAAACCTGATGTTGTCTAGAAGAAAATCACTGGCTTCCATGCCCTTCAAAATAAGCGGTTTACTCAAAAAAATAACTAATTTTCATTTCAGTAACGAAACCTATATATTCTCCACAATGTTTTAGCTCTTGCTCATCTTGAAGACTGAACTGATCCTTAGTTTCAAGTTACTTAATTTATGGAATATTCTATCTATCTATCCACCAAGGTTCTTTACTGTTTTTCTCTATGTATGCCCTTAGAGAGCCCATACGAACGCGCGATGTAGTGATGTAGTGTAGTACATTGCTCACGAGCGCCCGCGTTCACAACAGATGAAGTCGTATGCACTTTTGCTGGTATACTTGTCGTTCGCCAGTTTGCATAACGGAACGTTTTGTACACCATTAGATGTTGGTTGACTTTTGTGTATTGTAACTCCTGTGTACCAGGATCAACAGTGGAACGCATTTTTGTAGACACCGAGCAGTGAAACTCGGCGAGTCCCTGGGAATGTCTAAATGTCTTTGTCCCGCAACGAAAAAATCAGATAGAAGGTTAGGGAGGAGTTGGAAATATTAAATAACAAGCAAGCCAAGCAACAGTGCGTAATCACTATTGCGTTTCAGTTTGACGGACATTGAAGCCAATGAAATTACTGGGCATTATGAGACTTAACATCTTATGTCTCAGGCTTTCGAGCGCAGTTCAGTGCCATGCAGTGCTTTGTAATTCAAAGTTTTGTGTGGTGTTGCTTCTGTTTATGGGCAAGCGTGGCGCTTAGTCGACCACCTTGCTCGTCTCGTCATTCAATCACATAAAAAATGCGCCTAATATAGTCGCTGATTTATCAGACAACATATGAGAATAGTTGCGTGTTTGCAAATATTGGAAAACACTACATAATTCTCAAGAAGTGATGCCCACACACTCGGCGAATCGTAAAATTAAGGGTCAAATGTCAGGAGAATATGTTTTCGAAATAAACCACACTCGTAGGTCCGGCGAAACACACGAAACCCATAGGCATAATTCATATTGTACATAAATTCGAATTTGTAATGAATAATTTTACATTATATTAATATAATTAATGTCTTTATGATAAGGATATAAAATATTTTTATATCAGTCGTTAACGCATGTCCTAAATGAATGTTTAGCAACACGAGTTAGTCACGGGCTATTAAATAATATTATAATAAACATTTTGTAATATGAATTTTAGCATATTTTTTATAGCATAGACCGGTCAATGAGAAAGTGGGTCACCTGATGGTAAGTGATCTCCACCGCCTATAATACGCTCACAATACTAAAAGAATCAATGGCGCGTTGAAGACTTTAAAGGGAAGGGATAATTAAGGGATTGGGAAGGGAGTGATTTTGGGCCTCCAGATATCTCACTCACCGTACGAAACGCAAGCCGCTACTTTACGTTGGTTACCCGGTCGAGTCGGCCCATTCATGCTGTAGACAAAACCGTCAACAGCACACACTCATAAAGTAAAGTGTATGTGTACAAATCGTGAAAGTCTTAAAACGTTGGTTAGCTGATAACAAATGGAAACTCAGAACTAATTCTAACTGGCGCAATATGTAAGTATATTATTCTAACATTTCAGACACAAACTTATAATCCCTTCATTGCGAGAACAGTGTGTTATCTTAAAAGTTCGAAACATTCGAGATAAGCGATATGTAATAATAGTACACGGTGCAGTATGTCGGTGACGTCACCTGCCATTAGATATCATTACGCGAACGTGAGAAAAGCACTGGTTGTGGGAAGGCCACGGTTTCCTCGGGCTCATGGCGGGATTTTACAGAAATATACAGATTTGAGTCAAGGTTTTTGATAGTTAATGTTGGTTTGAAATTCATAAAAACTTATAAAACCCGTAATAAAATGTTGTTTTAAAAATTGTGTGATTTGTATCCACCATTTTATACTTTTGAGGTGAAGCGCTATTTGGCGTCTATATCCTGAGGGGTTAGGCAGATATGTAACTAGTGTACCATTCGCCAAGCTTATTTCTAACCATTAATTCCACGAGCGAGCCCATCGTCATATTTAATAATTTGATTGGGAGCGAGACTAGAGCCATATCACAATTTCCAATCCCGGGAAACTAATGTGATTTTTCGAATTTTAACACAATTTGTGATTGCCAGACCTCGGATTTAAACATTGGATCCCACAAACATTTGTCTTGGTGCAGGAATCGAACCTGCGATCTCTTGCTACACAGCTGGCTACACGTTTGCATCACGGAGGCTGTACGTGTCCAATGAGCCTTCTAGAATGTACTAGAAATACTTTTAACTCTTGGATGTTATCTTACTAGTACAGGTATAGCCCGTGGGAAGTGGATTGCAGGGCGCACAACGTTACAGGGCGTTTAGGCTGTAACTGAGTGGATATCAAGCAGATAGGCGTGCAAAATCGATATGGCGCTGCGTTAGTCTACGTTCTTGATTGTGTTATGCTAATTTTGAGAGTGTTTCGATTTGAAGTATGTCTTGAAAATTTTGACACCGTATCGGGAAATGAACAATTGAAGTAAGCGTAAATGAGAAAGTAAAGTGATGTGTTAATCTTATAGGAAATTGTTTGTAGGTCCGAAATACTCGTATCCTCAGCTAAAAACTTGTTTTGCTTGAATGCTTGTTTAAATAATATTGTTCCTAGCTATATTTGAAGAATATATATTTAGTCATTTGGAAATTATAAATGTTTTTCTAATTGGAGTCTGTTTTTAACGGTCAGCGTATATAGTAAATATTGTTTATCACCCCAATTTCTACTTTCAGACTTAATTTTATCGTGAAATCTTCAATCTTTGACGTATAAATACATACATACATAGACCCACGCCTGTTTCCCATAGAGGTAGGTAGAGATAACGGACGACAAAAGCTGACGGATAAATATTATTTTTTTTATTGATTGACGAGACGCACTATTACACACTATTACTTGGCGTCAAAAATACACAAAGCGGTACCAACCCAGATGGCCTCTCGCATACGAGGGACCTACCACCTTGTAAATCTTGAATATCTAGATTATAAAGGATTATAAATATCATTGCTTAACAATACTTGCGAAAAATGTCGCAATATTTAGATATTGTTGCAAAGGCGGTTATAATTCGGTGGCAATTAACGAGAGAAGCAGTTTCCGGACCGATAGTGCGAGACGCTGTCGAAACGCTAATCTTTGGGATAAGTAGAAATTAATCTTAAAAACTGCCTCAGGATAATACAACGTGTTATAGAAAGGTAGGATTCAACTTTAGCAATGTAGTATTATTTTGTTATATTAATTATTAAAACATTAATGTTTATATTTAATAGTTCTTTTATCAAGTATTAATTACAGATCATATTATCAATTAGCTTTTCCTTAGAAGGAAAGTGAGAGTTAATCTTAATCCATTACGAAAAGTTCCAGATTAAGTCTAATAACGAACAGACAAAAATTTGGAAAAGCGTGTTTGTGACATCCTATTGGAAGCAGCCTCCATCCAGAGACTTCCTGCAACCTTTATCAGGTCGTCTATCCACCTTAAAGTAGATTCTACACTTTTATTGATAAGTGTAGATATTAAAATGATAAGACGGTAAAACCCGCGTGCCACAACAAGTGGCACGATCACCTAATTCACGGTAATGTCAGATGGATCGTTGTACGTTAAACAATTGTTATTGTGCATTGTCAACGATTGTGCTGTTATTACGTGTGCCAAAGCAGTAACCCTATGTTTTTGTTCCGACGATTAGGCGCGGCGCATACGTGGTTTGAAACCCGGCTCCAACATTTTTTAATTTTTTATTATAGGCAGACGAGCAAGTGGCCCGCCTGATGGTAAGCGGTCACCGCCGCTCATGGACATCGGCAATGCCAGGGGCACAGCCAAGCCGCTGCTTACCACAGATTTGAGAGGTGTAAATTATAGCTAGGTTTTTAAAGCTGGTGGTAGGATATTTATATCTGCCCGGATAGCGACCACCGTACACATGGTGTTAAAACCTGCCATAGTGTGCCACCTTGTGTGGATCGCATTCCAGGATCAGCCAGTGTATATCTGATTCTCCCGAGGGGCTTGCGACATGACTTGATGGTTGTTTGGGGCGGGTATAGGGCTACATCCTTATATCCTTGTGCCTGCATCGATCATCTGCCGGTCCTGTCGCGAGCCCCTCGATTTATATAGGCCGGTATGATTCTGGTGATCATCGATAAATTCATTGTTTGTTGGTGGTCACTGGTTTTTTGGACTGTATTGCGCTTACCATCAGGTGTATTACAGTCACTTTGTCATGCCCGGATTAAAAAAAAATGGTTTTGGGAACATTGTTATTATATTGATATTATATTTTGTGAGGTTATGTTAATATAGTTATTTAGTAAGTTATTCATGATTTAATGATATTGAACTTTGATAGACATCATTTGCAATAGACACTTGGCTTTATTATGACGATTAGTAACACCGAAAATATAATTTGGCACTTTTAATTACTGTGTAACATTTTTATGGTTGATATCTCCTTGGATAAGAATGTTGCCTATGATAATTAAAAATCAATAGTAATAAATATTAAAAACTAATCATTTGATACCTGCTGTTTTATGCTTTAATAATTAATTTGTAAAATATAATTTGCAGTAAAAATGTTGCTTAAATATTGAGATGTTAATATGTTTAACGACCGCAAAATCAGGAGTAACAGATTTAATTTACAAACATAAAAAGGCTTTAATATTTATTATAAATAGATTGTGTATATGTTTCCTATGAAATAATAAGAAAATATCTTAACCTAAACATATATTATATTAAATTAGCTGTTTCAAATATTTGTACATTAATGTCAAAATTATATTATCTCATATTTATTAAATTTTTACGACACTTTAAATTAATTCTACACCTTTAAAATATTTCTGCTTAATGTAATATTTTACGTCCACGTCCGTATTGCCATAATTTGTTGGTCCCACAAAGTAGTATGTCCACTCGCGTGTGGCTGCAGCCTTATGTACCGTGGGACCGTTTCCCACGGGTGACCTTATTGTTTTACACATTTAATGCCTTTTTATCTGTTGTTTTTTCTAATAACAACTTATTATGAGTATAATGGCCGATTGTTCAATTCAATTTCGATAGAAGCGGGGTCAGCGTGATTGATGCTAGATTTTTTTGCGCATTTATTAATTAGTTATTGTTTTGAATTATGTATTCCGTTTATTAATTTTGATTATCATTAATTTTTGATAATTTGTATAATAGTTTCATATATTGGCAGCATTTTTTGGCTGAGAACTCAATGAGCTTCCGGATGCTATATCCAGGTAATCAAAATTATGCAGGTATTTAAAAAGAAGAAAAACATTGTAAAAATGAATGTCACCCGGAATAGGAATATTTGTTGTGGTATCCCGACAGGTTCCTACTCCATCACACCATGCATTGAAAAAATCTTAGCAAGCCGTGGTGCGCTAATAATACTTCTTTCTATCCATGTATATTTTGTTACACGAGTGATATTATGTATGAACAATAATTTGTATTGTGTTTTCGTTTTAAATTATGAATTAAGGTAAGCCTAGAAGGATTTAAATAACGCATAATTTATAGCTGGTGTAGTATTTTTCGGTTTGTATTAAAATACAGTTACAGTTTGTAATCATTTTTTTATATGTGTTTTAATTATGTATGCTGCTTTAATCACATATAAGAGATATATAGATGATTATGTTTAAATGATAAAAGCATATAAGTGACTATAATTATGAATGTATATTTTCGTCGTGTCATAATATAATTATCGTGTATACGTTATTTCTACGTTGTTCATACAGTTTTTAAAAACCTGACTAAATTGAATTTTATGGCTTCAGATTTTATTAATTCGTTAAAAAAAATATAACCGTTAATGATTAGAGGAGCAGGTCGTACGTCGGTTGGTAGGCGTCATGCTTACCCATAAACAAAAACAACACCAAGAACTTCGAATTATGAAGTACATGGCCATAGTTTGGATATAGTGATGATTTTAAATATCTTATAATCAGATATATTACTGAACATACATGCTGAGAAACGTTTTTATTATGTTGTATTTATTTATTGATTTATAATAATTTATGAAAGAAAAAAAAACGCCTAAAAGTTTTCATTCAAAACTCGATGAATTCTTGAACAATCGACTCTATACTGAAGGGATTATTACATTAATGTAATGTATTTGGTGTGCTCCTTTACGACGAGATCATCGACCTGTCCATAACCTCCTCTTCCATAAAATAAAAAACATGAAAATTAATTCAATGAAATTGAATGAAATAGCACTTCAGTGATGGTAGATAATCGTCAATGAACACACAAATTGATAGCGTGCCGCATGATTTTTGTTTCAACTTTACGGTGCAATGAATCAAATAAAACCATTGTTTTCAATTCATTTTTTGGTATTAATCATGTCAATTAATTTTTCTTCAATGGTAGCGTAAGTTGGTAAGAATAATTTTTTGCTTTGTGCCTGAGACGCTGTCACGGTAATGCCGGCGGAAGTGCGATTTTAAATTAATTTGATATATTTTAAATATGTTAACAAAAAACTTATTAAATCACTTAAAAAAAGGAGGAGGTTTTCATTTCAATGTCAGTTAAACGGCGGCATAGGCACTGATTCCAAAGAGACCTATAGAAATTATTATTTTGACTATTAAGCGATATTTTTTGGAGTATCCGACATAGAATGAAACTGGATTCTTACAGTTGTCGGTTTCGAACAAAAAGGTTGAACTGTTTTGGATATTTGGCAAAAAGAGTATTGTAGCACTTGTTTTATTAAGAAATATACCTGTATGTATATAGACATAAATCAAAGCTATGTTTAAATGGTAGGTATGTCTTACAGTGATATATGATATTAAGTTGAGAAACTAAATTTGTCTGTTGAACGTATCTTTTTATTTTTTATCGTTTATAGATACGTTAAAGTTTAGTCAGTTTTGTTTTATTTATTTTTCTTATTTCACTTCCATTTTTATATTGTTAATTTTAGTATGTTTACGCGGTGCTAACAGTATATATTTTAATTTAATTGCTTGATCTTGGATAAACATATTTTTTTAACAACAGATATCTTACCAAAAAATTGTTTCGTATGTTACATATGAGTTATTGTATACGGTTTCCTTTTATATATAGCATGTAAATATAAATTATTTTATTCAGGATATTATGATGATTTCTTATTGTGGTACGACAAAGTAACTATACTGGACTTGATCCGAAGTAAAGTGCGGTCCAAATATTACGTTGACCGTCAAGAGACAATCCCTTGATAGTCGGTAGATTTATGCCGGCCTGGGGTTCCTAAATATACGCTAGCTGACTCCGGAACGCGACTCGCTTGACCAAGGTATTATGGACGGATTTTTCACCCTGTGTTCAGCGGTATTAAATGGGTAGAAAACTTATCAGGTTCCCTTGCACCAGCATATTTCATGATGCAGTGCGATATTTCACAGTTTCAGTGCTTATTGTGTACATTTTGGCAATCTGAACTGCGAACTAGTTCCTAATTGAGTATGCCTTTACATATTCTAGACATATAATTTAGCACTAGCACGTTACCTATTATTTTATAAAGGAGATCACATGTTTTATGTTACTTTATTTACATTGTATTTATTTTTATTTGTTAAATATCAGTTGAAATAAAACTAATTTAAACGGATTTTATCGCGGTTTTTATTTTAATTTTGGTCCAGACGTTTCGAAAGCTTTTCAGCCTTCGTAGTCATGGGGTGGACTAAGGTGTAGGTTGTTCCAAAATGTTAATAGATAATGTGAAAATCCGTTTAAATTAGTTTCATTTCAATGAGTAACATTCGCGTAAACGTAATAAATCATTAAATATCAGTTATTAAGGATATCGATTTAAAGCGTTTTAGTTTATAAAATATTCCCTCCATAAATAAATATGTTTGTCATATAAACATTTTTGACACGTATTTAATTATTTTTTAGTAAATTTATGTATTATAACGGTTAAGGAAACACCTAATCCTGACAAGTGTGATTTGAAAACACGATGCGGCGCGACACTCGGATGAAGTTGAAATTTAATCCGAGTTAATTTCTGTGAATTATATTTTTGGTCAGCGATTATAGATAATCGTCTTTCTGTTTGTTTAAGAAATTGAGATTTTGCTAATGCGGTTTTAATCCATCGGTAGATTAACGGGTTGTAGTTTAATCTGTCTTTATTTTTAGAAGCAGCTGTCCTTTTTGGATTAAATGGATTCATAATGTAAGTTAAATGTATCAGTCAGATTTTGGATGCGATTAACGGTTATTAGTTTAAAATTTTAAGAATTTTTCATGCTTTTTGGTGCGTAATGATTTTTTTTAAAAATTCTTAAAAGATATTTGTTAAAAAATAATTTGTTGTCTCCATCAAATTAAAATTGTTATTTGTACGTACAAATAAGTTTTGATGTGATTCATTTGTAGGGATACAACTTGCGTCGTTATAAAATGTAGCAAATTTAATTAATTAATTAATAATAAAGACTATCAAATAAATTAAAAGTTATGTTATGGGATTTTAGTTTTTCTTAAAATAATGTTCGCACTGAGCACCCGTTGATGTCTTTTACAGGAGACATTATGCTCTCCCATCGCAACTCAGTTGCGTACTGTTTACCGTTATAATTAAATTAGATAACAACTTTGAACGTTAGGCGCAACTATTTTCAATTGAATACACTATCAATGTAGCGCGCATTATATTTTATAATCCGTTTAGTTTTTCCATTAGTGTGTCATAGAGTTCGTACGTGCGATATTTACACAAGTAGTTTAAAATAGAGCTAAAATATAAAAAGTAAACACTTCTTACCTTTATATCTTTGGTGTCACTCGGTGTGATAACAGCGGACGTGCGACGACAAATCCCACATTCACTTCACAATAAAAGAAAAATTCCAATTTTCAAGTCTTCAATTTCACTGAAGACGAGCATACGTGCCGACTCAATTAACTATACTATCGATTTCAAAATGTCACCAGAGTCAGTCACTTTCGATGGAAACAAACATAGTATGTGTCGTGTCCAATTCACGCGTTACGTGTAACTGAAAACGCAAACTGAAATCGATGCATCGGCCGACACTGTTACGTTTATTGACACATCGTTTTAACAGTCTTATTGTTTTAGAATGAGTATGAACAGTCGGTCACTAGCGTCCGAGGCGGTTTATAAATCGCGTAGTTTCCATTTTCCGGTAGAGTCTACGGGAGCGATCGCGTGCGTCTGAGACGGCGCGCGCGCACGAATGCGCCCGGAGGTGGACTCGACGTCCGGATCGGCACTGGGGCGTGGTTAGCGTCTAACGCAACATCTATCTCGCTTGCTATCCTGCTTTCACTCACATGTCTCCCGTATACACCCATCTCTATCTCTAACGTCGGTGCGTTACTGTGCGGTGGGATCGCGTGAACTTTGCCACCGCTGGCCTGCGCCTGCACACCGATATACGCCGATACGCGACGTTACAGATTGTCCGATAATCACAACTTCGCACGGACGCGACGCGTTTTTTTGATTCATATTACGTTTTTATGCGTTATTGTTTTGCCAGTACTCGTGTTTTTGGCCGTGGCCATGATTATTTTTGTTCTGGCATGAATATGTCATGTTGAACTTATTTTGGACTGCGTATTTTGTTCGAAAAATTATATTTATTTTAACATTTTTTTAACTGTCTTAGAATAAATTTAAGTAAATATTTCTTCTTAAAATACGTGATAATTTTTGGTGCATAAATATTCAAATTTACGCAAAACTATTTTATTGACGTATTTTGCGTTTCATTGATTTCCTAATTATTATTATTTACAAGGTCTAACGAGTTACGTTGCAGTATGCATTTCATAGATTTATAAATAATACTTTTTAGTATTCAGGAAGAAGGAAGTAAGAATACCAGTTGAATATTTATTCTATATACCAACGTTCTAATAGCTGTTTATATAATTTTCTATATATGCTTTATTATACTATTTAAAGATAACATGCAGTAAATAGTGTAGAGTATGTTTTCATTCCAGGCTATGTTTGTTTATCATTTATAATGTGCATAGAGAAAACATAATGTTTTAGGTAAAGAAAGTCGAACAGAAAGTGATTGTTGTATTGTTTTGGTATTTGTTGTTTTCAAGAGTCAAGTCGCGGGTTTGATTCTACCAAATGAAATCTCTTTTATTACGAAATTTAAATAAATTTATTCTAAGTAGCGAAGTCTTTAAAACCGAGTAAGACTTAAAATAGCGTCTATAATATTTAAAATAAAATAGTCTTCAAAGCTGTATATCTTGTGTATAATAAATTTTGAATACTCAAATAAATTATACTATCCTGAATACGACTTGCTATTATCGCATAATTTCTGTTCGAAAATAAGAATATATTATTATTCGTAGTCAAATAAAATGATCAGTATATATCGTGACACGCAAAAAATATAATCTCATGATTAAGTTGTTACTGAAGTTTACACGCAATCAGGTAAGACGTTTGCTCATCTAAAAAGGTGTCATTAAATGTTGCTCAACGTAGATTGCGCGCAACTAGCTAAAAGATAAATATGGTAATGCACTGAACTTTCAATACCATTGCCTCACGCCGCAATTCGAGATACGGGCCGATTGACTTTTTAATACCATTCGATGTAGAGTCACTGCGCATGTATGATTAAGACAACCTACATAAGTTCACGTCTGTATCTTCAAAGAGGTATGTAGAGCCAATTAGCCCTGCACCTACGATTCACCAAGCATATTTCTATCCCGATCATTGATATGATAGAGGACGAACCTATCGCCATGACATGAATTCCAATAGTGGGCATGCATTATTTTTAGTATCGAAATTACACATTTTAGTTTCCGAACCCGAGATTTGAACCTAGGTCTCCACCGATTCTCAACCTCAATTTTAGCACTAGGCCAATGGAAGCGCTTCAGATATTGATTAATTGGATTTAGAATCTCCAGTATATAAGACTGCTGTCAGGCGGATTGCATGAGTCCAGTCATGCTTTACTTCAAGCAGTTGCCTACAGTCGGGTTATTAAATGAAGTTGCCTGCATTAATATCATTTCTCATTGTCGCTAACATTTTTTTAAGTAATTGTTTTGTATTACTAACACAATGGATTTTTGTTAACCGAAATTAAAGAATTATTATAATTATTATTAGGGTTGGACTGTACATTTATCGCCGGACGCGCTACAAAATCTACGCTCACCAAGGTGACAACGGTAGTTTAGTAAAATTAGCTCGCTTGGTTTATATAGAGATATGCGTCATAGCTTAAATATACACTATCCGTGTTCTGTGTAATAATCCTAGTTTATATCTTAGTTTATAAGGTGGTAGGTCCCTCGTATGCGAGAGGCCGTCTGGGTTGGTACCACCGCTTTGTCTATTTCTGCTGCCAAGCAACAATGTTTAAGCATTGTTGTGTTTCGGTTTGAAGGACATTGAAGCCAGTGAAACTACTGGGCATTATGAGACTTAACATGTTACGTCTCAGGGTGACGAGTGCAGTTCCACGCAGTGCTTTGTAATTCAAAGTTCTATGTGGTGTTGCTTCTGTTTATGGGCAGGCGTGGCGTTTACCATCAGGGGAGCGCATTGCTCATCTCGGCATTCAATGAAATAAAAAAAAGCTATAATATTCTTCTGTTCTGTGTAATAATCCTATTTTATATCTTAGTTGGCAGCAGGCGATGTTTTAATACGCAACTAAAATGGCATAAAGTGACGTGATTTTGAATACCGTGTACAAAATCACCACATTTAGTTGCAGTTCGAGTTATGTTATAGTTGAAGAGCACGGTGGTCAGTGATGTGGGCTGTTGCCAATGTAATGCGGAATGTCAAGTAGGAAAGTTGTTACTCTATAACACTAGCATAAGAAATGTTTTTGACACTCGAAACTGGCGAATGATGTGTAGTTAAGTTGAAGGATAAATGCAGTCGTCAATTTAGTCAATTTACGAATTGTGAGAAAATAGAGTGATATTACTTCTACTATGTGATAAGTCTTTCGTATTCGAGAGGCCATCTGGATTGGTACTAACGCTGTGTTTATTTCCGGCCCTATTAGCGCCGCGAACTCTGGGTGTGTTTTTTGTATCCTCGCCTACCCGTTCATGGATATAACGTTAGCTTATTATTGTTATGTAGGTAAATGATAATAAATAAATTAATATAACAAGTTATAGTCCTGACACTTAAATGCAAGTCTTGTGTCGTGGTTACAAGCAGTTTTGAGTAATTTACGATTTCACAACACAGTTATTTCTGTAACTAACATTTTTGGTCACACAAATATTTGTCTCGGCGCGGGAATCTGAACCGCTGGCGTTTCACACCTGCGGGCCAATTCTGGTAATTAAAAATGTTCAAAATATCATTCCGATCTAGTTTCAGTGCCAAGAAAGTTGCAAGTGGCATTCCGTAAACCATTAAAACTGTAATGCAATCAAAAGTATATTGCAAGTTGACTGAATTGACATCGCAATGTAACTGAAATGATATTGTGAATTAACTAAAATATAGTCAATCATATCGATATTTGTTTATATGCATGGGTAATATTCTATGTAAATATGTAACAATCAAATCACAAAGTCGTAAGGAAACATTATATATTAACAATAAAAATACAAAACACTATTACATACACACACATATTACACATTGCAGCTGAATCCATGTTTTTTGCACTGTGTGAACATAACCTTTTGGATAATACACTGTCCTTCCTCCTTCAGAGTCAGCTCAAGGCCTAGAATTGGTGATCCGAATTGCTTCAGTGAAATCCACAAACAGTTCTAATTGTTTAGTCATTGTTTCACCAACACTTTACTAACAGTCCACTAATAATTAACTCACGATATTGTTTCAACTTTCAATTAGTATTTATCGCGCGCAATGGATAATCATAATTAAGTTATTATAGAAATTGAAAGATACGTACTTAAATAACATACACAACAAAATTAAATCACGGAACAATAACAATAGACATTCTTTTTTAAATAAAAATTTTACGGCTCTCGATCTTAGTACTTTGAGCCTGCAATAACAAAGATGTAATCACTGGGTGACCCACCACGACAATAAATTAACGCATATGTTTTCACTCATAATTCGCAGAAATCCGAAAAAAACGGGTTTTTGAATTTAGGGGAAACATGAGAAATGGCCTAATCAATTAATAAATTATAAAATCTATTAATCAAATTTTAAATTAATAACTTCGTGCTATAGAGTAATAACTTTTCCATCCAATTCAAATCACCAAAATTACTCACAATGCCAATATATTTTGTCCGCTGGCAACTTTATTATAACATTCGCTTTACATTTTTTATAATTTAGTCTGTGGTGGCTGACATTAGTTTGGAATTGAAATGATATCAAATTGACATCATAATGCTACCGGAATGATATTGGAACTTTAAGCGGAGCAGAATGCCACATTTTATTCAATTCGTAGTCTAATCTCAGTTTGGTTAAAGTTCAGTCTCAGTTAATGTTAAATACGAGAATTGGCCCGCTGGTTATTTGTCATTTGTGCAAAACAAGCTGTCAACAACCCGATGTAACGCTAAGAAGCCATAGTGTACAAAGTTCTGATATTAAATTGGCCACTATCATACATTTTTTTATAACATAGGCCGGCAAACGAGCAAGTGGGTCACCGGATGGTAAGTGATCTCCACCGCTCATGTACGCCTACAATAACAGAAAAATCATGGAACATCATTGCCGACTTTAAAGGGAAGGGATAATTAGGGATTGGGAAGAGGAGGGGGATTTGGGCCTCCGGATATCTCACTCACCGTACAAAATGCAGCAGCAAGCCGCTACTTTATGTCGGTTTTCTGTGAGACAGTGGTAACGACCCGGTCGAGCCTGCCCATTGATGCTGTAGACAAAACTTTTTACAGCGTGGCTCTACCACTCGATAAACTTCGACATAAAATTAATAAACGAAAGAAAAAGCTTGTAAACATACTTTTACCTTATCAGTGCCCGCGTGGAAGCTCCGGCTGCAAAAAAGTGTTTACATTAATTGAATGGCTTTTGCTCGCTACAGTACTCGCGTGTAACTATCGATCGATTGATAAGATTTCTTTTTTGATAGCCCTTTCATAAAAAGGGGGGGGGGGGAGGGGTTAGGCGTTAGTCTTTAGAAAAGATTTCAACGGGGTAAACTTTTATCATAGATTTTTGTTTTAATATTTTGTTAGTAGTCCACAGATACGAATATAGAAACTATTTTTATTTTATTATAATGTACGGTTATCCTATCCTACTAATTCTACTAATATTATAAACGCGAAAGTTTGTAAGTATGGATGTATGTTTGTTACTGTTTCACGTAAAAACAACTGAATGGATTTTAATGAAACTTTACAATAATATAGCTTATACATCAGAATAGGACATAGGCTACTTTTTATCCCGGAAAAAGCAGATCACGCGTGCGGAGCCGCGAGCAAAGGCTAGTATATACTAGCATTTGCTCGCGACCTTGTCCGCGTGAAATTTTCATCCCCTATTTAAACCCTTCAGGGGTTGATTTTTGAAAAACATAGTACCCTATGTCCTATTCTGATGTATAAGCTATATTATTGTAAAGTTTCATTAAAATCCATTCAGTTGTTTTTACGTGAAACAGCAACAAACATACATCCATCCATACTTACAAACTTTCACGTTTATAATATTAGTAGGATAGATTAATGTAACTACATAATAATCTGAGTGGTAGAGCCACGTTGTAGACAGTTTTGTCTACAGCATGAATGGGCTGGATCGACCGAGTCGTTACCACTGTCTCACAGAAAACCGACGTAAAGTAGCGGCTTGCTGCTGCGTTTCGTACGGTGAGTGAGATATCCGGAAGCCCAAATCCCCTCCCCTCCCCAATCTCTAATTATCCCTTTCCTTTAAGGTCGGCAACGCGCTCATGATTCTTCTGGTGGTGGGCGTACATGGTGATCCACTTGCTCGTTTGCCAGCCTATGCTATATATAAAAAAACATAATAATATACAAAGCCTTAGTAAAAAAGGACTGTTTTTAAAGATGTAAAAGAAATTGTTCAATAATTTAACGACCGAACTATTTGTATTGGAAAACAAACTGCGCAATAATTAGGTCATTACAAGCGACCCTAATTAAACTATCTCTGTAAACGGTGCCTCAAATGTAACGGTCCGGTGTCATAAAGTTAAACAATGGACGGGAACATTTTTATACGGATCGCTTTGAGTCGAAAAATGTTTGCGAATTGTTCGATTGCGTTAGATCTATAAAAGGTTTTATTGCTTTTTAGAAATAAATAAAAACGTGTCTATTTTGCTCCTTTTTAACTCTTTGCAATTTTGTTACATAGACCCGTTTTGTTTAACATTGACGGTCATGGTGAATTATAATGTGTAGAAACTATGATGATGCTAATGCCGTTGTTTTCATTTATGTCTAGGTTGAGAATTCGGAGTGGTCGTGGGTTCATATCCCAGTTTAAGCATTCATAATTTGTGACTGAATTTTTGATAGGTAAATCCACATAAGTTGCCCAGATTTGGTATTTGCTTCCCACACACATTATGGGACGGCTCGGCGAACCGTGGGTGTATTAGCTGCAACTCTGCCCACTCTTTTAGCGTATAAGCGTGAGCTCATTTATGTATGTATGAATATGACTGGTCTTGAAACGGAGATCATAGAAACTCCAATAGTGTGTGATGTATTTTTGACCGACTTCAAAAATATGGAGGTTCTCAAATCTCTATATTTCTATGTATGTTTAAGAGGAAGGGGATTTGAACCTCCGGCAAAAATTCACCATAGGAAACGCAAGTTACTTCACCTCGGTTTTCTGTGAGACAGTGGTAACAACCTAATCAAGCTAGCCACTTCATGCTATAGATAAATTATCACAACATCCATGTTAGTTCCATGTTAGTGCAGATATAATAGATTTTATCTCATCTTTAATCACAATCATGATGGCGTCATCCGGATCTCCAAAACATGTTTCGGTCGGCGACTGAGAGCATAAGTCATAGCACGTTATCAAACATGACGGTTGAACGAAAAAAAAATCGCGAACAAATTTACATACGTGTCGGTTACAGAACCTTCTTTTCTGAGTTGAAAATAAAAAAATGTGGTATTACTGCTATGATTATCTTTATATATATAATTCTTCTGTGAGTGTGTATGTCACTGAACTTCTCTTAAACGACTGGACCGATTTTGATGAAATTTTTTGTGTGTGTTCAAGGGGATCTGAGAATGGTTTAGATTCACAATTTTGTCCGCTGGACAATGTTTTTTAATTAATTTTTAATTTATTAGTAGTTGTTGATTTTGGAATGTTTTAGTATAAACCGGATGGTTGTCGTTGCGAAGCTTGCCGTGATGACGGGTCGTATAGCGTCTAGACTGGACAGGGACAGGACAGGGACAGGACAGTGAGACAGGACAGTGAGACAGGAAAGTGAGACAGGACAGTGAGACAGGACAGTGAGACAGGACAGTGAGACAGGACAGTGAGACAGGACAGTGAGACAGGACAGTGAGACAGGACAGTGAGAGGACAGTGAGACAGGACAGTGAGACCGGACAGTGAGACAGGACAGTGAGACAGGACAGTGAGACAGGACAGTGAGACAGGATATTGAGTCAGGACAGTGAGACAGGACAGTGAGACAGGCCAGTGAGACAGGATAGTGAGACAGGACAGTGAGACAGGACAGTGAGACAGGACAGTGAGACAGGACAGAGAGACATGACAGAGAGACAGGACAGTGAGACAGGACAGTGAGACAGGACAGGACAGGGACAGGAGACGGGACGGGGACAGGACGGGGACGGGACGCGGACAGGACGGGGACAGGACGGGGACGGGACGGGGACAGGACTGTCCAACCGGAGGGAGGTGGGAGACGACCTGACTTAGGTCGTCGAAGTCAATTAAATGTGCGACGGGCTACCTCACGTGCAATGGCGCAGTACCTCACTTAATTGCATTTAATGTAAATAAAACATTTGTATTAAGTTTTGACCACATTTTACACAAATGTGATACGAAGTTCACCGGGTCATCTAGTAATTTATATAAATAAAAATGAACTATTCTTTATATGTTTGTTTTCAATGCATTCCTAAATCGTTCATACAATTGTGATAAAAGTTTGGTCAGTTGTTCTACGTAAAGGTTCCTGGTCCAAGAAAAATATTTTTGTCCTCTATGCTTTCCTTAACCATTGTCATGAAATTTTGCCAAAGAAGTTTTTTTTATGTGGCATCGCATAAAAAAACATACATACCTAGCCTAGTAACTTCACCGACCTTAAAGTCCTTCAAACCTAAACACAACAGTGCTTACACACTGCTTCTTGGCGGCAGAAATAGGCAAAGCGATGTTACCAACCTAAACGAACTCTTGCATAGAGTCTTGCGCATATAAGGAAAGAATGCAGAATATAGTTGGGAGGGAAAGAAATTAGCGAAGTTTTTCTAACAGAATAAGGGATATTTTCGAGAAAGGCCAGCCAAGAGTACCCTAAACCGACGTGAATTTATAAAAAAGTAATAAAACTAAATGAAGCCAAAGAGATGTACAGGAATCGTTACAAGTGTATGTAAACGTAACAGTATTTTTCTTCATAAATTTTTGAGTCTGCAACAAAATTTACCATTTTTTACAATCAATAAAAGAGTTACCATACATTTATTTATTAATTTGAATGCTCTACGAAAATGAGAATTAAAAAAAATTAGTTCTAAAATCAACGAACGCAGACATGTCTATAGAGTCATAATTGTTACCGCTAATTGCCAAAAAACGGTACAACCGTTACCAAATTGCAAATAATACAATCAAAACTGATTTGAATGTAGAAAAAATTCGCAAAAGCGCACCGCCAGGTTTCGTAGAAAAGAAATTGCGTAAATAAAAAAGGTAAAAACAAACAGCATTTTATTGCAACCGTTTCAAAAACAGTTAACATGACCGTGGTTTTTTGTCGTAGCCCAACAAGGGTTGCCCAGCTTCGGTCCGTTACTCCTGTGACGTCACGTTTTTTGTCGCTGTGGACTTTCTTTTCGTTTTTGTTTCGTTTAAATTGTGATCGAATGAATTACGGTAGGTATTTACTTTCTCATTGTTTTATGAACTTAGTGGTTGGTGATAATTGAAATTCATATTTTTTATTCTTAGAAGAAAATAATGATACGTGGCGAAATTACGTAATTATTATAATAAGAGCCATTTAGGTGGGGAAATTATACTTAGTGGGCGAGTAGCCGGCTGTGAAGGGAGTGGCCGTGGGTTCAATTTTTGTACGGCGAAATATTAAAAATTTGTGTGATACATAAATATTTGTTTCGGATCTGGGTGTTTTCTCCCTAGAGGGGTGACGTCAAGCGGGCGGTCGGTCGTAAAACTTACAAGCCAAATATTTCTATAGCGGGATAAAGGCAGGTGGAAAGGACATAAAACTAATAACCTCCTTTCATTTGTGGCGTTTCTACTATATGGCATAGTTAGATCCATCATTCTCACTGATGATCTAATGGTATGAGAATAACTTGTGTGTCTTCGTAGTAACAGTATTAATATGCATGTTGCCGACAATATTTGAAAGTAAATTAAAACATTGGACATTTTGGTCCAAAATATAGAATACACATGTAATTTCGAAAAGTCACAGATAATTGGCCTAGGATTGTTTGTTGCTATAAGGACCGTTTTAGTCCCTTTTTATTTGATACAGATGACGAGACGAGAAAGGCGCTCGGCTGATGGTAAGCGCCAAACCTGTCCATAAACAGAAGCAACACCACACATAATTTTGAATTAAAAAGCACTACATGGCACTGAACTGCGCTTGGCACCCCGAGACATAAGATAGTCTCATAATGCCCAGTTATTTTACTGGATTCAATGTCCTTCAAACCGAAACATAACAGCGCTTACACACTGTTGCTTGGCGACAGAAATAGACAAAGCGGTGGCACCAACTCAGATGGCCTCTCGTATTCGAGAGATCCACCACCTTTGTGACAATAATTAACAATTAAATTATTAATAAACATTTTTAATAAATGTAAAGAAATCTTTCATAACACAAATTTTTGCAAGCTACCTACTCTGGTTCAAAAGACAGAGCCGTTCAAATATCGAACGGAATGGTCGGCGTAAGCTTTGTAATAGTTCCGTTGGTACCGATTGTGTAAGGAACCCTAAAAGTATAGAACAAAGGAAATTCCCAACTCTACTACTATTATTAATTAGCTTTGCAATGATTCGCTATTACTGTATTAACATAAGGTAATAAACAATATTTCCTTATTTTCTTAGATGCCTTGATCGTGGATGTTAAATGGCTGGCGGCCAACGCGTATGGGTATGTAGCTATCTCATATACGTATTTGAATAATTGTTTCATTGTTATAAGGTAGCACACATAGCCTTAAAGACCGCTGAGGTCCTAAGTTTGATTCTTACGTCGTAAACAATCGAAATTTATTTTGAGTTTTGAAAAACGCAGATAAGTTTTCCGCTGGAAGAAATGAGCTCATCCCCTTGAGTAATAGAGCCACGCTGTAGACAATTTTGTCTACAGCATTAATAGGTCTGCTTGACCGGATTGTTACCACTATCTCACAGATAAGTAGGTAGCGGATTAGACATACGGTGGCCCAAAGCCTCTCTGCTACCCATTTCTTTAATTTTCCCTTTATGTTCAGGGATGCGTCCATGATTCTTTTATAATAACGTCATGGTATTGTAATGGGTATGACGAACCTTGCGGTAAATTTTTGGACCTCTGCGTCCTTCTTCTGGGATATAAGCTTGAGTTTATATATGTAATAATTGCAACTCTTATTTCAACGGGGCAGCGGCTTCATAATGCCAAAGTCTATGAGTGGCGGTAACCGCTACAATCAGAAGGACTATTGGTAATTCTTTTGCCTAACTAAAATATATAGTCTCAATTAATTCATGGTACTCTTGAGGATTATGCAGAAATCATATTAATTCATTCTTTTTTGCAATAATGTTCCTCGTTGGAATATAAATGTAATTAGAATATTATAAATCAGTTTTAAAAGAACAAAGTTGGAGTTTCTTGCCCGTTCTTCTCTAACAAAACAGCCTTTCGAATTGACAACAGAGTTAAAATTTGAGTGAATCTAAATGATTTAAAACATTGTGCAAATTCATAAAAATAATCGAAACATTCGATTCGATTATTTTCATGGAATCTGAATATGAATTTGTCCCTATCTATATAATATACCTGAAGAAAATAGGCATGGAATTGCGGGTTTATAAAAAAATGCTGGATGGAGTGTAAGTGGGCCACCAACATCTAAGGCTCAAAGCCAATTTCACCAGCATGTGGTATGCTCTGCTGAATAACGGACATGGCAATGGCGAAACTTGTTCCTGTTGCGGTTCGTGGGGTCAGTAGGCGGATCACCTCACATAATAACAAATCCTTAATCACATTATGATGGGAAGGGCTATGGCATTAAGCCATCGTAAGAAAGAAAGAAAGACTATGCTAAAATACTCTTATTAAAAAACTTCAATCCCTATTAGACGATATAAACCATCCAATTACAAAGTCATTATCAATGTCACCTCGGTATCTTCGTTCCAAAACTTAATACTTTAATAAAAAAATAAATCTATTTTCGACAATAAATCACCGCGCGGAGATTAGATCTTGTACCTACAACTCAATTTCACAAATTTATTGGAGCCACGTAACGCAGGATTTATCTGGCCGACTGTACTTAAATACGTCGTTATATGATAATAGATGCCGACTGTACTTGAGTAACGGTTGTGCCTTTATTTATTATGTTTGTTGTCTTTTTGTTTGTTTTTGGTGAGGGTGCCGTAGGTTTAACGTTTTTTTTATTGTAGAAGGGGTAAGTATAGTAAAAAATTTGAGTTTTTTCTTTATGCAGCTAAGTGATGAGAGGAGTATGTCACTTGTCTAATGGTAAGTGCCACGCATTCCGATATATTGGGTGATTTTTATGATGATGGACGTGAGCTAAGGGATATACCCTTTCTTCCTATGAAATTGAACAAGTTTTTTCAAGAAACGTGCGCCGGAATACAAAATACGGATGCTCTATAGGAAACACAGTTTTTTTTTTCATTTTTTTGACCCATGTTTCCTGAAGAAAGTTGATATTTATATGCAAAAAATACACCCTTATCACAAATCATCAGCAACAGTCAGAATTCTGTGTTACAAAACTCTTTACGGAAATAGACAAATCGGAATACCTACCCCTACTTACATTCTGAAATAACGCAAATGAATATTCTGAAATTGCTATATCTACTGAGATATGTAGTATGAGTATGAGTTTAACGATACTTGTAATCGCCTGGAAACACGTAGCATCTTCGAGAGACAACTGAAAATAGAAAATTTGAAGGACGATTCGGTATTATAGTTATTATTTTTTTTTATCCGAGCACGGCAAAGTAACTGCACTACACCTCATGGTAAGCGTTGTGCAGTCCAAACAATGAGTTTATCGGTAGACACCAGAGTCATGCCGGCCTGTATAATTGCTTCTTCCTTCTTCGAAGAGGAAAGAAGCAAATCGAGGAGCCTGCAGGACAGGACAGGATGAGCGTTGCAGGCACTGTAATACAAGCATGTACCCCTATACTCTCTCCAAACAACCATCAAGTCATGTCGCAAGCCCCTCGGGAGAACCGGATATATCACGATCACTATGGCAGGTTTTAACACCATATGTACGGAGGTCGGTATCCGGGCGGATATGAATATCCTACCACCAGCACAGTAATGCGCCAGGAATCAATATCAGTCGATGTAGTTGCAGTTACCATGTAGATCATCATCGTTGTGGTAATTGAAGAATGCTGCTATATAATTTATCGTTGTCAATTTTACTTGTGCTACCCTTTCTATCTCCAGGTATCAACAGTATCTTCGCCAATAGATGCTTTAGATAAGATACCATTACCAATTGGACCTACTTACGCAAACAGAAACCAACCCACAGCAAGTTCGAATGGAGATACTGATTTTGATTTGATAAATTCATTAATGTAAATTGATTTGAATACTGTATTTTTTTGCAAAATCGTACATGGAATATATTTCATGTCCGATTTTCAAAAAAAAAACTACGACATAAAATTAATTTAAATTATAGAATTTATAGTAAAACAAAATCAGTATCTCCATTGGAACTTGCTATGGATTGGTTCCTGTTAGAGAAAGCAGGTCCAATTGTCATAACGATGACAATAGTCATTCACTGTTGGACGTAGTCCTTCCCAAGAGAACGCCGTCATCCCGGTCTTAGACAGCCCGACTCCATCCGCTAACCAGTTTCTTTTTCAAGTGGTTTTACCAAAGCCTTGTCACCATTGCAGCACGTCTGCTCCACCGAGCGCCCATCCGTCTGTAGTTATACTTACCCACCATGATTTTGTGATACCTATTTGCCAGTACAAAGTCTCTCATGGTTTTATCCACTTCCCAATGTAACCCAAACGTGGTACGAGTCCATATTAACACGTACGTAGATACGGCTCGTCGGTGCGACGTTTAGTGGCTGTTAATCTGATACCGAGGCATTGGGAGCCCCGGCGATTTATGGATACGAGCGTTTTTGATTAATCGTACTTTATTGGGATTGTGTTTCTTTTATACACAAGAGAGGGGAGCTGCAGTGAGGTATTTGAATTTGTGGTAGAAAATAGAACTAAAATTTAATATTGGAATAAAACTAATTTCAACGGATTTTATCGGGGTTTTTTATTTTAATATTGGTCCTGACGTTTCGAAAGCTTTTCAGACTTCGTGGTCACGGGGTATTAAATTAGTTTTATTTCAATGAGTAACATTCGCATAAAAGTAATAAATTATTAAAGAATGTAATATATTATATATATTTTTTACTAGCCCTGTATTATATAATATGTCCCACAGCTGGGCACGGGCCTCCTCTACTGAATGAGAGGGATTAGCGCCTTAGTCCACCACGCTGGCCTAATCGGGTTGGCAGACTTCACATACCTTCGAAAAATCTTATAGAGTTCTCAGGTATGCAGGTTTCCTCACGATGTTTCCTTCACCGTTAGAAGTAATATACCTAATGGTCACACACATTTCTGATCCCATAGTGATAACTGTGTGTTTCGTGGGTCTTATCAGGAATGACTTGCGGTCTCACATCACCCAGACCCGAAATAAATATGTGTTGATTACATGAAAATTTGTCTCCTTTGGAGAAGGATAAGGGGTAAGACTTTGCTCAGCAGGGGGATGGTAAAAAAACCCTTCACTGGCTATCCAATTAAAAGTGCCTTACTGTCTCTTATTATACACCGTAATTTCGGTCACCCGTTTTGAATGAAAGCGTGGTATATAAATTGTTTCAAACATTTTATTTGTACTTTCACGTGGTTTCGTTTACGCCAGTTATGCTTACTTAATATCTTGTTATAGTGCTGTGCATATGCTTCTTGTTTATAGTTAATTTATTGACTTGTATACTTTGTACCTGTTTGAAATTTTATGACGTAATTTTAGGTTTAAAATCAAACTAATTTATAGGAATTTTATCGTGGCATAAATAGTGATCATAGGGCTGACTGGCTAACGGTGTTGTGTGCTCCGTGACCACGAAGGCTGAAAAGCTTTTGAAAAGTCGGGACTAAAAGTAAATAAACGCGATAAAACAATAAAAAAACGCGATAAAATAAATTAGTTTTACGTCAGTGTGTAATGTTCATTTTTTATTTGATTTAATGACGAGACGAGCAAGGCGCTCGCCTGATTATAAGCGCCACGCCTGCTCATAAGCAGAAGCACCACCACACAGAACTTTGAATTACAAAGCACTGCATGGCACTGAACTGCGCTGGTTACCCCGAGATATATGATGTTAAGTATCATAATGCCCAGTAATTTCACTGGCTTCAATGTCCTTCAAACCGAAACACAACAGTGCTTATACACTGCTACTAGGCGGCAGAAGTAAACAAAGCAGTGGTACCAACCGAGACGGCCTCTCGCATACGAGGGACCCACCACCTTGTACATATATATCGTATTGATAATATTGTATTTCGATGCCTTATATTTTATTTATTAAATAACGGTTACTTAGACATTGTGACACAGGCGCTAAAATAGTATAAGATTTTAAAAGATTAAATAATTATCAGAAAGATCTAACACGTGTCTATAATTGCTTACCTGCTGTCTTATCAAAATCCTTTTTGTTACAATGATGGATTTACTGGCTCTAACATTATTTCTTTTGTGATTAGAAGAGATTTAGGTCCTTTTGTCTTATTTTATCTGTAACGTTGATTCAGCGAATTATGTTCTAATTTTTAACGGTATTTTTTCGATTCTCTATTGTCATGAATGAGATTATTAAATCAGTTAATTCCTAGTACTAGATAGAAATAAAAGGTTGTATGGCGGTGGAATAGGCCAAGTATCTCTTTGCTATTTATCGTCAGGGAGTCACAAGCAGTGACTTGTTTTTCCGGCTAACGAGCATGTGGGTCACCTGATGGTAAGTGATCTCTACCGCTCATGTATGCTCAATACTAGAAGAATCATGGTCGCGTTGTCGACCTTAAAGGAAAGAGATAATTAGGGATAGGGAGGGGAGTGGGATTTATTCCTCCGGATATCTTACTCACCGTACGAAACGAAACAGCAAGCCGCTAGTTTACGTCCGTTTTCTTTGAGACAGTGGTAATGACCCGGTCGAGCCGGTCCATTCATGCTATAGGCAAATTGTCTATAGCTTGGCTTTACCACTCATATCTTAGGAATTTAGAGTGATTTTATCTAAACTTAAATAAATGACATACCAGCAAGATTTAAGGTATGCGACAGATAGGGGAGAGCACGGATTGCGACCATATCAATTCGAATATACAAATCGGTCGTAACGCCATCGCTTGACTCTACTTGAACTTATTTCCATCATATGATGTGGTAGGGGGCGACCCTATTTCTATACTGGAGTTATGATCTATTACCATTTATGTGTTATTTTTTTAATCGAAAATTCCAAACAAACAAACTGCAATAGAAATTTCGTAATTGACAGGTCTTCATGGTTATAGAACCGTATGCTCGCACTAAATGAAGGCGAAAAGTATCAATATAGTGTATCAAAACACATGAAAAATACAGTCAACCGATCATTATTTAACATCCATATAAGGATTGAGCTAAAACTAATGCCGTCCTGCTTCACAGTTGCCTACAAGCATCCTCATTTAACGGAATTCTGTATAAAGTGTAAATATTCCAGTTTGACCCGCGACCTGCGTTGCACAATCCATATTTATTTTATTATGTATAACTATTTTATCATGGTAAGTGCTATGTACGTTGCGTATATCAGGATTGTACTAATAGTATTTAGATATTGGTGTTGCAAGACGATAGCGACTAGTGAGGATCACTTTTCGCGATAGGTATAGCTGAAGTATAAAAATTACATATTTGTAATATAAATATCGATATATAGCACCATTTTGATTTTAGATTCAGTTATGTAATTATAGGATATATTTTTATATAGATATTGTCATTGTTTGACAAACATAAGTTTATAGGGCCAGCAATAAATGTTTGCTTTCTTTCTTTCTTATTCGTGGAAAAAATAGAGGAAAATACTAACTTTTTCAGGAACTGAAAAAAATGGTTTTATGAAGTATTGCACAGTTTTAGACAAATTGGTTCTTTAAAGCTCTCTTCTAATAGCAATAGTATTGATAATGAGATGCTAATAAAATAAATTTACATTGTGTCGGTTTTTTCTGATTTTAAAAATTTATTTTTGATATTTCCTTTTATTTGATTGAATGATGAGAATAGCAAGGCGCTCGCCTGATAGTAAACGCCATGCCCGCCCATAAACAGAAGCAACACTACACAGAACTTTGAATTACAAAGCACTGAACTGCGCTCGACACCCCGAGACTATGCCCCGAGATTATCGATATATGTTGAAGGATCGAGCTGCAATTTTGAATAAAACAAAAAAATAAATTATCGGGCTAGTGCTGGCGTTCTTAAGTGTTATTATTAATAAGAGAATTAGTATAGTTCGGGAAATTTGTATATTACTTCATGGCCTCGTTGAATCACTTACTTACCCGTACCTGAACCAGCACACTTATTATTAACTATTTACTTATCTACGCGTGTATTTATCTCGCAGAATTATTCATTTAGATAATGAATACCGTTGCTTATATTCAATTTCACACGCGAGCTTCGACGATCCCAATGTATTGTTTTGTTGTAGACGAGCGTTTTTTTATTGATTATGCTTTTTTACTTGTTTTTTTTTATAGCAGCCGGAAAACGAGCCAGTTGATTACCTTATGGGAAGTAATATCCACCGCCCGTAAACAACACAACACTTTTTGGAACGAAGTTCCTTACGGCAGGCTTGGAGGGGATAGGGATTTCGCTGCGTGACCGAACTGAAAAAAATGTGATAGTAAAACCGTAAGAAAAATGCGTGGAAAAAATGCGTGGAAAAAATGCGTGGAAAAATTACGTGGAATAAAAGCGTTAAATGAGAAGTGCGCAGGCGCGACCGTCGCATAACCAGCCAGCGTTAGTTCCTTTTTTTAATTGAAATTCATTCAGCCAGTTATAGTTGAAGTATTTTTATATCTCCTTCGATTTTTAAAAGATAATTACATAGGTTGATAAAAAATGCTATACAATAGCTTTACCGCGGCAGTCTCCGAGTGCCACACGTCTTTTTTTTATTTCTATTTTTCTATTCTATTTCTATGTAATTTTATGTTGTCAAACAAAAATAAAGAGACATATTTTGTTATTTTAGTTGATAATTTGAATTTTTTGCAATTTGTGTCGATTCTACATTAGCCGAAGGAACTTCGTTCCTACCTGGTGTCCCACGACACACACCAATTTTTTTTTTGATTGTATTGATAGGCAGACGAGCAAGCGGCCCGCCTGATGGTAACCGGTCACCGCCGCTCATGGACTTTGACTTGAATTAATGTGGATCGGGAGGGGAGAAATTTGGGCCTCGGGAAGTATCATCGTGCGAAACACATCAGCAAGCTTCCAAATGTTATAGAAATTAGGATCTGCCCTTCGAAATAATGCTTTACAACGTCGGTCGGCAACGCGTACATCAATCTTCTGGTGTTTGGCATTCATGGGCGGTGGAGATCACTTACCATCAGGTGACCCATTTGCTCCCCGAACATCTGCTATATATAAAAAAATATTTAACCTTTACTAAGCTCAGTGCCATAATATCGCTGACATATAGATTAGTTTAATCCTAATTTAGAAGTTTATGATGTTGTAAAATTCCGGTGGGTTAACTATAAAATGATTATAAACTGCAATTATTATTGTAGACTCAAACCGTAACATATAAAATTTACATAATATTTAAGATTATATTGCGTAAGTATTACTTTGTTTTTATTACGATGTCCTAGTTTTGTTACTTTGAAAATATATTTATATCGCTTATGAATTTAACGGTTATTACATGTTCTATTCCTGAGGCTGTATATATTTTATATGTTGACATATTCATTTACCTATCAGTCCAGTCCATCCAAGGGTTGTCTGGAACAAATTTCCGTCAGCGATAAGACCACTAATTGTACTTCTCTTTATTGTTTTTAGTTGTCTTGTTGTGTATTTTAAATACTTTTTGTGCGATGTACAATAAAGTTATAAATAAATAAATATTTTAGGGTAGTACCCAAGTGAATATTTTTACTGTAGGAACATGGAAGTGGGTTACAAGATGGTAAAAAATGTTCACCGCTTTTGAACATGATACACACACATAATATAAAAATAATAATTGGTGTGTTAGCTTCACTAAGGGGATTAGAGACTATCCCGCCCACACACCCGCCACTGTAACTCCTGTGAACCAGGATCAACAGTGGCACGCATTTTGTTGACACCGAGCAGTGAAGCTCGGCGAGTCTCTGGGAATGCCTAAATGTCTTTGTCCCGCAACGAAATTAATCAGATAGAAGGTTAGGGAGGAGTTGGAAATATTAATTGTCCACTTCCCTCCATAGCAAAGCGGGAGACAAAATAATGAATTGAGGAGGTATTAACCTCAAGTGTAAAGACAGTTACAACTGGAGAAGCCAGATGTAAAGCACCACGGATGTCTTTAAGTGGGTCCTATCACGCGAGCTGTTACACTTGATTCCAATAATAGGTATGGCAAAATCGCCGGAAAGCACGGAAATTCTTTCTAGTCTCCACAAGATCCATATAGTATACAACTCCAGATGTTATTTGCATACTGTCTAACATAATGTTACGCTCATGTTGCCAGAGACTACACTCCCAAAGAATATGATGTGCGGATTGTTCGTACCGACAGTTTAGTGTAGAGCATGGACACGCAGGCGAATCAACCAACCTAAATGAAAACAGTTTGAACTTAAAGTTGCCATGACCCGTAAGAAATTGGGAAACACAATGATCAACTTCTAGCCAAGTTTTTGTTAGGCGATCGCGAACCAACGGAAAGTACTGATATAGATGCCGTCCCTTAGTAGAATTATCCCATCGCCATTGCCATTCGTTTAGTAGATCGTTATAATTTTCGGAGCACGATTTGAATAGTCGATCGATTCTTAATAGCTCCCGCGACGTAACAAAACTTTTGTCTATATTTTCTTTCGTTGAGTAATACATAGCGGCGCGACGCTGTACCTCCAGATCGACTGGAAGTACACCCGCAAGGACAGGCAAAGCTTCGGTACTAACTGTTCTATACGCCTTACACAAGAATATCAACGCCAGGCGTTGGCTTTGGAGCATTTTTCTTCGCACGGCACCGATAGTAGCCCTATCAGCCCATACAGGTGATCCATAACATATACATCCCAAGTAAGTAGCTCCGTAGATGACTTTTAATGTGCTAAATGATAGACCCCACGTCGAAGTCGATATCCTTGTCAAGGCATAAAAGTTTCGTTTAGACTTTTCGCCCACGTTTTTAATATGCTCCAAAAATGAAAAATTTCGTTCTAAAACTAGCCCAAGGTAGCAAACCGATTCTTTTCTTTTAACGAAAACGTTGTTAAATTTTATTCGCGGCGGTGTTTTTAGAATGCCCTTTAAAAGTAATTGGTATGTTTTTTGTGGGGCAAACGCTAGACGATTTCTCTCACCCCAGGTGGAAATCAAGCTTAAGCACGTGCTGGCTAAACTTTCTAGTCCCGACCTACTATTTGACTGTATAAGTAAGAGTCCGTCGTCGGCATAGCCCGTTAACGTACATCCTTGGGGAAGAGGTAGAGCAAAAAAGTCGTCGAAGCCTAAATTCCACAAATACGGTCCGAGTACAGAGCCTTGAGGACAACCCATCGTCAGTGCCTTCGACACTTCATGGTGACCAAGTTTTAACTTGGTTATGCCTAAGGAAAAATATGAATATATAAGTGAATATATATTTTTAGGGCAACCTCGGATCTTTAACTTGAGTAGTATCATTGGCCACCAAGCATTATCGAAGGCACCAGAGATATCCAGAAAGATGCCTAAAACATATTTATGCACCGAATTGCTAACCGTCCTTCTAACTGATATTGCTGCGTCTATAGTAGATTTTCCTATAGAAAAACCGAACTGTTTGTCATGAAATTTTGGACCGCCCGGCTCCAGTCGAGGTACAATCAGACGTTCAAGCATTTTACCTAAAGATGGTAACAATGTTATTGGTCGATAAGATTTTGGGTCTTCGGGGGGCTTATCGCCGCTTTTGGGTATTATCCGAATAAAACCGCTACGCCAAATTCGGGGAAAAATGCCTTCCGCAATACATCGATTAAAGACTATTAATATAGATTCAGCCGCTGATTTGCACGCTTCTTTAATCATTTTATTAGATATTTTATCCTCACCGGAGGCTTTGTTTAATGGCAATGATTTAACAATATCAATAAACTGCTCGAAAGATGGTAAGTCCGAGGAAGGAGTATTCGGTGGTACCGCAGCCCACATCCGTATTTGTTTATGATACTCGTTATCACGCGCTACCGCATCATCGGGTATCAACGAGTTGAGCAGAGCTTCCGTTGTCTCCTCAATACCAGTTGTATAGGTGTCATTGAGTTTTATATTTTGTACATAGGCCAAATTAATTGACCTATTTGCTTTAAACTCGTGATATAGAGGAGACCACGGGCCCTCCTTTTCTAACCGTGTTACAATTTTACGTAATAAATCGCCTTTAGATTTTTTAACCGCGGCCCTATAATGCGATCTGGCAACCCTGAGTGCATTAAAAGCAGCTGTAAACGCTTCTCCTGTTACACCACGTTTTTTAAGTCGGTTAAACGTCCTACGTGCCCTACGAAACGTCCGACGAAGATAGACTAGATAGTTGTTCCACCAGTCACATCTACGGGTACTAGTGATTACGCCCCGGCCGATAGCAATGTCCGCACAGTAAGTAAATGTATCCGTCATAATTTCGGCGCACGTTTCAGCGGAGAGGTCGTTGCGAGTAAAGTCCCCAGCATGATGAGCAAATAGAGAGCTAAATAGATCCCAATTAGCTCCTTTAGACTTATATCTAAAGTTAAAGTTATTATAATGAGGACCCTGCGTCAAACCAGGAACGAACTCGTACACTATCAGGCGATGGTCACTACACGACGCGTCTGGAAGAACGCGCCACCTATCAAGGCGAACGTCTCCACTAGAAAGTGTGACGTCAATAGAAGATTCGCCCGTAGGGCTGCAATACGTAGGTGGTGCATCAGGGGTATTGTGTATGACTAGATTCATCTCTGCGATGAAGTCTTCGACGGCACAACGTCTTTCGGTATCAGTAGAACGATATTTGCCATACCAAAGGATAGACGACGCATTGACGTCGGCACCTATAATAACTTTCTGACCTACAAGCGACCGCAATACATGACGGAGATGGTGTATGTGGGGACCCACGGGGTCCGAATATTGAAAATAACAGCTCACGATGTAAACTTTATAAACCGGTGTTGAAACTTCTGCGACAGCACAGTGTGACGTCATAAGATTACGCACTGATGTGATAGTAAAACTTGAGTCTGATACATAAATACCTGCTCGTGAACTATTATCTAGCTGCACTAGCCTATTACGTAATCGCGCGTGTTGGTATTGCTCTTGGACGAGTACTATATCGAGTTTATAATCCTGAGTTAATATTTCTAATTCCGACGTCGCTATTCTATCATTATGGAGATTCAACTGTCCGATGCTAAGGCTATTATCCATTATAAAATATTAATAATGAGTCGAGAGAATGAGAAGTTCCAACTTATGTTTATAAGAAGGACACTCTTGAGACCCGCACCGATGATCGTGGGGTTTTTTAAAACGCTTACATGACGCGCATACCGGCTTAAAATCCGAGATTGCCTTATGAGGACAAGCCCTAGTCTCGTGTGCCTCGGCGCAGATGGCACATGTTGGTGTCTTAATTGTGCAGAATTTATGCACATGTCCGAATTGTTGGCAGTTAAGGCATCGGACTATCTCGACATCATCTATAAATCGACAAGTTGCCCAATCGATGAACAATTTTTCTTTTGTTGCGACTAGATGTTTGCGTACTTCCGAATCTAATTCTACACCTATCCATTTACGCCCGTTATCTAATTTACGCCTTCGAACAATTTTAATTGATTTTATGAAATCGTCTTCTTTAATAGGCATTTCGTCCTTAATATTTTGCCGATACAATGCACTTAGGAAAGCGCTATCTTCCATTGATGATGGCACGTCTTTAATTAGTAAACGCGGCCGACGACCCTTAGGTTTTTCTAAACGTAAACCGGCAGATTTTATTGCCTCAACGGATTGTAATTTTTTTATTTGACGTTCATTCGCGACGCGAAGTACGACGCCAGCTTTCGCGGTTTTTTTAACGCCTACAATCTGGAATCCGTCGTCACTTGGTTTTATGGCTTTAAACAGTGCCTCTTTGGTAGCAGACGATGACGCGATAACAGCTGTTTGTTCGCTAGTCGGATAAGCTACTATACACGGGAGTGGAGCGCGGGATTGCATTACCGGTGTTTGTTTGGGTAAACGAAGCTTGAGTTGGTCCGCGTACGATAACTTATTGTTCTCGTTGGATGAATTAACGGATGAGTTACGCTTCGCGATATCTAATTCCCGTTGCGTGTTGGCTAACCTTGTTTCGGTACACGACGACTTTAATGCGAGCAGTGAAACAATTGACGTGATTCGCTGCGTAAAATCCATTACCGCTGACTTATTTGCCACGTTCATTCGCGAGCCCTGATCGTTAACAAGTTCATTAATTTTGGCTAAATAACTCGATGCCTCGGAAACTAAGTCGCAGTAATTAGCGCGGCTAACGTCATCGCTGTTCGTATCGGACGCAGGCGATTCCATGTTTTCGGATTCAGATCGCTGAATTCGTTTAGACCTATCAGGAGAAACACACGTTGGTGAAACCTGGCTAAATAAACGTTTTGGAGTCGCCGTATTTGGTGACCTTGGCGTTAAACCACTTTTTTTAAAAACGTTCGGACCCCGATCGGGTGGGTCGTCATTATTTGTCGACATTGTAAGCTAAAGAAATAACTACCTATAAGTAATTAATTTGATTGCGATATGAAAATACACGGTTACTATTCGAAAAAACAATAACTACTTCGATCGGCCAAGAGATTTTTTTTTTTATGACACCCTCAGAATAAAATAAAATTACTTACCGAGGAAATAATTCGTTAATTATTTCGTTAATCCAAATTAAAACGCACAAAAACTTACGGACCAATATACACAAGGCAATACCATACACCAGAAAACAGTTCACAAGCCGGAATTCGATCTCCAAACACGTTAAACACAATTAATTATAAGCAGTACGCCAGGACGGTTACCGCACTGTGCGCGCGCGCGGAGGGAAGTAAGGGATTCCTTATTCCCAATCACTAAGGGGATTGGGAATAAGGAATGGGGAGTCGGATGTTCGGGCCTCTAAAATCTGACTCACCGTAAGAAAAGCCTATATAAGCAATAGCTGGTAGAGCCACACTGTAGACAGTTTTGTCTAGAGCATGAATGGGACGGCTCGACCGGGTCATTACCAATGTCTCACAGAAGACTGACGTAAAGTAGCGGCTTGCTGCTGCGAACGGTGAGTGAGATATCCGGAGGCCCAAATCTTCCTCCCCTTCCCAATCCCTTAATTATCCCTTTAAGGTCGGCAACGCGCCTATGATTCTTCTAGTATTGTTGGTGTACATGGGCGGTGGAGATCACTTACCATCACGTGATCCACTTACCCCTATGCCTTACCATCAAGAGCGAAATTCACACATGTACGATTTTTATTATAAAACGCAGCGTTTCCCCACTCGTCTGCTCAAAAGCACGGGGTTCTCGTCTAATCCCGACATTACCAAGCTGACACTTATCCCTAGATCGACTAAATATTTTGATACAATCGGTGGTAGATAAATGTTGTCTATTTATCACGGAACGCTGCATTACCCCCACAGATATAAATCTTATAGACGGCTCAAGCATTCGCATTTCGCGTAGAGAAATGAAATAAATTCCTGGATTTTTTTTTTTAATTATGCATCAGTTGAATACACGAAAAATGTTTCTTTTTCTTTTTTATTATTTATGGCTTTCGCAGTATTATGCATTTAGCCAGTGTCAAGTATAATAATATATTCTGAAGTTATTTTTACAAGAACGATGAAACACGGGTGCGGTCGATTTCAAGGCCTTGCCGGAGTTTTGGTGTTAACTCCTTTCAGTACGATACTTAATTCACTTATTTCAATGTTTCCATACACTGTTCATCACCGTCAATGTTTATTGAACAAATCCACACCACTTTTATACAACAAACACAACTCTAAACTAGTTTATGAAATAAATTAAAATAAGCGATGAACTGCACTGTCAGAATTCCCGCCAAAACTCCGAAAAATGTTTTATAGCACCGTAAAGTATTGTACTGTGTCACCGAAAAATATATCTTAGTCAGCAGTTATCGATTTATTTATACCCCTGTTCACCGAATTAGTCATCAAAATGGAATCAACTAAGATGGTGCGAACTCCCTCGCTCCTTTTTTTAATACTTTGGTATAATAAAAAAAAATACGGGTTGCACTCCGGGAGTGCCGACAGAAGTGAAAACTTACCAAACAGAATGCGAGAATACAAAATTATGGCAACATGTCCACTCGACATGATAAAAGTACATTCTACTCTCTTCGCGTTTATGCGTGCCTGGTACTTTTCCGGCAACATGTTCCAAATAAGAAAAAACCTAAAAAGTTTTTCTTTGTCTAACTAAATCGTCATTTGTATATTAATTACGGCTACTCGCCATGAAAAAAGGACATTCTACTCTCTTCGCGTTTATGCGAACCTGGTACTTTGTTTACAGCACCATGTTCCAAAATATAAAATAAGTAAAATATGTATTTCTTTATCGATCGTCATTTTTTTATCAGTATCAAAAACAATATTACATTAAGTAACATGTCTATTCGCCATAAAAAAAAACGAACACAGTCCGGTCAAAGTCCTGTGTAAGTCCGGTCCAATCCGACTGGTCACTGTGTGACGCCACCTGGGACTTCGAAATTATCGAAGTTCCAGGGAAGTCGGCTAGCGCTGGCTGGTCAACTGGCCCGCGTGACGTCTCACAGAAGGTTCTCGAATATTCTGGAACCTTCCGCTCGCCGCCGCTCGCGTTACGGAACGTTTCGGTTCACCCTCCCATAAGAAGTTATCACTTCAAAAAATACATCGTCTAACGAACTATCATTCCAATATTATTCTATTCTACAAGTATTGTTAAAATTAAAAAATAGTTCAAGGATGTGTCTCAAAGAATTTTTATCCTTCGTTTTCATACAGTTTGAACTACTTGTTCCGTCTATGTTTATCTATATCTGTGGTCACCCGCTTTGATAATTCCTGTGTGCGACTATATATCTTTAGATTATCAATGACGTCTTTATTTGAGCCTTTTTAAAGTTCTTTTTCCGATTCCGTTCGTGTATGTCTTTGTGTGGGTTTTAATTGTTTTGTAATAAAAAATATATGCAGATGGTACAAAGATTTTCATAAGAAAAATAGTTGCAACGAATGAATTTGGCCATTTTAAAAGCTCAGGAAATGGTCTCAGGGTATTTAAAAATAATGTTAATTGTATCAAGTACATATTTATTTGTAGTATTTACTTCAAAACAAATAAATAAATACGCCCAACAGTCACAGATAGCCTTGACTCCATACTAACCAGTATCGTTATTATCAAGAACTATTATCAAGGGACTTGCGGTCCCACAATACCTAGACCCGAAACAAATATTCGTGGATCACACAAACATTTGTCTCGATGCGGGAATCGAACCCACGGCCTCTCGCGTCGCATCCGGCTACTTAGCCAATGCCTTATGGAGCCTGAATGTTATAATATACAAATTTGTGTCGTACACGACTAAGTGCTTCCCCCATTAAATTATGGTTAAAAATTCCTGTGGCCATCTAGCATTCATTAATATGGGATTCATTCACATTTGTCTAGCAACACAAAGTATACATATTATATAGACGAATTGGAACCTCCTCCGATTTTTGTCGGTTCAAAATATCTTGTTATATAATGTGGAAATCTTTTAAAATATCATGATATATATTAGTACAGTCTCACGCCTCGTTTCGTTCATTTTTGAGGCGCCTTTAAAGCTTTAAACGCATCGCTTTCAATGTGTTGCGATTTGTCAGTGTCTCCTTCCACATATGTCTCTATCACAAGCGCATCTCTAAATCATTGTTTGTTATAAATGTGTCTATATAGAAGTATTTTATATCGAATAATATTTTATCTCAATCAGATTATCTGCTTTGTATTAATGAGTATTAATGACTCTACCTTTATACTTTTTTAAATCTTTATGATGTGAAAAGAAAAATGTTTATTTTCGCAAACTCTTATCTTTATGCGTGAATTGAAATGTCCACGATTATTGAAAGGCGGAGTATAATTTTATTAAAGATGGGTAAACGAGCAGATCACCTGATGGTAAGTGATCAGTACCGTTGCGGGGCTTCTTATCTTCAATGACAAAATATCGTAACACTATTCTAAATTCTTAATTTACTGACAATTACTTCCTTGAAAGTATCAATAATTTAATTTACGTTATTATTTTTACAAGGTGGTAGGTCCCTCGTATGCGAGAGACCGTCTGTACCATTTTACGTCGATTTTCTGTGAGACTGATAGCAGCCCAGTCGAGCCGACACATTCATGCTGTAGACAAAACTACAACGTGGCTCTACTTCCATTTGTAAGTTGTGAGCGAAATTATATTATCACATCCGTATAATCACTGTGTTCAAAGCTCAAACATCACACATATCACACAATCACATACACATATCAATTACAACATTTGTCCATTGTGGCGGGTAAATGACAAAACAATCGAGCTAGTCATCGTCTTAAAGCGTACAATGCACGTATGGATTGTGCGGTGTGAACCAGGCCTCCCCTTGACCGGCGTTCACAATGGATATTCTTTAGACCAGCATTATGCACGTAGGAAATCCGCGGCGTTTTTATCATTTCTGTTTATGTAATTTTTAACGATAGAGTTCAATTGTTTAAGAGCTCTATGGATTAGTGCTTACTTTGTATTCAGACGGCTACGGAGGGAAGTGGAAAAATTTATATTTCTAACTCCTGTGTTCTATTTGGTTAAGTCCGATGCGGGATATGGACTAGCTGGTGGTAGGACATTCATATCCGCCCGGATAGCGACCACCGTTTATATGGTGTTAAAACCTGCCATAATTATCCACACACCGTATGTGGATCGCATTCCAGGATCAGCTAGAGTAGCTAGAGAGTTCTCCCGAGGGGCTTGCGACATAACCAACCATCCAGTCCGTTGGTTAGTTGGGGCGGGTATTGAGGTACATCCTTGTATCACTATGCCTGCATCGGTCAGCCGCCTGTGTTATCTTGCTATTTGCTTCTTCCCTCTTGAGGTTGGCTTTGGTACTGATATTTTGGTATAATAATAATACTAGCCTTGTTTTATATATGTCTCACAGCTGGGCACGGGCCTCCTCTGCTGAGTGAGAGGGGTTACACTACGCTGGCCTAATGTGGATTGGCAGACTTCACATACTTCGAAAGATCTTATCGAGTTCTCAGGTATGCAGGTTTCCTCATGATGTTTCCTTCACCGTTAAAGCAAGCAATAATTAACAATTTAATACACGTAACTTAGAAAAGTCAGAGGTGTATGCTCTTGGGGCTGGTTTGGAACCTACGACTTTCGTCTCGACAGTCCTACCACGCCCCACTAAGGTATGGCTGCTTTTTTGAGAGATTTGAGTAGTTTACATAAAGTCCAAAACATAGTATGTTATAAAATTTAACAGTCGAGACCATAATTGTTGTCAACTATTTGATTCCAATATAAGAAGTTAGCATTTACGATGGCAAATATAATTTATCGTGAAAGTAGTTTTAGACCACAATACGTTATTTTCCATTTAAATACACGAGTTATGTGGTATACGGTCGGCAGCATGTAAGTAAGCGCTATATCCCTGATAACTAATTGATCCGCCCTGTGGCCACATCTAAAGAGGTTTTGTGCGAATGTTTATCCACTAACTTATGAGATGGTGATAAATATACGGTTTTGCGTACGGGTGGTCGGACTTGTAATATTTTGCATAGGATTTGTAAAATTGTTGTGTCGTTTGGTGTGAGGTTTTGTAGTTGAAGTTTGTTGAGTGTTAGAGCCACGCTCTAGACAGTGGTGCCTACAGCATGAATGGGCTGGCTCGACCGGGTTGTTACCAGTGTCTCACAGGAAATCGACGTTAAGTAGCGGCTTGCTGCTGCGATTCGTATGGTGACTGATATATCCGGAGGCCAAATCTCCCTCCCTCTGAAAAGTCGATAAGCTTAACCTAGTAGCTAGCTAGTGGTAGAATATTCATATCCGCCCGTATAGCGACCACCGTACACATGGTGTTAAAACCTGCCATAGTGACCCACACACCTTGTGTGGATCGTGATCTAGGACATGACGTGATGGTTGATTGCGGCGGGTATAGACGTACATCCTTGTATCCTTGTGCTTGCATCGGTCATCCACCTGTCGTATCGAAGGCCCCTAGATTTGCATCTTCCCTCTCCGAAGAGGGAAGAAGCATTTATACTGGCCGGCATGACGTTGACCACCGATAAACTCATTGTTTGTCGGTACTCCCTGGTTTTTTGGACTATACTACGCTTACCATCAGATGTAGTGCAGTCTCTTTGCCGTGCTCGGATAAAAAAAACCATATCAACTCAAAATGATGTAAACATGTATCCTATACCTTAGACATAGTACAGTTCTACGTGAAGACGATATGACAGTGACCCGGCCTCCGCTGTTATCTATACTGGAGATCTAAAAACATACTAATATATTAAATTATTTATCACGCATGCGCGTGCACTGCTCATAACATTCAGCCTTTTATGTCATATGTGCTTTAGAGATGTGACTACAGAATTATAGTTTTATCGACTTGTTTATGAGTGGTAGAGCCAAGCTGTAGATAGTTTTGTCTACAGCATAAATGGGCTCGACCGGGTTGTTGCTACTGTCTCACAGAAAACCGATGTAAAGTAGAGCTTGGTGCTGCGTTTCGTACGGTGAGAGAGATATCCGGAGGCCCAAATCACCCTCCTCTTCCCAATCCCTAATTATCCGTTTCCTTTAAGGTCGGCAACGCGTCCATGATTCTTCTAGTATTGTGGGCGGACATGGGCGGTGGAGACCACTTACCATCAGATGACCTACTTGCTCGTTCGCAGGCTTATGCTATAAAAAATATGGTAGGGCCAGTCTGTGGCCGGTTAGACGATATGAACTGGTCGAAATGACTTGGTTTATACCACTCTCTCATTCTCCTCCCGAAAATTAATGGATTGAAGTTCTTAATTAACTACGTTATTGTGTAATTTTATAAGATTTTAATTACATATAAAAGACTGTATATCTTTTTGCATAAGCATTGAACTCTGTCGTAAACGATTTATTAGACGAACAAAAGTAAACTTAAACGCCATAAATTGTACTCCAAAGTTCGTAAAATTTTCAAAACCTCAGGATTTGCCTGAAGCGCTATAAAGTCTCTATTTATAACATTACACATATATTACACATATATGTATGGTACATTCACCCCATTGTGCTTTAAACTGACTGCCCGGTGGCGCAGATGTATTGCGTACGTGGACGACTGCTATGCTAAGGTCTCGGGTTCGATCCCGAGGTCGGGTCAAATGATACTTGGTTTTTCTATCATGAAATACTTAGTATCGGCTCAGAGTCTGGAATTGTGATCGGTATGGCGATAGGCTCGACCCCTATTACATCATGGGACGGAAATATGCTCGGCGAAATGTGGGTCTATTGGTTACACTTCTGCCTACCCCTTCGGGGATTACAGGCATGAGTGCGTATGCGTATACTTCAAACTTAATTCGAACATAAACTTCAAAATACGATAAATTACGTTAAATTGTTTGTGTCTCATCCCTACGGTAATTAATAGAGCAATAGAAAAGGCCCGGAGACTGCGATCTGTACCCGACCCGCCATATTGACTTCTCATAATTAGGATGCGCTCGCACTGGTTTCCTTGAATGTACCGTGCAATAAACCTTTAAGATGTATCATCGGTGACAAAAGTGTAATCTTATATTTTGAATATTATTAAATGTCACCTTATTTTGAGTAAATCAACACCAGCAAATGTGATGTTTGTAGATTAACTTGTCTACATTAAATATAATAATGAAGGCACAGTTAGTTTCAGATATTATATTCAAGAAATATTATTAACCAACTACTCGACAGACATATTTTTTCACAGGTTACACTTTTAAGTTTTGAATGACAGCATTTATTCATAAATATGAAATATTTATATATATATATATATATTTTTTATTGCCTTGATAGGCAGACGAGCAAGCGGCCCGCTTGATGGTAAGCGGTCACCGCCGCTCATGGACATCGGCAATGCCAGGGGCACAGCCAAGCCGCTGCCTACCACTAGCCAAGCCGCTGCCTACCACTTATAATATATAAGGTAAAACCTGTATTACAGGCCAGCAGAGGTCCTGAAAGGATAGGCAAAAGGCTTTTTATGGTCACACTCGTATAGGTATAGACACGTTGTACTTAAATCTAGTTGAATTTAATAAATGACTATTATTTCGCGCTTGTCTTGGACATCATTTCGCCTTTCAAACACTGAAACAATATTTTAGAGCACATTTTTGGTCTAATGGAGACATTGTCAGTCACTAGTACGATTTTTTCAGTATCCGACTGTTCTGGGCTTAACACAATAATGGGAAAGGATTGACGAAAACAATTTTGCGTTGATACCTTTGCTCGCTTCTTTTGTAATGACATTATGAAAGTTAACCAACATTTTTTCCTAACATTTTCGTGCGAGACAGTACTTGCTCATCATTTTTGCGTGTATCCATAATGCCAACGAGTTCAACATTCTAACCTCGGTCTCGGGTTACGATGCAATCGATATGACGATGTTTAAATCGATTATTTATTCCCGTACGCAGGTACAACCACATTACGCCCACAGATCTGTTCGATCTCGTACCATCCCTCGCGATTTCACAAGTGCTTGTTGCACTAGTGTATGTATGTGACATTGCTTGTCTTTGGTATATGCATCTATCGTCGCAGGATGGCCACTAATTGCTAATAAAACGAAGTTCGAAAGAGGTGAATGAAGGATACAAAGAGATCTGTACAGTTAGATGATAGGGTATATGCATCCATCTGGATTTTTTGTTATTATTATTATATTATATTCTTTTGTTTTTGTCTACCTCTATGGGAAATATGCGATAACTTTTTATGATTTTTTTTCTAAAAATTTGAGCTTTGAATCACTCTCCTGTAAAGTTTACTCAATGACGAATGACGCTTAGTTATTGCCTTTCAAGCGTCGATATGCATCTAAGTGTGTGGTAGTTATGATGTATTTTTTAACACATAACAAAAGTAAGTATTGTTATGATAGCCTCCGTGGCGCACCGGGTGAGTAGCCGGCTGTGAAACGATAGGCCGCGGGTTCGATCCCCGCACCGCGACAAATGTTTGTATAATCCACAAATATTTGTTTCGTGGTCTGGGTGTTGTGAGACTAAAAGTCTCTCTTAGTTTCTGATACCTACGACACAAGACTCGTATCTTACTGTGGGGTCAGGACTATGTGTGTGACTGTTGCGTGTATTATTATTAATAAAAGTGAACATACCGACAAAACTTTAATTGTACATAATATTTTCACAGGTTTTGAAGTATACCGTATATAAACCACCTTAACGGGTTGTAGTTGGCTACTGAATGTCTCTTCATAATAAGGTAAGTTACAACGAAAGCCTTACTGGTTTTGCGCAATGTATTTACTTTTTGGATGGGTTAATATATAATGGTCCATTTACAAACTTGTATGTGATATGGACAGCTTGTACTGAGTTGTTAGAATGTATTTATTTAATCTTTATGGATATTATAATATGTATAATAATATAATATTGTAATATTATAAGCTTAATATAAGGCTGGAATAATATAACATTATAATAATAAAACCATTAGCAATAGACTGGCACTTACCAACGAAGGCAATGATTGTAATGATGCAATGATTCTAAAGGCAATACGCGTTTTGATGTACTGTGTGACATTATTTATTTATGCGGTTAACTACAATGATATATTATGTCATTGATTGGCAAACCTCATTGATTGTCTACTATAAGTTGAAACAAAACTAATTGAAACTTAAATAGGACTCCACCCCGTGGCCACGAAGGCTGAAAAGCTTTCGAAACATCGGGATCAATATTAAAATAAAAAAACCGCGATAAAATCCGTTTCAATTAGTTTTACTTCAATGAGTTACATTCGCGTAAACGTAAGAAATCATTATGTCTACTATAAAATTGAGTATCCTGTGCCAGGGTTTTTCTTACACCTGCCCATGTCCCACTCGCAGTGGGGTCGGCGTAACTAACGTAGTGCTTTTTAACATATGTTATAGAAAGGTTTGGCTTATAGTTTTTACAATCGGCCTGCGTGAATAATCTAACAAATTTAAATAAACATGGCTAGTAAAAAATATACTAAAAATTGTGATTAAATAAACTAATCCGCAGTGGATAATTATTTAGGCCCCCCTATTTAAAAAAACATATAAGGGAATTATATAATACATTCATAGAAGATCGTACTCAAAGTATTCAACATGTACCTCTTATATGTATTCTTCTTAGATTAATGAAACCTAAAAAAACCTACAAACGCTGTGAGTTTGCCTTAGCGGTGCGTCGACCTTGTGGCTCAGTTCACAAGCCCTTCACTGGAAGTGCTGTAGTAAAAAGTCACAATTCTCGGCCCTCACGCGTTTGTCCACAACACAATCGATTACATGATAGTATAGGTTTTATTGATTACTAGCCGAGGGCGACGGGTTTTCTTGGGAAAAGTTAGGCATTTTATCTAGGCTATTTTCGATCCCAGTTAGAAAAAAACATAATAATAATAATAACACCCAACAGTCACACACACAGCCCTGACCCCACAGTAAGCTACAAGTGTTGTGTTATGGGTATCAGGAACGACGAGAGATTTTCGGTCTCACACCACCCAGACCCGAAACAAATATTTGTGGATCAGACAAATATTTGTTTCGGTGCGGGGATCGAACCCGCGGCCTCACGTTTCACAGCCTACTCGCCCCCTGAGTCACGGAGGCTGACAATAATATGCTTTGATCCCGGTTATGACAGAGGCAGGGGTTTTAGAAATCTCTGGTTTACGAGGCCATGTTATAGCGGTGAGAATGACTGAGATAAATAGCCCACTGTTGGACGTTGGCCTACACAAGTAAGCGCCCACCATCTCGATCTTAGGCAACCCGCATTATACATACTCAAAGGGGTAGGTAGCGGTGTAACCAGTACACCCGCGTCAACGTTCATAAATTACTGATTTCCTATGACATTTATTATTATATTAATCATACAACAAATTTTATTTATATAAAAAATAGACAAAAGATTAAGTTTAGAATTCACACATTTTTATTTCATAACCTAATCTTGACATATGAATTAAGCAATTTATAAGTTATACAGTTTTATGCGATAAATTTAAATTATTTGCTACTTAATAGATTTTTCTTATTAATATTGACTTCGCGGCATCTCAGTCACAGCACAAATAAAAAAAAATACACCCAACAGTCACACACATAATCGCGACCCCACACTAGGTTAGGTCTCGTGGGTATCAAGAATTACGAGGAACTTGCGATCTCACAACACCCAGACCCGAAACCAATATTCGTGGATCACACAACCATATATCTCGGTGCGGGAATCGTACCCACGGCCTCTCGCTTCTTCGCTAATCATCCACTGTGCCACAGACGCTATCAATAAGACTGAAACTATTGTTATATGACTGACTACAGAAACTATTGTTACGTAAGTACTTTAAACCCGGTTCATAATTTTTCTCATATATCTATTTATCATGTATATAAATTTAACTTTTCTCTTTATTTAACACAAACAAACATAAGTTAACATCGTCTATCATAATTATCTTCTAATTGTACTGGGGAATATACTCAAGGTTGCGTCCGACTGTTTTTCTTCAATTTATTGTTATTTGTTTCCGAACGTACCGCACATACGATATTGAGACGAATATCGGAATTTAAAAACAATAACTGTCTATTATAAATCTATATTGACTGCATTTTTGGAATGCCGCAGCAGGTTTTGGATGTTTAGTAGATATAAGTAGAGGTTTTACTGGTTTTCGATTGATATTTTAAAGCTTCTCCCGAAAGTATATAGTGTCTATAACTTTTGTTATATATTTTCTACTGTAGTTATTGTAATATTTGGAAGATGAATAAAACGATGTTTCCGTTACAAATGTGTTATTGAACTGACATTTCAAGCCACCCTCCATCGCGCGTAACAATATTCATAGACAAGACACATAGACAATTACATAACTACACTACAGTTATATTCCAGTGGAGGTTGTACGGGGCCGACTCCACCGGGTTGTTACCACTGTTTCACAGGAAACCAACATAAGTAGCGGTTTGCTGCTGCGTTTCATACGGTGAGTGAGATGTCCGGAGGCCCAAATCCCGCTCTCCTTCCCAATCCCTAATTGTCCCTTTCCTTTAAGGTTGGCAACGCGTCCATGATTTTTCTAATATTGTGGGCGTAGATCACTTACCATCAGGTGATTCACATGCTCGTTGGCCGGAATATGTTATAAAAAAGATTTATGGAAGCGTTGTCGATCCTTAAGGAAGGGAATGGGGATTATTAATAGGAGCTCCTCCGGATATCTCACCTACCGTAAGATATGCAACAGCAATCAGTCATGTTATGTCAGTACTCTGTAACCAGTGGTAACCTAGTACCCAGCTTGAGCTCGCCGCGTTGTAGAGAAATGTGTTTACAAGTTGGAGGTACAACTCAAAAATACTATATTGTTACAGTAATTGCCACTTTTTACCAACTTAAAAGAAATCTGGTTTCTCAATTCAGCGAGTCAAATTTCAAATTCAAATTCGATTTTTTTATATTATTAAAAAAAAATATTTAATCAATGAAGCTGAAATTTGACACATATTTTCAATGCTGGTCACATTTCAATCTATTACAAAATGGCTACTCTAAATTGGCAAATACATTTTCTTATATAATAACTTCCTTGATATTTATAGTAACTGAAAGAGGAGAAAAAGCATCCGTGTTAATTAAATATGACAGATTTACTAAATTATGTAATGTCATTATCCGGTCGGGTATAACCTCCACAACCTTTGTCCATAAACGAAGAGTTCACGTCGATTCATCTCCACAGATATCATAAAATTAATATCTATGGTAAGAACGAGGAAGTCCATAATTGGTGTTAAATCAAACAGCCGCTAAAATTCTGCGTGAATGGAATCTGTGGATCGGAGATGGGCTAGGGTTAGCGCGCGCCCGATGGTATCGCGAGCGCCCTGCGCTGGACACGATGTGGGAATGGCAGGAGGTGACAACCCTGAAAATAAAGAGAACGTTACATAGTTTAATTAGGAACTGTCTTGTCACTCAATGATTGATGATAGTTTGATTTATGAATGGATTAAACTTTAAATTATCCTTGAATTAGACAAGTGATTGAAATTGTTAAATAAATGATTTGAAATCTATCATTGGAGATTTGATATCAAAAGTCTCTTTTTTATAGCAGAGGCAAACGAGCAAGTGGGAAATCCCAGTTGGGAAATTTCACCTCCTATAACGATCCTATAACCTACGATGCGAAAAGAATTATGGGAGTGGTGATAACCTTAAATAAATGGAATAAGGATTGGGAAGGGGAGTGGGATTTGGGCTATAGGAAATCTGATTAACTAAAACGCAGTAGCAAGCTGCTATTCTACATCGGGATTGTGAGATAAATAGTATCGACCCAGTCCATTCATGCTGTGGAGATACAAATTCAGAAAACAGTGGTGGTTATACTAATCTATACTAATATAATAAAGCTGTAGAGTTTGATTGTTTGTTTGTTTGTTTGCTTTGAACGCGCTAATCTCAGGAACTACTGGTTCGAATTGAAAAATTCTTTTTGTGTTGGATAGTCCATTTATCGAGGAAGGCTTTAGGCTATATTATATTACGCTGCGACCATTAGAAGCGAAGCATCAGTGAAAAATTTTGCAAAAACGGGGAAAATTATTCATATTTGAAGGCTTCCGTTGCTAAGCTACCCAAATAATATTATTTGAAGGCTTCCGTTGCTAAGCTACCCAAATCTATACTAATATTATAAAGCTGTAGAGTTTGATTGTTTGTTTGTTTGTTTGATCACGCGGGCGGAGCCGCGAACAAAAGCTAGTATTATATAAGAACGTATCATACAAAAAACTCTACCATATGAATGTTAGTAAGAAACAATGTCACTTTGAAACAACTCAAAACACAGATGAGGTTGACAGTTATAACATGGCAAAGCAAAATGGACTTACTTACGCAAACAGGAATCAACCCATAGCATTTAATATAAGCAAAATATTACAATTAAAATTTAGCAAAACAAAATCAATATCTTCATTTGATATTGCTGTGGATTGGTTCTTGTTTACGTAAGTAGGTCCAAATATACCTCTGAGCGCATCGCGTCTTTACATTAGCTCGTAACAATTGACAAATGTCACACAACTTTGTTACTCATCTGTCACGGTCAAGGAGTAGCGGTGCAAAATGTCACAACTATAGATCCATTGTAACAGTATCGCTACGCCGTATCCATCATTCGATCCTCCGGGAGCCGAGCGGAGGAATTTAACGCCAAATCGCCGCAGCCGGAGCGCACTGTAATTGTGGCTTATCTAGGCATTGTTCGGTAAGGGGCACAAGGCCTCGCGAGCGTTGACGTGTGAGTCGCCTATATTGTGCGCGCACCACCGATTGTTTCGGGTTTTTTGTACGAAGAATGAGAGGAGCATGGATTTTGCTTGATGGTAAATGCCATGTCTATAAACAAGAAAGAAAGAAACCTTTATTACCAACATGAAAACATGCAATTTAAATATGATGTACAATTTTAATAATGAATAAGTATAGTTAGCCTAATAAGTTGCACGTCCTCACGATGGCAAAAGGTGGCATTCTCAGCATAATGCTGTGTTGTGGCGATCCACAACACAACGCTGATTTTCAGCAGCCACCTAAAGCGACATCTAGACGACAAACCAGCCTGTATCACCAAAATATAACAAACAACAAAAGCAACAACACTCAGAAATTTGAATTAGAAAAATATTAGGTGTCACCCCAACATTCCGAGATATTATATGTTACCTACATACTCACTCACGCCTATATTCCCGGAAGAGGTAGGACGAGGTGTAACTAGTAGACCCACATTTCGCCGACCTTATTTCCATCCCATAATGGGATAGAGGGCGCGCCTATCGCAATACCCGGCACCATCCCAGACTCTGGGCTGATACTGAGCATTTCGTGAGAGCAAATCATGACTCAGGGATCGAACTTGAGAGATAACATTAAAAAAAAATTACGTCGTAGAGCCACGGTATAGACAGCATCAATGGACCGTGTTGATTAGTTTAATATCACTGTCTTACAGAAAAATGGCGTAAAGTGGAAACCCCCTCCCCTGCCCAATCTCTTAATAATATCTTCCCTTTGAAGTCGGCAACGCGTCTATGATTCTTCTAGTATTGTGGGCGTACATGGGCGGTGGAGATCAATTACCATCAGTTAACCCACTTGCTCGTTTGCCAGTCTATGCTATAAAATATAATTATTTATTTTAACACGATAAACGTAGTACATAATATGGTAGAACAGATAAAATATACGTAATTAACATATTTAACAAATAAATTACTACCACATTATTTACGATAGTAAATCTAAAAAATCGAAAGTACACGGCAAGACGCAGCGTGTAGCCGGGTTGCAAAAAAACTGAAAAACATTTGACCTTAATAAATTTTGTTGATAAATAACATTAATGCTAAGGATTTGCATAGTTTGCATTAAAATTACTTTTTTGTGTTTATGTGAGATAATTCAGTGATGTGGGAACGTAATACCATGTTCGTATCTCTTAAGGGGTAGGGTGGCACTTGACGAATAGGTCGCTCGTCTGATGTTACAACACCACTCATAAATTTGGATTATCAAGTATATTATAATATTGCACTGTAATCGTTAACTAAGACTGGCTTCAATAAGTAATTTCTCTAGCTTCAACGTTCTTAAAAAGAAACATAATCTCGAAGGTGTGTGAAGTCTGCCAACATGAATCAGGTCAGCGTGATTGGTTAAGGGCTAACCCCATTCATTTGAAGAGAAGGCTTCCAGCTGTAGGACAAAATAACACAGGGCTGTTATTATTTTGTTAAAATCAATAAAATAAAATAAAATATATATTTTTTATCCGAGCACGGCAAAGTGTTTGGACTACACCTGATGGTAAGCGCAGTGCAGTTGAAAAAATCCGTGACCACCAACAAACTTTATGAGTTTATTTATGAGTGGTAGAGCCACGCACAGCATGAATGGGCCGGCTCGACCGGATCATTACCACTGACACACAGAAAACCGAGGTAAAGTAGCAGCTTGCTGCTGCATTTTGTACAGTGAGTGAGATATCCGGAGGCCCAAATCCCCCTCCACTTCCCAATCCTTTTATTATCCCTTCCATTTAAGGTCGGTAACGCGCCTATGATTCTTCTAGTATCGTGGGCGTACATGGGCGGTGGAGATCACTTACCATCGTGACCCACTTGCTCATTTGCCGATCTATGCTATAAAAGATAAAATAAAAACAATGAGTTTATCCGTGGTCAACAGAGTTATGCCGGCTTGTAACTTCTATTTTCTGACAACTCTTCGCAATCTTTTTACAACATAATCATTGTATACTCATATATCTGAAACACAAGGTAGGTAACATCGTTCCATGTACCCTTTGTGCGCACAATTATAAAAAATGTTATCACATTGAATTAATTATTATTTACATGCATACGGTATGATAATAACCGAAGTACACGGAGCTTGAACTTGGCAGATTTTATAGCGTGACTCATTTGGATTATGGGGATTTATACATCCTGAAAACTGACAGTCAGTCACAACAACAAAGCTTATCCTGTCCATGCATGCGTCACTGTTTTTCCTATGGACCAGGATCGACAGTGGCTCGGTAAGTCTCTAAGAATGAAATTAAGAAATATACATTTTGTTAGGACTTAGAATAAATAATAAGTGGTCCATTTCTAGCAAAGCGGGAGACAAAATTTCATATTTTATATTGAAAACTGGTTTCAATAATACATAACATATTATAACAGCCTCCGCGGCGCAGAGGGCGAGTAGCCGACTGTGAAACGAGTGGCCGCGGGTTCGATCCCCGCACCGAGACAAATATTTGTGTGATCCACAAATATTTGTTTTGGGGTTTGGGTATTGTGAGACCGGAAGTCTCTCGTAGTTCCTGATACCCACGACACAAGACTTGTCTCTTACTGTGGGGTCACGACTATGTATGTGACTGTTGAGTATATTTATTTACTATTATATTAGCTTTTGCTCGCGGCTCCGCCCGCGGGATCTGTTTTTCCGGGATAATAAGTAGCCTATGTCTTATTCTGATGTATAAGTTATATTATTGTAAAGTTTCATTAAAATCCATTCAGTAGTTTTTACGTGAAAGAGTAACAAACATACATCCATCCATCCATTCTTACGAACTTTCGCGTTTATAATATTAGTAGGATAGTACGATTATGGTCTCAGGCACTGCAGTGTCTCATAATATGCAAATATGAGTTACGAAAAGTATAAAGTAATAAATATCGTATGTTGTATAAAAAGCGTTAAGTTCAAACATACCAAAGTCTTTCTCCGTTCAAATATAAGAACAAGGCACTTCCCTTCAAAGCACTATTGTTCTTAATACGTATTAAATCCAATTTGTATTACTTAAATAGCAAACTTTGAGGATTCGAGGTTAGAACTCTGACAGCGGCGTGTCGTTGCTTATTTATTTTATTCCATAAACTAGTTTAGAGTTGTGTTTGTTGTATAAAAGTTGTGCGGTTTTGTTCATTAAACATCGACGGTGATGAACAGTGTATGGAAACATTGAAATAAGTGATTTAAGAGAAGTACTGAAAGGAGTTAGCACCTGGAATCCGACAGGACCTTGAAATCGACCGCACACGTGTTTCATCGTTCTGACATTAGATATAGTCTACCTATGAAAATATACGACTGAAGACTTGGCAGCATGGTCTACGACCTTAGCCGGTTCCTGTAAGGAACAAATAAAACAAAAAAAAAAAAAAGCAAACTTTGACTTTTAAATCCTGTTAACTTCATCACTTTAAAAACCAACTCTGTCTATCAGTCTTTTGAGCCTAATTTTGAATAACGCACAAACCCTTTGACATCTCAATTACTGTCGAGCCCCGATTGTTAAGAGATTATGTTTTTTAAAGGTGTCTTTTTGTGATAATATCTTAATGTGATTGTAATAAAACGGGGTTGGTAATCTGTAACTGTCTGGTTGCCGTTTTGTCGTTTTCGGTGACAGTTCGCACCTTTAGAAGTAGTATTCTGGTAGTTCATATTTTTTTATTTATACATGTATGGCCTTACTTATAAACGTTGCTTAAGCATTGATTGCTTACACTTTTGTGTTTCTCTCTCAACGCAATTTATACATTGGTTAGAAAGAGACGAAAATAGTGTTTAAATAATCACTGCTTATGAAAGTAAAGTCCATAATATGCACATAATCCTTACAATTTTTTTTTTATATATTTTTTTTTGGTCTGTTTTACAGTATGTATATACGTTGTATTTATTAAAATCTAATGTTGAAGAATTAGAAATATTTATATTTGTAAAAAAAATAATTACAAACTTTATTATCGTGTAGTTTTTCAAATATTTTATATTTATGATTTTCATTTAACTTTGTTAGATATGATTATTTTGAATACAAAAATATTCGTATAGATGTTGTCTCTTGCATGTCTTCACAGAATAAGTCACCCGAAAAATGAATAGCTTTTTATATCAATGTTGATATAAAATTATGCACGGGCACGCATGCTTTGTGATGAGATAGGGATCGTATGCGGGTTCGATTCCGTCTCGCGTTCATCCCTCGGGCCAGATGATATGTAACGGTTTGAAAATATTATTTTTTATTTTGAAACGGAAATATAGTGAAGATGTGCACGTTTTGATTTTTATCTGTGTTTGTTTTAGAGGACAGATGTTTATAAACTAACAGTTTTTAACGTGCTTGAAAGGGGAGGGGTTTTGGGCCTCCGGATATCTCCCTCACCGTACGAAACGCAGCAGCAAGCCGCTACTTGACGTTGGTTTTCTGTGCGACAGTGGTAACGACCCGGTCGAGCCGACCCATTCATGCTGTAGATAAACTGTATACAGCGCGGCGTGACTCTACCACTTAAAATTGACGTCTTGGAACAACCATCTATTTATCGTCTTTATTTGTTAAGCATGAATTACGATATCCGCAGGTCACTGGTCTGATGGTAAGCGTTACAGCATGCCTTTAAACAGAAAAAAAACCACCTGCAGCACCACCACCAGAACTTTAAAACAGGGTATTCCATAGCACTAGACTGAGTTCACCTCGAGACATAAGATGTTGTCTCATAATACCCAGTTATTTCACTGGCTTCAATGTCAACTCTACTATTCAACAGGAATGGTGTGGGAGGATTGGTTAATTATAAATAATAATGTTTGAATAGTACGCGGCTACCGTGTGTGCTACACTTGAACTAGTTTTGACAACGAATGACAAGGAGGGAAGAAAGTTTGAGAAAGGTTCAAGAAATTAAAAATATTATTAGTTAATAATCAGTAAATATTATTAGTTAAACCACTCCAAAGAGGGAAGAAGCATTTATACAGCCGGCATGACTGGCCTGTGAGCCCTGGCTGTGAGCTGGCCTTTTGGACTGCACTACGCTTACCATCAGGTGGAGTGCAGTCACTTTGCCGTGCTCGGATAAAAAAAGCCTTCTTTAAATAAATAAACACACCCAACAGTCACACACATAGTTCTGACCTTACAGTAAGATACGAGTCTTGTTGCGTGGGTATCAGGAACTACGAGAGACTTTCGGTCTCACAACAAACAGACTCCGACCAATTATTTGTCGATCACACAACATTTGTCGGATCGAACCCGCGGCGTCTCGCTTCACAGCCGGCTACTCGCCCGCTACGCCACGGAGGTTGTCTTTCTTACGATTGTACATTTTCTTCCCCTTTTTATCCCACTTCTACTTTGAACTAAAATGAAAATAATTTAGTTTTTTATTGGATTCTCTTTATGCTTCCTAATTCCCTTCAATTAATGATTTCAATTAATTAAAAATATATTGGAATTCAATTAAATAATCAAATCAAAATATTAATTTGTTCCATAAATAATACATCATTTAAAGTCAAACTTCGTTAGGAAAGAATGGGCAAGAAACTGTAACGTCGCTTTTTTCAAAACTGATTTATATTTGTACTACGCCCATGTAGGATCACACTACCAAAAGAATCATGGGTGCGTTACCGACTTTAAAGGAAAGGGATTTGGAACGGAAGGAGGATTTGGGTCTCCGGGTATCTGACTTACCGTAAGAAACACTGCAGTAAGCCCCTACTTTTTGTCGATTTTCTGTGAGACAGTAGTAACAACCCTGTCGAGCGTGGCTCTTCCTCTCAAAAAAGGAAGTAAGTCAACGACATCTATACCCTACAAACGCCCTTTACGCCCCAACCGAGCTTAGTCTTTTAACCCGCCGCCTGCATTCAACATTACCACTCAATATATCACTATGACGATTCAATTTTACCAGAACCAGGCTGATGGGATGAAAAAATGGGGTACAAAGAATAAATACAATTATAAATTTATATTTTACATTGATCTCTCATGTGATTCAATACATTCGTAAAGAGAGGTCTGGTTATGTTGGTCCTATTCATTTTATGTAGAGCCGTAACTACATTCATGATATAAGGACGGGTGGGTCAATTTATATTGGAGGCTATGATGTATGAGATAATTCCTATTTGATATGAACCAATTAGCGATGCTTACGCGCGAACCTTTAAGTTGTATTGAGTTCTGAACTCTTTGCTTTTTGTGTGGAAACGTAACGCGATTAGGTTTGAATGTATACGGGAGGGTTATGTGAACGGGCGCGCCGCGTCACGGTTGTTACATTTTTGATAATTCAATTTGGATTAGTGAAATTTATCTCATTTGGACTATGTTCGGTATAAATGGCTGCCGTTTTTATATTTTTGTTATAGTTCGATAAGTGATTGGAAACTGCATTGTAAAAGTGTCTTACAATGTTTATTCATTTCATCATTTGTTTATGAGTGGTAGAGCTGCGCTGTAGTCAGTTTTGTCTACAGCATGAATGGGTCGGCCCGACTGGGTCGTTATCATTGACTCACAGAAAACCGACGTGAAATAGCGGCTTGCTGCTTAGTTTACGATGTTTGCGGCACTTGCTCGTTTGCCGGTCGATGCTATAAAAAAGATATAGCTGTTTATTAAAAAAAGGTGATTATTAAAGTAATATCTTCCCGTATATTTTCACAAGTGAAATGTCGAAATCAGTTAATTACTGAACAAGTCCGATCGGCTATTATGTTTGCACTAAACTACAGCACTGCACAGTCACTATAATTAGATAGTTGAAAGGCTCGGTAACTGAGATGAGGTGGTAATCAATTATTGATCAGAGCAATCATCCGGCAGCTTGGATTTGGTTTTTGTTTGATTATTAAAATGTGTGAATGTGTTCTGTTATGTTTTTTTTATAGCATAGACCGGCAAACGAGCTTTTACTAGTGGTAGAATATACATATCCGCATGGATGGCGACTATCGTACACATGGTGTTAAAACTTGCCATAGTGTCCACACGCCTTGTGTGGGTCGCGTTCCAGGATCTGCTAGAGTATATCCGGTTCTTTCGATGGGCTTGCGACATGATTTGATGGTTGGTTGGAGCGGGTATAGGGATACATCCTTGTATTACAGTGCCTGCATCGGTCATCCGCCTGTCGAGTCGCAGGCCCCTCGATTTGCTTCTTCCTTCTCCGAAGATACATACTGTGTCAGGATTTTCTATTCCCGTATTAAAATAAGATATAAATCGGGCTAAGATGAGAATAATAATTAGGAAATCTGGTATTGCCGGCGTTCTACACAAAGTTAAGAGTAATTTGTTTATAGTCGGCAAAAAGGGATCTGGGCCTCCGGATATATCTCATTTACCGTACGAAACGAAGCTAAGCTACTTCACGACGGTTTTTTGTGAGGTCTACCCCCCAATATATCTAAATTCGTCCATATTACCACACGCCGATTAGCGCTGACATTTTTATTCATCATATTTTTTTAAACAAATCTCTTTAGTTTCGCCATCGGTGATCAATCAAGCTATATCCGATGCACGTGATGGGATATTTGTTCTGTACGTTTGTATAGCAATTCGATATAGATTTGCGAATCCGTTTGGAGTTATAGAGTTTTTTGTGGGCTTGATTTTAATATGGTTGTGTTTATAAAGTAAAAGCATATTTTAGGTTTTTGTGGCGCTTTGCTCAAGGTGATTTCTTTGATTGGTCATATATTACACATGTAATTATAACTATGTATTTATGGAGTCTAGATTTGTGTAATGCGTTCTAATCTTTTTCTTCGTTTTTTCTTCCACCTGCCCTTATCTCACTCGCAGGGCGTCGGCGCAAAATACTTTTTAACACATGTTATAGAAAGATTTGGCTTGTCGTTGTTACGACCGGTCTGATAGAAATATTTGCGGATCATCCAAAATTTGTCTTGGTGTGGGAATCGAACCTGGAGCCTCTCGCTTTACAGCCAGCAACTCGCCCACTGCGTCACTGAGATAGTCAAGGTTTTCCAGAACAGTAAAAATTTTATTATTGGAGTTTTAATTTTGTATAATATAGTCAGAGATGTACGCGATAAAAATGATAATATTAAAACAACTATTTTGACGGAGTTACTTTAAGATAGCTATCAATTTAGTTCGAACCCACTACCTCCATGGAGTTAACTGTTCACTACGCCAACGAGTAGTGTAATATATAATGTTGGGATAGTAAATAAGTTTACTGCAAGCTCTTATGAGTTTTGCGAACTTTATGTTTGAAGTTAAACTGTGGACATAAGGTATTTTACGAGAGTGGGGAAAATAGGTGATATTAGGTGGTAGGTCCCTCATATGGGAGCAGATAACAGAGTTGGTAACAACGCTTTGTCTATTTTTACCGCCAAGCAGAACTTTGTGTAAGCAGTGTTGTGTTTCGGTATGAAGGACCTGGAAGTCAGTGAAATTATTGGGCATTATGAGACTTAACATCTTATGTCTCGGGGTGACGGGCGCAGTTCAGTGCCATGCAGCGCTTTGTAATTCAAAGTTCTGTGTGGTGTTGCCTCTGTTTATGGGCAGGCGTGGTGCTTACCATCAGGCGAGCACCTTGCTCGTCACTCAATCAAAAATTTAAAACTGTCTACAGCGTCTACCTCTCAGAAAGTCTCATGCATAAATGAGCTGACCCCAATGGAGTGCTATTAAAAGAAATGAGGACAGAAATATAAAACTAGAAATAGGATTTTAGAGAAAAATATATATAATCACGATTATATCTGTGCAATCATGTCTAATTAGTTCTGGTCTAGCTAACACATGCCTTTCTTATGACATTTGAACTAACTATTTTGTCTAAGATCTTGAGAAAGGTTATCACGTACTTGCCTAGGAGAGATCGTTATCAATGCGGTTATTGACCTAGTCTAATTAAGATTAGTGCATAGTGGGTTCTAATTGTTGTTAATCAAATCAGCCTCGCTGTACCAGTGATGGGCAAAGGCCTGTACTTGTTTTAATTACAAAAACTATGATCACTCTGAGATGAAATTTGACTGAATCTATATTATGTTTGATATTTTAAAGATTCAATGAGTAGTAGAGCTACGCTGTAGACAGTTTTATAGCATGATTGGGTCGGCTCGACCGGGTCGTTACCACTGTCCACAGAAATCCGACGTAAAGTAACAGCTTGCTGCTGCATTTCATACGGTGAGAGAGATATCCGGAGCACCAAATCCCCTTTTCCTTCCCAATCCTTTAATTATTCCTCCCTTTAACGTCGGCAACGCACCTGTGATTCTTCTAGTATTGTGAATATACATGGGCGGTGGAGATCACTTGGCATCAGGTGACCCATATGCTCGTTTGCACCGTACGAAACGCAGCAGCAAGTCGCTACTTTACGTCGGTTTTCTGTGAGACAATGGCAACGACCCGGTCGAACCGGCCCATTAATACTGTAGACAAAACTGTCTACAGCGTGGCTCTACCACTCATAGAGACATTCATCTTTATTTTAGGGACACACTGCTCGACTTATAATTTGTAGCTTTAGAGCTATAATTTACCATCATACGATATATACTAGATTAATGTAAACGTGAAATTCTACAAAAATGCCCATGTTCACAGTATACAAGTGGCCGTAACTCGAAAGGCCGTAAAGTTAGTCCACTATGGATGGGACAGACACATTGTGCGCTGAATGTAGACCCACTTCCTGGATCGAATAGTTCCACTGCACGTAACGGAACTTTGACGGACTTTAATGGTAATCTTTTGTGTTTACATGCAGTTTGAAAATTCAAAATCTTACTTACGAAGATCAAGTTCATCAAAGATCAAGGATCGATTCACGGTTTCTGAAACAAAGTGTATTGTGACATATAAAAAAACAGCAGCGATAGCTCAGTGGCAGTGGGTAGGCCACATAGCTCGCAGAACCGGTAACCGATGGGGCAGAAAGGTTCTGGAATGGAGGCCACGTACTGGCAAGCGCAGCGTTGGATGTTCACCTACAAGGTGGACAGACGACCTGATAAAGGTCGCAGGAAGTCGCTGAATGCAAGCCGCTTCCAACAGGTCGGTCTGGAAATCTTTGGGGGAGACCTATGTTCAGCAGTGGACGTCTTGTGGCTGATGATGATGATGATGATAGCTCAGTAAGGAGTGGTATGGACTCTCAAGATCGAAAAAGTCCCATTTCGAAAGCTTTTCAACGTTCGTCATGGGGTGGACTGCCAAAAACTAAAGATACAATGATATAAATCGTTTAAACCAGTTTTATTTTTAATCTCCAAGATGTATGTGGTGCAAGGTCACACGCACACACACAGAGAATCATCTCAATACTCGCACTGTAATTAAGCATCATTGTTCTGTCATTGTAGTGCTCTTGAACAATTAAATTGTTATTTACCCAGTATTCACGTTGTTTCGGCACATTATATCATTTTAATTGGCATCTGTCCATATTCGGAACTAGTTTCGTATTGACCTTACCTTGTTTTATGACTATTTTTTTGGATGAAATTAAGTTTACTAATAATTCATATCCTACAGTACAATGTAGGTTTTTTATCCGAGCACGGCAAAGTGACTGCACTACGCCTGATGTTATGCGCTGTGCAATCCAGAAAAACCAACGAGCACCAACAAACAATGTTTTTTTTGAGTGGTAGTGCCGAGCTGTAGACAATTTTGTCTACAGCATGAATGGGACGGGTCGATACCACTGTGTTACAAAAAACCGACGAAGTAGCGGCTTGTTGCTGCGTTCCATACGGTGAGTGAGATATCTGACGGTCTAAAACAGATTCAAATATTTGTTCTACATTAGTCCAATTTATTTTGAATTCGACTTACTCAAATTATACCAATAAAAAAAAGATAACAATACTAAATACAAAGTAATATTAGCTTTTTCTCGCGGCTTCACCTGCTTTTTTGTTTTTATTCGGAATACCCCCGTCTGCCCCTTAAAACGTAAATTTCTAAAAGTCTGCTGGTAGGATATTCATATCCGCCCGGATAGCGACCACCGTATACATGGTGTTTAAACCTGGCATAGTGATCCACGCGCCATGTGTGAGTCGCGTTCTAGGATCAGCCAGTGTATATCCGGTTCTCATGAGGGGCTTGCGACAGGGCTTTATGGTTGGTTTGGGCGGGTATAGGGGTACATCCTTGTATCCCTGTGCCTACATCGGTCATCCGCCTGTTCTGTCGCAGGCCCCTCAATTTGCTTGTTCCCTATCCGAAGAGGGAAGAGGGATTTATACAGGCCGGCATGACTCTGGTGACCATCGATAAACTCATCGTTCGTCGGTGGTCGCTGGTTTTTTGGACTGCACTTACCATCAGGTAGAGCAGTCACTTTGCCGTACTCCGATAAAAAAAAGTCCTTTTTTGAAGTATTTCTACATTACAGAAACTATCACCAGACCATTTTTTTTTAAATCTTTGCTTTGACGTTTAATGATCCATCAGTCAGTAAGTAAGTCGTATTAGTTATGAGTTGTCCTAATCTAAAACTAGACATTCAAGTAGGATGCGAAAATTATTAATATTTTTCGCACAATATATTCATTTAATTATAGAAATAAATACGATTTACATCAAGGTTTTTTTGAAAATTCAGATATATCGGACGTTATTACGTAGAGTCTTTTGTAGTGCCATGATAACCGTGAGAGCGGTCATGCTCCGTCAAATCTATGGTTTTGTTTTCATTAAAACTTGAATATATGATTTTTTAAAACTTCATAAAATAATTTATTTGGTTATTGTATTATTTTTAGACTAAGCTTAGAATATTTAGAAAAAGATACAGAATAAATCATGATGTATAATTTTAATAACAAAAAATAATGCAATAAAGATTCAAAGTAAACTTTTTTATCGTAGAGCGAAAACCATACTAAATGTATGGTAAAGGGGTTATTTTAAACCCTCGCAGGGTTTAAAATAATTCATATTAAATTACACATTTAGTAGGTCGGCGTACAAATCGATACATATGTATAATTATATGGTAGACCTTCTGTTGTCTGTCTGTTTTTTGAACGTGCATCATGAAAAAAACGGTTGAACGATTGGTTTTTTTATTGTCTCGATAGGTATACGAGCAAGCGGCCCGCCTGATGATAAGTGGTCACCACCGTTCATGGACATTGATAATACCAGAGGCATAGCTAAGTTGGTGCTTACGGCATATGAAAATACTTCTGCACAATCCAAAGAGAGAAGAAACAAATCGAGGAATTTGCGACAGGACAGGTGGATAACCGATTTCGGAATAACGATACAAGGATGTACCTCTATACCTATGGCTAATGAATAGTGTCGACTAACGACAGACGATGTCTCTATCGTAGGTCGGTAAGATTATGCCGGCCTGTTTAACTGCTTCTTCACACTTCCCACTTCTGTAACAAATTGTATGTAGTCACTGTCAAATGCAGTAGTATTTTAAAGGTAATTAAATAATTTTATCTTATCTGTATCCTAATGGTATACATAGGGGAGGAAATGTGGGTAACAGGCAAAGGTCACTCACCGATTTAACTCGACTGCTTGAAGACCGCCATATGGATGTTGTAGTCGCTTCCTGCTGTTGATGTCGCTTGCTGGTAGATGGTGACCGACTCCAGAAGCCGGGGCTAGCCCCCTTTTTTGATGAAAACCGCGTGCCAGGGACGCGTCCGCGTCGCGTGGTGGCGAAACACGTAAGAGGGAGATACGCGGTCGGCGGCGTCCGAACAAGGAAGGCTCGCTGTCCCGAGCTGGCTGACTCACGAATGAATGGATACGGGTTCGAATGCGGACCGGCGCTCCGCGCGCGACCGCTTGTCGACACAGCTTGATCGAAACAGAGCGGGTTGAATGCAGCCGGGCGAAATGAACGAACAGCACAGGAGTCCTTGTTGATTGGCGTTCCGGCTCGATGACTCAAGCGAGCTTCGTCCGAACGGTGTTAACGCGTTGAACATCGCGCTAAACCCTACCAATCACACACATATTCTTCCCTTGGTGATACCATCACGAAACATTCCGCCCACCAAAATACATTAATGTATTTTCGATTAATTTAATTGAAATAAACTAACTAACCTAACAAAGGCACATGATTATTAACCTAAGTACGATAAATGAAAATTCCATTGTTAAGTTAGTCGTTTCGAGTTGGGAAAGAAACGAGGTTTGACCAGAGGCCTCGTGTGGCACGAGCCTTCAGTCAAACATCTCGCAGCGATACGGCCATCACCGTCAGGACTCGGATACAGTCCCTCAGCACGAGCCAGCGGCCAATGCGAAGGAATCGGATTATGCGTTTTATTAGAATTACTGATCCGAGGCCTGACGGCTTTAAATTTGAAAGGGTTTATATATCCCACACTCCACCGAAGTGGGGACTTGAAGGCGGATTGAACCGAAGTCCAATCTTACTGGTATGAGTAGTACCTCGCACATCCTCCGTTAAGAGTGCCTTAGCACCAGCGTAATTTGTCCCGCAATCATAATGAAGAACGCCGACGCGTCCGCGTCTCCCGGAAAACCGACGCAAAGAAGCGAGAAACGCAACCGATGAACGATACGAGACGGTAAGAAGTACGGCACGAGTCGCGAGACAAACGAACAAACCTAAGTAAGCTGTTGTGATTTCCTCACCTCGATGCCTACCGATTTGGGTACGAAAAGGGCCGCCGTAGTCGGTCCCTACAATAGAAAGTGGTTTAACGTAATTTACACGAGTGGCCGACAGGTCACTCATGAAAGGTTCAAGTAATGATGGATACGTTTCATAGTACGATACACGCGGAGAGTGACAGTTGCGAGTCAACCTAGATGCACTCGGAAGCAGAGCGGGGTGCTTGGGTTCGAACCCGCGACAGGATCTCGCACGGCGACCGCCCACCCTGAGAATCCCCTGCGTAACGAGAAATGGGTTCGACTTACGCAGTGGATTTGATGGTTCTCGTCTTTCCCGCACCTGTCGAATCTCGGTTGTTGAGAACGTTTGTCGAGTGTACTTGGAGACGATTACTAACGCGGCATGAAGCTCAACATGATTTAAGAAACGATTTGTAGAACGAATTTGCTTATGCCGTAAGAATTTTATGAATTTTGACCACCAACCAATGAGGCGTTGAATTCTCCGAAATGAAGAGTACCGTATGAACAAAACGTCGAAAAACAAATTCTTCGCATCATCGGAAGTCAAAATTAAAGCGGAACTACAATTGAGCGATCGACCCTGGGGAAAGCGAAGCCAGGCGGGTCCCGCCCACCATAAACTACTGTGGACTCGATCGGAAGGTGACCCACCATGAGAAGCGGCGTCTGCTGACCCTTCTGAAGCCGGGTCGCACCATGGAGGGCGTGCCTCCATGGATGGTAAACACCTCAAGACTTGGTCGCGAGATCGAGGAAATGTACTCGCTTGCTCTTCATTGCTGAAGAGCAAGGACACAACGTCTTGATCGGTGGAAACCTCGGCTGGGACGGTGAGAGGCGCTGACGAAACGACGCTTGGTTCCTCCACTTCACACAATTTCTCCAAATCGTGATGAAGTGGGGGTTCCTCGCACACGAAGAATGAATGTGGATTAGACTCAGCGCATCCCACATTCCCGACCAGTAACCAACCAAACACCGACTTAAGAGCCGACGGTTGGTTGGGAGCACCTCGAACGGTTCCCGGCAACAGAAGAGAAGCGAAACACTCCGCACCGATCAGAAGATCGATGGGACCAGGAATGTGACAGTTTGGGTCCGCTAACTGCAATTCGCGAATATGATGCCACGAGGAGGTGTCAATCCGGATTGATGGCATCTTACCACAAATGCGCGGCAATGTCAAGGCTTGGATGTTGAAGAGAAGTTCGTTGTTACATCCAACATCAATAGGTACAATACCTGACACTGGAGCTGACGAATGACCCACTACACTTACCTTATGTGACGTTGGAACACTAGTGAGGCCCAATCGATGAACGGCATTCTCGGTTATGAAGTGACTTTGACTACCCGAGTCAATCACAGCTCGAAATGATTGAAAATGTCCGAACGAGTCACGAATTTGAACAATAGCGGTCGACAACAAAACGAAAGAATGTTCACGCATACTGGTCAACGCGCGAACCGGATTATCCGGTTTTTCATTATCCGGAACATCGACTGTCGAAGAGATGGACGCAGTTTCTCCGTGAAGAAGTGTGTGATGTCGTTGATGGCATTGGTGACAGCTGAATAGTGATCTGCAATCCTTCACGCTGTGATACGGTTTTAAGCAGTTGAAGCACCAGCGATGTTTTCGCGCATGCTCACTACGTTCCGCAATCGAAAGTTGTACGAATGGACTACACTTATTTATCGCGTGGTCACCTGAACAAAATGAACACTTGACGGATATAGCAACGGGTGTCTGAGAAGATGGCGGAAGAGGCTTCTCCTTAGAGGCGGATTTCTCGGTGTTACTAGAAAGAAACACGGTTGTTTTCTTCGGAACCTTTGAATTACTTGATGGTAAGAATTTCATCGGTTTCGATTTGTCCGAAGATTTTTCGATACCACTAGTTCCCTGACCACTCGATGAAAAATGGTTATCGCGAATTAAAGCATCAGCTCTGTTGAACAAGAAGGTTTTCAGCGTCTTGTACTGCGGTAATTCAGTAGCCTCCTGTTTTTGTTCAAAAGAGCGCCGAGTCTGGGTATCTAATTTCGACAAAATTAAATAGCACAATACGAAGTCCCACTCATGAGTAGGAAGGTCGAGACTGGACAACACGTTTAAATTTTCATTAACTAAGTCTAAATTTCGACGAAACTCGACAGGTGACAGGGATTGCAAATTTATATTTAATATTTCTTTCCAGCACGTAAAAGCCAACTCTCGCTTATCTCGATATCGATTTACCAATGCCTCGTACGCACCACGGTAATATTTACCTTGAATGGGATACGATCGAATAACGCCCAATGCATCCCCACTAAGACAAGTTTCGAGATACTGCATACGCTTCGTGTCCGAAAGTGATTCATTATTATGAATCAATGAATTAAACAAATCAAAGAATTTTGGCCACTCTTTTATTTCCCCGGAAAAAGACGGTAGGTTGATTTTCGGTAACTTGACGTCAGATTCCGACGACGTATTCGCATTTTTATCGCACGGTTCCGCATTAGATTCGGGAAATAATTTTCTATGGATTGCCAAAATCTCAAAAAGCATATCATCGAACTCGCTACGTATCTCATCTTCATGTTCATAGTCATCATCGTCGATAACACACAAAATGTTCGAATGGGCGATCTCAAAACTATCAATGAATTTAGGTAACGCAGAGAATTGAACACAAAATAAATCCAAAATGGATTCATCATGTTTAGCTAATTTAGCAACTTCTAGAAGTTTCTTCAATCGGTTCAAAGGGAGGGTGCGTTTCCGACGAAGCACAGGCAACTCCTGACTACTCGGGCGATCTAAGTCCGACTTAGTTACACTCACTTTCCGCTTGGTCGTGCGCACGCCCCGATACGACATTCTAAACGATTACCAAAATTACTAACAAAGTGTTAGAATTAAACAAACCTTACACTCACTGCCTACCCCGCTACGAATAGAAGCGTTATATGCGATGTCGAGTCGCAATACGCGCGAGTTGTGGCGGGTGGACTTGCTAACGAGTGAGCTAAGTTACGCACCTAAAGTATGTAATTCACGATTCAAATGAAATGAAAACAAAGTCTATAATATAAATTATAGACCTCCGAAACTTGTTACAATACACACACTTTATACTCACTGTCTACCCTTACGAGCCGAAGCGTGTTGCACAAAACGCGTATGAACTGCCACACCAATAAAAATGTACAAGTTTCGACACAACGTGAAATAAACCGATGTATAATATATATAACTTACACTCTTTCGAGCATTCTTTGAATGGATACCTATTTCCAGCCAGGTAGCAACTAATGATCGAACAATGGGTCAAGAATGATTCATGCATTTGCAACTAAGTATGAATGTATTTTATACCGCTTAGTTTTTTATGTGTAGGCACTTCAATATATTTGTTTTAATAAACCGTTACGAAATGACTTTGAGTGCGGCAGTTTGCCAACTTGTATTACGAATGTAAATGTGTGAGAAACTGAAACCAAACGAACATCAGCGTATTTAAATGAATTTGATGGACGTAGGCAATCGAGACGAATAGATCACAAAAACAAACGTTACGTTAACAAATCAGCTTTGCACGAAATGAAACGTTGCGGCGTTTACGACCGCGTCATTTCACGACTACCCACATCTACGCGGAAAGGCGAGACGCGTCGGCGCACTCAACTACGCAATCGAATTTAACTACGATTTAAATGTTTCACCACAACTAACGGTAATAACGATATAGCCACTCAACCAATCAAACTTTCAATCTCGCCACGTGGTGGCAGGAATTGTATTTTGCAAAGTAACTATGTTGAACACGAATTTTAATACGTAAATCACCGGGAAACACTACGAATTAACAGTTTATGCAAACAATCATGTGCCTTCTCGATTCTTATTTGAACAGCATCAATATGTATGGTACCATCCACGTGTCATGGCGGTCGGAAATGTTTCGAATTTGTCGAATTTACTCAGCGTTCGGAATAGCGAAACAAAATGTTTGCTATTCCCGGGTTTTCGGCACCAAAATATGTATCCTAATGGTATACATAGGGGAGGAAATGTGGGTAACAGGCAAAGGTCACTCACCGATTTAACTCGACTGCTTGAAGACCGCCATATGGATGTTGTAGTCGCTTCCTGCTGTTGATGTCGCTTGCTGGTAGATGGTGACCGACTCCAGAAGCCGGGGCTAGCCCCCTTTTTTGATGAAAACCGCGTGCCAGGGACGCGTCCGCGTCGCGTGGTGGCGAAACACGTAAGAGGGAGATACGCGGTCGGCGGCGTCCGAACAAGGAAGGCTCGCTGTCCCGAGCTGGCTGACTCACGAATGAATGGATACGGGTTCGAATGCGGACCGGCGCTCCGCGCGCGACCGCTTGTCGACACAGCTTGATCGAAACAGAGCGGGTTGAATGCAGCCGGGCGAAATGAACGAACAGCACAGGAGTCCTTGTTGATTGGCGTTCCGGCTCGATGACTCAAGCGAGCTTCGTCCGAACGGTGTTAACGCGTTGAACATCGCGCTAAACCCTACCAATCACACACATATTCTTCCCTTGGTGATACCATCACGAAACATTATCTGATCTGAATTGAAATGAAGCATTATAAGCAGTTTAATTAATTTTAATTTTGTCTAGAAGTTTCGTCTTATTGTTATACCTATTATATATTTGAAACTAGATTATCATTTGAATAAACAACCTTGATCTAAAAAATCACACGGATTATAATTATATTTGTTTTTTGTTTTACGAATATATTATCCAATTTTATTATCTGAAATATTAAAGACTTTTGTATTATTCATATTATTTTAAATATAGTTTAAATATAAAAGCGAAATACCGCTCATTCACTCATTCTCATTGATTAATCACGATATCTCAAAAACAACTAAAGCTAGGATCAGGAAATTTGGCCAGATAATATGGGCATTTACGTTTTAAAGGGGGATTGAATGTTGGGTAAAACTGTTTTTGTATGGATAACTATGGCAAGTTTTAACAACATGGTGGATTATTGTTTTTGACTCCTTCTTAAAAGGTAAGTTATTGTAAGTGGCAGAACGTAGACATATTCGTTAACAGCATAAATGGGCCGGCTCGACCGTGGCGGTACCAACGTCTCACAGAAAATCTGCGTGAAGTAGCAACTTGCTGTTTAGTGTCGTCACGTATGAGATTTCCGGAAGCCCATAAACCCCTTTCTTTTTACAGTCCCCATTCTTCTAGTATTGTGGGTGGTTATAGTTTTATCCGAGCACGGCAAAGTGATTGCACAACACATGATGGTAAGCGCATTGCAGTTCAAAAAGCCAGCAACTACCGACACACAATGAATTTATTGGTGGTAACCAAAATCATGCCGGCTTTTATAAATGCTTCTTCATACTCGAAAAGGGGAAGAAGTAAATCGAGAGGCCTGCGACAGGATAGACGGATGACCTATACAGGCACAGGGATATAAGGATGTACCCTATACCCGGCTCAACCAACCATCAAGTCATGTCGCAAGCCCCTCCGGAGAACAAGATATACACTGGCTGATGGATCGCGATTCTCACTAGGCGTGTGGTTCACTATGGTAGGTTTTAACATCATGTGTCTCTACTCATTTGCTAGTCTATGCTTTGTACAACAACACACACACTTTTACACATATCATTACAGCACACATGTGTAGCCATGCTGTAAATAATTTTTGAACAATAACCTTCATTGTGGGCGACGTTTGAACATGACCTGCTTACGAGACCTTGCACTGCATTAAGATTACGCCTAATTATGTGAGCATTATGTCATGAGAGCGACAATGCTTCTCACGCTGCTGATAATGCCTCATAATGCTCTTTGTGCACGGGCCTTGGCGGTTGTTAAAGTTTAATATGTTTGGAATGTATTCCACTTAAAATAACTTTGTTTTACAGTATAGACCGGCCAACCAGCAAGTCAGTCACTTGGTAAATGATCGCCATCGCCTATGTACGCCCACAATACCAGAAGAATCTTGGGCGCGTTTCCTACTTTAGAAGAAAAGGAGGGAGGGATTTGGGCCCCGGTTATCTTACCGTACGAAATGCAGCAGTAAGCCGCTACTTTAAGTCGGTTGGTAACGATCTGGTCTAACCGGCCTATTCATGTTGTAGACAAACTGTTTACAGCGTCGCTCCGCTGAACACACCACCACGATCTCACTTTGCCAACATCTATAATATAATAAAACCTTTTCAAGGACTTTGACTTATTTTAACTTCTTTTTCCCGCGAATATGTCAAATAAAAATTTGACCTCTTATTTATAGTGATGTTGTTGAGGCAATTGGAATTTCTCTTTGCCTACATCCATAATATTACAAAAGCGTTAAACAAAATTAATATCCATCGAATCTAGTTCCATAATAGTCGTATCGAATTCCGAAAGCTCATTTATTTAACGCCATGATCTCCAACCTTTTGAGATAATAGTCATAGTTAACGTTAAGTTCATAATTTAAAAAGCAAACATCCAAAACACACAGATATTAATATTTTAATGATACCCAGTTATAACTGTGTCGGTGATTCTCTGTTTAATTTATAATATGTATATGTGAGTGTCTGTCTTTTCATTTATAAAAACATTTACGATTATTACAAAACGTATTTTAACTTTAAACCTTATGTGGATCGCGTTCCAGGATCAGCCAGTGTATACCAGGTTCTTCCGAGTGGCTTGCGATATGGCCTGATGGTTGGTTGGGACGGGTATAAGGGTACATCCTTGTATCCCTGTGCCTGCATCGGTCATCGTTCTGTCCTGGCGCAGCCCCTCGAATTGCTTCTTCCCTTTTCGGAGAGTGAAGAAGCATTTATACAGGCCGGCATAATTCTAGTGATAACCGATAAACTCATTGTCTGTCGGTGGCCCCTAGTTTTTTGGACTGCACTACGCTTACCATCAGGTGTAGTGCAGTCACTTTGTCGTGCTCGGATAAAAAAAATACGCTTAGTTTATTGAAATATTGTAATGAATAATCTAAAAGAAGGCGATTCTCCAACATACGAGGGTGTAAGGGAACAGTTAATTCTGACTGTAAGGTGAAACGTTTACCACAATTACTGAGAATTAATACGAGAATATTTTAACACGTGGGCGTGATGGGGTGGCTGTTTCCATTGCTCGTTTATATTTACAGAAAGATTGAATAATCTTGGCAATAAACATAAATGGAAATAAACATAGCGGTGGTACCAAATCTGGTAAACGTAGAAGTTTAATACAATAAGTTCGATTACCGGAGGGCCAAATCCCCCTCTCCCCTTCCCAATACCCGTGCTGTTAAAGCAATGCGTCCATGATGTTTCTTTTTTATATCATAGACCGGCAAACGAACAAGTGGGTCACCTCATGGGAAGTGATCTCCACCACCCATGTATGCCTACAATACTAGAAAAATTATAGGCGCGTTATTAAGGGATTGAGAATTGGTACCCCCGTACCCCTGGCCGTTCCTCTGGTGGTATGGCGGGTATTTCATAGTTAAACTATACCACCAGCTAAAAGTATTGTATGATTAGTTAAAAATACTTCAGACAACAACAGATTAATTTATTTATGTGCGTTATTTTTCTAATCTTCTTAGTCGGGCACTCTTGACAGAGTGGTCAGAGTGGTCACCAGAGGTACGGCCAAGGGTACGGTGAGTCTGAAGGGCTGATGTCATGTCATATATATGATGACGTCATATATGACACGTCAAAATTCTCTTATACCATTGGAAATACACACTGATTGCTAACCCTGTCTCCCTTAACGCGTTCAATTAAGTGGCTCAATTAGCTCAGTGAGCCGGGCCGCGGTGCGGGTTCGAGTCCGTTGTCGCGCCGAAAGTGGCGCCCTCCTGCCGCGACGATATTTCACTGTAATTATTGTTAGTATGTTACACGAAAACATGGATTTTATGTTAATATTTTCTTGTGTGTTTTAATGTGTAATTAGTTTTGCTGCGTCGAAAGTTAATCGAGTATTTTAAGTGTGGTTTTGGGATTTAGTAAGAGGGACTATGAAAGAGTAATATGGAATACTCTTTTTTTTTTTTTTGAGTCTCCATGGCGCAGTAGGCGAGTAGCCGGCTGTGAAGCGAGAGGCCGCGGGTTCGACCCGCGCACCGAGACAAATGTTTCTGTGATCTATAAATACTTATTTCGTGGTCTGGGTCTTGTGAGACCGAAAATCTCTCGTAGTTCCTGATACCCACGACACAAGACTCGTATCTTACTGTGGGATCAAGACTATGTATGGGACTGTTGGTTGTATACTTATTTATTTTATTTACATACTAGGGGCCGATATTTATACGAGTGGTAGAGCCACGCTGTAGACAGTTTCGTCTACGGCATGAATGGGCCGGCGCGACCGGGTCGTTACTATCTCATAGAAAACCGACGTAAAGTAGCAGCTCGCTGCTGCGTTTCGTACGATGAGTGAGATATACGGAGGTCCAAATCCCCTTCTTCTTCCCAATCCTTTAATTATCCCTTTCTTTAAGGTCGGCAGCGCGCCCATGGTTCTTCTGGTATTGTGGGCGTACATGGGCGGTGGAGATCATTTACTATCAGGTGAATAAATTGACAATTTAGTAGTAACAATCAGATTGATAGAAAAAAGATGGTACACTAGATTTTTCCATTATAAAGCGATGACACCAGCTTTCAACTCATTGACACCTCTCACCAACTTGAACACCTCTCTTTTCTGGCTAGAGTAAAAGTAATATTTAATGAATTGTATCGAAATTGCATTTCGTTCACAAACGATTTAGATATTAATCTGAATCAAAGAGAAATGGCTTAGTAAAGTTCAGTGACCTGCTGCATGGGCGCGTGAACTATGCTCTTAGAAGATAATGGTTTACCGCGGCCTTACTTGGATAAAGTACTTTACAGAGATTTAAACCTTTTTTGTTGTAATTTTGTAAGTAGTGTGTAAGTATAGAAGCTTTGTTAGAAGTGTTAGCGAGCTCTGGCCCGTCACAAGTACATACATCATAATTATTACAATTATTAATATTCAACATTTCTTTATATCTGTGGCACAATGTATATGGCCCACACTTTTGATTTTATTTAATAGAAACTACTGATGGAAGTGTGTCACTGTGACGGCTCTCTTGGATAGACTTTTCGGAGGTTGGATAATTGTTAATATAAAAATCCGGTTTAATTAAGATAATAATAATTATTGTGTAACATTGCGTTTCTGCAACAATATAATTTATTCGGAACTGTGAGGTGTAGTTTTTTTTCCCGACATCTAAAATAACAGAAGCTAAGAAAAAAAACGCAGTTTATTCAAGTAAGTATGTGCGTAGTTTCTTATTTAAAAAAAAAAATTGGTGTGTGTCGTGGGACACCAGCGGCCCTAGACAAGTGGCATAAACGCTAGACGAATAGAATGATAAATGTATGAAATTGACATTACATTACGATACGTAATTTTATCTAGCGTATCGAACTTTAAATTGGTAGCCAAGTGTTAATAATTCTATTCGATGAAACGAAACGTCAGAGTCGAACGACTTCCCCCATACAACACCGTAGCCAAATGGCAGTTTTGACAAGAGAATAGCTAACTTGAGCGTACTTTATGATCGACACGAAGCGAACGCTGAGACCCTGTAGAAAGGAAACAAACAAGATGGCGATTGTTTAATCAACCGGTGTTAGTGTTGTGTTTGTTTGTACAAATCTGACTGTTTAATAAAAATGCACTCGCTCAGACTGTTGTGGGCTGCGCACAATGAAGAAATATGGCTTAAGCTCCACGGAAGAAACGTTTCCCGTCGTTGCTTAGAACAAATAAGCGAAATGCCGGAGTTACTATTTGTGGAGTGATTTAGACTAGATAAAAAAAACATTTAAGAAGCTTTGTGTGGATTTACGTACCCATACCTCATTACGAGGAACTAAAGAAATTCCTTTGGAAGTAAAGGTATATATCACTATACATTTTATTTGTGAAATCATATAAGTTGCCCTAAATTTTATGGCTACGGGGTTTTATCAAAGGATAGTAGGTGTCACACAACACTTGCCGCAACGAATAGCAAGTCATTGCATCAGACAAGTTGTGGCGGCAATCAACAATGATTACAACTTGGCCAAATATATTCAGTTTCCCCAAAGTCAACAAGAAAGGTCAAGAATAAGACAGGAGTAACTAAATTCAATTCATATTTTATTATAAAGTTGTTTTATTTTTATATTTTTTAAAGTACTTATTATGATTTTATAAGTTCCATAGAAGATATAATTTACTTGGTGTAATAGGTTGTATAGACTGGACCCATATAGCAAACTAATATATTAATTAAAGAGTTGAAAACTTTAAATTGAGTATAGATATAGATTAGCCATAAACATAAACAACTTATATTTCTAGGTGATTCTGGATACCCACAAAGAGCCTGGTTAATGACACCTACATTAAATGTTGCACCTGGTTCCCGTGAAGAGGAATATACGAGGCGTCATGTACAAGCAAGAAATTGTGTTGACCGTTGTTTTGGTGCTCAAAGGACGCTGGAAATGTCTGCCTAAACATCGAACTCTTAATTATCATCCTCATGGTGTATGTATTGCATAACATTGCACTGCAAGCTCATCTGCCACCACCAAGCAATATTGTTGAGCAACCTGATGATGGTGATGATTTTTATGTTCAAGCTGGCCCATCCAATCTCAACAGCCAATACGACCTTATGCAAGGCAGAACAATGCTCAGTTCCTTGCTAATAAGAATATAAAATACACTCATACTCATGCTTATGTCAACAGGGGGGAAATGTAACATATTTTATTTTTACGCTCAGGACTACTGAGATTAATGCTTTTTATACTAAAATTATGATATTTTTATTATTATGTGTTGTGTTGTTTTATCTACATGGACTTTATTGTATAGGTGGGTTTATTAATATAATCTTTATATATATAATTCTTCTGTGAGTGTGTATGTTCCTGAACTTCTCTTAAACGACTGGACCGATTTTGATGAAATTTTTTGTGTGTGTTCAAGGGGATCTGAGAATGGTTTAGATTCACAATTTTGTCCGCTGGACAATGTTTTTTTTATTATTTTTTAATTTATTAGTAGTTGTTGAGTTGTCGTTGCGAAGCTTGCCGTGATGACGGGTCGTATAGCGTCTAGACTGGACAGGGACAGGACAGGGACAGGACAGTGAGACAGGACAGTGAGACAGGAAAGTGAGACAGGACAGTGAGACAGGACAGTGAAACAGGACAAAGAGACATGACAGAGAGACAGGACAGTGAGACAGGACAGTGAGACAGGAAAGTGAGACAGGACAGTGAGACAGGACAGTGAGACAGGACAGTGAGACAGGACAGTGAGACAGGACAGTGAGACAGGACAGTGAGACAGGACAGTGAAACAGGACAGAGAGACATGACAGAGAGACAGGACAGTGAGACAGGACAGTGAGACAGGACAGTGAGACAGGACATAATCTTTATATATATAATTCTTCTGTGAGTGTGTATGTTCCTGAACTTCTCTTAAACGACTGGACCGATTTTGATGAAATTTTTTGTGTGTGTTCAAGGGGATCTGAGAATGGTTTAGATTCACAATTTTGTCCGCTGGACAATGTTTTTTTTATTATTTTTTAATTTATTAGTAGTTGTTGAGTTGTCGTTGCGAAGCTTGCCGTGATGACGGGTCGTATAGCGTCTAGACTGGACAGGGACAGGACAGGGACAGGACAGTGAGACAGGACAGTGAGACAGGAAAGTGAGACAGGACAGTGAGACAGGACAGTGAAACAGGACAAAGAGACATGACAGAGAGACAGGACAGTGAGACAGGACAGTGAGACAGGAAAGTGAGACAGGACAGTGAGACAGGACAGTGAGACAGGACAGTGAGACAGGACAGTGAGACAGGACAGTGAGACAGGACAGTGAAACAGGACAGAGAGACATGACAGAGAGACAGGACAGTGAGACAGGACAGTGAGACAGGACAGTGAGACAGGACAGTGAGACAGGACAGTGAGACAGGACAGTGAGACAGGAAAGTGAGACAGGACAGTGAGACAGGACAGTGAGACAGGACAGTGAGACAGGACAGTGAGACAGGACAGTGAGACAGGACAGTGAGACAGGACAGTGAGAGGACAGTGAGACAGGACAGTGAGACTGGACAGTGAGACAGGACAGTGAGACAGGACAGTGAGACAGGACATTGAGACAGGACAGTGAGACAGGACAGTGAGACAGGCCAGTGAGACAGGATAGTGAGACAGGACAGTGAGACAGGACAGTGAGACAGGACAGTGAGACAGGACAGAGAGACAGGACAGTGAGACAGGACAGTGAGACAGGACAGTGAGACAGGACAGGACAGGGACAGGACAAGACGGGGACAGGACGGGGACGGGACGGGGACGGGACGGGACGGGGAAAGGACGGGGACGGGACGCGGACAGGACGCGGACAGGACGGGGACAGGACGGGGACGGGACGGGGACAGGACTGTCCAACCGGAGGGAGGTGGGAGACGACCTGACTTAGGTCGTCGAAGTCAATTAAATGTGCGACGGGCTACCTCACGTGCAATGGCGCAGTACCTCACTTAATTGCATTTAATGTAAATAAAACATTTGTATTAAGTTTTGACCACATTTTACACAAATATATTATGTAGGTGATACGAAGTTCACCGGGTCATCTAGTGATAATGTATAATTAGGTAATTTTTTTAATTATTTATGATATGAACAATAATGTTTTATGTATGAATTGGAATTGTGCCTGGCATAACTATAGGCTCGCTCTTCTATCATGGGTCAGAAATAAAAATGTGGGTATACACCCTATGTCTACCCCTTTGGGGCTTACAGGGGTGGGTGAGTATATTGTGTGTGTTTTATTCACAGCATGTTAGATAATTTACTCCTTTTAGTCATATAGTATGTTAACTTTTATATATTGTTAGTTCTTTAAATTATTATTCTTTGTAAACATTGTTTTACTAAAATTATGTGATAAAATTGAAAATAGAACATTGAATAAAATTGTACTTTGATAAAACCTTTTTATTTTATAACCCACTATTACATAATATCACACTAATGTTACACAAACATATTTGTAAAATATCTAGAGATTATTAAATCTAATCTAGATCTGAAATATAAATCACCAAGAATTACTAATTAATAATAGCACAGTAATTAATAAGTTTATAAACAAATTTCAAGGTTTTGGCAATAATTTACTTATTAATAGAAAAACAAACATACAATAAATGTCATTTGAAATAACAAAAAATACAAACATAAAATTTAGTTAACCAGTACAATATTTTTTTTAATTCTATGTATGTAACTAATATTTAAATCATAAATCTTTGGCGTAGCAGTCTCATTTCTGAACCTTAAGAATATATTTCATATTTTTGAAAATATACATATAAATATCAGTAATTACATAACAAAAATTAATAAGTATTTGTATCATAAGTCTTTTGTCTCAATTTTGAACCTTGCATCTAATATATGTGTCCTAAAATTACAACCATCATTAACTAAATAACAAAATAAAATTTAATCAAACAGTATTAATTGCAATATTAATTATGCTAATAATAAGTACTTAAATCATGTCTGGCATGAAAATCTCATTTGTGAAACTTATGAATATACATTTGTATCCAAAAATCTTTGTAAATTTATAAATATTAATAACTAAGTAACATAAAACAAACATGAAATTTAACTAAAAGTAATAACCAGATACACTTATTGTCTATAATAAGTATCTAAAATAAATCTTTGGCATGGCATTCTTAATTCTAAACCTTATGAATATATTAATTAAAAGATTGAAACTCTTTATTATATATTATTTACACAAATAATAAAGAAATCACTTCAATAAAGTAAAATGTGTGTAAAAGAGGCGGTCTTACATCTCTGCATATATACATGTATATTTGTATACTAAAATAGTCTTTGTAAATACATATACATAGATTCTGAACCCTATACAAAATAATATTAAAATACATATACTGGTGTATTATTATTTCAAAATTATCTTTCATTCATAACTATTGTTTAAATAACAGACTTTCTAAATTAATATCCTTTAAGTAATGGTTCCAAACAATTTCAGTACTTATGGCAAATATTTTTATATAAACATGAAGTGGGATATAGCTAATTGTTTATAATATATGTACATACCAGTAAATGAAATAAGTCATGTATAAGCTTCAGCTATGTAGCAGGGCTCACAATAGGTGCTGTATTATCATATTCTTCTATTACCCCAATTAAGTTATTACTGCTTCAGTTCTAACTGATTTATCGATAACAAATTGATCTTGATCAAATTACCAGTAGATGTCAAATATTGTTGCTTTCCTTTCACTGCCTTTTTCAGTATTTTTGTTCAGTGTCTGTCGATGGTAAACTGGCAAATTATTGCTGAGCCAATTCTACACGGGCGATGATGGTGGTCATGATGCTTTTGTGTGCTGAACTAGTAGTGGTGTTCATATTAGTGGGCCTGGTGGTGATGGTAAAGCTACTGCAACTGAAAAATAATTATTTTTAAATTAAATACACATATTTCTTTACTGTGCACATAAATTTATTTTATTTGACTTACCATTTAGACTTATGATTTTTGGACACTTGTACCCATTGGAATTTAAGAGGCCACTCAGTTTCAATCACAGTCGATCATCTCTTATCCGACCTTGAGGACCCGGCTGGGGCTCGAAAGATCGCCGTGCCTTTAACATAAACAAACGAAGCATGAAGTCCCATTGTGTATTATGTTGCTGGACTACATCATTGTTTATATCATCTACAATTCAACTATTAGTAATTCCTATAATACAAATTGTAATTAGTTTCTGCAAATAAATAACTTCCTTTCCATGAATTCTACAATAAGTGCAAACTGCTCCGGACTGGCCCATGCCCTTGGTTCCATTAATAAAAACCAAGTATTTAATTTTAAAAACTAAGATGATTAAGCATGAGTTAAGAAACAATGTTTACAAGACGTAATTAGCGGCTGGACTTTAGTTTATTAGGGCACGAAGAGAGCGGCGAAAGTGATCACAGGTGGTAGGGATTGAGTCCCTGAATACAACAATACCACTCTCATTAAAAGGTGATGCATAGTTTTCGAGAAATTAATAAAAATATTTTCTAACCTCAAATCACATATTAGGTAAAACGGAACGTTATTATGGGCGACTGACAAAGAAATGGTTATTAATATGTCAAATATATAGTCTGTAATTTTAAAAAATGATGAAACGGAACGTAAAAATTCCGATTATATGTCAGTGTCACTTGTTGGTTCATACTTTATTCCGTTTCCCCCCGAGTTGCGTGAATGTGTTCCTTGAGATTTGTTAACTTTATATCATGTTTGTTGTTTTATTTGTTTTTTAACAACTTGGAAATCATGTTCTGATGGTAGTTAGTGTACCCACTTTGTGGGTAAAATAGGTCGACTTTGTCCCAAAACCGACTTAGGGCACCCCGACTTCACGTAGACTTTTGGTTACCACCCCTAGAGTGTTTTTAAAAAGCCGGAGGCGCGGAGGGAGAGCAGCCCCCGCCCGCTGTAACAAAGGATAGACAACCGTGCGAGCCGTAGCGGCTGAGGCTGGTCGCCGGAGGCGACCAGCAAGCCGAAGCTGCGAAGGTGAGCATGGGTGCCTATCCTTTGTTACGCAAGGGCGAAGGGGCTGCACTTCCCGCAGCGCCGGAGATATTGCAGAAGTAAATTTGTTTTGACAACAAGTGTTTTGAGGTTAGGTTACATTAATTGGTTTTTCTCGGGAATGGTGCGTCACCTTTTCATGGGAGTGGTACCAGGGGACATGGGACACCCTCCCCCTCCCCCCCCCCACCCCCTGCCAACTCCCATATCGTGCCCTAATATACTAAAGTTTTACCTAATTAGCTAACATAAAGTTGGTTATTGTTTTTAAATTCATTTGGGACTTACCGTATAGAACTGTACGTTGGTATTAAATCAATAAATAAAACTTAATTCTTCACTCACAAGCCACAAGTTTACTAATATGCTGTTAACAACTTTGTAAACATTCGGAACTTCGCGGTATCGTAATGACAAATTGACGTTCGTCGACGCAACCATAAACAATATTCATTATTTTTTTCTACCAATCGAATAGAATGAGCGTTCGACAAATGAAGTTACACTTGGCTACCAATCTATTATCGCTTACGCTTAGGCGTTTGAGTTTGTTGGAATAGAATCGACACCGAGCGTTTGCCACTTGTCTAGGCCGGCAGGTAGGAACGAAGTTCCTTCGGCTAATGTAGAATCGACACAAATTGTAAAAAATACAAATTATCAACTAAAATAACAAAATATGTCTCTTTATTTTTGTTTGACAACATAAAATTACATAGAAATAGAATAGAAAAATAGAAATAAAAAAAAGACGTGTAGCACTCGGAGACTGCCGCGGTAAAGCTATTGTATAGCATTTTTTATCAACTTATGTAATTATAAATAAAAACTTATTAATTTAGACTTAGACTGGCTACTAAACGGTGGACGGCCGTGTTCTATAATCAAAAATTCAAATTCAAATTTCAAACCGCGTCTACATTTCCAAATGTCATAAGTTATCTATCTGTTTTATTAACGGAATTTCGACTTTAACTTTGTGTGCTAGATATCAAATTAAGTTTAAAAAAAGTCTCATTTAACGGTTTTATTCCACGCATTTTTTCCACGCATATTTCTTACGGTTTTACTATCACATTTTTTTCAGTTCGGTCACGCAGCGAAATCCCTATCCCCTCCAAGCCTGCCGTAAGGAACTTCGTTCCAAAAAAGGTGATAAATTACTAACTTTAATTGTATTTTTTAGAATTCAATTATTTCCATACTCAGAGCCAGTTAATACCATAAGCTCCTTTATTGTGTACATAAATATTTTTAATTGACGTCTGTGAGAATTAATTGATTTCGCAGAAATGCACAGTAAATACTTAGACACTTAGATATTTGATATATCTGAGTGCAGAAATAAGTCTCTTATTAATGATTAAAATAAAGGTAACTTAAAAAACCAGTTATCATAGGTTTGGGTTAGCGTCATGCACTTAGTGTTATTAAAAGTAGGTAAAGAATTTTTAAAAATTCAATATGCTGTTTATTAGCAAAAAATATGCGTTTAGATTATTCGTACCAAAACAATAAATCAAGGATTGGTTTTAGTGTAAAACTTCTTTTAAATCAACGAAATCGGTTAAATAAGTCAAATTAATAAATAAATAGACCCAACAGTCACACAAATAGTCCTGACCCAACACTAGGTTAAACCTGTATCGTGGGTATCAGGAACTACGAGGGACTTACGGTCCCACATCGACCCGATACAAATATCTATGGATCACATAAATATTTTCCCGGTGTAAGAATCGTACCCACAGCCTCTCGTTTCGCAGCTGGCTACTCGCCCACTGCGCCATGGAAGCCTTCGATAAACATACACAACTTTCCATTTATACGCGTAAGACAGATTAATAAGATCGTCTTTAGGTATCAAATGATCGCCGTTCATGTTTAGTTAATATTTCGTCTTTTTTTCGTGCAACCGCCTCTTTCGTGTCGTGCCACCGACAGCACCTATATTTCATAAACATATTGTAATATTCAATGTAATTTGAGAGCCATTTTGAGCTTCGGTGCAGGCAAAGAATAGACGTGTTGTAGAAGGGATAAAGTGTTACTGTGAAGTGCTACTTAGTATTCAATACTCCGTGGCGCAGTAGAGTAGTTGGCTGAGAAGCGAGAGTCCGTAGGTTTGATACCCGCGCCGAGACTAATTTTTGTGTGATCCACAAATAATTGTTTCGGCTCTGGGTGCAGTATCTCACACTGTACTGTACTGTACGCACTGTTGTGTTTCAGTTTGAAGGATATTGAAACCAGTAAATTACTGGGCATTATAAGACTCGACATCTTATGTCTCGGGGTGACAAGCGCGATTCAGTGCCATGCAGTGCTTTATAATTCAAAGTTCTGTGTGGTGTTGCTTCTATTTATGGGTAGGCGTGGCGCTTACCATCAGGTGCGGGACTTGCTCGTCTCGTCATGCAATTAAATAAAAAATATTTATTGTCTCACTAAAATAACAATCTATCTTAAATCTTAGCCATCTTACAACCTAATGTGGCGCATAAGGCTACCAGATGCGCTGGTATAAATGTAGGCAGAAATATGTTTATCTGCACGCCTCATCTGTTTACAAACATATACATTTAATCACATAATAAGAGTGTTTTAATATCACGTAGTTTATGGCTAGTTTCATTTAAACGGTCACCCGTTGTCTACGTGTGGTCCCTTTTATTAATATCAACTTCTTTGTTTTCTTTCAAATTTTATCTTATACGTGCTTCTCTGTTTGTTTGTCTCGTTATTTGTATCAATTTATAGTTTGGTGTTTCGATAAATTGTCGCCGATTATGTGTGGCTTTGGTTTTGTATGAGATTTAGTTCATGTGGATGTCATTTTTAGTGCTGGTCTATATGATGGTTGGGGTAAAATGTTTGTCTGATCCACATGAAATGAAATAGTTTATTAATCATGTAGGCAATTGAAATAGCGCTTATGACAAGTCAGTATAAAAGTAAAAAAAACTTATATATACAGTGTCATTTTGACACCCTATACTTAAATGAAACCATGTGTAGTGTTCGTTAATATAAGTACTTTGAGCTAAGACACTTTCTTATTAAAGGCAAAATAAAAAAATAATATTTCCTAACAAATTAAATGCCATTAACATTAGATTAATTTTAAACAGTCTGTATACGCGCGCACACACATATACAACTCAACACATCGTACACAGTACACACTACACACCCGTCATCGAATGAATGAGACACACACACATACATTACCGTATCTTATAAGCAACTACGGCGAATAATATTAATCGGACCCTGCCCATAAGATTGCGCCCCGGATGTAAAGTAATAGCTTATAATTTATCAAAAGCAGCAAATAAACGACTGTGTAGTAGTGCAGTATCGCTGAGCCGGAAGTAAACTTAAATTTTAATAAAACCCTATAAAATGTTATTGTCTCCCTGAGATTTCTAAACAATTATACATAATACCATAATACCGCGAAGTATACCAAATACTTCCCGGCAGTAAACATGTAGTATGTACTTAACACAAACACTACACAAACACTTAGGCATTATTCTAAACTTGATAAACCGGTTAGTGTCAATTTCACTTCAATACGAATAATTATTACACACTTAAAACATTACACAAACGTTTGTGAAAACAGTATCAATTTCACCAAGATCGCCGCACTAATAAAAATTACGAAATACTAATAAAAACTAAATACTGAGCAAAATGGCGGAATATGAAAAAAAAACATGCACATCAAACGAAACGAACCGAAGTGAACTAAACTAGAATACCTAGTTTGTTTTAAACTTGTGAGTGTAAGATATAGTGCCGTATTTACGAAAATTAAATTTTAGGTACTGATTCATCAAAAGATCAACTGATTTGGCGGGAACAATTAAATACCGTGATCAGGTTGGCTAATGGATTAATAACATAGAAATACTAAGCCGGGGTTGGCGAATACAAAAACATTACGAATTATTACGCGTTACAAGTTGACCAATTACGACTTTGAATGCACGCACACCAAGGAATTAGGAATGCAGTAAATCATAAATTTTAGTGTTGTCCTAATGTGTGTATGATTCGATCCGCGAATCTATGATCGAATAAAAAATACCGATTCTTGGAATTGCGATAAACATATCGATATTCTCATTGATGTAGCAGCAATGTCAGTACATTGCAGGCTGAGACCGATGAGCTATTGGTTCAAAAATGTATGTAAGTTCTACGGTTCCAAAACATGTATATTATTATGAATTTGTATTTTACATAACGATACGCGAATTATGTGTATAATTATGGTGCTGCTTAGGTAACTTGTACGGGTGGTTATAACATTTAGAGTGGTAGAGCCACGCTGTAGACAGTTTTATCTACAGCATGAATGGGCTGACTCGACCGGATCGTTATCACTGTCTCACAGAAAACCGACGTAAAGTAGTGGCTTGCTGCTGTGTTTCGTACGGTGAGTGAGATAACCGGAAGCCCAAATCCCCTCCCCTTCCCAATCCCTAATTATCCCTTTCCTTTAAGGTCGGCAACGCGCTCATGACTCTTCTGGTGGTGGGCGTACATGGGCGGTGGAGATCACTTACCATCAGGTGACCCACTTGCTCGTTTGCTGGCCTATGCTATAAAAAAAATCATGAATTTTCAAGCTTAATTAATATCGCGACATGAGCACACGTAAATGATAGGCCATCACACGAAATATTTTGCCTTTACGCTATAATAATCGTCATAAATATTCTTTACTAAAAACATTTCAAGAAACTTATTAAACCTATAATGTATAATTAATTGAAACCTTTACAGCGACATTAAATATTCGTAAGATTAAGATTTTCGATTTGAAGGATCGATTAACAGAAGATTGCAACGCATGTATAGCAATGAATCCAGCACTAGCGTTACCCGTGTTATTGCGAGACAGTGACAGCTATTGCAATTACTGGAATGCGAAAAGAGTCCCGATAATAGTTTATTTGTGTGCATTTATTATACCGGCAAGTTCAATGTACCTGCTTTATAAAAACGCCAAGCGCACAGAAGGCAAACGGCGCATTAGATAAGTTAAACGTTTTGGAAATGACGGCTCAAAATTGTAATTTAGGAATAGAAATAAATATTAGATTACCCTATGAAATGTAATAAAATCCTAAGTAAAATCGAATCTTGTAACTTTTGCAATGATTATTTGTTTTTAGTCAAATTTGTGATACCTATTTATTGTTGAATAACGTTACCTACTCCTCGCAAACACAATTTTTTTACGTTTTGTCACTGAACAAAGTAATACTGTCGCAACTTTTTCCGGGAATGTGTCAAGAGCGTCTTTGTGAGCCTGAGACGTATTTTCATATGTATGGAGTTGCCCTTCTTAAGCGTTTGTGTTTTATAATTACATCGTCAGCTGTGACATTTTATTCAATAGATTTTAGTGCAAAAACCGTACAGCGTGATTTAAAAGGCTCAAAACTTAAATCACGTTTTTTGGCAAAACTACTACAAGCTCAAGCCTCATGTTTGGTACAAGGTAAGCAGAGGCGATGACGAATATATGGTTTCATTTAGTAACAGGGTGTCAAAATAACCCTGTATATAGAAATCAGTATCAAATAATGTATGCATCATCAAAATACTCGCGGCAATTAAACTAAATCTATTTATTTGTTTATTATTATTATTTTTTAAGATTTTTACTATGGAATAGTCCAGAATTGTTATACAGGGTTAATTTTAAAACACCAGCAACCTCGCAGGACCAGATAGCTGACCCCATACGGAACAACTTTTGTTCTACGAGTTTGTATATAACTCAATATATTTAAAAAAAAATTATTTTACAAGTTTTTGTTGTGTCGTATTTTTCTTCGTAGCGTTCCGCGTGCGCGCGCGACTCAAAGGCGCCGCTCAGCTGGCTCGGGCGATGACCTTCAACGCTAGCCCGGTTCCCCACGCTTCGCGTGTTTGCTTACGTAATCTGCGATGCGTGTAGGTAACATTCAAGACGGAAATTAAATGAATACTTATTTTTGTATGAAAATAAAATCTAACAAATTATCAAAAGTCGTAGAACAAAAGTAGTAGCTTATAACCTTAGGTATCTACCCCTGCGAGGTTGCTGGTGTTTTAAAAATAACCCTGTATATTGGGGGAGGGGGAGGGGGGTCGATATGGACTATAGGCATTACCGAAACGGCAAGTGTTTTAAAACTACCACCGGATCCAAAACGACCCATCTTGAGAAGACCCGGCGCAACAAACTCAAGTGGGCTTCCTTTACCACTGGATTCAATGCGGTGCGACCTAGCCCTGAGAAGATCCAGCTAGACATATATTTGTTTCGGGTTTGGGTGTTATGGGATCGCAAATTCCTCGTAGTTCCTGATGCCCACGATACAGTTTTAACCTTGTGTAGGGTCAGGACAATGTGTGTGTTGGATGAGTTATGAAGCCGTAATTTAATTACTCTACTTTCTATTCGTCAAGCGGCGATGGCTTAGCAGCGAGTGTTCACGGGCTGCTGAGTCGCGGGTTCGAAACTAGTCTCGAGACAAACCTCCACTTTACAAAGTTAGTTAGTTAAGTTAGTTTGTTTATTTATTTATAGTTAATTATTGCTCAGTTTAACGGTGAAGGAAAATATCGCGAGGAAACCTGTATACCTGATAATTCTCCGTAATTATTAAGAAGGTATGAGAAAAATAGGTTGGAGAGAATGAGAAAGTCAACAGAAATACTTAAATCAATTCAAAAGAGGAAATTGGAATATTTTGGGGCATATAATGTGAAATAACAAATATGAATTCCTTCAACTAATCATTCAAGGGAAAATAAAGGGCAGGAGGAGGAGGAGGCCCGGTCGTAGGAGGATATCATGGCTTAAAAATATTCGCCAATGGTTCAACATGAGCACAAGATCATTGTTACGACCAGTTGCTTCCAAAATTAAGATAGCCTGTATGATCGCCGACTTCCGATAGGAGATGGTACTCAAAAAAGAAGTGAAGAATATTAATAGAGAAGTCCAATGTCCAGTATTGGGATTACTGTCTTTTAGTTACCGATTAATAAGCGCAACTTGTTATGAACGTCTCCTTTAATCGAGTCTTTCAAGCCGTATACAAAATTGGCTACAACGCGGCTATACCACTTGTGAAAGTGGCCGAAAATGGTTTAAATGATCTATGTCTGAACCACTGACACAAGGTAGAAGAATGTTTAAAAAATGTATATTTAATCAGCATGCATCTGTTTAGAATCCAAATAAAGCACCTAAAATAAAAAACAAACCAAAAAAACACGTTCCAAATTGATTCAAATCCAATATATTGTTAACAATTTGTCTGACTGTACATCTTTTGCTCCGACGATTAATCTGAACTGATTTCGTAAATCTAAACCAATTTATTTTTTCACCACAAAAACCTCCTTATAACCCTTATTTCGATAATGGTAAGAGCTATTCCCCATTCACCAAGTATCGTGGTAGTGTTGTCATCAGAGAATTTTTCAACATTTCGTTTGGATTTCGGTTTAATGCGCCTTGTTTCGACACGAAGCACTAATGATGCTAATCAATTGTCACAGTTCAACGTAGTACCTCGGACGTTACTAAATTAGGTTCTCGCGTTTGTGATAACGTAGGTGGTTTTATAATTCTTATTCATCATTTATGTACATGACGCCTTGACGTGGCGATAGCTTATCAGAGAGTGGAATAGACCGGGACATAGGTCGCGAAGTATTTCCCTATATTATAAGGTTTTTTTACTAGCCCTGTATTATATACGCCCTACTGCTGGGCAGGGGCCTCCTCTACTGAATGTGAGGGATTAGGCCTTAGTCTAGTCTTAATAGTTAGTAGTTAGGTTAGGTTAGGTTAGGTTAGACATGAATTAAACTTGATGCCGTCATGTTTAAACTTTTATTATCAGCACGATTCAATATCTATCATTTTAGTACAAGTACTATGAGTGATCAAGCCGCGCTGTAGACAATTTTGTCTACATTAATGGGTTGGCTCGACCTTTATGTTGTGGGCCTGCGACAGGACAGGCGGATGACCAATGCAGGCACAGTAATACAAGGTTATATCCGCCCCAACCAACCATCAAGTCATGCCGTAAGCCCTTTGGGAGAACTGGATATACACTGACTGATTCCGGAACACGATTTACATAAGGCGTGTGGATCACTATGGCAGGTTTTAACACCATGAACCACCAGCAAAATAATTTATATATATGCAATATAAACCCATTTTAATTTCCAGATTTGACAGATAACACTACAAGACTCAGGCTGAACTATAAATTCGTCTACAATTAGACCTAGGTTACATGTAGGAGACATCGGCGGCGATACCATCTCGTGATTTACGCACAAGCGCAGCCGCGTCGCGGGCCGATGCTATCGCATACACGACGCTTGCGCACCGCTACTAACGTTTTGGGTAATGAACTTTACTTGCAACTAGCGTTCGAAATACGCTACTTAATTAGAATAAAATGTTTGGTATTGAGTTTTTGTTTTTTTTTTGTTTAGGATTATTATTATTTTCAAAAAAAGAATATTTAGACAGTCATAAAAGTGGCCAGTATCTCCCTGTACTTTTTAGGAATAGTGGTAGATCCATACTGTAAACAGTTTTATCTACGGCATAAATAGGCCGCCTGACCGGGTCGTTACCACTGGCTCACAGAAAACCGATGTAAAGGAGTATTAATATGTGGTTCGGGTTTGAGGTGTCGTGGACTTGCCGTCCCTTGTTGTTTCTGATGCCCATGATACAGGTTTAAAGTAGTATCAAGACTATTGTAGGTCAAGTGTAGGGTCAAGACTATGTGTGTGTCTGTTTGGCAGCCCTTGGAATGAACTACAGGGGTTCCTGCTAATGGGATGTTGGCGACCCCTGCAGTATCTCATCACAGGGCTAAGGGAGAAGGGGAGGATTTGAGGATGGGAAAAGTGTAGGATGAGGGGGCAAGACCCTCGGGAGAACTGGATATACACTGGCTGATCCCGGAACGCCACCCACACAAGGCGGGTCACTATGGCGGGTATTAACACCGTGTATGGTGGTCGCTATACGTGTGTGTGACTGATGGGTGTATTTATTGATTTAAAATTTCTAAACATAATAAAGCTAGGTGCAGCATAGAAAAATACCGCATGTAATAATTCCTGGTTAACAGTTAAAATGTATCATCGTAACGTTAACCAGATAAACCCGCCGTGTGCACCACAGTTATCTTATCGCACGCACAATAATTTCTTAAAACGCCACCATACCACGGTTTCACCACAATAAAACATTTGTTAACACCATCTATTGACAAATCAATAAATTACATTTTCATATTTTATGGATTGTTTTGGTGTGAGCGTGGTTTAGGATGCGGGTTCTGTAATGTCATACCAAGGAAATTCTCTACGTTTGAATAAATTAGCTTCAGCAAAATTCGTCTATTTCATAGATACAAACGTGTGATCTAGATATGTAGATATATTATACCTGATGGAAAGCGTAGTGCAGTCCAAAAAAACTAGCAACTACTGACAGACAATGAGTTTATCGGTGGTCACCAGAGTCATGCCGGCATGAATAACTGCTTCTTCCCTGTTTAGAGAGGGAAGAATAAGAATAAAAATAAAAAAATAAAACCTCAAAAAAAATCTGATTACCCGTCCTGGAATTTTAATCCAGGAGTGCATTGATTTCTCAGCCCAAACACTAATGTGATAATAGAATTTTTTTTTGTGTAGAAAAGTATTGCTGGAAAAATATATTTCTCGCCGATCCCTAAACAATCTGTCATAAACAATATCCACAAATATGAACCTTTTGTCACAGATTGTATAAAAATTGATGATGCTGCGAATAGCCGCGATATGGGAAATAAAAAGATATGGCGCGAAAATAGAAAGCGGGTCTATATTATTATAATATTCCTAATGGTTTAGGTAGTCACCTTTCTAACTGAAAATTTGTCTTTTTTTTAGTATAGGTCGGCAACGAGCAAGTGGGTTACCTGATAGTAAGTGATCTCCACCGCTCATGTACGCCTACAATACCAAAAGAATCATGGGCGCGTTGCCGACCTTAAAATACAGGGATAGTTAATTAAATTAAAGGATTGGGAAAGGGGACGGGGACGAAACGCAGCAGCAAGCCGCTACTTTACGATGTTCTGTCCTTCGAAAACAAGCAAAATTATGCCGGCCTAAAGAAAGTTCTAAGTTACTGGATATACACTGGCTGACCATGATGTACTGAAATGAACCACTATGGTGAATTTTTTTATGTGTACTGTGGTAGCTATGCAGTCGGGTACAAATATGTTTCAGGTACTCTTCCTACAGCAATATTATGGATGATCGCGGGAGTAGGAGATCATTTATGAACGCTTGCTTGTTTAAATACCTCTGTTATTAAAATCACACCTAATAGATGTAAACATTGTACGCACAACAAACAACAAAGAAAATCCCGTGCGACCCCTTATCCAGAATCGATTACTCGATAACTTGCACAAAGCTGAACGTTGGGTTTTTTGGTATTGTTTTGCACCACAACAATTATCATATGACTAATCCGATAAAAAAGCTACGCGCAGTAACAAAGGCACGAAAATAAAGTGTTAAAATTCAATGCATACACTTTCGATCTCAACGTTAAAATTCTTTGTTTGGGGTGATTGGCACCGAGTGACAGGCTGCGGCGTCTGCGACGTCGTGTCATATAAATGACATTTGTAAACCAATAAGTCACTGCGAGTAAATGCTAACAGTTTGAACTTGAGACATGTTTTGTTCGTCTGAATGATGGGGCGAGTTGTCTGGTGGTAAACGCCACGTTTGCTCATAAATATAGAGAGATAGAGACTACTATCTGTACTGTAGTTAATTTTAGGACTTAATTAAATAAAACAGCTTATTTGCGGTTAGTTAAGCATAATTTTTTTTCGAGTGGTAAGCCACGCTGTAGCCAGTTTTATCTACAGCACGAATGGGCCGGTTTACTACTGTCTCACAGAAAGCCGACGTAAAATAACGGCTTGGTTTTGCGTTTCGTATGGTGAGTGAGATATCCGGAGGCCCAAATCCTCCTCCCCTTCACAATCCCTAATTATCCCTTTCCTTTATGGGGCGTACATGGGCGGTGGAGATCATTTACGATCAGGTGAACCACTTGTTCGATTGCCAGCCTATGCTATGTAAAAAAGCAACAACAATCAATATTAACAAGTTAAATCGTCTAATGAAGTATGAACCATAATAATTATTATTTAAATTTCGTCTAATATTTTCTTATTTGTTTGAATGACGAGATGAGAAGATTGCTTGCTTTTACCATCAGTTATAGTGTATTTAAATTATTGAGCCAGTTTAAATATAAATGCGGAAATTAATAAAGCTTCGAAGCATTTGTTGCCAGCCAATGTTTAAGGTTACCAGCTTGAAAAAAAATTACAATACCCAACTGCACACTCATTACGACAAACAATTAACACAGTACTACAACTTACAAGCATACCATAAACGGCACATCGTAACCTTGGCGAAGACCGTGGCATCAGCTACCTTTCCTTGACGAGGCCGTAGAAAACAATGGCCGACCGATCTGCCCATCCTGGCACTTCTAATGCTAAAACTAATTGGCATATTTGCTGGACTCACTTGTTCAACAACTCGTTCGAAATGCTACCTTCTGGTATCTCGATTGAGTTGAAATTTGATCGGTGTTTGTTTCGAACTTAAGTCGTTGCGATGGTTAATGATAATTCAAATGTGGTATTTGGAGGTCACGAGTGTACGTAGTCCTAACAATATTGGATTGGTTCCAAGCGTTGCAACGGACAATGCATCTTTGTTGGGGCCCGATATTCCTTCGCCTTGACTCTACGGTTTCCGATCAACAGCTACTGTGTCCGGCTCATTGGTTCTAAATCTTGAGGTGGATTAGCGGATTATGGTGGTTTTTCATGTTTAAGTTTACTTTATAATGTTACATATATGACAGCCACTGTAGCGCAGCGGGCTAATAGCTGTGTAGCGAGAGGCCGCGGGTTCTATCCCTGCACTAAGACAAATGTTTGTGTGATCTACAAATATTTGTTTCGGGGTCTGGGTGTTGTGACACCGCAAGTCTCTCGTAGTTCCTTATACCCACGACACAAGGCTCGTATCTTATACTGTGGAGTGAGGACTATGTGTGTTACTGTTGGGTGTATTTATTTTTTAATAAACGGTATGCTAATAGCCTGAAAAAATTTGAGAACCTTAAAATGAATTGTTATTTTTTATATAGCATAGGCCGGCAAACGAGAAAGACATTTAGGCATTCCCAGAGCCTCGCCGAGCTTCACTGCTCGGTGTCAACAAAATGCGTGCCACTGTTGATCCTGGTTCACAGGAGATACAGTGGCGGGTGTGTGGGCGGGATAGTCTAAGGCCGGCAGACGAGCAAGTGGGTCACTAGATGGTAAGTGATCTCCAATACCCATGTACGCCCACAATACCAAACGAATCATGGGTGCGTTGCCGGTCTTAAAGGAAAGGGATCATTAGGGATTGGGAAGTGGAGGGGGATTTAGGCCTCCGATTATCTCACTCACCGTACGAAACGCATCAGCAAGCCGCTAGTTTACGTCGATATTTTGTGTGACAGTGGTAACGACCCGGTCGAGCTCATGCTGTAGACAAAACTGTCTGCAACATGGCTCTATCACTCAAAGATATTCAATTCGACATCCAATCCAATTCCTAAAAAAAGCAAATAAACCTTATTAATCATTCGAAGAACAAAACATCGATTATCAATAATCGAAATCGTTCCAAACCCAAATCAACAGGTGGTGACGTGGACGAAAAAAAAGAAAATTAATCGCAATAAACGCGCTTGACAGGTCATAAATACCCTTGGCGTATCGCGCACGCGTCGCTCGGCGATCAAACTCGGCTGTAACAATAAGTAAAACGCTATCGCCAATCGCTGCGAGCGTCTCTAAATCACAATGTGCGCATGCGCATACGTATCGGAGAACGTTCGAATTTTGAATGTGCACCGTTTTTGGTTTGCAAGATGTTTAAAAATACGTTTTTTTTTCAAATGGTGTTTCATGGAATTGTATTTGTGTAGTCAATTTGGTTCCTAATCAATATTGTGTATGAAAATCGTGTTTCACTCCAAACAATAGATATTTTCTATTTTTATTTATTACATTTGGAATTTGATTTGGATTTTTATACCCGATTGGATAGCGACTACCGTATATATTTAGAAAAAACTCAAAGTAGTAGCTTGTTCAGGCGACTCACGTTCCGGAGTCATTTGTCATTTCAGGCCGGTATATTTCTATCCACCGTCGAGGGACGTATTGTCTTATAACGATTGACATTATATTTAGTCTATATTCTACATAACATTAGGGTCAGTGAAGTGGCTTTGTCGTGCTAGGAGAAATAAAAATAATTTCTGTCATCGACATAAGGGATTGCTCATATAATAATCTGTTTACTGTAGACGATAATTAGCTAGAATCGCTGACATATCCGCTTTATATCAAATTGTTGTCGATTCATTGATCCTACGCCATAGTCCAATAGTTCTTTGTTCTCTAACAGATAAAATAAAAATTGGTATTGCTATATTATAATTCGCCAATACTATATGATCTCACATTCACCATAACATTAAAATTTAAGCTCGTGGGAATCGGGACGCTCGTGTAATATTATCATTTTTTTAATACACTTTAGACCATAACTATAATCCAATCCGCCACATGTTTAAAGTAGAACATTTCGGATTGATTCTATACGGTACAGATATTCGTACAAATAAAGAATGGTGGAATCGGTTTGAATTTGGTTCAGTGAGTTCATTCGTCGTGTATGTGATCTCTTTATTATATCGATGCAAGTGGGAGTGTTACGCACGGGTTTGAGTAAAGGCAACGTTTTTATAAACGCCTTGTTCTAATTAAATAAATTATTGTAATATAGTAACGCTACTGAGAGATTTTTAGCTTATGTTTTATTGTCTTAGTTATGATAATACATAGTTATATTTTACATAAACAAAAATATAATACAAAATTTTCTATTCTAAACATAAAAGTATTCGAATAAAATTACCAATATTAATAGCAGAAGCTAAAAACCTGTCATGAAGAATAGCGTCAACCGTTTTTGGCCTGACCATTAGATAGGTACTTATTTTCTATTTGTCTCTCGATGTATTGACATGACAGCCAATACTCAGAGATGAAACAGTCCGTACATTCCAGCTTGTAGACAAATAGATATAATCATTTGGTGGTAGACTACCTCACCCAGTCTAGGAAGTTACGCCGTTTTCATAAATAATACGCTTATAGTGATTGAATTTCAGTAAAAAAATCGTCCAGTGTATTGCCAATTATTTTGTATGTCAAAAAAAAATACCTTTAAGTACCGAAGAGCTTATGATACTATTTTTTTTAATTTTAAGTTTGGACTTACGTCAGTTTTATTAAACACTTATTATTAAATTATTACATGATTATACTGTTTCCTTATAACTATAGTATGAATCTAGACTTTTGTAAAGTATTTTCAACAATTAAATTCGCGTTACATAGTCCCCGTGATAAACTTAGCTTTTTAAGTACAGTGCGAAGCAACTATGAATACTTCAATGCTTGTTTATAGTGTGTAACTAAAGTGATGTGCACATTTCGATTTTTATCGAACCGATTATAACGTTTGCGATCTTTGTTTATAGAAGGAAGTCTGCTTTATTTCCTTAATTATTCTATTTTTATTTGTTTTATGTTATGCATATGCTGTGAACATGAGTGCGGTATAGCTGGTTGAATGCATTGTTTCTACTGAAAATCAGTTACAGACAATTTTAGAAATGCATGACGTGTTTTGAACGGTATTTTATGGTATAACATTTAGTTTTTAGAATTCCCAGGATATGTTATTCTATAGTTGTAAATAAAGAATTGTTAATGATTTCTTACGTTTACGCGAATGTTACTTATTGAAATAATTACGGTCCACCTCGTGACCACGAAGGCTGAAAAGCTTTCGAAAAGTCGCGTCGGGACCAAATTTAAAATAAAAAACCGCGATCAAATCCGTTTAAATTAGTTTTATTCCAATAAAGAATTGTTCTTGAACGATTTGTCATGACACGAAAACCAGACCCATGACCTTTTCATTCACTGTCACTCATTGTTCTACGAAATTCGTTTAAACTCAATATTAATACGAGTGTAATACGCGTGTAGAAGCCCGGCCAAGTTATTTTGCGCGTATTGTAAACCACAAAAAAAAATACTGAAATTAATAAAAAAAAAAAATTTTACTAGCCCTGTATTATATATGTCCCACTGCTGGCCACGGGCCTCCTCCACTGAATGAGAGGGATTAGGCCTTAGTCCACCACGCTGGCCTAATGCGGGTTGGTAGACTTCACATACCTCCTAAAATTCTTATCGAGTTCTCAGGGATGCATGTTTCCTCACGATGTTTCCTTCACCGTTAAAGCAAGCGATAATTAACAATAAAAAAAATATATATTAATACTAAAATTACTGTCTAAATTCCCCGCACATTCATTTAGTGACGTGCCAACGATGCGATCCCGGGACGATAAGCGGGCGACAACGCGCGCTACGTGTCCGTGCCCGGTGCAGATCGCGCGACCGGGCAAATCGTCCGGGAACCTCGCTAATTGATTTTATCTATGCAACTGAGCAACGTACGCGCAAAAAGGTTTTTTTGGGTGATAAGTAAAGTACTATATATATACCTAAGTGTGTATTTTAAGTAGGTGAAATATTGGTTTTATAAAAGTTAGTTGTTTAATAGATATAATGCAAGAGGTGCTTTATAGTTCAACTTAGTGGGGTCTTAGGAAATCTCATAACCATACGAAATTCTATAGCAAACTGCCACTACGCGTCGATTTTCCATCTTGGGTTAAATTTCCAGATCAGGCAATCACAATTTGTGTTTGAATTTTTTATTCGAAAAATTACATATAAATTATCCGGGATTATAGTTTGTGTCCATTAAAGCGATAGACTTACCCTTTATCATATCACGGGACGGAAATAAGCTCAGCGAAACGTGGATGCAACTAGCTGCTTACACATTTAAAAAGTGAGCTTATGTAATGGCGAATGTATTTTCTTTTATTATACGTATGATGTATCTCTATGGTCGTATCGAGAACAAGTCCCATACCAATGCCGCCGTACATACGGGGATAAGAATTATTGGAGATGGCCATTCGAAATCATAAACTATACTTCAAGAATAAGCCATTATTTAAAATAAAAAATGTCTTCCTTAAACTTTCAATCATAGAAATATAAACACAAAGCAGTACTATCGATGTATGTAAACATGTCTTGTACGGATTCTAACAAGTTATTTAGCTATTCACACATAAATAACTTCACGCTGCGCTCTTCGCAGGACTGACAGATCATCGTGTATATCCATCGTTATTTTATCGTTTGTCAATTTTATGATATGGTTATTTTATATACGATTTCTTTAGACAAAAGACTAATGCTTACTAGGTGGTAGATCGCTCGTATACCAGAGGCTGTCTGGGTTGGTACCAATGCTCTTTCTATTACTGCCCTCAAGCAACAGTGTATAAGAATTGTTTTATTTCGGATTGTAGCCTGTGAAATCACTGGGCATTATCTTTTTATGTCTATCTTAACATCTTGTGAGTCGGGATGATGAGCGCAGTCCAGTGTCATTCAAAGTATGTAATTAAAAGTTCTGTATGTTGTTGCTTCTCTTTAAGGACAGACATGACGGTCATCAGAAGGTGAGTGACCTGCTCGTCTCATCATACAACATAATAAAAAAACTTGATTACTTCCATTCAGGACGAAAATTACAAAAATTATGGTTGATTGCATTCGCTGTGCCATATTCCATAGAGACAAAATATAAACATAGATAAGTTACGCGGGAGCGCCCGGAGGTTTTTAAAAAAAGACAAGTCTTCACAATGAAGCTTTATTGCGAACTGAATTATAATTGACAAATTTCCTTATTTATACCTGTTCATCTGTTGACAATGAATGCTTAGATCTACGCATTATGATCATAACAAGATCACCGTCTAGACACTAGGCTAGCAGTTTTTATAGTCAACATAATTTGATATTAAGAGCTTTAGCCAAAACAAGAATATCATATTACAAATATATAGAATTACATCTGAGTACCTGTGTCAGCAATTGTAATGCCCTTCATATAGTAAATAAGGTTACAACCACATTAGCATGCGGTTATAATGTCATGAGCGGGAGCGGGGTGCATAACTCCTCCCCCCATAGCTTCGAAATGATCAGAGGGATGTATATTTCTCTGATTATTTCGACACACAATATATTTTAAAAAGTTATACTTATACGCTATACACACAAAAAGGAACAGAAATATGATTACATATAATAACAGAGTAGCTGCGCTAACACTTTTCACAAAAATGCCTTTTTCACGAATTTCCACTTCACTTTCACTGTTCTTCAACAATTCATTTAGATTCTGTAGATTTTTCAACTCGGCAGCATCCAAATTTATTGGTTTCCATCCTGTTTGTGGCTCTATAGTCGTTACTTCTGGAAGATCAATAATTGGCAGTTTTCTGAAGTCCATTGTGCTTATTCCCGCATAGTGGGATTTCAGGGTAACGTTGTCTATTTTGGCGTCACAGTGATCGTCAAGTGTGAGGAGGTAAGTCCCTTTTATACTTTCTTTTGTCATTTCATTATGACAGCTCTTTGTAAATATAGTTTCCGCGTTGCTGTAGAGAATCCATCTTCGTTTCTCTATTGGCTCTATTTTTATAGAGTTTATTTCAACTGGTATGGGTTGACAAGAACTGGTGTTGTGCGAAAATTTCATCAATGATGTTATACATGTGTCTTCTAATGGTAATTGAGTTTCATCTTCATAACATAGGAACGTCGCCTCATAGAGTTCGCTGCACGGCTGGGAGAGCGAGACCATATTTGACCCTCTTACTAGGAGGTAGGGATATTTTGGGATTATGATAATTGTTTTACCAAAGGAATTGGTGATGGGTATTGGAATGATTTTGTAATAAATGTATATTTCATCTTTAATTATAGGTATGTCCAAAATGAATGTTATTTGACTTCCTTTTGAATAAACTTTTATCTTAATACATAATTCTAACTTAATTAAATTATCATAGTTTACTGGGTAAATGAGTTTATTAGATTTCTCTATTTCTTTTAACAAAATTAATAATTCGTCAGAATTTAAAAGTGACTGGTGTAAAGTTTTTAATTTACTAAAAGTAATACAAGTTTCAATCTCTTCCAACCGAATGTACAATAATTGGAAATTGTGCAAAAATAAATTATAAATATTAATACATAAAGTTATGAATTGTTATATTAACATTACTCTGGTTTATTAATTTTCTCATTTCCCATAATTATTTATCTATGTTAATAAAATTATTGGTTGTTGAATTATTTATTTTCAAAAGTGATTCAGACATTTCCGATATCAAAGTTTATCAAAATTTTTCAATTGTAGAGTTCATAATAGAATTTATTTGGAGCTTAATATTAAGTAATTGATGGTTAGGTGTACTATTCTTAAAATATTTTCCAACATGATCATTTAAATTAGGATATCTATTAATATTAATTTCTAATTCCTCTTTTGTGATACCTAAATCTAAAGTCTTAATTATAGTCCATTATGATAACTTACTTATCTATCATCATTACTTATCTATGTCTTAACTATCCTTTAAAGTTGAAGGGTGTAACTCGTGATCAGCAGCACGAGCTCGAGGAGGTACCTGTGAAGGTCGTTTTACGTCCTTAGTAGGTACAGTTGAATCCTTTTTTTTTTTTTTTTTGAAATAACGTTTATTTCTGTTAATGTGACCAGTGGCTGTAGGTTTTCGAAAGCGAGGTTTATTTTCACTTCGCTTCATGTTTACAGCTTCATCACGAATAGGAATATCGTTAGTGTCAATATCGTCAGCAGAGTGAACTGTTTCCGGTAATGAACTACCTGTTATTATACTAGATGAGGGAGAATGAACTGAAAAATTCATAGTATCTTCCGAAATTGAAGGAGCAGATAATGTTTCAGATGAGTCTGATATCACGATTGTGTTTTCAGAATCATCTGTATTAACTTCCATTGATGTATTACCGCTTTTATTGGTAAGAGCATCCAATGTTATATTTGTAAGAGCATCTGCATCACTATTATTTATGCTGGTGGGTATTTGGATGCATGGTTCAGTTCGGGGTTCTAAGGTAATTTCGTGTTCCTGTAAACGTTCACTGCCATCATCAGTGAGTTTTATACTTTCAGTATAAAAAATTTCGCAATCATTTTGTCCATTATTATCGGAAAAATTTACATTTGGGAAATCACTGTACTGTTCATCAGAGTCTTGTATAATCTCAGCATCGCTATCACAATAAAACAAATTGTTATAATCATTATCAGATTCTTGCGTGATTATATTTTGTCTAAGAGGATGGGCAGTACGCCTAAAAACATCAGTATCTTGTACATTATATTGAGGTTGGCTTTGAGGTGGAATCGTGATCATAGTGTGTCTAAGGGGACGGGCAGTACGCATAGATACATCAGTATCTTGAACATTACGTTGAGGTTCGCTTTGAGTTGGAATACCAAACGTAAACTGTTGGTTTGGTGCATTGTTAAATGGTCTCATTTGCGCATTATTAAATTGTGGCCTATATCCCTGTTGGGGCACTATGCCAAACTTAAAATTGTTTTGGGGACAGTTGACATTTGGTCTAAACCCTTGTTGATTCGGTAAACCAAATTTAAAATTGCTTTGGGGCTGTGGATAATTCGGTTTGAAATTAAACCCCTGATTTGGAAGACCAAATTTAAATCCATTTGAATTAACAGGCCTGAAATTATTGGATAATTGATTTGGCATTCCAAATTTAAATTGTTGATTTAAATTATTTAAAGGGTTTGGTCTGAATGACGGCTGAAAGTGAGCTCTATCTGAATTAGTAGAGTTAGGTGGGTAAGAATGCTGAGATGGCTTTACAGCACCTCTATTTTTATTTTTCGCATTGTATTGCATTTGGAAGTTTACTTCTTCCATTACAACACTAAGTGCGCTTTCAAGGCTTGTGCAATCTTTCAATCTGACAATTCGAATTAAATCTTCTGTAAGGTTGTACATGAACACGTTCAGAGACAAATTATTATAAATTATAATTTTTGCTGCTTTAATATTGTCATCCAATAATAAGTTTATCTTAGAAAGAAGAGCGCTGCGTATTTGTTGGATTCGATTGCAAAATTGCAAGTAGCTTTCGCCAGAATTGATTTTTAAATTTTCTAATTCAATGGCTACGCACTCTTCAGATCTAGGATCTCCAAAATGTTGGATAAGAACAGATCTGAGCTGTTCCCATGTTGTTATGTCTTCGCGTTCGCTTAATAATCCTGCGGCTCTACCACACAATCTACTAGTAATACAATGAAAAACGTATGTGGATTGAACCGGATTATTCACTTCACTAAAATTTCTCAAAATATATTCACATTTTCTTATGTATAAATTTAATATAGTTTGATTTCCATCGAATTTTGGAATTAAGCTTATAAATTCTTTAGGTATCAATTGGAATTCGCCGTTGCGCGACATATTTTCACTCTTATATATAGCACACAGTAAATCAAATAAAAATAAAAATCAACACAGTTATACACACTAAATTAAAAAAATAAAAATTTACACACAGTTATACACACAGTAAATTAAAAATAAAAATTAACACAATTAACACAAGTAAGTAAATTAAAACTCTCTATTAATATATCAAAATTCAAATATTTCAATCAAAAATTCAAATATTTCAATCAAAAATTCAAATATTTCAATCAAAAATTCAAATATTTCAATCAAAAATTCAAATATTTCAATCAAAAATTCTTATTTCAAAAATTCAAATATTTCAATCAAAAACTCTTATTTCTTAAAATTAGCCTGCCTATTTTTGTGCAGAAGTCAAATAACTTTCGACTATTTTTGTTCAAAAGTTACGGAGTTCGCCTTTTTTTTTTTAAATTGTGTCGTACAAAATCAACCACAGGAAAAATAGCAAGTATGAGACAGGAAATGTAAAGAGGTCTACTTACAATCCGCTCGATCCCATGCCTTCTCGTAAAGCTGACTTCGTGGGCGACGACCTTCGGTTCCCGCCGTTTATCGAATTTATTTGGTTCGAGGATACCCGGAGCTATGCCGCAAGACCGATGCTTGTGTACTCGCAGACAGAGCTTACAGTCGCGGATATCCTACCGGCTGCGCCAGATAAGTTACGCGGGAGCGCCCGGAGGTTTTTAAAAAAAGACAAGTCTTCACAATGAAGCTTTATTGCGAACTGAATTATAATTGACAAATTTCCTTATTTATACCTGTTCATCTGTTGACAATGAATGCTTAGATCTACGCATTATGATCATAACAAGATCACCGTCTAGACACTAGGCTAGCAGTTTTTATAGTCAACATAATTTGATATTAAGAGCTTTAGCCAAAACAAGAATATCATATTACAAATATATAGAATTACATCTGAGTACCTGTGTCAGCAATTGTAATGCCCTTCATATAGTAAATAAGGTTACAACCACATTAGCATGCGGTTATAATGTCATGAGCGGGAGCGGGGTGCATAACTACATATTCGTTCTGTAAACACAATCAACGACAATAAATTATTTTGTAACCGAATGAGGTCATCAAAAATAATAAGACGATAAAAGCAATACTAGATAAGAATTAAAGAAATTATGGCAGGTTTCAGGTAAAATTATTATATACTACGAGATATTCCCAATTTATAGCTAAGATCCAGAGAGATCCAGACGAGTGGATACAATCGTATATCTTGCATTCCTAACTCGATTATAAACGAAAAATTTCTTCGAAAAAAATATTTTGATCTGATTCTATGCTGGCGCTATCGAGCATAAAAGATAAACTTTTTACAACTTTTGTTATTTATAAATTGGTTGCTCTTATAGTTGGTGAAAGTCCTAGGTTCAGTTTATACAAAATTAAACCAACTTAATTTTAAAATAACATTTACACTAAAGGTGTATTTTTATCACACACACTATGAATCCAAATACCTAACAATTTCTATCTCTTAACAAAATACAACATAAATAAAGTATAATCGGCTAATACGTAAACGGTATCTTTTGTAATCGGCGAGAAAATAGTCCGGGACCGGGCGTTGTTAACCCCGGGGTCGGCGCGGCACTATATTTATTTTAGTCATGTCATGTCGCCGATACGTTATCCCGTGCTACTGTGCCCGGGAGAGATCCCGCGATAACCGCCCGCCCGCCAACACTAATAATTTGTTGCACATCGAGAATTAATGTTAGCTTATTGATTTTTTTGTCTTGTCACTATTAGGGTTACGAGGAGTGTAGAGTTTGTTTTTTAGACAAAAATACGGTACTTACTATAAATATTATAAATGTCAACGTTTAGATGTTTTTAGTCGATCACAACATAATGGCTAAACGGATTTCTATGAAATGTAGAACGGACATAATATAATTTTTATACCGATAGTACGTTCCCGTAGGATAATTTTAACGTTCTTTCCTCCTCCTCCACGAGGATAGAGCCACTAGGAAAAACATCTTTAACATAAGATGTAGGACATATGATTGAACTGATTGTGTGGAATCTCGAATGAAGCTTTACATTTCATTCAGTGGAAACATCTAAAGTCTATAATCTGGATATGTTTTGAATCTTATCACGTAAACGAGTTGCTGGTACAACAAGGGCACGGATATGTTTTTTTTATTGATTGACAAGAAAAGCAGGGCGCTCACCTGATGGTAAGCGCTACCCCTGCTCATAAACAGAAACAACAACACACCGAACTTTGAATTACAAAGCACTTCATGACACTGAATTGCGCTCGTCACCACGAGACATAGAATGTTAAGTGTCTTAATGCCCAGTAAATTCACTGGCTTCAATAACCTTCAAACAGAAACACAACAGTGATAACAAACTGTTGCTTGGCGGCAGAAATAGACAAAGCGGTGGTACCAACCTCTGGGTTAGTACCACCGTTTTGTCTACTTCTGTCTAAGTAGACAGAAGTAGACAAAACGGTGCTTTACGGTACAAAAGCAAGTGCTTTACGGTAAGTGTAGCGCAATCCAGGAATAGTATCGACCAACGAAAAAATAATGTGGCCATCGTAGGTCGGTTAGATCATGCCGGCCTGCCCAACTGCTTCTTCATACGCCGTTTAAAAGACCCCGTATTATAGGAAGGAGGGAACACGTGTGCCGGCAAACTATTCAACAGCATAATAGTCCGGCAGAAGTATGACTTAGCGAACTTTTTAGTTCGAGCCGAGATGGAGGAGACCACGGAGCTGTGGCTCCGCAAGCTAGCACGCGTGGTTCTGTTAAGGAAAGGTGAGGATGTGATTTGATGCTTGGTGACAGGTGAAGCGCCCAATGATGATTTTTGAACAAAATAAACGTATATAAACAAAAGAAGAATGGAATGTCATTGGATTATAAACAAAAGGACATTAAAAATAATATCCTTGCCTATATGTACTATAACAACAGCGCTACCTATGGCGAGTTACAACAATGTAGATAGTATAAAATCTTCTTGAAAAAATAAATATTTGTTGAGTGGTGAGTGAGATACCCGGAGGCCTAAATCCCCCTACCCTTCCCAATCCCGAAATATCCCTTTCCTTAGATTTAAGTCTTAAGGTCGGCAACGCGCCCATGATTCTCTGGTATTTTGAGTGTACATGGATGGTGGAGATCACTTACCATCAGGTACCCACTTGCTCGTTTGCCGGCCTATTCTATAAAATATACATATTTAAGTACCCACTTTCGTAATGATCGGTCAAACGGTGTCGAAGTCTAATAAACAGATAGACCAACATCCATTTTAATATTTATAGGGCATGTTATTTAAAATATTCGCAATATTTATAACAATGCAAAACCATTCCAATGTTATTAAATCAACTTCGAGATCACCTGTCAATTTCGCAACGTAAAAGACAAACTAAATATTTCGCGAATAAAAAACGTATAATTTATCGTCTAATACTAAGAATTAGTATTATTTATCCAGCCTTAGACGCGGTCGGATACTAAATCATTCGGTATAAATACCACATATTCTATGGTTGGGATTTTATTGCTAATTCTTCTGTGGGTACACAAAAATGTCAAAGATTTACGATATCGCCGCGCGTGTAAGCGTCCGCACTCCGGCATAGTGTTGTCAGAGTTTTACACGAATTTCCATTGTTTTATTGCTAAAAAACTAAAATAAATGTATTATATTTATATTTCTGTTTTAATTAAGTGATTAATTTTAATTACGTTTTTATAGATGTGGCTTAGTTATTTATTTTAATTAATAGTTTAGCCATTATAAACTATTTTTGGCATAGTTCGGCGTTTGTTTTATGTGTAAGATACTTAATAATGTCTGGTGTGCATATTAATATAAAAAAGTGTATTTTTGAGGTTGGTGTGGCCATTGTTGCCAATGGGAACTAGGTTTTTATATGCTGCTTTGATTTTAATTACGTTAAAAGTTATATAATAAGAGTAATTGAAATTGAATCCTATAGCCATAGTCTCCTTCTTCCCAATCTCAATTAAGTTTCTTAGTTTGCTGGTATGAGGGTACCTGATATTTTATATTCGATTGGAAAGAGACTACCATACACGTGGTGAAAAACCCGCCATAGCGGCTCGTTCAGGCCAATCACGTTTTGTAGTCAGCCAGTGTACCAATTCAACTACGCCGAGAATATGCCTGATGTTAGGTATACAGGGTTAATTTTAAAACACCAGCAATCTCGCAGGACCAAATAGCTGACCCCATACGGAACAACTTTTGTTCTACGAGTTTGGATATAACTCAATATATTTAAAAAAATATATTTTACAAGTTTTTGTTGTGTCGTGTTTTTCTTCGTAGACTGCGGCGCGGCGCACGACATCAAAGGCGGCCGTCAGCTGCTCGGGCGTTGACCTTCAAAGGCGCTAGCCCGGTTCCCCACGCTTCGCGTATTTGTTTTCGTAATCTGCGATGCGCGTTGTAACATTCAAGACGGAAATTAAATGAATACTTATTTTTGTATGAAAATAAAATCTAACAAATTATCAAAAGTCGTAGAACAAAAGTAGTAGCTTATAACCTTAGGAATCTACCCCTGCGAGGTTGCTGGTGTTTTAAAAATAACCCTGTATATTAAATCGATTAATTACTTGTAAAATTATTATTGCAAAAATATTTCTACACTGACAACACTGTCCTGGAATCCTGGCGCAATATGGCGCACAGCGATCGACGGATACGCGCCGCTCGTAATTTCGATCGGATATCGGAACTTTACTTTTCGTCCCTTTATTTATAACTGCGATATCCGATACTAATCGATATCACCAACCTTTCTAAATTATATTTCTCGGTCGCGATAACGCAGTGCGATTGTCTTTTTCTGAAATTAATATTCTTTATCGATTAAATGTACGCATATTTGCGATTTTTTTATCATCATGATTGTTATTTTAAAACGCTTTGCCAGCCTGCATAAGGTAAGGTAGGAAAAGTATACATTGTCGTCCCATTAAATTGGTACCATCGCCATATTGAGGTAAAGGTCATAATTTATAAGGTAGTAGGTCCCTCGTATGCGAGAGGCCGTCTGGATTGGTACCACCGCTTTGTTTATTTCTGCCACCAAGCAGCAGTGTAAGCACTGTTTCGGTTTGAAGGACATCGAAACCAATGAAATTGCTGGGCATTATGAGACTTAACATCATATGTTTCGGAAGGACGAGCGCAGTTCAGTGCCACGCAGTTAGGGATTGCAATCCGGAAAAACGGATCCGGTATTCCGGCGGATCCGGCATCATTAAACGTCCACCGGATCCGGTACCAATATACCGGATCCGGCGATCGGATCCGGTGCTACAATTTTTAGATATTTAAATAGAGCTGTTGCATGATTAGGTACTTTACTATGCCAAAAAAAAAGGTATACGATCAGAAATGACAAAAGTCTTGGAAAGAGTTATTCAAGATGATAACTCTAAAGAAAAATTTGGAAGAAATCGTAGAAGAGAACTTAGATTCACCCTCACTAAAGAAAAATTTGACATTAAGGGAAGAATTACAATTACAAATCCAGCAAAAAACCATGTGTTATAGCTTACACACTAAAAAAGAGAAAGATTTTCATAAAGTACTAAATAGTAAATGACTATATTTGAAAGGACGGAGTTTTGACGGAGTTCGAAGAGAATACTTGTTTGCTATTTATGATTATTTGCTGACAATAAAGCCGACAAGTGTAGAAACTGAAAGGGCCTTTTTGGCCGCAGGCTATATTTGCAGCTCTATTAAAAGTCGACTACCAGATGAAACAATTAATATTATTTGTTTTCTACGATCCTTTTTTCAAAATCAACATTGATTTTCTATATATAATGAATACTAAAACAATTATTGCTTTAAATTCTACTTCAAATAATTATTTTTCTTAAGTTGATTAAACTAAAAAGTTGAAATTATAAGACAAACTCATTATTGTGATAATTGTGCCATGCATTACAAAGATTCATCAAATCATGATAGTGTCTGTCATAAATATAAGACTTGTTTGTTGCAATAGTTAGCATTCTCAAATACTTTATTAATTATTGTGATCTCATCTCAATAAATTACGTAAGGTTAATTATATTAGATTGTATAGTGTTACGTACTAAAATAATTGATCTATATGTGAAAGTGAAATCTATGAAGATTGAGCTAATTGTTTCATCGTTAAAATTTTACTAAGTATCTACACTACTAGATTTTATTTGTTTGCTCGTTGTCTAATCTTAACATTAGATTGGAAATAAAGTTGATTTTACATGTTTTATTTTTTATAAACTACCTATATTAAGCACAATAACACTTTATTAACTTACTAACAGTTCATTTTGAACCGAAAAGCGAAAATCATCCTGACTTGATCAATCCGCCGGATCCGACCGGTCCGGCCGGATCAGTAGAAATCCGGTCGGATCCGGCCGGATTGAAAATGACGCCGGATTGCAATCCCTACACGCAGTGCTTTGTAATTCAAAGTTCTGTGTGGTGTTACTTCTGTTTATGGGCACGCGTGGCGCTTACCATCAGGCAAGCGCCTTGCTTGTCTCGTCATTCCACTCCCCTAAACTTTACGATCGAAAATTCTTGAGAAATTAAACGGTATATGTTTATAGCAAACACCGCTGTAATAGTTCAAATTAGGTGTGCATTAAAAACGTCTATGTTATTTACGATTCGGTATCGCATGAATCAAATTTTATTGTCTCGGCGACCATCCCGAGTGACCGTTTGACGTTGACGACCGATTTTTTTAAATTACGACCGACATTTGAACCCATTTTTTAGATCGTTCGCTCATTCATAGGATAAGTCGTAAAAATTTCGAACGGCGCCACTGTTGGTTAAAAAACGTACCTACTTAACATTGCTTCATTGGTCTAACAGTGTGTCAATTGTGGCCGGTAACGGGTTCGATTTCCAGATTGAGCAATTAAAAGTCATTAAAAATAAAAATAAGCTTTTATTAATGCCAAAAAGCCTCTGTGGCTCTGCGGGTGTGTAGTTGGCTGTGTAATGGGATGCCGCGGGTTCGAAACACCGAGACAAATGTTTGTATAATCCACAAATATTTATTTCAGGTCTGGGTGCCGTAACACAGAAAATCTCTCGTAGATCCTAATACCCACGTCACAAGACTCGTATCTTACTGTGGGGTCAGGGTTATATGTGTGACTGTTGGGTGTTATTAATTATTTAGTAGTTTCTTCGAGTGGTAGAGCCACGCTGTAGACAGTTTTGTCTACAGCATGAATGGGCTGGCTCGACCGGATCGTTACCACTGTCTCACAAAAAACCGACGTAAAGTAGTGGCTTGCTGCTGCGTTTCGTACGGTGAGTGAGATAACCGGAAGCCCAAATCCCTCCCCTTCCCAATCCCTAATTATCCCGGTCCTTTAAGGTGGGCATCGCGCCCATGACTGTTCTGGTGGTGGACGTACATGGGCGGTGGAGATCACTTACCACCGGGTCACCCACTTGCTCGTTTGCCAGCCTATGCTATAAAAAAAAAATATTTATTTACTCATCCTTATCATCATTTCAGCCTATTGTCGTCCACTGTTGGACGTAAGCCTCCTCAAGTGAGCGCCAACCTTCCCGGGCTTGGGCAGCTCGCATTCATTCGCTACCTGCCATCTTTTTCAAGTCGTTTGTCCACCGTGTAGCCGGGCGCTCTACACTACGTTTGCCTAAGCGTGGTCTCCACTCCAGCACCTGTCTGCTCCACCGACCATCAGTCCGTCTGCAGACATGACCGGCCCACTTCCACTTCAGCGTGCTAATTTTGCGAGCAATATCGATGACTGGTTCTCTGGCGGATGACTTCATTTCGAATTCTATCCACCAGAAAAACTCCAAGCATTACTCGCTCCATAGCACGCTGAGCGACTTTGAACTTATGGACCAGTATGCTAAGTGTCCACGTTTCATTTATTTATTTATTAAACTTTGTACACATGGTATACAGGTGGACTTGAATGCCTTAGGCATTTTTTCCTAGTCTACCTTAGGGTGGTGGAAATCATTATTGAGGCAGGTGCATAATAAATAAATAAAAAAGTAAATACACTAAAGATATAATTACGCATATGAATACATATATACATAAAAATTACAAATATAACATATAAATAAACAATATATATACACACATACACATATAGATAATTATATAATTACACTATATCTACCGTTGAGAATTTGCTGCTTCAGCCAGCAATAATTGACAAACTCTCATCTTGAAAGCCAGCCGTGTTGTGGATGTCCTGATTTCGAGCGGGAGTTTACTGTCGCTTCTTTATTTTATCAGGGTGCCAAGACCGTATATTGGTGACCATATTATGGTGATCATTAAATTGAAAGCGCGCGCCACAATCAATAAAGTGTGGCAGTTGTCGTTGATTCATAGCTTCGTATCAATCTCATCTCCAATCTTTATTTCAGTAGTAATAAAACGTGTGTGGCCTGTACACGTGGAGGTATCAGAATATGATGGTCAGATTTTTTTCATCTAGGTATAAAATGACTATATTGTCGGTCTAAGACATATTTTATCTTTATTTTTTTTTACTAGCCCTGTATTATATACGTCCCACTGCTGGGCACGGGCCTCCTTTACTGAATGAGAGGGATTAGGCCTTAGTCCACCACGCTGGCCTAATGCGGGTTGGCAGACTTCACATACCTTCGAAAAATCTTATCTTATCTTGATTGGATGAATTATATTATTTGCAGATTATAAAGACTACAAAGCTCTATATGGCTCTCTCTGGACCTGGGTCTCGACAATCGCGCTTCTTGTTGCGGCGAAATGTCACCGCTTATCGCAAAAAATGATGCTGTCCATTTCGAGGTAAACAAGATTTTTTTTTTTTTATAGCATAGGCCGGCAAACGAGCAAGTGGGTCACCTGATGGTAAGTGATCTCCACCACCCATGTACGCCCACATCAGAAGAATCATGGGCGCGTTGCCGACCTTAAAGGAAAGGGATAATTAAGGATTGGGAAGGGGAGGGGATTTGGGCTTCCGGATATCTCACTCACCGTACGAAACGCAGTAGCAAGCCGCTACTTTACGTCGGTTTTCTGTGAGACAGTGGTAACGACCCGGTCGAGCCAGCCCATTCATGCTGTAGACAAAACTATCTACAGCGTGGCTCTACCACTCATACTCCTACTATACCACTCAAGATATACTTACTACTATTAATAATTATACTAGATACTTATCTACTATTAATTATCCAGGAGTTTGGAGTTGTAGCCTCAAGTCAAAGTAACTTATGTAAGAACACGCTAGATTAATTCGTTTTTAAATGGATGCAAATACGCAATAAAATTTTAACCCACATCAAGTAAAAACAGAGATTCCATATTCCATATTTTATAAACTTTTACCATGTACGATTAGGCAATATAGAACTAAGTATTATTGATTAAAGTTAATGAATTTAGCAAAATAAAATAAATATGTAACACAATTTTTCTAAATATGGGTTGAAATGTTATTACATATTTTCATGCAAATAAGAATAAAATCGCATTTAATTCGGTCGATTCCTTTTAGTCATTACGATGTCACAGACAAATACGCACACAGACAGAAAGGCCCTTTAGTAATGTATGCCGACACCGGAAGTAAAGCTTCGTCGGATCCATCCATCAAACATCGATTAATTGTTAACATGGATTGTCCCTGTTCAGATGTTTTGTTGATGATCGATCGCTGCTACCGATTATATTATTCGATGACGGAATGATTTCTTACGTTAAGGCGAGGACACATCATTTTGCCTACGGAGGGAAAGAGAGGTCCTTACATAATTCCCCCTTTGGATTCAATATTAAGATGCTTGAACCTATGTTATTCCACTATTTTATTTTTAGTCGATACTAGCATAATTACTCAGTATTAGTTTATCGTTCGTTTAAATTATATTCGCCGTAACGCATTAAACAGTCCGCTTAGTAGGAAACAATTTGTCATACGATTCTCCATATATATTGAGAACGTGATAGTATTGTATTTTCAGGGGGCTTGCCCCCTGATCCTAATCCTTTCCCCATCCCTTTTTCCTTCCCCTCCCCTTTGGCCCTTTGGCAGGCCGGCATGATCTTGCCGACCTACGATGGACACATTGTTTGTCGTTGGTCGACATTATTCTTGGATTGCGCTACACTTACCATCAGGTGTAGCGTAGTCACTTTGCCGAGCCAGGATAAAAAAAAAGCACTGTGACGATGCTTGTGACTAAGAAAAGAGAGAAAAATAAAAATGTACATCCTAGTTAGTTTTTTTAACATTACACGAACAATTTGCGTGTTTACGTTTGCTTGGACAATGTGAAAAAAGCCGTAAAAATATTATTGTAAATCCTAGGAAATAGTTATTCAATAAATAGTTCAGAGATCAAACTAAAAATACCATTATTTTAAACCTGAATTTGTACTTTTATGTCCTATCTCGTAAAACGTTATTACTTTTCAAATTATGTTAACTTTCTATAAATCGCACTTCAAGAAAGAAAACAAGGAAAACAAGTTATCTTGGTTTTGTAAGTTCGTCGCCTTAACATAAACGATGACGTATTAGCTAAGTGTAATGAATGTAGATTGACAGATCGATCATGGATTCTGGGTATCGCACAGTACAAAGATGCCGTTTACCTTTAATACTTCTAATAGGAGAAGTTATCTGGCAATATTGTCAATTATGTTCTCACAAACAATTTTTTTTTTCCGAGCAGGACAAAGTGACTGCACTATACCTGATGGTAAGCGTCTACAAGGTGGTATAGGTCCCTCGTATGCGAGAGGCCGTCTGGGTTTGTACCACCGCTTTGTCTATTTCTGCTGCCAAGCAACAGTGTTTTACCACTGTTGTGTTTCAGTTTGAAGGACATTGAAGCCAGTGAAATTACTGGGCATTATGAGACTTAACATCTTATGTCTTGGGATGACGGGCGCAATTCAGTATCATGCAATGCTTTGTAATTCAAAGTTCTGTGTGGTGTTGCTTCTGTTTATGGGCAGGCGTGGCGCTTTCCGTTAGGCGAGTGTCTTGCTAGTTTCGTCATTCAATTAAATAAAAAAAATAGTTGTTTCTGATTTCCACCAAGAACAACCACGATATCGAAAGATACACAGATGGACACACACATTGCAGACCTTAAAAGAAAGGGATAATTATGGGATCAGAAACGGGAGGGATTTGGGTATCAGATATCGCATATCAGTACTCCGGCGTAAAACTAAAGAATCTAAAAATCTCAGCTTACTAAATATCAACACGACTTGTATGCATTTCTCGTTATAAGTCAGCGTAAAAACACGATCGCAGCAAGTAAATTATTCTAATATAACCAAATTTATTCGTCAATGCTCGACGCCCGGCGCCCTGCCCGGCCCGTCTCACTAAAACATATCTTATTTGTGTGAAATTTTATGTCAATTTGTCGAATGCCTTCGCGTTTGGTCTTTATGAATATTCAAAAGGTAAATTTGTTGTACGTACACACAATGCGAGGTGATAGGTGAAGTATCATGTTGTGACACCGTTTTTCTATGTTTTTTGTATGAAAATGTATTAGTTTTAAGTAAATAGTAATGTAGGTGTTTCGTTCGCTGTATATTCTGGGATAAGGGATATTTAGGGATAATTAGGGATTGGGAAGGGGAGTGGGATTTGGGCCTTCGGATATCTCACTCACCGTAGAGAAAGCGGCAGCAAGCCGCTACTTTACGTCAGTTTTCTGTGAGACTGTGGCAACGACCCGGTCGATCCGGCCTATTCATGCTGACAAAACTGTCTATAGCTTGGCTCTACCACTCATAAATTACCACCATTGACTAAATGACTACAATATTTCCATTTCACCATGAGACCATCATTATAAAGATTTTAGTTTTGTAGGTCTAATAGTTTGCTGTGGTCATTAATGAGTCATTCAGTCAAGTAATTTTTATTGTATTTATACAAAATACAGCAAATTTTGACCTTTAACACGCGTCGCTTACGCCAATATTTAGACAGAATTTTACATAAATCAGTTTACAATGCAACCGTAATTTTGAGGTTGCATTTAAAACAGTGATAAATTATTCCGTATTAGACAAAAGACTCATTCGAAACTTTTGTATTTTATTTGTTTAGTCTTGACGTGGTTTTTAATATAAAATATAATATAGCATTGATTTAAAAGTTGTTAATAGTAATAACAATAAACATACTTGTGTTATACAAATTCCACTGTTGGGCACGATTCTATCTAATAAGGATAAGGCAATAGTCTACTACGCTGGCCTGAGGTGGTTTGGGAGACATTGCATACATACCCTCTAAATTCATATGCTGAATTCTCAGGTATGCAGGTTTCCTCACGATGTTTTTCTTCTTCGTTAGCGTTAATTAACAATTAATACATACATAGTTTCGAAAATATTTGTGCTCTGAAATTAGTTTCGAACATTCAACTTCCGTCTTACAGTCCGTGCCAGGTTCCGCTAAGCTATACTCGCTCAGCATACAGCACATAGTCTGAATATCACACTAGAGTAGAACTCAACTTTACAATTGAGACCAGTAAAAATATAAGCTTAAAGTACCACAGTGAGTCTTAAGAATTCAGTTGTAGTAAGTGCCGATGTATATTAGTCTCTTAAAATAAATGTAACTCAAACAGAAAAACTGATTTCCAAAATTAAATGTGAAATAATATTTTTCTTAACATAAACGATAGTAAGTATTTTTTTAAAATAAAATGAAATAAAATCCGTTTAAACAAGATTATTTCAAAGTGTAATATTCGCGTTAACATAATAAACCATTAGATTCAGTTGCCCGGAACTAGCATCTAAAAATACACACGGAATTGATTATTTTTCCTCTTTCAAAGTCGGTTAAATTTGGTCGTTTCTGTGAATATTTTTTTAAAAAGAGCCTAAGCATAATATTATGAATACAAACTTTGCCATCGCTAAGCCTACTCAGAGGTCAAAGGTGATATTTGGGCCGATATTGACGCGTCCAAGTTTCCATTTAGTAAAAATATGGAAATTTATCTCGTAACGTTCAAAAACTTATGTAATTTATACACGACGTTTATCGTCAAATACTATGTATTAGCCATTGTTAGGGTTTTATTGTGTTTTAAACTAGTTATTTTATCACTTTAAGAGTCGTTTAGTGCGTTTATTGGTCTGTCTGCCTACAAATAGCGTGTGTTTGATGATGATGATTTGAAATGATCTTGAGGTTATGAAATTTCTCCAGACAGCCGTAGCCATAGCCATTCAAAGAATTTAAAAATTCAGGGTTAGTGTCTTTTGCTTCGTTGAATTGTAACAGCATTTTGAAGAAGCGATGTTATACATCATAAATTTTTTATTTTATTTGTTTTCGATACTAACAGTGCATAACTATCCACAATAGACTTTTCCGACCACACATCAGCCGTCACAGCTCCTGTAAAGCATGTTACATCACGTTTAACATCGTGACAAAACATACATACCAGAGAAAAAAAAATAAAAAAAAATAGGAAAAATAAAAATTAAGAACATATGTGCAATGCACTAACCCGTACAAGACCATAGAATTGAATCAACGTAAGAACGAACTTAGTGAAGGCGTCTCGTATCCAGTAAATAGTATAATTAATATGAAACTAATAAAAAATAACCAACCACAAATAATACCGGCTTTAGAGGATTTCCAAAGCGTCCTGTCTCCAATGTATTTTTATATCCATTTGGAAAATAACTCCAATGTACACCTCCTGTCCGGCGCATTAGTAGAGGCATATTGCACCCGCAAGCATTGTATGCAAATTCAGTACGTGTACGTTTGAAAAACAAAAAATAAATGCAAAAAAATAACTGAATCGCGTCTCCCATGGCGTTCGTATTATAAAAACCATAACACGAGTTTGTCGTACTTTTTTTTTCGATTGGTAAAGTCACGCTTCTGTTTATTTTTGGGTTATGTGGATTCATTGAAGAAAAGAAATACTGAAATTGTTTATTGAACAATATATTATACTGAAATAGTTTCTTTTAAACAATAAGCTACATTTCCCAAAATCTATTATCTAAGATGCCTTTCACACTAGCGGAGCCGCCTGCAAATGCTGAGAGATATAAAACATTGCCTATATCCCAATACATCGGAAAAAGCCTAAAGGCATGCACTATAGCTCATAAGTATCGCAGAACTAATTCTTGCGTCGGTGGTATTGTCCAGTCGGTTTACGACGCGTGTGTTACTGCTATGTAAAATAACGTTTTATGGCATACTCTGTGACAGGTATGTATGTGTGTCAAACACTAAGAGGTTTTGTAGAGGGGATGGTGAGGTATCCAGTAATTACAAACTATATTTAATATTTAATGTGTCATATTATGTTTGATATATGTATGTTTTTTGGGTGCCACGTTTGCATACGTTTGCCTTTTTGATATTAAGTTATTGTAAGTGTTTTAATGCCAAAAAATTGTCAATTATGTGAAGTTAACTGAAAAATTACCTTCAATATTAATTTGACGTCCCTTTTTTCATGATAAATAAAACTCTTTGTACCCCACAATGAAATATAATCTGATGTCATGTGTCTTAGGACTAACGAGAGACTTTCGGCCTTAAATTCCAGATTCGCCACTAAAATTCGCGGAGCATACAAACTTTGGATCGGTATGGAGATTGAACTAACAGCCTCTCATTTATTCGCCCGCCGTACCGTAGAAGCTATAGGCACAATAAGAATCGGTGATAATCACATCTACCTTCTTTATTCACATCATTTCGTCCAAAGCTTTTTGTACCGGCTGACTGAAGTCAAAGTAGTTTAAGCTGTAAAATGGTGGCAAAAACTGTGCAGTAGAGAAAGGCCTCCATTGTGTAGAGACGACTCTACAGACCATGTTATGTTAGAAACAGATCTAAGGAACGTAAAATGGAATTCTAGAAATATAAAACTAACTGCGACTTTCCATTCATGTGGAGCTGTAAATAATATACAAAAATATATCTGGAAACGTATAGAGTATAGAATTTATAAAGCATGATGGAATATTCATTGTAAAATAAAAATCTAAATTTACTGTGATTTTTAGGAAATTTTTACGGAGTTTTAAAAGTAGTTTTACCTTGAATTAGTATTATGAAAGAAGCAAGCATACTAAAAGGAGAGTAAAATTATTGAATTTAAATATTTACGATTGTATTTTCTGAGAATCTCAATAGCTTTCACATTTAAAAAAGGTGTAAAAAAAACTTAAAATATATAATTATTTAAAAACAAGACTAATGGGTTAAGAAAAATCTAAAAGTGCATTAAACAGGTACACACCTTATGGCATAAGCTTAAGCGGAGCGTGGAACGGACCGTCACGCCTTTTAACTGCACCACACACGCCGCCAGTCAAACACGTTGGCCAAATATTTGACTTGTGGGCCAAATGACAAATTTTTCTGTGTCGGAACTGTCGCCCTGGTGTCAAGCTCTCTAAGAACGATGTTTGTGGGAACCGGTGGATGTTTTGGCGGGTCAGGCTTACGTGAAATAGGACGTGTTTAAATTGGTTAGTTTTAGATAAATAAATATATTTTAAGTGTCTTAGTTGTATTTGTGATGTGTTTTATGAAATCTGTAATGCTGTCAAAGTGATTTATTAACATTGATAACTTATTTATTTTATTTAATATTTATTTCTACCTAAAATAGACGCTACATACATGTGAATGATAAAGTGTAAAGAAGCATTTACACCGGCATGATTCCGGTGACTATCGATAAACTTATTTTTTGTAGGTGGTCGCTGGTTTTTTTTGGACTGCATTCCGCTTACTATCAGGTGTAATGTAGTTTGCCGTGCTCGAATAAGTAAAGTATATACAAATACATATATAAGCCAAGTACTGTATCTTCGATGATATTAGGCAGAGGTATAACTAGTACGCCCACATTTGCCGAGTTAATTTCCGCCCTATTATGTGATAGCGAACCTTTTACCTTATTGGGCACTAATCCCAAATCCCGGGCAACTCATGCATGACTCGGATTTAAAATTGGATATTTACTTATTAAAATAAATATACTGTACCTCTGTAATTTTGCTCAAAACAATATATCTATATAGAGATGATATTTTCATATTAACTCCATTAATGTATATTTAACGTAACCTGGTAGTATGTCTAAAAATTACATTAATCGACCAACAATCTATGATCATTCACATTATTACGTAGTCGTTCTCGTCCTAAAAAGAACCACCTAGCTCTATTATAAGTGTATGTTTTTCCAATCCATTTAAAAGTCAAACTCATTGAATGCCGAAGTAATCCACGCTGCGCAAACAACTACCGCGCTTAATGTAAGTCAACAATACTGTTTACTTAACACGCTACCGCTTATGTGATGTGTTCGTTGCCTTACTGTTCGTTTTTGATCATTGTTTATTTTTGAGGTTGTGTTTTATTTAAATCGATATTAATATTACACATGCGAAAGTATATTTATGGTGTGTGCTTTCATGGAGAAACGGTGCAACGGATAGTTTTTACTACTTTTTTATCCAGATAGTGTGTTCGATTCTCACGTCAAGGAGGTTTTTCCTTTTTAATTTGATTGAATGACGAGGCGAGCAAGATGCTCGCCTACACAGTAACCTAAAACTAAGCAGAAATGTTTTTTTTAAGCCTACACCTGATGGTAAGCGTGGTGCAATGAAAAAAACCAGCCACCACCAACAAACAATGAGTTTATCAGTGCTCACCACCATTGCCGCCACCACCACCGATGTACCGCAAAATAATTCCCACCATTTACCATAACAGAAATATGTAATCATTCATTCATAGACAAACGAACAGGTTCCATTACTTTCATTCAAACCTGCCCACAAATTACACAACAATATAAATCAATAACCAACAAAAAAACCGCCAAATTAAATACAACTCGCTCGCTTTCGCTATGGGCGTGGCGCGCACCTTTCTTATTTGATAGTATTAAACAAATATCTGTTGCGCCCAAATATAATGTAATAAATATAATTTATAATGTTTATACTTACGTTATCTCGTTCGGCCATCTCACGGAGACGCCCGCATACCTTGTGTTAACATACGATTTTACGTAGAGCAATGTCTTCCAGAGACATTTGGATGCAAGAAAGATATATTGTTGTTTATAACAATATACTCTAAAATAAAACTTGTAACGTGTAGTGGAAGTTTCCGCTTTATAGCGTGAAAAAGAAACGCAGCAGGAAACTTTCTAAGCAACCCGAAGTTCAAGCACAAGTCTTTATAAGTGACTATATAGGACCTGATTTTAAGTACAGTTAAGTGCAAATATGATGGGTCCTATCAAGACTCATTGCGTCCGTCGACATTTGGCAGAATTGTGTCAGCCTGAAGTTTTTGCTTTTTTATTTATTTTTGAAGTGAATGTTTCGATTAGTGGTTCTTCGTGTGCATTCTGTCATGGAGGATTGTGTTGTCGTTTTTATTAGGTCAGTCCATCGAATGGGGGATCTGCCTCTAGACCTTTTTTCCTCTATCCGTCCCGGGATACTATGCCACCCTAAACACAACCGGGAGCGGCAACGTCGATTTTTTGTTCGACAGTGGTATAAACTCGATCGCGTCAGCCGATTGGTATTACAGAGGAATCGTATTTGCGGGGTGACTCTACTTCTTACTAAAGACTGCAGCTATTTGACGGCCTGCAAGGCGCAGCGGGCGAGTAGCCGGCTGTAAAGCGAGAGACCGCGGGTTCGATCCCCGCATCGAGATAAATGTTTGTGTGACCCACAAATATTAGTTTCGGAGTCTGGGTGTTGTGAGACCGAAAGTCTCTCGTAGTTCCTGATACCCACGATACAAGACTCGTATCTTACTGTGGGGTCAGGACTATGTGTGTTACTGTTGGGTGTATTTATTTATTTATTATTATTAACTACAGAAATTACTCTGTACAAAATATAAGAGAAATAAAATCGTTAGTGTTACATATGCGCTGGGCAGACGCGCTCACTCCTCTCACGCTCCCAAAGGGATTAATAATTAAATGAGTTAATTTATCGTCGCAGGCAGGTCCGGCCCTATGCCCTCCTGTTACATATTTTTTAATAATTATCGCATTGGATTTTGTTTCGTGTGCTTTATTAATATTATATTGATGTAATAATACGCTTTGATTTTGGAATGAGACGTTTTGTATGCGGTTATTTAAATGTAGAGTTTTGAATCGAATGATTTTGAAGGTGATATTTCTTTTATAGCATAGGCTGGTCAGAGAGCAAATGGGTCAGCTGATTGTAAGTGAACTCTACTGTCCATGAACGCACACAATACAGAAGAACTAAAAGGCATAAATAATGGATTGGGAAGGGAAAGGTGATTTGAGCCTTCGGATTATAATATCGATGGGGATTTTTAATCTATCGATACAGAATCGATACGCCATCCTAGGATTTTCTGTGATATTTAATAGGAATTACTCCACAGACCTAGCTTAGTTTTTGTGGATCCTTTGTTATCGAGAGGGATCTGATTCAAAATTGTATTAGACTGGATAGAACCACCGTACATACATACGGTGATCGCCTTATTGATTCGATAGAGTGTCAGATTAAGATTGAGAACGACGAGGTTCAGGGTTCAAATTCCAGATCAAATTGCGTTTAAGAAAAACGCATGCCAACGATTATAATGTATGTTCGGTGTGGCAATAACTCACATAATAGGACGGAAATGAGTCCTATAAGACGTAAGTGTAGCGATAATTGTACCTTGCCTACCCCCTTGAGGATAAAAGCGTGGGCTTATGTATGTACATAATATGGTAAAATTTGCACTATAATAAGTAGGTCGTTTTGGAGAGTCGCGTTCTGTGGTCAGCAAATATATATCCAGTTGCTGGTGGGAGGATACTTGTATCCGACCGGATAGCGACCACCGTACACTGGTGCTAAAACCTGCCGTAGTGGCCCACCTTGTGTGGGTCGCGTTCTAGGGTCAGCCAGTGTATATCCAGTTCTCCCCAGGGGGCTTGCCCCCTGATCCTAATCCTTTTCTTATCCCTTTTTCCTTCCCCTCCCCCTTGGTCCTTTGGCAGGCCGGCATGATCTTGCCGACCTACCGTGGACACATTGTTTATCGTTGGTCGACACTATTCTTGGATTGCGCTACACTTACCATCAGGTGTAGCGTAGTCACTTTGCCGAGCCAGGATAAAAAAAAAAAAATGTTACTGCAGATCGGGATAACTCCGGTTCGACGCCTGTCCAGGGACGTAACTTGTATGTACGATCGACATTAGGGTTTGCCTGCACTACATTTACTATCAAGTGTTGTGATATAATTTTCATCAAAATATAATTTTTTCCTACGGGTTAGAAAAATTCTCCCCATCCAATATCTCCTTTCTTATCATCTGCGAATTTACAAAATTTTTATAAAAAAAAAAGCCAATAAAATGAGCCAGAGTATAAGTTGCTCATTTATCTCAATTAAAGTGCTTTAACATAAAACACAAAATCCCACGGCTTATTCTGACTTTGCAAATATGACATTATTAAAATTAATCACAACGTAACGTAAAATATCAAATATTTAAATTATTATGTATGCGCCCAAAACGTTCAAATCCATTTCCGAGAACCTCACAAAACCTGCGAGCAATAAATTCGATTATTAATTCGAATGAATGGAAAACAATTGATTCATCGCAAAAGATATTATGTTTCATTTAGATCAGATTAAAGGCGACGTCCCAGTATTTTTATTCAAGCTACTGATACTATATTTGTATGCTTATAAAATTTTCAAACCGTTATTAAAAATGTCTTCTAAGCTCTAAAATTAAACCTCGGAGAGATTAAAGATTTTATCAATTGCAAACAGTAAAGATTGTGGATTACATAGTAACTAAATATCAATGGATTTGAATTTTGGCGATGGAAGCATTAAGTTAAACGGGTTTCTAACAACACAGAACAATAAACAAAGGTTCTCAATTCGTCGGTATATATATGAGTTTATGAATAACATCACCAAAAGTAAAACGATTTGGATGTTTTTTTTTCGATAGAGTTTACTTCGTTGATTGTCCCATTTAACTTTGAATAATTATATTCATCCTTAAGGAGGTAAAATAAGGAATGAAAGACCAAAACTTCGCATTTTATTTACTAATTTTAGTGATTAATAAAGCATTTAACTAAAACTAAAACAGTCTCAATTTCCCTATTTTTTTACCGATAATTAAAATTTTAATGTATAAATCAATGTATGATTGCCATAATTCCATGTTCACCATTTTTAATAAATAGGTGATGACCATTAATCCGTTAAATAATTAAAGTCACTTAATTAAATCACATTCTTGTAAACGACGACAATTCAATCAAAGATCATCACTAATGGCATAGCTACTCGCTTCGCATGTTCTATAGCTTCTCGCTCCCACTACGACATCAACCGCTCACACATCGATATAATCAGCTCACATTCGTTGTCCGTTCATTATTGATATGAGTGTTAACACGATCTAAATCTACAGAAACATCGTATGTGATGTATCACCAATGTTTTTGCTTCGTTTTATCTGGATTATATTTTGAATACTCGAATAAGTGTTTGTTTTCATTTGATTATTAAGGTTGCAGTTAGATGGTAATAGAATCTCTTTGATCTAATAGAACTGTATATAATCTGTGAATTAGAGGACGTGGGATTGATTCTCAGAGCATTTTCTTGCATACGGTTTTTAATATGTATAGAGACGTGGATTTAGTAGTAGAGATTGTAAGGAGGTCCTATTCAACATTTGTATATGAAAGTTCATATATATAAGTTTCATATACGAACGTTATCGGTGTCAAAAAAATCGCAATGGGCACACGAGTCAGTAGAGGAATGGGATGTGCTTGTAGTTTAGTAGGTTTGATCCCCGCACCGAGACAAACGTTTGTGTGATCCACAAATACAATTCAATACGAGCAACCACAAATACAATCAGTTTCGGGGTCTGGGTATTGTGAGTGGTGGGTGACCAAGTCGTATCTTACTGAGGGGTCAGGACTATGTGTGCGACTGTTAGATGTATTTATTATTTAATTATTATAAAGGCTTGTTTCATAATGCATAAATTCCAAACCGCCAGATAAAGCATAGTCAATTTAGGAAGTAGCAATTTGACATTCTCCCTTACATATTGACAGCTTATGTCATTATATTTTCCTATCTCATATTTCATTTGACATTGTAAAACAAGTGCTAAAGACCTATCAGTCAAATTAAATCCGAGTTCTATCTTAGCTCAAACAGAATAATCATATTCTCCGAAACAAATAAAACCCGTCCCATCATCGGATAACTTAGACCGTTTGCGTCCATAATTCTTTTGATAAATCGCAACTAATAACTTTTGCAATAACTATAAAATCTTATAGTTCACAAATGTTTACGATCGTGGGTACGTATCGAATGATATTTTCTAGTATCATTCGTTTACGAGGTGAATTTAACACTTCTGCCCACCCGGAAACTATTCGGAGTTAATACGAGCTGTAAAATTAACAATCGATAAAGTGCACAAATAGATAAATGTGTTGATATACTATTTTGGTTGTGACGATTGGCTTTTAGACTCGTATTAAAGATTTGTGACTTAACTTTGTCTGAATAAGAATTTTTATAGCATAAAACGGTAAACGAGCAAGCGGTAGGTATGGTAAGTGATCTCAACCGCCCATGTATGACCACAAAACCAGAAGAATCATGGGCGCGTTGTCGACTTTAAAGGGAAGGGATAATTAAGGATCTTTGGGTTGGGATCTCTCACTCACAGTACGAAACGCTTTTATTCAGTTCTGCAACAGTGGTAACGACCCGGTCAAGCCGGCCTATTCATGCTGTAGGCAACTGTCTATAGCGTGGCTCTACCTTTCAAAAAAGGACAAGTAGTGACCATCGTCGTTACTGTTTTTTATCCGTCACAGTAGAGCAGTGAAATTTGTAGGATAATCAATAAAATTATTTCTAAAAATACTTTAAAAATATTATTCACCTAAGTTCGTCTCATATATATTATCACTTTATTTATTTATTTATTAAAACTTTGTACACAAGGTATACAGGCGGACTTTAATGCCTTAGGCATTTTTTCCTAGTCGACCTTAGGGTGGTGGAGATCATAACTGAGGCAGGTGCTTAATAAAATAAATGAAAATGTAAATATACTAAAGAAATATTTAACTAAATAAATACGCATATGAATACATAAATATAACATATAAATAAATAATATATATATATATATATATATATAGATAAATATATAATATATACACTAATATCTACCGTGGGGAAACTGCTACTTCAGCCAGCAATAATTGCCGAACTCTCGTCTTGAAAGCCAGCCGTGTTGTGGACGTCCTGATTTGTATTAATTATACAAATCAGGACACTTTGTATTAATTATACAGGCTGAACATTTCGGTATGTAAAGATATTCTTAAAACATTAAACAACCTAATAAATTGGTATTTTAAATTACAAAGACAATTTGCAAATGAAATCACACATTATGTTCCGTAGATTATCCTCATGAACAACATTTGTCTCATAGGAGGATGTGGTAATGTGTGTGCGGGTTCGATTCCCAGGGCAGAGGTCGGGTAAAAATGACCAGTCGATAGCGACACCTGCGGCGATGCTGTATGCATCATTCACACGATGCGTGCGGTCTTGGATGGGGTTTGCAATAGAGCTGTATTTATTTTGACATTATTTGTAAAAATAGATTTTTTATATATTTAGCTCATCATAAATAGATCTGCCTCATCGTATGGTAGTCACAATTTCACTAAGACTTTTAGATGTATGACTCTAGGACGTGGCATCATACCTATACCTACATTATATATAGTTAATAAACTAACGTGAAATAGCAGCTTACAGTTAAATTTCGTACGGTGAGTAGGATTTCTTGAAGCCCAAATCGCCCCCACCCCTTATCACTTACGTTCACGTGAGCCGCTTGTTCTATTGACGACTCCTGTTTAAAAATACCATCAATCAACTTAAAGTTACATGAATAGTGGTAGTGATTACATAGTAATCAAATCACCTGAGAGGATTGAGGTCAGGTAGGTAGTTGGCCTTGAAACCAGAAGTCCAAATACCAAAAATTATTGGATTGCCGAAGACACTTTTAAAAAAATTATAAAAAAAAACGTTCAATTCTACGTTACTAGCTTATTAATTAAAATCGTCGAGAAAAGGTTCCAGAAACCGATAGTAAGAGTTTGGCGACCTTTGTAACAGTGCCGTCCATAAACAATGAATCGAAGCGGGTTTGCGCGACAAATGCATGCAGTCAGGCACTTCGCGCGTCCGATGTATCACCGGGCGTGACAAATGTCGACCGCGCGACTTCGCTGACTCTACTACTCTTGAGACCGCTCGTGTCGTAGTATTATATATTATGGGAGTATGTGTGGAAAATGATATGATGGTTTAATGCAAAAAGAGTTCCATTTATTATTGTCATAATTTCTAATGGTCTAAGATCCCGCGGAACATTGACCTTCACCCATCTGTTTACCGGATGAAAATAATATTTTAGGGTATAAAAGGTGTTGCTGAACACATACCAATAGGGTTGCCTAAAAAAATATGGTCAAGGATAGGTTTTGCGAATTTAAAAAAAAAAAGAAGATATTATTTCACTGACTTGCTCACCAAATAAATGTACCTTCAATGAAAACCTACAATGTATACCTGCAAAAGCTAGGAGCTAGATGAGCGCAATTACCACTTTTTAGTTACCTGTTTGCACACGGCAACCAGGTAGTAGTGGCCAGAAAAAGGTAGGCAACCTATTTTTTGCAGATAGTATACATTGTACACTTTTCATTGAAGGTTAAATTTTTTTGGTAAGCAAGTCAGGGTAATTATAAAAAAAATATTTTTTTTAAATGTTGATTAATCATATCCTTGACCATATTTTTTTAGGCAACCCTATTGGTATGTGTTCAGCAACACATTTTATACCCTAAAATGTTATTTTGATCCGGTAAGCAGATGGGTGAAGGTCAATGTTCCCCGGGATCTTGTACTATAAGCTTTTGCTAGTGGCTGCACGCGTCTTTTTTGTTTTCTATCAAGCGGGACGTCCTATTGAGAAAAATGACAAGTAAAAACATCACATATCCTAATACATAGCGTACTTGCGCGTACAAACATCCAAACTTTCAAATATATAATTTTACTGTGAATTTTGATTTGTTAAGTCCAGTGTAGTACCACTTGTAACATTTTGTCCGTGTGAAGTCACTGACCCTGTTCTCTTGGGTACTTATATTATTGCGATATAAATGTGTTCAATATTTGTGAAAAAAATGAGATCTGCGTTTTGAAGAAAAAGAAGTATTTTTCTGTCATAGGAGCATTTTCAACTTCCTGTGTATAAAAATATAAGGCTTTAATGCGTTCATTACATAAACTTTGAAAAGTTAAACATGGGATAATGTACCGAGATGTGCCGCAATGTTTTGGAATTTTTAGGGTGGGGTACTATAATGAAACTGTTTTTAATTTTTTGCTGATGATAGGATAGCGACCACCGTGCATATGGTGTTAAAACCTGCTATAGTGACCCTCACACCTTGTGTGGATTGCGTTCCATGATCAGCCAGTATATATCCGGTTTTCCCGAGGGCCTTGCGACATGACTTGATGGGGGCGGGTATAAGGGTACATCCTTGTATCCCTGCGCCTACATCAGTCATCCGCCTGCCCTGTCGCAGGCCCCTCGATTTGCTTCTTCCCTCTTTGGAGTGTGAAGAAGCATTAATATAGGCCGGCTTGACTGTGGTGACCACCGGTAAACTCATTGCTTGTTGGTGGTCACTGGATTTTTTTGACTGCACTGCGCTTACCATCAAATGTAGTGCGGTCACTTTGCCGTGCCCGGATAAAGAAAAAACTTTATTTAAATAGCTATGAGTAACAATAAATCCAATAAAACTGCATTATGATCGAAATCTGGCAATCAGCCCAACACACATTTTGAGTGGTAGTGGTATAGTCTACAGCATGAACGAGCCGGCACGACTGGTTTGTTACCACTGTTTCACAAAAAAAAATGTAAATCAGCAGCTTGCTCTTGTGTTTGATACGATGAGTATTCCGAGATCCTAATCCCCCTCCCTTCCCAGTTCTGTAACTATCCCTCCTCTTTAAGGTCGGCAACATGTCTATGATTATTTTGGTATTATGGCCGTTAATGGGCGGTAGAGAGTAATTTTTTATCATTTACATAAAATATGATAAGTCTGGATTTGAACCCAACGTGACGAACAGTGAAATCCGCATTCCACGTACCAATAAACAACATGAGTAATGGTGCATTAACATAATCAGGTGAAGGGCGCTTGTTCCTCGGTTTGCATCGGCTTTTGGCGAGAGCTGTGTTGTTTATGACTCAGCATGGATTTTAATTTGATTCGTGTTTGGTCTGTCTGGTGCCGTAGTTGGGTTTATGATATAAAGGTGTTTAGGGACTGACAGACAGTCAACCTAAAACTAAGTAACTGTGTTATCGCACTGAAACTACAATGTTTGGTATAGTGACACCGTAGGTCGGAAGATTTTAAGACTAGATACATCTATGAGAAAAGTCTTCACTGTCAGTGTTTTTAGTGTTCCGTACCCAAGCAATGCCTGGACCGTCTGCCTGTCTTTCATTTAAATGACTCTATCTGTTAACTCATAATAGGTAGCGAGCTGAAATTTTCACAGAATATGTGCTATTATAGCATGTATATTACAGAGTAATAAAAATAAAAGATTAATGTGTGGTACGGAAACCTGGTTGCGCAAGTCCAACTCGCTCTTGACCAATTTTATTCTTTCTTACCAGACAATGGACCTAAGTATCACACGTACTTAGATACTTGTATGTCTCCAACATTCTTTGTGTTAACTTTGGTACAATGACACCAAGTCCAGAAGACATCAACGCCTTGTTTCTGTTGTTTTTTTTTTGCAATTTTCATGGTTATTCACTATTACTACTTTAATTACTAAATATATAGTTATTTGTTTTATGAAAGTCTCTCTAATAATAAATAAAAATAATAATGATTTTGATTTTCTGTCATGCTGCTATATCAAGCACAAACTTCGACCCTGCACCAAGTATGTGTATTTTCGATTTTTTTTTTATTATCACTTGAACTAGAAACTCGAAACTTAATCCAGAACTAAATAAATCCTTCGCCGATTTCACAGCTGAAATATTACTAATGAGAGAGTTTTTTTATCACATTTACGAAGGTAATAATGATTTCACTATTTAAACACAGAGTTATAGTAATATTAAGTTACATGTCTATCATTTCAGAGTGTAGGTTTAGATGGATGTGAGCTCGCGATCTTACGAAATGCACTGATCTCTATAAAGATAAACAATATTGATTCTGTTATTGTTGGAATATAAAAGAATTTTGTAGAGATTAATGTGTGTAGAGTTATACAGGATATACCTGGTGCATTTATATAAAGCTCTGCTTACTCTTTGCCAGAAGTTTGGTAAACGAGCAAGTGCGTTATCTTATGGTATGTGAACCTTATTGTAAAAACACTTAAGGTAACAAAAATCATGAGTATTTTGTTAACCTTTAAGGAAAATAATAAGAAATGGAAAGAGATTAGTCCGGGAAACCTCATTTACTGCACGAAATGCAACAAAAAGCTGTCACTTTACGTTGTCCTGTGAGCCAATTGTAACATCCCAGTCGCGGTGATACATTCATGCCGTAGATAAAACTGTTTGCATCGTTACTCTACCCCCTTACTATTTTTTGATTCCTTAAGGAAAATGTAAAAACTGGTAAATCAACATTTTGTACACTCTATTAATTACGTTATAACTTTTTATAAACATATGTTATTAAAAGTATAACTTGAATGAACTTTTACTTCCACGTGCCTTTATCTCTTTCATAGTTTTAGTTTTTGTATTTTTTACGGCCGGGTGCCTGCCTGACGTCAACTCTGGACAGGCATGACGACTATAATTGTGAATTTTATATTTTATAATTTTAAGACAACATTTAAATTTTTCAAACGTAATAAAAAGCGACATAAAAATATATTTTTCTGCAAAACAGCACATTTCTAAGCATTAGACATCAACACGCTCCGAAACACTGGAAACAAAAACACAATAGCACTCGTTTTCCATAATTCAGTAATAAAATAGTCCAAGCCAATAGCAGGTGCCAGGTAGCCTGGATTTCCCAGGTCCTGCACTCGTGCCGTATGCGCAAGATTTATTGGCGATAAGGCAACGCGTGCGCGGAGCTTTGATTGACAACACGATGTTTTGTATGCTAATCGACCAGCGAGCTTTCCTTTGGTAGAGTTTTTGAACATCATTGTGTTAAATGACAAGGTAATTTACGGGTAAGGACTGCTGGGTTGAGTTTTTATTTTTAGTGGATTATTTTTAACTTAAATTATGTATATAGAAATCGAAAGTAAAGTAAGGCATTGTACATAATACGAAGAGTATGAATAATAATAATAAATAAATACACCCAACAGTCAAACACATAGTTTTGACCCCACACTAAGTTAACCTGTATCGTCGGTATCAGGAACTACGAGGGACTTGCGGTGCCAAAACACCCAGACCCGAAACAAATGTTTGTGGATCATACAAACATTTGTCTCAGTGTGGGAATCGAATCCACGGCCCCTCGCTTTGCAGCTGGCTTCTGGCCCACTGCGCCACGGATACTGTGCAGTATGGTAGAACTCTATTAAAAATGTCATTCTATTTTACATCCTTTAAATTATAGTAAATCACATATATCTTATCTTTATGGTTATATGCATATATTATGGTATCAAATAATATAATGTCAAAGTTAGGATCGTTTAAATATGATATTTGCATATACATGACAAAAACTCAATTTCGTTTTTTTTTATTTTGAAAAATACACTCAAGATAAAGTTTAAAACATTATTAAATAAGACCTTATTAGACAATATCTCACCGTCCCTTTCTCAAGTTCCTAATATTCCACTGATTTGTCTCAAATAATCGGACAGGTCAAGTGGTTTGTACAATATATAAATACGACCGAGGTCTCTGCAAACAAAAGACAGACAGTAGTGAAGTGTCCTCGTCCGCTCCCGTGCACTTTACTTCGCCGACCAACTCGACGCTTGAGTTATCACTGAAAACACTGTCAAATAATAATTATACTACGGCACGGAGGTTTTGATACTTTGAGACAGATTTTCACATGTATACTTGAAGAAGTCGTGAGGTGTAACTACTGCAAAGAAATATATTGATGTTTAATTATTAATTTTGGTTGTTCATTAATATTGACCGCGATGCTACGGACTGTACGGTAGGGCGCTGAAAAATGAGATGAATGGAATGCTTTTGAAATAATATTGTATCTTTAAATATATAAAACTCAAAGGTGACTGATTGACATAGTTATCTATCAACGCACAGCCCAAACTACTGGAGGGATCCGGCTGAAATTTGACATGCAGGTAGATGTTATGACGTAGGCATCCACTAAGAAAGGATTTTGAGAAATTCTACCCCCAAGGGGATAAAATAGGGGATGAAAGTTTGTATGAAACATTGTCAATTTTAAACGTTCACGCGGGCGGAGCCGCGAGCAAAAGCTAGTTGTTTAATATAAGTAAAAGCAGTAGCATGAGACAATGTGTTAACAGAGTATTAAAAAAAATATTATTTTGTCTTATTTTAAGGATTCATGACATAGTGTAAATAGTATGAAATGTTTTTATCATGCGTCCATTTTTTAATCTAGATAAATAAGACTAAAGTATCAAAATCTTTAATTCCACGTAGTGATATAGTCAGTTAAATGTGCGTCCGCGCAAGCGCAGTGTGTTTGCACATGGAATGAAGTGAAACTTCCCCCACACCCTTTATCCCCGCCCCGTAGGGTTCAACAGCACATCCGCAAACATCAGTCTGACATTTGAGATGAAGTTAGATTCGCTCTCCATTTATACTTATTCGTATTACTGAGTCATTAATTGAAGAGATAAGCAGAATATCTCGGTAAAATAAATAAAATGCTCAAGTTTTCTGAAAATATTATCGTGTTGAGTTGGAGATTTCTAGAGAATTCACCAGCACCGCATTTATTTTCTTACACGTTAGCAAAATATTTTGCTATATTTTCAGGGTGTGAATGTGAGGTGGTTACTCTTTGTTATGAGCCATTAGTTTGTCAATTCACGTTGACAGTCTCCGTGGTGCAGTGGACGAGTAGCCGGATGTGAAGCGAGAGACCGTGGATTCGATTCTCGTATCGAGACAAATCTATGTGTGATCCACAAATATTTATTTCGGATCTGGGTGTTTTCTCGTCAGAGGAGTTGACGTTAGGCAGGCAGCTAGTCGTAAAAATTAAGCTCTAATTTTTTCCGTAACATTTGTTTAAAATCGTGTTGCGCTGACCCTACTATGAGTGGAAGAAGAATAGTTCATTAATCCACCTTCTGATTTTTAATAAATCGTGCTTTTTTATTCTATTGGTATTTTTTATTGTAGATTATTCTTACGAATGCATCAAAAACACTTTAAAACTGTTGAGATGACTATTTCCACTGAGGACAGAGCCTTTGAGCTTTACTTCTAGTAAAGTAAATTAGTACGTTTCATCAAAATGTAGAGTTCTACAGAACTTTTGTTATAAAAATTGAGACACTGCTTTAAGTACGTCTGGTCCCGGATTCAATTCTTAATTAGAGCATTCGTTAACAATTACGAGCTTCGTTTAGGGTCTGATCAATACTAATTTACAGTCTGCGCAACCCACGTTTTGAAACTTGTGGGGGAAGAGCGTGCGTAGGTTGGCCCATATTTGGTAATGGATGATTTTAAACTGATTATATGTATCATCGTCGACCTTAAAATTCGAAATTGAGCTGTGCGTTTCCATGACTCACAGTTATAATGTATCTGATTACTTTGTAGATAACGTGAGTACAACTGGCGAGATTCTAATACATTCTTACTTATATTTTGCCTAGTAAGGTTTATCAGCAAATATTTATAACACATAAACGTATTAAATATTAAACACAATAGGTCCTTAGAGTATTAAGTACAGTAAAAAAAAACAAAAGATACTCGTCTAATATAAGGATTTGTAAGAAAAATGTGAGCTGATTTGAGAACTTCCATCTATTTTTTATCCGAACACGGTAAAGTGACTGCACTATACCTAGTGGTAAGCGCAGATCAGTCCAAATAAATCAACGACGACTGACAAACTATGAGATTATCGATAGTCACCATATGCCGTCGTGTATCAATGCTTCTTCACACTTCGAAAAGGGAAGAAGGAGATCAAGGAGCCTGCGAAAAGATAGGCGGATGACCGATGCAGGCACAGAGATACAAGGATGTACCCCTATACCCGGCCCAACCAACCGTCATGTCTTATCGCAAAACCCTTCGGGAGAACCGTATATCCACTTGCTGATCATGGAATGCGATTCACACAAGGTGTGCGGGGGTCACTATGGCAGGTTTTAACACAATGTGTTAAACTTATCTTATATATCGGTTTGGTTATAGAAAATATGTAGAGTTACGAAAGAAAAACTACGTTTTTTTAATTGGCAAGGAGCTCGAATGATAGGATAGGAAATTTATCCATTAAAATAAGAGTGCTATAGAAAGGATTACGGATGGTACAAGGTGGTAGGTCCCTCGTGTGCGAGAGGCCGTCTGGGTTGGTACCACCGCTTTGTCTATTTCTGCCGCCAAGCAACAGTGTGTAAGCACTATTGTGTTTCGGCTTGAAAAACATTGAAGCCAGTGAAATCACTGGGCATTATGAGACTTAACATCTTATGTCTCGCGGTGAGGAGCGCAGTTCAGTGCCATGCAGTGCTTTGGAATTCAAAGTTCTGTGTGATGTTGCATCTGATTATGTGTAGGCGTGGCCGAGGCGAGCGCCTTGCTCGTCTCTTCATTCAATTAAATAAAAAAATAAATAGTGGTGAATTATATATTAAATCAGTATTGAAATTGATTATTTCATTGCCAATAGTTCAAATCCCAGTTATATGTTAACAATAAATCCCACACTTGAACCTTTCATAACTAAATCACAACTGAATCATCCCGTTCATAATTTCACAACGCGACCTCGAACCCACGCTCCTCGTGGAATGAGATTAGGCATAACAAAAGTAAATTAATCAGTTTGGATGATTCACCGGTGCTTTGTGCGGGAACTGGGAACATTTTCCCGGATTTGGGTAGGGAAATACTTATGCCTCGGAGTAATGAACGCAGTCCACTGCCATATAATACTTTGTGATGCAAAATTGTGTGTGGTTTTGTGTCTGTTCAGACATATCGCATATGATTCCCAAAAAATATGTATGATGATGATGATGATATAAATGTGCCACAAGTGGCGGCCTTATCACTAAAAGCGATCTCTTCCAGACAACCATTGGATGAATGATTGGACAAGCGCTAAAATTATAATATAATAAAATAAAATACATACTAATTACACAAATGAAGGAGTTTATCGAATATAATATATTCTTTATGATAAATGTATTATAATAACCAATAGGAAAATTTATTAAAGCCATTTTCTACAAGCCAGATATTCATATTCAGTAAGTATAAACGAGTATACGTAATCCATAGATCATCAAAATTGTCTCCTTTTCTTATTGATTATTCTATTCGATCCAACACAAAAATTAAATTATTTGCTTAAGTTCCAACTAATAGTATATACAGTACACCGTGGGCAAGATAGAGGGAGTACAAATCCAGCGATGTCTCCCATCACTAGTTCAAGGTGATGCTTAATGAATAATATTGTGCGCTCAACCTTTTGTTCAACAAAGGTTGCATTCATTGTGCTTTGTTTTAATGGTATTTATTTTGTTTAGGATTTTATATTGTTTTATTTACATGATTGGGTTATGCCTAATCGATTCAAAGGTCTTGCAGTTTAGGGTAATTGGGATTGATTGCTTTAATTAGACATATTCTAGCGGCAAATTTATATTTATTTAATACCCTAAAAATGTATGATTCATATAAACGATTATAGGTGAGAAACGTTCAATAATGATTTCTTACATTTACGCGAATGTTGCTAATTGAAATAAAACTAATTTAAACGGATTTTATCGCGGTTTTTTATTAATTTTGATGCCGACGTTTCGAAAACTTTTCAGCCTTCGTGGTCACGGGGGGGGCCAAAATTAATAAAAAAAAATGGGTGCGTGTACTTATGTACGCGCGTGAGAAGTTATACTTCTTTGTTATTTATTCAATTTAATAGCAAATATTAAAAATTAATATTATTATTTGATGTTCAATTTTAATTTTTATCACAAACTTTTTATTAAATGTTTTTTAAATTTATTTCTTTATTTTGTGAATATTAAATAACCAATAATAAGTATTTAACATTAATAATTTAATAATATTTAGTGTTAATTATATTAAATAAAAGTATTTTAATTTATATCAATAAATAATACATACGGATAGTTAACCTCAATTATATTGGAGCACTTGAAAAAGTATATAAGCACAATTTTTTTCACTAATATTCACAAATAGTAAGTAATATCAATCAAAATATAAATAAATAAATAATACATACGGATAGTTAACCTCAATTATATTGGAGCACTTGAAAAAGTATTTAAGCACAATTTTTTTCACTAATATTCACAAATAGTAAGTAATATCAATCAAAATATTCAATTTAAATCACTACTGAATATAATTTATTAGCACATATATAAATTATAAAGGACATTGTCAAAAATGGCCTATGAATCAACACGCATGAAACATTTACTATAATATTAATTATTATTTATAATGTACATTATAATTATTATTATAGTAAATGTTTCATGCGTGTTGATTCATAGTTTCAATAGAACGGACACTTATTAATTTCGAAAACAATTTAAAAAGTATTCACTTCCGTCATAGTCCTCGGTATTATAATTTTTGGTTCAAATTCGGGTTTTTAATAGGCAAAGGTATTGTAGCTCATACAGCCAAGTCTTTGTAACAACACTCTTAAGCTTCGCATTGTTATGCATTTCGCCAAAGACAAGTGTAATTTATTCTCAAGTCTTCACAACAACGATGAAATATCGTAACATTAATAATTTAATAATATTTAGTGTTAATTATATTAAACAAAAGTATTTTAATTTATATCAACATATCCACTCGACATGATAGAAGTACATTCTACTCTCTTCGCGTTTATGCGAGCCTGGTACTTTTTACGGCAACATGTTCCGAATAAGAAAAAACCTAAAGAGTTTTTCTTTGTCTAAATCGTCATTTGTTTATTAATTACGGCTACTTTCACTCTCATCATTTTTTCTTAACGCGCCTAACTTCATACTGTTAATTTTTTGTGTCACAGGTGCGCGCGCATCTTAAAATTTCACTCTCATCATTTTTTCATAACGCGCCTAAAGAAGTATAACTTCAAAAACCGCGATAAAATCCGTTTAAATTAGTTTTATTTCAATAAACGTTCAATAGTCAATAGAAATTGTAAATTACATTTTCTATAAAATAAATATATAAGTTCACTTCAATGTCAATAAGTTAGTTAGATGTGCAGTCTAATGGAATCGAGTTTGTATCAACTGTGTTATATCAAGGGAGCAACGCTATCAGAAAATGAAACACATATTTAAATCCATGGAGACTCAAATAATTTATAAAATTGAAAATATAACTTTTAACGACTTTGTTTTTGTTACAAATCACTAACGAAATAAAACTTGGCAGTTACGAGTATGGACACTGTTTTTTACATTATTATGCAGAATCTACATGACACTATTGTCGTAGTATATTGTATTGTGCTGAACAAAAGCTCAGAAAGTAAAATCTTTTTTATTGCTGATAACAATTTTTAATGGAATGAATATGATGATCATTTTGAATACCAATTGTTTATACATAATATTATGTGGAGTTTACTATATTAAGTTAAAATGTAAAATTGGAACTCTCATCTTTACTATTGTGATTGCTGTAAAACTCTACGAAGACCATAATGCCAAAATTCAAAACCAAATCGCCATAGATGGAAAAAAAAATTGGTGTGTGTCGTGGGACACCAGGTAGGAACGAAGTTCCTTCGGCTAATGTAGACTCGACACAAATTGCAAAAAATTCAAATTATCAACTGAAATAACAAAATAGGTCTCTTTATTTTTGTTTGACAACATAAAATTACATAGAAATAGAATAGAAAAATAGAAATAAAAAAAAGACGTGTGGCACTCGGAGACTGCCGCGGTAAAGCTATTGTATAGCATTTTTTATCAACTTAAAAATAACGGACGGCCGTGTTCTATAATCAAAAATTCAAATTTCAAACCGCGTCTACATTTCCAAATGTCATAAGTTTCACAACCATCTGTTTTATTAACGGAATTTCGACTTTAACTTTGTGTGCTAGATATCAAATTAAGTTTAAAAAAATTATGTCGTGACAAAATTTTTCGTGCCAACTTTTCGTACCAATTTTTTCCGTCTAGCCCCCTTTCGCAACGCGCGATAAGGAACTACGTTCCAAAAACTGTCTACTGCATGGCTCTACAATTACTCAAAAAAAACTTTTTTTTGATCCGAGTATGGCAAAGTTACCGCACTACACCTGACGATGGTATGCATAGTGCAGTGCAAAAAACTAGCGACCATCAACAAACGATGAGTTCATCGGTGGTCACCAGAATCATGCCGGCCTGTATAAATGCTTCTTCCCTTTTTAGACAGGGAATAAGCAAATCGAGGGGCCTGCGTCAAGATAGGCGGATGACCGATGCAGGCAAAGGGATAGATGGATGTATCCCTATATCCGCCCCAACCAACCATCAAGTCATGTCGCAAGCCCCTCGGGAAAACCGTATACACACTGGCTAATCCTGGAACGCGATCCGCACAAGCTGTGTGGGTCACTATGGCAGATTTTAACACCATGTGTACGGTGGCCGCTATCCGGGCGAATATGAATATCCTACCACCAGCAGAGTTATATCTATACTAATAATAAAGCTGTAGAGTTTGATTGTTTGTTTGTTTGTTTGAACGCGCTAATCTCAAGAACTACTGGTTCGAATTAAAAAAATCTTTTTGTGTTGGATAGTCCATTTATGGAGGAAGGCTTTAGGATATATAACATTACGCTGCGACCATTAGAAGCGAAGCATCACTGAAAAATGTTGCAAAAACGGGGAAAATTATTCATGTTTGAAGGCTTCCGTTGCTAAGCTACCCAAATAATATTATTTGAAGGCTTCCGTTGCTAAGCTACCCAAATCTATACTAATATTATAAAGCTGTAGAGTTTGATTGTTTGTTTGTTTGTTTGATCACGTGCGCGGAGCCGCGAGCAAAAGCTAGTAATAAATAAAATAAATATCTTCATAAACATGTATATCAAATGACGTTTCATGTACGTTTGTTAAGTGGCATAATTAAATATACAGAGTGAGTGTAAAATATTTATAATTATCAGAAAATATTAATTTTACCATTAAATAATAATCTACCTTTAAATATTCACGTCTTACATGCAATAAATAGTTCAGTAGTTTCATTTGTCAAGTTGAAGTGCTTTTAATTATTTTTTTATTAGTGATTCGTTTTTGTGAAAGATTAGCTCTATAAGTGTATTATGTCTATCTCTACCTTGGGAATTATAGGTGTTTATACACATCATTCTGGGATAGGACAGTATGTTATATCATTTATATAATTTCTATGACAGCCTCTGGCTATGATTGATGTGAGGCGGTATGAGACTGCGGGTTTGATCCCTCATTCAAGGCACAATATGTTTGTGTGATAAGAGGTTGATTTTCAAAAAATCGTGAAATACATGTTTAACGGTTGTTTTTAGAAGTACCCTTACAAAGTTTTTGTCGTAATGTCTATTTAATATTGTTTCTCCATACAAACTATAAACCCTTTTTTTACGTTTTTGGGGTTGAATTTTGAAATACCTTTCTTTATAAACCTCTGTGCAAAGTCAGGACTTTTCTTTTTTGTATATTAACTAGCTGTCCCGCGCGGTTTCACGCGCAACAAATAAATTAAAAGCTTTGCAGCGTCATTTGCCAGGTCCAATTGTGAATCTAAACCATCCCGGGACCTACTCAAACAAATATAAAAACATCATCGAAATCGGTCCAACCGTTTAGGGGTTTTTGTGAGACTAACAAACGACAATTGATTTTTGGAACGAAGTTCCTTATCGCGCGTTGTGAAAGGGGGCTAGACGGAAAAAATTCTCACGAAAAGTTGTCACGACACTTTTTTAAAGTGATAACTTAATTTGATATCTAGCACACAAAGTTAAAGTCGAAATTCCGTTAATACAAGTAAAAGGATATAATCCCATCCAGACGGGTGTGAAACTTATGACATTTGTTTAAATAATTTGCTATTTATTACACAAAGTTAAAGTCGAAATTCCGTTAATAAAAGTAAAAGGACTTAATCCCATCCAGGTGGGTGTGAAACTTATGACATTTAGAAATGTAGACGCGATTCGAAATTTGCATTTGAATTTTTTTTGAATATCGAACACGATTTACGGGCTGGGCGACGTAGCAGCCGGTGTATTTCATTTCTATTTCGCATTGAACAGTGTGGTGTCGCGACGATTATTTTTGTTGAGTGTATACAGGTTTTTTGTAAATAATATTATTACGAAAATTGAGCTTACTGATTAAGTTTATATAACATTATATTTGTTAATAATAAAAAAAAAAATATTATAACTTAAAAAAAATAAAATTTTATTACAATTCCTTCACTAATTAATCGAAAGGAACTTCGTTCCATCCGGGTCCATCCGACCATCCCTTGACACCTCTCAATTATATATAAGAAGACAAGAATAAGAAGATGATAAATTTTAACCATCCTATATCATTAATACTCATATTCAGTCATTAAACTGGTTCTTTTTGGTAAATATATAGTTTTGTTTGATTTACACAAACACGTAGATGTGTTCTCACGATATTTTCCACATTTTATTTACTAATTACTACGTTTTCTTTCCCATAAGGTTCGTTAAATACAAATATTATTATGTACTTACAAATCGCGAACGCCATATTAATCGAGCAGCCGAGTAATAGAGTAGTACTCGGTCTAGTAGGATTTGCTAATACGTTATGATTTCTTACGTTTACGCGAATGTTAGACATTGCAATATAACTAATTTAAACGGATTATACCACGATAAAATCCTTTTAAATCAGTTTTATTTTAATTGCTAATACGTTCATAGTTTTCGAATTTGTATAAAATTACTATTGTTGAATCGTGAAACTAGTAATTTATCATGAAAAAGGAAAGGAAATGAAAAACTAATTTCGTATTTGACTATTGTAAAGTTAATTATACTATAAATTTTAAGTCACCATAGTTCTACTAGTGGCTACTGGTACTCGATGTTTGACGTGACGTGCAAAAAATGACGAAAATGACGTGCAAAAGTGCCTTTTGGGGCCTAATTACTTAATAAATGATTTGAATTTGAATTTAGAATTCGAATTTGACTAGTTATCTAAAATGTAATAAGTCCAAAGTATATCAGTCTGAAATCAAAGTTTTGAGGGAAACTTCTGATGGTTGCTCTACGGGCTTTAACGAGACCACATCTACGTCTTAGTACGCATTATGTAAATCATCATCCACCACCACCATTTCCCACCATTCGAGGGTAGCGTCACTGACGCATGGAGTTATTGGATGTCAATCGAGTATGGTGTTGACAGAAGAGTGTCATTGACACCAGCGTTTGACGCACCCGCAATCATCGGAAGTCTGCCTTTAAAGTAAATGCAATAAAACATATACTGCCGCACTTAGAAATGTAAATGGATTTAGTATATTCGTAGAATGCGATTTATTTCCACACTCAGCTAGTTAATGGCTTATAATCCATAAGTGAGTACAGAATATGCTGTATGCCCAGTTACTAAGAACAGAAATAATAATGATTGACGTTTCTGAAAAATTATCAAATTCTCTGATGACTGCCTCGGTGGCGCAGTTGTATTGCGTACGCGGTAAAACTGCTGAGCTGGGGTGTCGGGTTCGATCCCCGGGTCTGGTAAAATGATTTTTCTATCACGAAATGAATCTTTAGCCCGGAGTCTGGAAGTGTACCCGATATGGTGATAGGGTCGTCCCTTATCACATAATGGGACGGCAATACGTGCGGCGAAGTGTGGGTGTACTGATTACATCTCTGCCTACCTCTTCAGTGATTACAGGCGTGAGCGCCTGCGTATTGAATTCAAGAAATGGCTAACAAATAATACTTACATTTAAAAGACACCTTTGAACGCCGCAGTTGGATACAAAATTTTAGCACGAATCAAAATCGTTTTTCGATTCACTCTACGAATAATACTATTTTTACAAACCATGGCGAATGATGTCATCAGTTGAAAAATACTCATGACTAAAATAATGGTAGCTATTTTAAATAAACTAAAAGTGCGGTACAGGGGCAGTTGCGTTGGACGCTCTACGTGATCTCGAATAAAGTAAGCCTGACACTTTAGGAATGTGATATAATGTTGTGGGGGAACCATTTTTATGGTCAGGACTTTTATTTGATTAGTTGTTGAAAAATACTACTATCCTATCCTACTAATATTATAAACGCGAAAGTTTGTAAGTATGTATGGATGGATGTATATTTGTTACTGTTTCACGTAAAAACTACTCAATGGATTTTAATGACACTTTACAATAACATAGCTCATACATCAGAATAAGACATAGGCTTCTTTTTATCCCGGAAAAAGCAGATCAGAGTAGGCAGAGGTTTATAATAATAATTCTTTATTATTCAAAAATCCATTGTGTTAGTAATACAAAACAATTACTTAAAGAACTAATGTTAGTGACAATGAAAATGATTGAATGAAATGAAGATAATGCATGTTATATGTGGAGAAATTAACCAGCATACCCAAACATTTCGCCGAGCGTATCTCCGTCCCATGATACCGGGCACAATTCCATACTGTTGATCCAAAGGCGTTTTAATATAATATAACCTGAATCAGGGTGTGTAAGGTGTAAACAGGGTGTATGCGACCAACATCTTGGAATGTAAGTGAGCCACCATCTTAGGCCCAAAGACAATCTTATCGGCGCCAATTAATGGACGAGGCAATAGCGAAGTTTAGTTCTAGTTGCGGTTTGTGGGGGTCGGACGACGGGTCACCCTACATGAATGGGCCGGCTCGACCGGGTTGATACCAAAGTGCGACATAAAGTTCCTACCAGTTGGTTGTTGTATTTTATACGGTGAGTGAGATATCCGCAAGCCCATATCCCCTTTTTCTGAATCTCTAGTTAACCCTTTCCTCCAAAGTCAGCAACGCGTCCATGATTCTTTTAATATTATGGGTGTTTATGGGCGGTGAGATCGCTTACTTAAATTAATAACATGCTATTTTCGAGCATTTGATATTAAAAAAATCTATGTGTGCCTTTTAATAATCAATAATTATCCCTATAATTGATTTCTGTATATTATTGTTTGGCACAAACTGTCCACGACCAACCTCGAAGGATGGACACAATAGTGATGTCCGAGCGACACGTGCCAGGACTGCCAAACCCGAGTACCTACCGCGCACGCGCTGTGCCACAGCCGATGTGAATTCTAATCGGATTAACTATAACGTTCTGCGGTACATTGTCGCCGATTGGTGAACTTCTGGATTGTAAAAATCTATGCAATTTGGTGATCTTAAGTTTGGGTAGATAAGGTTTAAAATGCTTGCATTTTGATTAGTTCTAGTGTTAGAACCGCCTCGTGGGGCATTTCTTTTTTTGTAAGTCTAGTGGTTTTAGACCTAAGTTAGGTATAGAAGATTGATATCTAATCGAGTGCATTTGTGTAGGTATGGCTGCCTCTTTTATAGTAGCGTTTTTTATAGCATAGACCGGCAAACGAGCAAGTGGATCACCAGATGGTAAAAATACTAGAATAATCATAGGCGTGTTGCCGACCATAAGGGATTGAGAAAGGGGGTGGATATGGGCCTCCGGATATCTCACTCACCGTATGAAACGCAGCAGCAAGCCGCTATTTTACGTTGGTTATCTGTGATACAATGATAACGACCCGATCGAGCCGGCCCATTCATGCTATAGACAAAACTGTCTACAGTGTGGTTACCACTCTTCATTCACTCCTTTTATTCCACTCTGGATTCTTGCGCCATGTTAAATAATCAGTTTATTTATTTTAAAGATAACCAAGTCATTATTTCCAGAGAATTAAACGCCCAGTGTCTTAAGTTTAAAATTCACACGCAATCGACGCTTAAATCAACAAAAGTGCAAAACGGAGATAAAGTTAATGATTTATCTATACGTGTGTGGGAGTCGCTAATGTTAACCAGTTAAAGATAATTCGGTGATATAATAAGTACGCCTCCTGCTTGAGGCTTGCGTGGGTAGACGGAATACACTGTTGGCTCGGAACTTCGTGCATGCCAGTTATTTTGTTTAAAAAAAGTGTATGTGTAATTCACACACGGCAGAAGTGAAACTTTAGAATTATTGAAATAAATTAATTAACCAACGAATGTTAATACGCAAATGCAAAAAAATAAAAAACGTGAATATTACACCACGTTGTCTGATACATTTTCCGAAGGCTTCGTTCTACGCAGGCGCAAAGACACGTGATAGCATACTTGTAATCTATCTCATTCTCTCAGGCTTAATCTTATTTATGAATATGTTTGTCGTGACGAATTTTCGTTTCACCAAGTTTCAAATCACAACGATTCTAAAGAAGATTCACTTAAAAAAAATATCACTTTCTGACTAAACTTTTAAGAAAGATATCCGATAGTCGTATCAAGAATCAGACGCTGGTATAAGTGACGGTAGTTAAATCCTTTAAGACGAGGTCCGTCTACAATTTGAAACAACGGAATAAGGTTCATAATTGCACAGCATCTGCAAGTTGTTGGTGGGAGTTTCGGAGGTATTTTTAGGTTTATCAGTCAAAACATACATATATCAGAAAAATATGGATTTGTGTTCATAGAAAATGCAGAGTTTCGAGAACGTGTTGGTACTAACCCAGACCCCCTCGCATATAAGGGACGTACCACCTAGTAAAACCTGTACATTTTTTCGGCCGCGAATGTACCATCCTACTCGCGATATTCTTTAGATGAGTGATGTTATTATTTATACTGCACTCTGTTGAATCCACAATTGACTTATGTGTTACGATTATTATCTTTTATTACGCGTTTGATTAATTAATTCTGCGTATTAATTTAATTTGAATGACATGTCGATTTCATCATTGTTTGTATTAGTTTCCAAATTGAGTTATGCCTACGTTGTAACGATGATGTTGGTAAGTGAAATTGGGATTCGTAGACTATAACAAAAATGAGAGTGATAGAGCTGTGTTGTAGTTTTGTCTACAGCATGAATGGGCCGTTTCGACCGGGTTTTTACCACTGTCTCACAGAAAACCGAAGTCAAGCAGCTGCTTGCTGCTGCTTTTCGTACGATGACTGAGATATCCGGGGGTCCAAATCCCCCTTTCCTTCCCAATCCCTTAATTAGTGAAGACATTTTTGTCTACAGCATGAATGTGCTGGCTCAACTGGGTTATTGCTTCCAAAACACAAAAAAAACGACGTGAAGTGATAGTTTGCTGTTTCTTTTCATATGATAAGTAAGGTTTCTGGGCCTCCAAATCCCCTTCCCATTCCCAATCCCTGTCCCTTTCCTTTAAGGTCGGCACCGCATCCATAATTGTTCTAGTATTTAAGACGTTTATGGGCGACATAGATCACTTATCTACAGATGGCCATATTGCTCATTTGCAGACCTATTATAAAAAACATCTAAATAGAGTCCTATGTGCTCCTAAATTATTATAAAAGAGAAATTAAGTAGATGTGCCCATAGCCACTGCTAATCTTGATATTTTAATATAATGTAGAGAAGTGGCTATTAAAAAGAGCATTTCCGAAGATGTTTGGTGTCAGGAAAGTGGTCAATAAATACGGAGCCAACATCTCCTAGTATTAAAATCAGTTAAGTGTGAGTTGAGAATCGCGTACCAGGATTCCATACCTTTAATTTACGTGTTATATATTTTATTATCAAATCAAATAATTTATTGGATCATTAAAATGTCAAACATCATTTAGATTCAGTCAAATTATAACTCTACCGCCAGTTAGGAATGCTGTTTCATTAAAGAAAAACGGGCAAGAAACTCTAACGTTGCTCTTTTCTAAACTCATTTATAATACATATACATATATTGTACTATATACATATACATAGAAGTATTATTTATTTGAAAAATTCTGCTGGCTATTCATTACAGCTGAAAAGATAGACTTTGAAAGATAGGATCGGTGGGACAGCATCAGCCATTATATATCCGGTTCTCTAGGGGCTTGCGATATGACTTCATGGTTGCTTAGGGTGGGTTCATCCTTGTATCTCTGTTCCTGCATCGGTCATCCGCCTGTTCTGTCGCAAGCCTCTTGATTTGTTTCTTCCCTCCTCGGAGTGTGAAGAAGCATTTATATAGCCTGGCATGATTCTGGTGACTACTGATAAATTTATTGTTTATCGGTGGTCGCTGGTTTTTTTGAACGTGCTTACATTCGGTGCATTGTAGTCACTTTGTCTTGCTCGGCTAAAAAAATGGTTACGGGACCCTATATCATACTGCATCGACCAAAAATAAAAAGAGTATAATATTCTAATAACTATTCCGTATGTAAATTCAATAATGACAAACAAACAGACGGTACCAGGCAATTACAAATATATTATACATTCAAAACAGAACGGCTACCGAATGAGATCCGGGGCTATTTAAATACATGCTCTTTCACATTAATGGGATATGAGGTTTATGGTACAGCCACAATGCACTTACTTCCCCGTGAAAATTTGGGTGCTTTTAACCTGCGACAAAATTAGGCGTATTTTAATTTTTACCTCTTTGTCTATTCGTGGGTGTGTTAAGTGTGTTAATGCTGCGTGGTGGTTTTTAGGTATATTTGAAGAAAACTATTCCGCCATTTATAAGTTATGGATGTTTTTCTTTAGAAACCATCATTTGTGGTGACGGAGATTTTAACGGAACTTTTTCTGGTAGAAATAATAAGTTTACTGGGATATCGATCGAATCAAATAGTTGTAATATACTCTATGAAAGATTTTTTTTACAGGCAGGTCGGCAAACTAGCACGTGGATCACCTGATAGTAAGTGATTTCCACCGCCTGGAATGCTAACAATACCTGAAGAATCAAGAACACATTGCCGACCTTAAAGAAAACGGATAATTATGGGAAGGGGGGGATTTAGGCCTCCAGATATCTCACATACTGTACAAAAAACCCGGCAGCAAGCCGCTACTTTACGCCGGTTTTCTGTGAGACGATGATAGCCACTAACAATAATAATAACTATAGTGCAGCGTCAGAGTGGTACACTTACACGCATTCAGAGAGAGATAAAGCAGTCAAGTCAGTTATAACACCCCTCTTTTTGTTGGGGGTTAAAAATTATGTTTATGAAGTACTTAATGCATAACTCCTCTCTTTCAGTAGAGGACACCCGTGCCCAGCAGTGGGATGTATACACAGACAACTTAACCTAGGTTGAGGTTGAATTGTCTGTGGACGTATATTACAGGGCTAGTATTATTATTATTTTTATGAAGGGCCTAATACCATGCAGTCCTGGTCATACTTACTTATTCCTGTCGTCCCTGAAAAATAAAAAGTTACCAGTTTATTTAAAACTCCTGTTTAAACTACTTCATATAATGCTTAGAGGTATACCACTGAGTGCTCTAACAAATTTAATTTAGCACACTTTTAATCAAAAATCAACCCTACGGTCCACGATTTAGAAGCTGTTACAATTCCATTTTTATATCTGGTTTGTAAACACATTACACCAGAGACGACAAATTTAGTTTTGCGGTTGTGAGAGGCGAAACTCAGTATGTGGAGTATGGATTGTGTTGTTTAGTAAGTGAAAATATAATTCTGTGGTACACAATGCTTTTGTGACTTTGCCAAGTCGAGACAATGCGTCGGTGGGCATAAATAGTTTAGTTTAGGATGTATGAAGATAATTCAATTAATGTTTTTTTTATTTAATTGAGCAAGTCGCTCGCGAGTGGTGGTAAGCGCTACGCCTGCCCATAAAAGATGCAATACCACACAGAACTTTGAGTTATAAAGCACTGCATGGCATTGAACTGCGCTCGTCACCCCAAGCCATAAGATGCTAAGTCTCATAATGCCCAGTAATTTCACTGGCTTCAATGTCCTTCATAGCTCAGCGGAGAGTGGTGTGGACTGTCGAGACGAAAGTCGCAGGTTCCAGACCAGCCCCAAGAGCATACACCACTGACTTTTCTAAGTTACGTGTATATAAATTGTTAATTATCGCTTGCTTTAACGGTGAAGGAAACATCGTGAGGAAACCTGCATACCTGAGAACTCGATAAGATTTTTCGAAGGTATGTGAAGTCTGCCAAACCGCATTAGGCCAGCGTGGTGGACTAAGGCCTAATCCCTCTCATTCAGTAGAGGAGGCCCGTGCCCAGCAGTGGGACGTATATATTACAGAGCTAGTAAAAAAAAAAGGTTAACTGATCGGTAAACGATTGCGAGCGGTAGAGCCACGCTGTAGACAGTTTTGACTACATTTTTTATCCGATCACGGCAAAATTACTGCACTACACCTGATGGTAAGCGTAGTGCTGTCCAAAAACCAGCTATCACCGACAAACAATGAGTTTATCGGTGGTCACCAGAGTTATACCGGCCTGTATAAATAATTCTTCCCTCTTCGGAGAGGGAAGAAGCAAATAGAGGAGCCTGCGACAGGACAGGTGACAGGACAATACAAAGATGTACCATATATCCGCCCCAACCCTTCAATGGTCTCAAAACAAAACACAACAGTGCTTACACGCTGTTGCTTGGTGGCAGAAATAGACAAAGCGGTGGTAGCAACCCAGACGGCCTCTCGCATACGAGGGACCTACCAGTGGGACCCACCAAAGGGACCTACCTAAAGTGTTTTTGAAATGGTGCTTTAGTGTTAAATATGGGAATGTATAATGTGAAATCTATTTAAATAAAAATAAAATGCTGTTCGCTGCTAACGGCATCACTTGAGAACGGCTGGACCGTTGACAATTTTTTTTTTAATTTTTCGTGATAATTCAAATAAGGCTTTTATGGAAAAGAAAGTGTATTTTCTGTGGGATTTTTATACAAACTTGCGTGCGTAATTCTTTGTTATTTTATTCTGGATAAGTTTCCGGGTAAATTAAATTTGGGACAGTCATAATTGAACTGAAACAACGAAACCTACACCAAACATTTGTTTTGTCAAGACATTGGTTCATAGTTATATAACATCACGTAATTACCTACAGGAGTAGAGCAGTAACATGCAAATGGGTCAAAGTAACAGCTAGTATACAATAAAAATATTTCGTTATACTAATATAGAAGTTGGAACGTTAAGACATAAGCATTGAAATGGTGGTAGAGATACATTTTTACTGAATTTAAATTATGTTTGACATTTAAACATTCAATAAATATTGATTTTTGTTTTTCGATATTTGATTTTCGTTTTTCCATCACAATACCGCATCTAAAGTTAGTTCGTTGATCGTCCGACCCACATACGGAACCGTTCCGAAGTCTGAATGATAATTAGTTGACACAGTACAGAGCATACCGACTTGGACTCGGTACATCACTTGTTATAAATACTTTGTGTCCTATAGGGGCTTTGGTACACAAGATAGATAGTCAAATATAATATATTACATATTCCAAAAAATTTGTTTACACAACATTACAATGATCGGTATCACAATTTACAAGGTGGTACGCGACAGGCCGTCTGGGTTGGTACCACCGCTTTGTCTATATCTGCCACCAAGCAAGTGTGTAACCACTTTAAAATTATATTTCAAATTATATACCTGAAAGTGTACATTTTACTTCGAATGCTTCTCTAGATCTGTGGTCAGGTGCTAGCCCTTTTGTCATTTATTATAATAGAGCATAATAAAACAATTATTATTCTGTATTATGCATTTTAATATGTACTAGGAAATAAACATTACATCCACGGTGAATTTACGTTGTCGTTAAAGGAACACTGGTTGCATCGTACGTATCGGATTTGTTTAAATTTTGTTGTAAATGTTTCCTTATTCAGGTTTTAAATATTTTCTTGACATAATATTAAATTATTATTCTTTTTGTATTATTTATATAATATATATATGTATATATATGAGTGGTATAGCCACGCTGTAGACAGTTTTGTCTACAGCATGATTGGGCCGGCTCAACCGGGTCATTACCACTATCTCACAGAAAACCGACGTAAAATAGCGGCTTGCTGCTGCGTTTCGTACGGTGAGTGAGATATCCGGGGGCCCAAATACCCCTCCCCTTCCCAATCCCTAATTATCCCTTTCCTTTAAGGACGGCAACGCGCCCATAATTCTTCTGATATTGTGGGCATATATGGGCGGTGGAGATCACTTACCATCAGGTGACCCATTTGCTCGTTTGCCGATCACTGCCATAAAAAAAAACTCATTACGTATTATCAAATTTTATAGATATTTTCGATGTCCGAATAAATTTTACTTGCAAGAAAATGTATTATGTACATGATAGTCTTATATGTTCTCATCTTATAGTTTATTTGTTTATTATTTTTTTTATCATTTAATTGAATGACGAGACGAGCAAGTTGCTCGCCTGATGGTAAGCGCCACGCCTGCTCAAAGCAATGATGCATGAAACAATACAATGACAAATATCTGAAAATCATTTAAAAATATCATCTGCATCAAGCAATCAACAGTAGCCCATGCATCAAGACTTTTTAATCAATTAACACCACACCCTATGTCTACATTTATACCCATATAATGTTTGAAAAAAGCAATGATTTAATTTAAATTAAGCCATAAAAACTCATTGAGAAATATTTAAAAAAATCTATTATTGAAATATAATGCTCAATAGATAATGAGTTCGCCTCATTTTGAATACTAAATGTAGTTGCAATTAAATTAATTATCTTATTAAATCCGTGCAAAATGAATCAATAAACGCTAAACCATTCGAATAATCGCACAAATGGCACCCACAGTGGTATAACACGTGTCGTTGAACATTATTTTTTTGTGTTGTAAGATCGTCGGTTTGCGAATACGTGACTTGCGTACTAATTGTTAGCTTTTGATAAATGTTGCCCTTACTATGGATAGTCGAGTGTCGTCGAGTTGAGTGTGAGTTTGTTCTTATAAATAAAATAATAAATTCACCCAACAATCACACACATAGTCCTGACCCCACACTAGTTTAAACCTGTATCGTAGGTATCAGAAACTATGAGGTACCTACTTGGGATCGAAACCAATATTAGTTGATCACACAAACATTTGTCTTGGGTTGTTTGTTAATATGTAGATGACTGAAGTTTTCACAGAATATGCATTATTATCGCATATACTACCATGAAAAAAAAGAAAAAGAAAAAAAATTACTTATCCGTGACTCTACACTAAGATACAAGTCTTGTATCAGAAATTACGGGGGTCTTACGTTTCGATAGGATCCAAACTAGAAACATACATTTGTCTCAATATTTGATCTAATTACTATTTAACATTAACAGATGTTTACTCATTAATCGAATATTAAAATCGCTTCGAGTTATTATCGTAAACACATAGTACCGCAATAGACTAACATTGCCACCGGGCGCCGGCCGAAATTTTCCACTACTTACGACTTATTTTCAATAAAAATATACGTGTGTTTATAGAATACGTAATAGAATTCATATTGTCGCTTGAATTAAACGACCATTAGTACCGTTATTATGATTTCCGTTTAGGATTTTGAATATTTTTCTGGTAAAATTAGAATTTTGTTTGTATTCTTGTTGTATTCGGGGCTTGTGTAATTCATTACGGAGTGGCAAGACGTGGGTTCAATCCTTGATATGAGCAACTAAGTTTAGTAGCGTAAAACAAGAGAGCTTTTAGGTATAAAAGTGAAGCGACCAGTTTTGTGGAGCATTAAATAAAAATGTGTCATATGATAAAATCATTTGAAAATTAGGATGATAAATATGTATTTATTTTTCGAAGCTCAACCAATTTTCGTACCTTAATTCAAAATACTATCACAATAAAAAAATCACACCGTATTGGTCACTGTCTTTTTTGCATATACATATTACTCATTGACGTCTGTAATCCCCGAAGAGAAGAAAAGATGTAACTCACATTTCGCCGAGCTTATTTCCATCCCATAATGTGATATGGAGCGAGCCTATTGCTTTACCCCACCCCGGGATCGAACCCGTCACTCCAGCACGGCAGTCGTACTGTCTGTATTTATTGAAGTTGCTTAAAAATAACAAATGATAATGATTTCTTATGTACGCCAAAATTACTCATTAAAATAAAACTAAGTTAAATGGATTTTATCGTGTCAAAATTAATAAAAACCACGATAAAATCCGTTTAATATAGTTTTATTTCAATAACAAATGATATTAATATTAGGTACGTGTTATTATTACATCATTGAATAAGTTAGTTACTGACCACACCATTAGGCGCACGGAAAAACGTTTCATGGTGGTTCTACCCTCCAACTACCCACACATACATGTGTCTCCAATGTATTAATTTTGTATAAATAATTTTCCAATTTATATTGTTGTATTTATTACAAATTAGTGGTTTTAATAATTCTTTTCATTTCATCACAACATAAACTAAGTAATTTAAATAATGAATAATAACAATTTACAAATATTAATAGTTTGCATCAGTGATCCAATAGGTACACGTGTATTCTTTTTTTTTCTTGGATCCACTGATGAACGGGCCTGTATTTACTATAAAAAAAATTAATGGTTCATTTATGCTTTAGACACTACTATATAAAGCGTGGCTCTACCAAGCAAATGCACAATTATGGTTCCTATTGACAATCTTTCACTTATTTCTATTTATCGCACGATTGATTGCTAACTTAATAATCTATTATTGGCCGATGGCGGTTAAAACAATGGCGTTTTCAGTTAAGAATTTTCTAGAGCCTGACTCTTTAAAATTCTAGATTAATAGACTCAGCACGGTACTCCAATACTAAATCTTGCACGTTGGCTATCATGATGTCAGACGCCGGTTGTAGTTCTTTAAATTCTAATACCGTAGGATGAAGGGGCAATATAAGGGATAGGAGAAAGCGTTGCCATGAGCGGTAGCGGAGCAGTTTTTGTATAAGGTGGTAGGTCCCTCGTATGCGAAAGGCCGTCTGCGTTGGTTCCACCGCCTTATCTATTTCTATTGCCAAGCAACAGTGTGTAAGCACTGTTGTGTTTCGCTTTGAAGGATATTGAAGCCGATGAAGTTACTGGGTATTATTAGATTTAACATCTTATGTCTCGGGGTGACGAGCGCAGTTCAGTGCTATGCAGTGCTTTGTAATTCAAATTTGTAGTTTATGGGTAGCCGCTTATCATCAGGCGAGCGCCTTGCTCGTCTCGTCATTTAATCAAATAAGAAATTATTTTAATTTAATCAATAACGTGAATCGTTATAGCGAGAAATCTTCATAAATTACGGGATTTCTCTAGTGTAATTCTTACTAGCTGTTTATTAAAAACGTTTAGAAACTTACACAGATATAAATAACAAACAATTTTTGAGAATGTCTTTACACCATAAAAATAAAATTATTTCAGACTGCTACACTAATATTGTAAAGAGGAAAGATTTGTATTTTTGTATGTAACGAATAAACTTAAAAACTATTGGACCGATTGAAAAATTCTTTCACAATTACAATCCTACATTATGCCTGATGAACATAGACTACTTTTTATCCAGGAAAAAGCAGATCAATCGGGCGGAGCTGCGAGGTAAAGGTAGTGAAAAATATCATCCTCAGTCACACCATCCGCTATCGCCTACGCTCTACACCAGCCGCTCCTCACTATCCACACGGCCGACAAATCAATCGCGCACGTGCCAACTTGGACATGTATATGAGGCTTGGAATGTCGAGCGAGTGCGTTGCTAACTGTCCACGGCACATTAGGACATCGTGACGAGTGGCGAGTGACGAGTGACGACGGTAAGTCTGTTTAGAATGGAAAAGGGATGTTAATCTTATAATGCAGAAGCTGGCAAAAAAACCATAGTAAGTGATCTTCACTTATTCTTCTTCTAAGTGATCTTCATTTTGCATGAAACCTCATAAGACAATAAAAATCATAGGTGCGTTGACTACCTTGATGGAAAAGAATAGGATTGGAAGTGATATTTGAGTCTTCGGAAATCTCACTTCACTCGGATTTTTGTGAGATGAGTGGTATTACACCTGTCAAGTCATCAAATTAATGCTACCATTCTCAGATAGCTAATTTTTACATCTGCTCATACAAATAGCATTAGGTTCATGTGGAGGGTGATAGCAGAACCATTTTTTATTGCATAGACCGGCAAGCGAGCAAGTGAGTAGGTGGTAGTATATTTTTAATCGGAAGAAGGGCAAAGTGACTGGACTACACCTGATGGTAAGCGCAGTGCAGTCCAAAAACATCATCGACCACCGACAATCAATGAGTTTATCGGTGGTCACCAGAATCATGCCGGCCTTTATAAATGCTTCATCACCCTCAAAAGATGGAAGAAGCATATCGAGGGGCCTGCGACAGGATAGGCGGATGACCGATGTAGACACAGGTATACAAGGATGTACTCCAATACCCGCCTAACCAAACAACAAGTCATATCGCAAGTCCCTTGGGATAACCGGATATACACTGGCTGATCCTAAAACGCGATCCACACAACGTGTGTGAGTAAGTATGAATATCCTACTACCAGCAACACTGTTTATTCTAAACTACTATAAAGCTATCTAAGGTGGTATCGGCTATTAACATTTTGTGCTTTTAATGGTATATTTGTGTAATAGGCGTTGTGATTTTAATTTTAACTTAGGTGTGGTAATTTATTAACACGATAAATTATTTAACATAATAATTTGAAAATAACAGGCACTTTAATTACATTAATGTGAATTGATTTTATAATATGGACATTACCATGTCGTTCGATCGCGATGAACTATAAAATTAAATATGTAACCCAATATTAAATTAATCATTTTATTCATGAAAATTCAAATAAAACTGTAATGCTATGCAAATTGGCCCAATTGGTTACTACACAGGCATCATAGCAGCGTACACGTTTTTATTATTTCCGTATTTATATATTTTATTACTATTTTACAATTAATTTCCATTAAATTTTCCACATTGATTTTTTATGATCATAACTTTTCACTCCTATTAATTTTGCTCCTCATTCAAACAAATTCAAACTCTGTATCAATGTAATAAGATTTATTTTTAAATGCCAGCGTGTCGTTATACCAACCGGTGTCCTCGGCGTTTTTAAATTATAGACCTCCTAACTTATTAGATATATTAACTTTAATGCTATAAATTTATAGCCAATAAAATAGGAATCAATCATAATAAACATGTGAGTGTAATAGCGGTGAGTTATTATTCCAATGGACATGTTGTAGACAGTTATGTCTACAGCATGAATGGGCCGGCTCGACCGGGCTGTTACCACGATCTTACACCAAACCGAAGTGAAATAGAAGCCTGCTGTTGCGTTTCGTACGTTGAGGATATATCCGGAGGCCCAAGATCCCCTATCCTTCAATCCTTTAATTATCCTCTTCCCTCTAAGGTAGGCAACGTGTCCACATCCGGCATTCAATCGCCCATACCCGTGCTTCATTGGTCTTAAGAAATAAAGGATTACCAAAAAATATATAAGACGGGCTTAAAGGACTAGTATCCAGACCCATAAAATAATTTAAAAAACCTTTCGGAGACTACAGAAAGAATATTACACCTTAATATTATATTCTGCAGCAGATATTATTATACATTAATAGTTATTATTTATATAACACTGATTATATTTAAAAAGAAATCAATAACAAATCTAGGTAATATCAACAAAAAGTGAAAAACAAGGCAAGCTCCATACATCGCATATAAGCAATCAAGTGTTGAACATTTAGATCGGCCGGTGCGGTGCAGTGCGGCGCGGTGCGGCGTAGTGCGGCGCGGTGCGGCGTGGCCGTGGGAATGTAGGTGCGCTATCTGTCGCCATCTCATCTGATACGCGACTATCTGCCGCGATCTTGCGCACGAGTCCAACCTCTGTGCTGTAGCCACAGTATGGGAGAGTGTGGAGACTTTCTACTGTATTTATTAGTTGGAGTTTTATTAGTTTATCAGACAGAGCACGGCAAAGTTATTGCACTACACCTGATGGAAAACACAGTGCGGTCAAAAAATATTAGCCCGCACCAACACACACTGAGTTTTTCGGTGGTCACCAGAATCATGTCGGCCTGTATAAATGCTTCTTCACATTCCAAAGAGGGATGAAGCAAAGAGAAGGGCCTGCGACAGGACAGGCGAATGACAATAGTATTAGAAAGTATTTTAAGATTTAAATATACCTTTAATTATAAGCAGCAAACGAGCAAGTGGGTCACCTGATAAGTAATATCCACCGCTCAAGTACTCCTACAATACTAGAACAATCATAGGCGCGTTGCTGACCTTACAGGAAAGAGATAATTAAGGGATTGGGAAAGGAAAGGGGACATCCGGGTATCTTACTCACCAAACGAAGTGCAGCAGCAAGCCGTTACTTTACGTCGGTTTTCTGTGAGACATGGTAACGACCCGGTCGAACCGGCCCAATCATGCTATATATAAAACTGTCTACATAGTGGCTCTACCACTCTGAAATTATCAAATTATTATATACTAGCTTTTCCTCGCGGCTCCACCAGCGTGATCTGCTTTTTCCGGGATAAAAAGTAGCCTATGTCTTATTCTGATGTATATGCTATATTGTTGTAAAGTTTCATTATAATCCATTCAGTAGTTTTTACGTGAAAGAGTAACAAACATCCATCCATCCATACTTACATACTTTCGCGTTTATAATATTAGTAGGATATGACTATACCTACTGAATTATTTAATTAACATCTTTCTTTCTTTTTTATTTATGGCTTTCGCAGTATTATGCATTTAGCCAGTGTCAAGTATAAATTATTTTCAAGTTCTTTTTACAAGAACGATGAAACACGGGTGCGGCCGATTTCAAGGCCTTGTCGGAGTTTTGGTGTTAACTCCTTTCAGTACGATTCTTAATTCACTTATTTCAATGTTTGCATACACTGTTCATCACCGTTAATGTTTATTGAACAAGTCCACACCATTTTTATACAACAAACACAACTCTAAACTAGTTTATGAAATAAATTAAAATAAGAGATAAACTGCACTGTCAGAATTCCCGCCAAAACCAATTAACATCTTATTTACCGGAAATATCCTACCAAACACCGCAGAACTGTAGCCCCAGTCAGGGGCGAATGGTGGCGACGCAAGCGCCCTCTAAGCGACGTGTAATCGTGATTTTAGATTTTAAATAGCCAAGTAAGAGACTTATTGGTGCGCCAAATGGTTTTCGAATTTTACGCTAAGATATATCTCTGTTGCGATATTTATTGACATTGGATAAATTCTTTACGGAATGTTTTACTTTAAAAAAAACTTAATAACAGTTGGGATGTCGTCTGGTAGATTGGCCGTATGTCTATCTATCTATCGCTCCATTTTTCATAGTTTTATTTTTATGGCAGAGGTGATAAACGAGTACAGGATCACCTGATGTTTTATTTTTATCCGATTACGGCAAAGTGACTGTACTACACCTGATGGTAAGCGTAGTGCAGTCCAAGAAACCAGCAACCACCCACAAACAATGAGTTTATCGGTGGTCACCAATGTCATGCCAGCCTGTAAAAAAGCTTCTTCCCCCATTGGAGCATCTATCACAAAGGATGTGATGATTCAATTCATCAGCAATATCCAATATCTGTAACAATATTTATAATAATTTATTTTCCAAAAACACGTTACAATATGATGGTTTTATTACTTATCTAGTGCAATTATCTGATATTATATTGCTTTCAATCAAAAACGGATTTAGGAATAGGACTCGGGGGGCATAGGTCCCATTACGTAGTAATTGATCTATGGAAAGATATTTCTCAGTATTGAATGCAAGAAAGTAAAAGTATTACTATTAGTTACATAAACCTGTACATCGATTCCAAGTGCCTAGAAAATAACAAATTTAGTATAACTATTGTATGTGTTCTACAAATAACAGAGTACTAACTGAATATTATTTTAACCCTTGAATATTTTTTTATTGTTAAAAATGTTGAGTATTTTGAAACGTGGTTTGGTTTAATTTTATTTCTAATAAATGAGGAATGAAGCAATACTAAATATATTTAAATAAAACTAATTTAAATGGATTTTATCGCGGTTCTTTATTTTAATTTTGGTCCCGACTTTTCCAAAGCTTTTTAGCTTTCGTGATTATGGGTTGATAAAATCCGTTTAAATTAGTTTTATTTCAATATGTAACATTCGCGTGAACATAAGAATTACCAAAAAAAATATTTTAACCCCCCACTTAACTCTCCCAATGCGTACCTTAATCATCAATTTTCATCCTTAAAACCCAAAAAAGTCGTACCACATCGAATTTGGAACAAAACTTAAACTAATTAAAAGAACAAGCGTCACAGAGAGAGCAAATCTAATCCAAAGATACATAGATAATACCAGAATCAATAAAATCATTTGATGAACACACAAAAACAACAATCCGTAGCGGTGCGTTTGATGTGGACCGCTTTCGGCGATCTTTTATGTGATCATAATGCGTACAAATTAAGTCAAAAAACCGCTAAATGTGTGACGAATTGAGATATCAAAGTATTTCTTTATGACGGGGCCGTTGCGATATTGTCTTGTAAATGGTGTTTGAACTTCAACAATTGAAAATGATTATTGACTTTTCGTGCCAAAAGAAGTCTTCAAGTGCTGAAGCACGTTGCTGGGTAAAGATATCAAAGAAATGATCAAAGAAATTTAACAAGGTGGTGGGTCCCTCGTATGCGAGAGGCCGTCTGGGTTGGTACTACCGCTTTGTCTATTTCTGCCGCCAACAGTGTGCATGCATAGTTATGTTTCAGTTTTAAAGTCATTGAAGCCAGTGAATTTACTGGGCAGTATGAGACTTAACACTTTATTTCTTAGGGTGACGAACGCAATTCAGTGTCATCAGTGCTTTGTAATGCTAAGTTCTGTGTGATAAAAAATACTTGAAACAAGGATTTTTTTTATAAATATTTGTTTTATTATAAAACCGAATGGCGAGACAAGCAGTACACTCAATTTATAGTAAAAGCTTCCTTTAAGCAGCAACACTACTCAACACTGGAAATTGTATAGTTCTGATTCGGTGGCGTAGACGGCTGTGCTGAGGTCTTGGGTTCGGTTCACGGGTCGAGTAAAAGTGGTATTGGGCTTTTCTATCCCGAGAGTCAATATCAGCCCGAAGAGGAAGGCATGATACCAGTACACCCACATTTCAACGAGCAGAACAAGCTGTCAATATTTAGTTAACTTTTTTTTTTATCATTGTAATCGAGTTTTCCAAATTTGAACATTCTGTATAACACCACTTAGAACTATGAATGGACGCAAAAATGCCGAGGTCGGCGTTATTATCTGCGGCTTAATTCGTTGCATTACATTTATAAAAATATAAATTAGAACAGATTTCATAAGCCACAATAGCATATTTATGTCTAATGATTTGAGCATTGGGCTGGTGGTAGGAGATTAATATCCGCCCGGATAGTGACCACCGTGAACATGGTGTTAAAACCTGCCATAGTGACACACACATCTTATGTGGATCGCGTTCCAGGATCAGCCAGTGTATATTCGGTTCTACCGAGGGGCTTGTGATATGACTTGATGGTCCTTGTATCACTGTATTAAATAAATAATATAATTAATACCTACTAAATCCTAATAAAATATAAAGGTAGTTAAGGAATTAGAATGTGCAATAAATGCATTCCCACGGGGGCGGGCCTGGTTGCACGCACGCACGCAAACCTACCATTTATCGCTTTCCGTTCATTATAATGTGTTTTTAAATCTAATTAAGAAGTTAACTGGAATAATTAAATATTATTGGAAAAATAAATTGGTCTGTTTAAGTAAGAATTGAGTTACATTGATACGCATAGTTAAACTATTGTTTGTTTACAGGACTAAAAAACGTTATATTTTTATATATTTCACTTTACTTTTTTATATGTGTACTTCACATACCATGGTAGAAGCGTACCGAGTAGAAATGTCATTTATTTCAAATTATTATGTGTTAAGTGCAATAAACTTAATTATGTACATATTTTTTCGTAAATTATTTTGTTTGTCTGGTTTGTCTTCTAGATGTCGCTTTAGGTGGCTGCTGAAAATCAGTGCTGTGTTGTGGGTCGCCACAACACAGCAATATGCTGAGCATGCCACGTTTTGTCATTTTGTACGATAAGTGAGATAGCGAAGGCCCAAATCCCATCTCCGACCCAATCCCTTAATTATCCCTTTCCTTTAAGTTCGGCAACGCGCCCATGATTCTTCTGGTATTGGGTACATGGACGATGGAGATATCTTACCATAAGGTGACCCACTTGTTCGTTTGCCATTTTCTAAAAAGCCAAAAGCAGATAATAAATGAAATTCCCTCCAATGACAGTAACACGGAACTGCACGCTAATCGCTACCTAATTGCGTGCATCGTTGTGTTGACGTGAACTCTGACTCTGCGACTGCGACGCGATGTTGTTGCGACCGACGTGTCGGACAGTTATTTACGGCCTTAACTTATCTCTGACAGCTGATGAGCAGCCAGTTTGCGGGTGTATTAACCGACTTGAAATAAGGAGGAGGACAATTAATATTTCCAACTCCTCCCTAACCTTCTATCTGATTAATTTCGTTGCGGGACAAAGACATTTAGGCATTCCCAGAGACTCGCCGAGCTTCACTACTCGGTGTCAACAAAAATGCGTGCCACTGTTGATCCTGGTGCACAGGAGTTACAGTGGCGGGTGTGTGGGCGGGATAGTCTCTGCAAGGAGGAGGTTATCAATTCGGCGAGTTTAATTTTTTTATGTATGTACGATTTATCCGCCCATTGTGGGCCTTTCTTGATGAAAGTAGAGAATTTAGCTGCAATTTGGTCCCATATAAATTTGGTTAAGATCTGATAATGGAGCGTGGAGTCAAAAAATAAAAATCGTCGGACAAAGCTCAAGTCGCCGCTATAGTGATACTGAGTTGGATTTTGTATACCATAGCACTGTACCATAGCACATGTACTTAATACTGAAAATTTAAAAATAAAATAAAGTTTAACAAAACTGACTTCAAAAAAATAACACTGAAAAGTCAAAAATAACAATTTCAGGTCTCTTTGGAGTCAGTACTTATATCGCTGTCAGTCAACTGAAATAGAGTGTGTTTTCTAGTAAACGCTGGCAAACGAGCAGTTATCTGGAAGATAACGCCGGTTGCAATAAGAATGACCACTGTATCGCATTTATTGTATGATCCTTGCTAAGTTACTTTATTTGGTGTGCAATAAAGAATATTGTGTCTATATAACCTGATCACTTACGAACTTTATCTCCCGCGAACATCCATAATAGTAGAAGAAGTAATTTCTCGTTACCGACCTTAAAAGAAAGGGATAATTGCGGGGTTAAGAGGCGTCCGAAACGTATAAGCAAGCCGCTACTTTACATCGGTTTTCTTTGAGACAATGGTAACGACCCGGTCGAGCCGGCCCATTCATGCTGTAGACAAAACTATCTACAGCGTGATTCTACCACTGTTAAAACAATTACATTGAGTCAACGATACATATTTTGTGAACGAAGGATATTGTAAGTCTAGTATAACGGGGTCGATATTAAAGTTAAATTTCTATCGAAAAAACTACGTCATAAAAAATTGCAGAATCTCTGAATAAAGTTAGTTAGTAGTAATGAGTTGCACCGGAAACATTCGGCATTATACTCCTTTGTGATGTGTCGGTTTGTACGTCATGCGGTCAGAAAAAACTCAAAGCTTAATTGAACTGTTATTTGGTTCGATTGGGTTAGTTCTGTTAATGATCGGAGATTTGATATATTTGGGTTTATTTATATAGTTTCGGGTTAGTTTTTTGGCACAAACGCTTAAGGATAAATCTACAATGCAAAATTACGCGTATTATCTATAAGTGAATAAATTAAATTTCTCTGGCTTTTTAACTATAGTGTTGTCGAACGAGTATGTCTCATTCAAATAAAACTTAATCCATTGTAATCCGTGTAATATTCGCGAAAATAAAAGAAATTATTAAGAATACGTCACATCGTCATTTTAAGAACTTTATTAATAATACTAGGCCTGTACATACGTCCCACGGCTGGAACATGGCCATCCTCCACTGAATAAGAGGTATTATACCTTAGAAGACTTTTATTACTCTATTAATTATAATTATATACTTTTTTATTTACATAAAAAGCAATTAAATACTCTCTGAATCTCAACTTTCCAGACCAAACAGCAATGGATTACAAAAATCGAAAATATCTTGTTCAGTTTAAAACGAGCGTCTAATGCCCCAACCTCAACTTGACTCTTGCTCTTGTAATGCGTGGTATAGTCGCAGGCGCATCACCGGTCTAATATGATCAATGATCGCAGCCTCCGTCGGAAAAATGCCAAATATTCCATACATCACCCGTAGTTTTAATATTGACAGGCGTGTGGTGTTGGGCATAGACTAAGCTGTCTATTAGAGGTTTTAGAAGAGGATTGAAGAGGTAATGGAATTTTGAAATACGTAAATTTGAGTTGTATATACTTTTTTATACTAAGTTTGAAATGTTGTCCTCACTTTATCATGAATTCATCAAAGTTGAGTTCGCAAAGATAAGTAAAAAATTATGAGTCATTATAGTATATTTTTTATGTTGCTATTTTGTGTCCACGATTTTTTTTCAAATGATCGTTATTATGGAAATTATATTAAGTACTAGCTTTTGCTCGCGGCTCCGCCCGCGTGAACAGCATTTTCCGGGATAAAAGTAGCCTGTAACCGTCTCCAGGGTCCTGTCTGTCTCTGTAGATAAATTCATCAAAATCGGTTCTGCGATTTAGGCGTGAAAGCGTAACAAACAAACTCACGTTCGCATTTACTTTCACCCCCTTTTTCATCCCTTATTAAATAAAATTTCCTAAATTCCTGAAACACGTATTTATTTGTTTTACGTCAATAACCGAAATACAAAATGTTGTTTATGTAACTTTTAAAATGACGGACTTTCATACATATTATCATCCCCTATTTTGACCCTTTTGGGGTGGATTTTTCTAAAATCCTTTCTTAGTGGGTGCCTACATAACAAAATGAATATACAGTCCGAATTTCATGCTTATAACTTTGATAGTTTGCGTTCGGCGATGATGAATCAGTCAGTCAGTCAGGACATGTTATTTTATAAGTATAGATTTAGTTTTTATATTTATAGTTAAGGATGGATTCAATTTAAGTCGTCAAATTTTTGTTTATAATTTCATCAAAATAGAGATACATAATAAGCATAGATAAAGAAAACATTTACTGAAATAAAATGTCGAGCAGAGTCGCCGTGTTTTACTAAGACATATGCTTACGGCCATTTCCAATAAAGACTCTTATATTGATTATCTGGACACAAACACACAGGGAGAGAGACAGACAAAGGAGTGAAACATCTATAATCCCGCTTTTTTGGCGGAGGTTAAAAATGATCCCTTCTATGCAACATTATTTGTCATACAAATTTATCTTGAAATCAGACATTTTGTCTCAGCTCTTACCTAATAAAATATGAACATCCAAAGCAATATCGTTGGCTTAAGATATTGTTATTAATTGCTCATAACACTGCCTAATACAGTATTTGTTTACAAATAGGTATACAAGATGGTATTTCCGATTTAACAGATGCATTTCGTAATAACTTAGTCCCTATCTCTTTAGTCCTTATTGTCTTCATGACAAGTCAGGTCAGCAAAAAGTTATGTTACTTCTAAGAAGTTTGTTACGAGGTAAGGACCTAATATTAAATTTAAATGTTCGGCTTTTATTACTTTTTGTTTATGAATAGAAGTCACCAATTAATGTTTACTTATTTATTGTAGTTGGAATTATCAGCTTTCTAATAATACCGTTAACCCTTTTATTGAAGGATGACCTTGAAACAAGTGATACAATTTTGCGGTAGTTGATATGTAGAAAAATCCAGGATTCGGTAGCCAAGGTCAAAGAAGTCTCATAATTAAAGTTAGCTGGTTCTTAAAAGTATACAAATTTGTGTGCACTTATTATTTCTATTATGGGTTGTTTAAAGTTCTAAGCCACACCTTTTCAAGAGTTTTTTTAAAGTATAAGTCGGCAAGCTAGCAAGAGCGTCACCTGATGTTAAGTGACTCCACTGCCTATGAACGCCTTCATTACCAAAAGAAGGATGGATGTGTAGCAGAATTTAAAGGAAAGGGATAATTAAGAGATTAAATAGAAACAGGAGGTTTCTGTCTTCTAGATGTCTCTATCACGGTACAAAACACAACAGCAAGCTAATACTTCATACTGGATTAGCATGTGACCTCTTAGTAAATTTAAAATATCAGGCAAGAGGTGGAGAAGTTGAAATATCCTTGGCTAAACTCACAAGCAAAGAAAGGTGATCTGAATAGATGATATCAAGTACTCCGTTTCACATAGGAATATTTCAATAAATCCCAGAATGGTTTGATACTCGGAACAAGCACAGAATATCGGCTATCGGCAGCTGGATCGTACGTTTTGCAATATCGAACCGCTCTCATCCATCTAAAGTTACAAGCTCCGACCTGAAATATTGTATTAGCCTGTGACGTTAAATGCCAACTATTATCATATTTTACAGGGAATGCTTCTATCCGTTTATTGCTTTCTTTAGTGGCTGTTTGCTTTTGATCAACATGTTTTACTTATTATGCTTTATTGCTGTTATTTACTGCATTGATTTTGACATATCATAACGGTGATCGGTTATAGGGGTAAGTAGAGATAGATAATCTAATGTTGCAAAATAAACAGATGTAATCTAAAGCAAAATGTTAAAATGGATAAATGGGTTTAGTGGTAACACCTCTGCCTATCCGCTTAATAGTGGTGAGTTTTTTACCATATCGTATATAGATCCCAGATCCAGATATCTCGTGCATGTTTTAAAAATCGAGACTCTTATATTTTTTTATTCTGGCGCTTTAAACCAGAAGCACCAGTTTCACAGCAAACATATTTTTCAATTAGAGTACTAAAGCTAGAACTTTCATAGGAACATAAAAAGCAATATTAGTCATTTCTACGATCTTCCTAACTCTTCAAACACCCACAGAGCGAGGTCAGAAACGAAAACTTAGAATAAAAAAAAAACTCGATTGGCGATGTAACACGAGATCACATTTGATTACTATTTGTAACGTTTATATTAAAGCAATTGAACGGTATCGGTGTATTGATTGACGGCCCATAACGAGTCTATTTTGTTAGGTCCAATGCGGACGCGGCAATGGGAACCTCCCGCGCCTAGATTAAAAAATTAATGAAGATTGGTCATTTGCAGTCAAGTGGTTTATTGATTTTTATTGTGTAATTTACATTGATTTTATGGCATATGGTAGACGGGCTGACCATCTGACAGTTAATGGTCATCGCACTGTGAAATCGGGAATACTCTTGATCTCCATCGCCCATGTACATCCACCATACCAGAAGAAACATGGGCGCGTTGCTCTCCATAAAGGAAATGGATAAATAAGGGATTCCCTCCGGATATCTCACTCACCGTACGAAACGCAGCAGCAAGCCGCTACTTACGTCGAAACATTCCGGTCGAGCTAGACAAAAATGTCTACAGCATGGCTCTACTACTCAAACATGTATGAGTACTTGATTGGACACTAAAAACATTTGTGGTTTTAAAAACCACCAATACTTTAATTAGGCCAATCATATTTCTATTTGGTACTATTATTTAAGGAAATAGTTTTCTCATTGTTGACTTAGGGAAACGCCTAAAATATTTGTAAAATGTTTCTGAATATGATCTTATTATAAAGCAAATAATCTTAATAGTCTGTAAGTTCAATATACGAGTACAAAGTATTCAATTTTATTAAAACTTTGATGAATAATTATTAGTCGCGTCTGATTTTTTTTCTTAATCTCTATCAGTTCGCGTATTGACAAGTTTAGCCGCCAAAGAGTTTGACTTGCCGCGACCTTTCGTAGCTTTCTGTAATCGATGCGGTGCTCATTATAGGCCGTTGATAAAAGATAGAAATTGGTCGAATAATGGGCCGCAGTCAGTATCATTTCTTGGGTCAGTTAAAATATTAATTTGACAATAATGAGTATTACAAGTACTTAGTACCTTTGGATATTCTGTGTTAAAAAAACGACGGCGTCGCCTCAGTGTATAACCAAAGAAACTGTGAGATCCAGGGTTCAAATCCCTGGGGTAGTTACAATTTGTGATCAAGTTTTAGTTCGAAAAATCACACTTGAGGTTCCCGCGATTGGTATTTGTACCCGGAATGGCGGTAGGCTCGTCCTGTATGACATTATAGGACGGCAATAAGGCCAACAAGTAGTGAATGCCCGGTTGCAGCTCTACCTAACCCTTCGTGGGCACAAATGTCACACCTTGTGTATATGACAAAAATAATACATGAATGAATTATTATGAAGGGTATCCCTTCTAATAAGCATGTCTAAATATACAATGTTTTATGTGCTCATGAATAAGAAAAGGCAATTATGTGGTCAAATGAAATATATAACACATCATAATGGTTGTTTGTTTAACTTTATTATTTACATATTCATACTTAAGTTGAAAAAAAAGATAAAATTTAAAAACATATTTAGTTTGATGATAACATAATACGTAATTTAAAGAAACCGACGTTTAATTGTTGATTGTGGGTCCAGCCCCTATTAATTTACCTTAACTACAGCCCTGTTCACCATATCAGGTTTCCCACGTTTCTAATCATCGGATCATTACTTTTGTTAATGTTTGATGAGATTTTAGCGAATTGGACACCGACGTTTAACGTTTCATTAAAGTTAATAGACATTTATACAATTTTAGTTTAAATTAATACTAACGCGTGCTTAACAATGTATGATTTTTGATTAGATGTAAAAGGTTAATAAACTTTATATGATTGGATTATTTGCGGGAAAATTATTTAACTGTTAGGTGATTTTAGAGAAAAGAGGTCAATGTCTCGGTTGGCAGTTTCAGTTAGCTAGTTCGAATTCGGGTTAACTGACAGTGTTTTAGACTAAAATATATAGAGTGTTTAATAATATTTAAAAAAACAATATATTTCGGACGACCCATCTACGAAGTAACCTTAGTGTAAGTTTCGTCCCCATTCACCCCTCCATTCTTATTCAACCCATTTTTTTATTTAATTAAATGACGAGACGAGTAACGCGCTCGCCTAATGATAAGCGCCACGCCTACCCGTAAACAGAAACAACACCACACTGAACTTTGACCTACAAAGCACTGCATGGCACTGAACTGCGCTTGTCACCCCGAGACATATAATGTTAATAATGCCCAGTAATTTCACTGTCTTCAATGACTTTTAAACCGAAACACAACAGTGCTTACAGACTGTTGTTTGGCGGCAGAAATAGACAAAGCGGTGGTACCAACCCAGACTTCTCTCGCACACGAGGGACCTACCACCTTGTATACCAGTTTACGGTACTGATCGCTGGTAAGCTGAAGTAGAAATAAATAATAACTACTGTCTAAGATATGTAATGTCATGAGTGGTAGAGCCACGCTGTAGACAGTTTTATCTATAGCATGAATGGACCGGCTCGAGCAGGTCGTTACCACTGTCTCACAGAAAACCGACGTAAATTAGCTTGCTGCTGCACTTCGTACGGTGAGTGAGATATCCAGAGGCCCAAATCCCCCTCCCCTTCCCAATGCCCAATTATCCCTTTCCTTTAAGGTTGGTAACGCGCCCATGATTCCTTTGGTACTGTGGGCGTACATGGGCAGTGGAGATCACTTACCATCAGGTGACCCACTTGCTAGTTTGCCAGCCTATGCTATAAAAAAAATGTGATATTACACCGTACAGATGCAATAAACTTAATATGTTGCTCACAAATTATAAACCAAGACACACCTCAATCAAATGTTTATTTGTAACACGTGCAAAACGGTTCAAATTTGTGGTTAACCGATTATCACAACAAAGGACGTTTGGGTGGAGAAAAAAACACGGTAAAAAAATCCACCTATTTGGTAAAGTCAAAACAGTCGTTCTCGGAAGCCGCCCGGTATTGTCTCGAGGAGATTTGTTAATTTTTGTGAATCCATTTTTATGTACAGTGTGGTTTTTTTTCTGTCATTCAAATTAGTATCGAAAAACCAAAGGTTAATAAAAACTGCTCATTATGTTTACGACGTGATAGGATTTTAAAGATGCCTAGATTTTTTAAATTTTAACTAACTTGCTATGGTTTTTTATGACACACGCTCCAGGTACGCAGGCTCTTCGATTTGATTCTTCCCTTTTCGTAGTGTGAAGAAGTATTTCTACAGGCCTGCATGATTCTGGTGACCATTGATAAATTCATTGTTTGTCGGTGATCGCTGGTTTTTGGATTTCACTCTTCTTACCATCAGGTATTCAGGTATAGTGCAATCACTTTACCGTGCTCGGATAAAAAAAAGGTTGTTTCTCAGTCCAAAAAAGGTAGACAGATGTTCAGCTAGTACACCCTCGGTTCTCTGAGCTTATTTCTGTCCCATGATGGGATAGATCCCAAACCTATCCTAATAAAACTGAGAATATTAAATGCACCGACATCTGCATTCTCCACTGCTTACTTGCTTAAGTAATCAAAAGAATAGTAGTTACTCATTGAGAATAAAATCTTTTTAGGCTCATAGTACAATTAAAGCTGCTTAGTGGCAGGAAAGTTTAGTAAAGAGTGTAATCACATCATGAAGCATAAACCATTTAAATTCTCTTTATCATATTGTTTATTCACCTTGCCAATTTGTATCACTCTGTACATAGTTTCCTGTCATTTTAAATTCAAACTCCGGACCTGCGCCCAAACCCCATGCTGACTTTAAAAAAAAACCATAATGAGTCATAAATATTCTATAATCTGTGGAGAATGAGACGCTTTGAGCTGTCACAATCTCGTGAGAAATGTAATGTTATCTGAATATTACTAACGAATATCAACTTTATGTCTATTAAAATAAGAATTTGGTTGTAAAAAAAACTTGGCACAGTTCCGTGAAAGGATTAACTTCTGTGTATGGAACGGTTATGATTTGTTTGTTGTACGGTTTTAGGTTAAAGGACGGTTTGTGTACAAATAGAGGTAAAGTGTGTCATATTTTTTTGTTGGAATAGATTTTGGTTTTAAAACTGAATGACGAGACAGATGACAATGACAAGTAGGCGACCTGATAGTAAGCGGCACGCTTGCTTCAAGCAGAAGGAATTAAATACAGAATTTTGAATTACAAATGCATGGCACTGGATTGCGCTTGTCACTCCGAGGTATGCTATGTTAAGTCTCATAATGTCTACTAATTTTACTGACTTTAATTCCTTCCTTTAAACTGGAACGCACCAGAGCTTACATACTGCTGCATGGTGAAAAAATTGCTAAAGTAGTGGTACTAACCCCGATAGTTTCTTGCATACGAGGGACCTACCATCTAGTTAATCTTGTCTATGAACTGGTACTAGTCCTCTGCCTACCCCTTCGGAGATTATTCTATTTGCCGTCGTGCGTATGAGTGCGTAATTAAATAAATAAATAAAATTAAATAAAAAAAACGTTTTATTTCCCTTATTCTTAAACTATTTCATTTTTTTAACTAATAAAAAAAATAAAAAATAATAAAAGCAATATACAAAATATAACGTTTTTTAAGATACCTAGTGCTCATAATACAAGATAATCAAGCTAAAATAATGTAAATTGTTTATTTAAATAGAAAGCCTGTGAAGTCTAGACATAGAGTTAGTGTAACTAGTCTGCGGTGGTAGTTGACAGGCAACTTAGATTGAAACAAATTATTTTACTGTACTATACTGTGGTTCAGCGGTTTTGATACTTGATATTAACAATAAAGTAGTCAACTTGATATTTTTTATTATTTTCAATCAAAATCAATAAGTTACGTCCAAAATCTATTGCAGAAATAATTTCATTATTTTTTTGTGGACGGATTAATCTGTCCACAAAAAAATAAATTAGAAGTCATTCAAATCTGATGGAGGTGGCACTTGTCAAATAACAGACGACGCTAACTTTGACGTCACCGTGGCACTCTTGTGTTCATTACGGTGCACGCGTGCGAGCGAGATATTGAGATATCCCCACTACGCGCCCACCTTTGCTCATACCAATATTTAAAATCATAATTGCGGGCTTATTATTGAACCGATTATGACTGTGTTTTAGCAAAAGGGTATTTTCGTATTATTTTCTGTTGCGCATAAAATGATTTATAATGTTCATCATAGGAAATTACCCTATTGGTTAAAAAATTATAGTTTATGTATTATTTCGACATTATATCATTTGATCAAAGATTTGGCTTGTAGTTTTTTACCAACGGCCGTCTGCCTATCGTTAACTCCTCTGGGGAGAAAGCATAGCCAGACCCGAAACAGAAATTTGTATTGGTGCGGAAATCGGAAAAAAATCAGATGAGCGGCTTCGGATTGTGTCTTGAATTGTTTATATACTTCTAAAGTTTAATCAAAAAGCCTTAACATATCCCGAGAACATAGTATGATTTCAACAAGCGATCTCACGCACAAAAGGAATTCTTCATGATAAAATCATATTCAATAATAAATGCACTTGATTTTAATCTACAAAAAATCGATAATGATTTAGAACACTTCCTACACGATCCATCAAACTTCATCGATTAACTTTTAAAGTATAACAAAAATTTTGACGTTAACATTATAAAAAGAAAAGACCAAGTTGTCAAGGCAATTTGCTAAAAGCAAAAAAATCATGACCACATTTTTTGTTTACATACTTATATGGTCTATAAAGGTTGATAGAGTTAATGGACTGTAATACAACTTAAATAAATCTAAGATAAAGATCCAATCGCCAAACCTAGTGGCCACATACTTAGGATGTAAAACTGTTAGGGTCCCAGATTGAATTGAAGCCAAACAATCGGGAACTGAAGAAAGTTTTTCTTTTCAAGAAGCGCCAGGTCATTCTGGCATTGGATTTGATCCCCAAGACTCTCATCTCCACAACAAGAGCCAGAATTACTATTAAGAAATTATATTATCCCACATTACTCTTCTGTTTAACCCAACGGGAAATATAGGCATGATTTGTGTTTTAAATTTTAATATAATTACCATAGGTTGTTACTACTATCTTACAGAGAATTGGCGTTAAGTATCACATTGCTTTGGCATTTCGTATATTGAGTTCATATAGTTGATATATGGCGACGCAAATCCCTCCTCCTACACCCTGATATATTAATTATCCTCTATTACTATTACAAGGTGGTAGGGCCCTCGTATGCGAGAGGCCGTCTGGGTTGATACCATCGATTTGTAAATTTTTGCCGCCAAGCAACAGTATGTAAGCACTGTTGTGTTTCGGTTTGAAGGACATTGAAGCCAGTGAAATTACTGGGCATTATGATACTTAACATCTCCTTCCTCCATCCTTTAAGGTCGGTTACGCACCCATGATTCTTCTGGTATTGGGGGCGTACATGGGCGGTGAGATCACTTACCACCAGGTGACCCATTTGCTCGTTAGCCGGCCTATGCTTTAAAAAAAAATGCCGTTTCCGAAAAAAAGAAACTACGACCAAAACAATAATTCCGTGTAAATGCGGTAAGCTAACCGTTGACCGCGGAAACGTAAAAATATCATCTACATTAAACATTTGTCGTGAGTTCACCTTTATGGGTATAATGAAACACAACGAGATGCGGTGTTGCGGGCCCGCGGTTTGCCCCATCCATATTTACAATGTTGATTATTACTTGTTTCTGTTTTCTGCGGGGTTTGTGTAATGTTAGGGACCCAGCGAGAAAGTAGGCTGTAAAATAAAAGGCTGTGGATTCGATTATTGGATGAGGTTTTTTTTTATTTGATTGAATGACGAGACGTAGATCGCATTCGTTTCATATTTATTACTCGCATAATGAATGATGTAACAATTATCGAAAATACTCATACTAGGGCTAAAGGAAATCAATAGATATTAGAGGGCATCTTAATATGGGGCCATATGCTTATTTAAGTAAATAATATGTTTATCCGCCTGTTCTGTCGATGGCCCCTCGATTGGCTTCTTCCTCGGTGTGTGAATAAGCATTTATACAAGCCGCTATGATTCTAGTTACCACCGATAACCTAATTTCTTGTAGGTAATCGCTGGCCTTTTTGGACTACACCGCGTTTACCATCAGCTGGTGTAGTGCAGTCACTTCGCGGCGCTTGGATAACAAAAAACTGTATTATATTGTTTACTAGCTGTCCCTCGAGGTGGAACCTGCATGTTACTGCCCTGCTCCCATAGATCATAGCGAGATATTCAGATAAACCTTTCTCATGAATCACTCTATCTATTGCTGAAAACTGCATTAAAATGCGTTGAATAGTTTAAAAGATCTAAGCGAACAGACAGCGGAAGCGACTTCATTTTATACTTTGTGAAGATTGGATTTCGTAGTTTTCTATATTGTCCAGGTTACCAAGAGATTTTGATACAAAAATATATCAAACAGAAAAAAGGGTTCCGTAACTATCTCGCTCTATTTGTACAGTGAGTTAACTTCAAGGAACATTTTTTCAATAACATCGTTCACATAATAAAACATTCCTCTTTCCTATCAAAAATATCAACAGATATCAAAATCTAAGTCCCATACGATTCCATTATTACAATTAAGTTATCGTAAAATACATTCACACAATCATTTTATGGCATCCTTCCATCCGTGCACTACCATATCTTGACCTCCCATCCTTAGAGGAAATCTTTCGAGACATCGCGTTTTATAACGGTAAAGAGAGGGATGGTAGGCCAGATTATATTAGCCGGGTTAGTGCTAAACAGTACGGTGAAAATGTCGGGCTATTCGTGTAGTTAACATAGCCAGGTTCCCGTGAGAAGTTTTGAGTTATTGTGTGGTATATCTCTTGATTGGTTTAAATTATTGTTTGACATTATCCTATCCTCACCTTACCTTAACATAACCAGTGCTGGCTTTTGAAGACACAGCTTGGTAGTCTCCTCGATATCGGTTCGAACTAAAAGTTCGCAAAATCTTAGACCATTAAGCTGTGAAATAGTTTGCCGGCACACGTGTCCCCTCCTTCCTATAATATAGGGTCCTTTAAACGGAGTGTGAAGAAGCAGTTAGACAGACCGGCATGATCTTACCGACCAACCATAAACACGTCATCTGTCGTTGGTCGACACTATTATTGGATTGCACTATATTTACTATCACGTGTGGCGCAGTCACTTTGTCGAGCCAGGATAAAAAAAAATCGTTATGCATAAATTATGTGTATCAACCAATTTAAAAAAGAAGGATTTTTTTACTTCATGTATATATAAAACGTGTTATAGAAAGGACAGTGAGTGTTCATGGAAAGTTTATCTGATAACAATAATACTAGCTCCTTATTATACATGTCGAATTACTGGGTACGGGCCTCCTCTACTGAATGAGAGGGATTAGACCTTAGTCCACCACTCTGGCCTAGTGAGGATTTAAAGACTTCCCATACCTTCGAAATTCTTACGAAACTTCTCAGATATGCAGATTTCCTTGATTCACTTTTAAAAGTCGGTATTTAAAGTTTTTAACTTATAATAGAAAGAGACCTTTTTTGTAAGTAATAGAGCCACGCTGTAGACAGTTTTGTCTATAGTATGAATTGGTCGGCTCGACCGGGCTGTTACCAGACAGTTTTGTTGTGGCTCTTTTACTTGGAAATCGCCTCTTATTATTTAAATTTGATGTTTTACGGTGTTATAAATACAACGTATATTAATTGATAAAATCTATTTACTTCGTCGATGCCATTACTTGCTAATAGACGGCGAATCGAGTTCCAAATCGTGCTTCATAAACTCAAAAAAAAAACAAGAATGGACTAAATTATTATTTTTTCCTTTAACAAAGGTCAATATTTAACCTATTTCTGGTACATCTGACATCATCCAATCAAAAATTAAATTGCGCCGTACCTTTGTGCACGATTCACAAAAACATTGGACTAATTACAAAAAATCACACGTCGAGGAAAATGAAAAAATACAATGCAATTAGTTTTTTGCACGTTGCACTCCGGGAGCGAAAAAATCAATTCAACCCGTGATTTGGTTGTTGGCATAATTTTTTGGATGGAATTTTACGTGCTTTTTGTATGTTTTTTGATAAACACTGTTTGGTGTTTGGGTTTGCCTCCAATTTAATAAAGCTTATTTTCAATATGATATAAAAATGCTCTACTATAAAGTTCAGTTATCGGTGCTTTAGTATTTTTGCTTTTCGCTTTCAATATACATATATGCAAACGAGCAAGTGGGTCTCGTGATGGTAAGCGATCTCCACTACCCATATACTCCCACAATACCAGAAGAATCATAGGCGCGTTACCGACCTTAAAGGAAAGGGGTGATTAAGGGTTTGGGAAGGGAAGGGGGATTTGGGCCTCCGGATATCTTACCGAACGAAACGCAGCCACAAGTCGCTACTTTACGATTTTGTTAGAGACTGTGTTAACGGCCCGGTGGAGCTGGTCAATTCAAACAGTAGACAAAACTATCTACATGTTCCAGTGTTAGAGCTCTAGGTTTTTAATACCAATGAAATTATATTTTACATTTACCCAAAAAAACTGATGTAACAAGATTTCACAGATTGATAATCACATTTTAGCATTTAAGGTGACCTTAGCAAATGCGATGACGGGCGACCGGAGCAAAAAACCCAAGTATGATTGGACCCAAAAAAACGAAACTCGATCGCGTAATTACAACGTTTGATGGACCCAAAAAGTTCGTAATTTCGGTATCATTAGGGTCCCCCCGGATGCGGCTACCGGGCGTTGGGGTCTAGATTTTTTTTCACAATTATCTCGAGGTCAATTTGAGTATGCACTTGTATACTTCCTATTTTTTATATTCTTTTTTATGATGGCCATTAAGTTTACAAATGTAAGATCTGGTTTATTTATTTTCGTTATATGAAATACCTTGAGCATTCCATTTAATTATGAGCTATAGTGAAGCATTTAAACCTGTTTTTGTTAAAGTTATTGCTGCATCTATTTCCTATTACAGCTATTATTAACAGTTAGTAACAAAATGTAGTAAGCTCACAATATAACACATTGCTACTTTTGCTGGTGTTAGGATGTTCATACCCGACCGGATAGCGACCACCGTACACATGCTGTCAAAACCTGTCTTAGTGACCCACACAACTTGTGTGGATCACGTTCCAAGATCAGCCAGTGTATAGCCGGTTCTCCTGAGGGGTTTGCGACATGACTTGATGATTGGTTGGGGCGGGTATAGGGATACATCCTTATACCCGTGGCTGCATCGGTTATCTGCCTGACCTGTCCCAGGCCCCTCGTTTAGCTTCTTCCCTCTCCGAAGAGGGAAGAAGCATTTATACAGGCCGGCATGACTCTGGTGACCACCGATAAACTCATTGTTTGTCGGTGGTCGCTGGTTTGCTAGCACTTTGGCGTGCTCGGATAACAAAAAGAAATGGTAGTGTCTACCTTACTATTTTGCTACAGCTGGCTCTTAGAGACGAGTTTTTCCTCTTAAATCTTCTGCGGGGCGCTACTTCGGCCTTTTTCTAGAACCTACCTTTCTAATTAGAAGTTCCCACTTCGCCCGGTCTTGAGCATCCTGTGTAGGGAGACCTCTGGCTTTCATCTTCTGCGGGGCGCTAACTCGACCTTTTGCTAGAATTTTCCTAATAAGAAGTTCCCACTTCACCCGGTCTTTAGCATCCTGTGTAGGGGGACTACTGGCTTTCACACCTTTCTCTGATAGGTTAAGCCAGCACTTTTATACCATTCGCGGGATTATACTCCTATCACAGGTATTAGTGACCTTGCATTTTTCCTCTTGAATATAGGTGCATAGTCATTCACTTTAATCCTTTTTTATTGCCATTGACGTCAGGCCACAATAAATCTCCTAAAAGTCATCGTATATTAAGGTCAAAAGGATTTATAAAGAGCAAACAGTATGCTCCTGTTTATCTGGCATCTGAATCAACACATATAACGTAATGTCAAGAAAATAGCTGATTGAATTGGAAATGTTTATATGTTTTAGAAAAATAGTCGTCTAATTAGTTACATAATCAATTTTGCACCTACAAAAACAGATTTTGATTAGGTGACCAACTTTCTTATATGCTATAAAAATCCTCTGGGAATTGTTATTACTGTTTTTCTGTTAGATATTGGTGTAGCAACTATCCATTCAAATTGCTGATAAAACTGAGTACAGCGTTTGCTTTAAAATCCATCTTACGGATACCTTCTCAACCTAGGAGTGGAGGGATGATTATACCACCAGGCTCACTGGCCTTCTTCTTCTTCCAATTTTTTTAAAATCGAAAACTTAAACAGAAATTAAGATTTGAATCAAGCGTCTCACGAATTCTGAACCAATATACGCTGACACTAAAGCAACGAGGCGACAAGTGGCACTACAGTTTATAAATCTATCAGTGGTGTGCCTAAAGCAATATAGTAAAGTTTTTACGATCACGTCGACCACCCAAACGTAGAAGATTTAAGATGACCGTATTAACAACATGGTACAGAGCGTGCCCGATTTTTGGAACAGCGGTTCCTACTTAATTTATTAGTTGTTGTTAATACTGTTAATAAATACTTATTGCCTTGGTGGCGCAGTTGTATTGCGTATGCGGTACGACAGGTCGCGGGTTCAATCCCCGGGTCGTAAAAGTGATATTGTGTTTTCTATCACGGAATGATTAGTAGCAGCTCTGAGCCTGGAATTTTTGCCCGATATGGCGATAAGGTCGCCTCCTATCACATCATGGGATGGAAATAAGCTCGGCAAATGTGGGTGTACTGGTTTCGCCTCTGCCGACCCCTGGGATTACAGGCGTCAGTACTACGAGCTGTATACTATACAGTGTTGGTACGTTAGTTAAAAAAACCTAGCCTCGTGTATAACTACACAAACAAACACAATAACTTTACAAGGTGGTAGTTCCCTCGTATGCGAGAGGCCGTCTGGGTTGTCCGTCACTGTTGTGTTTCGGTTTGAAGGACATTGAAGCCAGTCATATTACTGGGCATTATGAGACTTAACATCTTATGTCTCGGAGTGACGAGTGCAGTTCAGTGCCATGCAGTGCTTTGTAATTAAAAAATTCTGTGGTGTGTTATTTCTGTTTACGGGCAGGCGTAGCGCTTACCATCAAGTAAGCGCCTTACTCGTCTCGTCTTTAAATTTTTTCAATTCTACATTTATACAAATACTTTTGAGCGAACCCAATGATCCAAGAGCTATGCACATGTCACAGTTTGAATCCCGGCTGACATCTGCCCCCTGTCGACTCAGCGTGAACATATTATTAATGTTCCGGTTTGTTCACACAGCGATTTGCAGACAAACGATTGGTCAGATTTATTTCTAGTTGTTATTGATATACTATTTGGAATCGGAATCTGGTGGTGTGTAACGGAACTAACAGAATTCATTCTGATTGGATTATAAATAAATAAATACTACGATTTATTTACAGCCTCCGTGGTGCAGCGGGCGAGTAGCTGACTGTGAAAAGTGAGGCCGCGGGTTCGATCTCCCCACCGAGACAAACATTTGTGTGATCCACAAGTATTTGGTTCGGGGTCTGGGTGTTGTGAGACCGAAAGTCTCGCATAGTTCTTGTGTAAATACTTGGGATTCATTCAGTTTGAATTGAAATTGGATTGACCAAGCAAGTGTAGTATAATATGGCCATGAAAGTTTAATAAAAAATCTTACAAAATACTATCTTTTTATCCGGAGGTCCAAATCCAATGACGTCTATGAATCCTCTAGCACTGTAGATGTTCACGGGCGGTGGAGACCACTTACCATCAGGTGACCCACTTAAGGGTTTGTCGGCCAGTCTCATAAAGGTGTTTAAACGGTTTGTTTAAACTTATACAACACAAAAGAGAACATTAAAACCTCATTATACACCATAATAATTACATACACAACATTAAAAATTCGAGTTAACGACGCCAAAGGAAACGATCAATAAACGCGGTGCTCGTACTTTTAGAAGAAAAAAAAAACACGGGCAATAAAAAAAGCGGAGTAGACGCCATGTCACCCATTCAAATCTCGAATGCGAGATACCAAATTCGAAATTCGAAATCGTACCGCGTCCTGACGTTTCCTTTACGTGCAGTTTCCGCCCGGCGCACGCGCGCACGGAATTCTTAATACTTTTTACATTCTACATAGTTTTTTTTCTCTCACCCAGTGTATGTATCCTGTGTTTTGATTGATGATGGAAGATATGCTGAAGGCACCATTACGAGTCGGACCTCATAGGGTACCGTTGATAAATTGGTCGGTTGTATGCCAGACGCGGTTCGCGATTCGTACTTAACACCGTGATATTTTTTTTTGGTGTGGCGAACTCCGGGTTATTTTTAGGTTTGATGTAGTTTTCAATTGATAAATTATTATAATCAGAATAAAAATTTGTAATATTAATAATTTATATCATCAATGAAATTGTATTTGGTCAGTTATTGTAGGAATGCATTGCAGTTTCAAGTGTTCCTACGGTGCGGCGTACTTTGCAAAGCCAGGATAAAAAACGAATAACAATTCATAATAGTAATAAAAATACAAATAAATGGTACAATGCAATTTATAAATCAATTATTTACACATCACAATTTTTTTCTAATTCTGGAATTGAACAGGTAACGCATCAGTGCGTAACTTTCGTTACATTTTGCTGCCACTAAAAAACTAAAATAAATAATTAAATACTTTCGAAATTATTCTGGAGAAATTCTCAGGTTTTTTTATTTTTATTTAATTGAATGACGAGATGAGCAAGGCGCTCGCCTGATGGTAAGCGCTATGCTTGTCTATAAACAGAAGCAACACCACACAGAACTTTGAATTACAAAGCACAGCACGACACTGAATTGTGCTCGCCACTCTGAGATATATGATGTAAGTCTCATAATTCCCAGTAATTTGATTGGCTTCAATGTCCTTCAAACCGGAACACAACAGTGCTTACACACTGATGATTGGCGGCAGAAATAGACAAAGCGGTAGTACCAACCCAGACGGCTTCTCGCATACGAGCGACCTACCACCTTGCTTCAATACTGTAACGGTTTCATGCAAAGTGGGTGGGCAGTTTAGCTGCTCTAGTCTGAATAATAATGTAATTGAATCATCCATGCAAATTTGAGTGTTATGGCGTCTTGGCGAAACCATTTTTGATATTCATTTTTATTCATTTGGTGTCTAGTTAGTCTAGACTATATTATTATTGTATGAATAAGCCAACCAGAGTATATACTCATGTATGCCATACATATGTATGGCTAATCATTCGCTACTGTTTAGCGGAAAACTACATGAGAAAATGCAAGGGACTCCTTTAAGGCCTCCTTTAAGGCCTTGAAGGCCTCTTTTATACGAGAGTCTGTCTGGGTTGGTGCCACGGCTTTGTCTATTTTTGCCGATAAGCAGCCGTGTGTAAGCACTGTTGTATTTCGTCTTGAAGGCCATTGAAGCCAGTGAAATTACTTGCAGTGCAGTGCCATGCAGTGCTTTGTAATTTAGAGTACTCTACGGGTTGTGTCTGTTTATAGGTAGCGCTTACTATCAGGAGTGCGATCTAGTTATTTTGTACTTCGATTTTAGATCTTTTTCTATCAAAACTCCATATTAAGTTATATAGACTCTTAAAAACACATCAAAATCTGTTAAGAGTTACCGGAGATTACCTTCACCTGGCCTTATCCTATTCGCAGTGAGATCGAAGCTATAGTGATCCTCACGCCTTGTGTGGATCGCGTTCCAGGATCACCCAGTGTATATCCGGTTCTCCCGTAGGGCTCGCGACGTGACTTGATGGTTGGTTGGGGCGGGTATAGGGGTACATCCTTGTATTACTGTGCCTACATCGGTCATCCGCCTGTCCTGTCGCGGGCTCCTCTATTTGCTTCTTCCATCTCCGAAGAGAGAAGAAGCATTTACATAAGGGTTGAGAGCGCCTAAAGCGCTCACCCGAAAGTCAGGTGCAGCTATATACAGCCGACTAGCGTCAGGCTTACAGCAAGCGTCAACACAAAAAAAGGCCGATATGAGTCTGGTGACCACCGACAAACTCATTATTTGTCGGTGGTAGCTGGTTTTTTGGACTGGAATACGCTTACCATCAGGTGTAGTGCAGTCACATCGCCGTGATCGGATAAAAAAAAATAGACAAAACTGTCTACAGCGTGGCTCTACCGCTCGCAATCGTTAACCTTTTTTTTTTTACTGGCCCTGTAATATATACGTCCCACTGCTGGGCACGGGCCTCCTCTACTGAATGAGAGGGATTAGGCCTTAGTCCACCACGCTGGCCTAATGCGGGTTGGCAGACTTCACATACCTTCGAAAAATCTTATGGAGTTCTCAGGTATGCAGGTTTCCTCACGATGTTTCCTTCACCGTTAAAGCAAGCGATAATTAACAATTAATATACACGTAACTTAGAAAAGTCAGTAGTGTATGCTCTTGGGGCTGGTCTGGAACCTGCGACTTTCGTCTCGACAGTCCATACCACTCTCCGCTGAGCTATCGCTGCATGGTCAGTTAACCTTAACATTAATTATCCCGATTAAACAAGAACAGTAGTGTACCGGTGCAGTGTTTATAATGCATCGCTGTTGCCATCGCCGCTGCACCGCTGCACTGTCGGACGTGCCGCGACCGATCAACGCAATTAACATATAATTACACTATTAACTCCTTAGTAAGCGAGTGGCTGATGTGAAGCAAGAGGCGAGTTCGATTCCCGCACCGAGTTACATTTTTAGAGGTCTACAAATATATGTTTCGGATCTGGGGGTGGTTTCTTCCCTGTATAGAAGTCAGACAGGCGGCCGATTGTAAAATTACAAGGTACATTTTTCTGTAACATGTGTTAAAAAGTATGTTGCACCGACTTTACAAAGAGTGGGAAAGTTATAGGGGGAAGAAAAGTAATTCCTTATAAAGGTACTTTTTCAGGGTCACGACTGAAATGAGAGACGGCGACGCATGATGGCATAAGACATATCGGCTTTGTATGCAATTGTATATACGTTTTGAGTTATGCGACCGAGACAGAAGAGCACGACCATTTCCATACAGTTTCATACAAAATGCACGCACGAATGCATACGCAGACCTACACGCACACGCACAAGCATACACATTTATTCAGACAGGAACACAAAGGAGATGAATTTATAAAACCCATTAATGTCGGGGATAAAAAAAGGATATTATACTCTACATGCCAAAATGCCTGTTTTAAAAACACGTGTCTCCATTGACGGTTATTGAATCATTTACACATACACATAGATTTACGATCGAGCACGCGGATACGTCGCAAGTTGGTGACGTCAGTGCGCGTGCGCAGCCATACGCGCCAACTGTACGGAATAAGTAAGTTTTGATCAAAATCTACGAAAGGCCGATTAGGAAAATAGTGATTAGTTGTAATGGAATCATTTGAATTGCAGGGAAATAGTACTGGTTAATTTAAATAAAATCATAGTTTAAAAATCACCAATTTGTCAAAGCGTTTGAGATCGACGAAAAGACAGGTATCGTTTACAAGCCATTAAAGATATGGTACTCATTTATGCACACTCTACGATGATTTGTTCAGGTTGCCAAACTCAAAGACAATAATTAGCTTTAATTGTCAAATAGTTTTTCAATTTGATTTATTCTTTTTATTCATTTGATTAAAGACGAGAAGAGCAATGCACTCGAGCGCAACATAAAGAGCCATATGCCTGCTCATAAAGAGATGCAACACCATACAGAACTTTGAATTACAAAGCACTGCACGGCACTGAACTGCACTCGTCACTCAGAGACAAGATGTTAAGTCTCATTAGGCCCAGTAATTTCACTGACTTCAATGTCTTTCAGACCGAATCCCAACAGTGCTTACACACTGTTGCTTGGCGGCAGAAATAGACGACGCGGTGGTACCAACCCAGACGGCCCCTCGCATACGAGGGACCTACCACCTTGTGTTTCTATAGTTACACTCAAATCTAGTTAATGCTTCGTGCTTTATTTCTGACTTGGCACAGTCAGGCTTTTAAATGCGATTCTCTAGAATGACTCATTGTGCTAATGTTTCACTATGAGTATAGTGATCAGTATACATACATAAATACGTACACACTCACACCAGTACTCCTCGAAAGGGTAAGCAGATGTGTAACCAGTACACCTACATATCGACGGGCTTATTTTCATCCCACGATGTAATAGGGGGCGAGTCTATCCCCATACTGGGTACGATTCCAGAATCCGGACTGATACTGATCATTTTGTGATAGAAAAAGCGAATTTCACATTTACCTGACCCGAGCGTGGAACCCGAGACTGCAGCACAGCTGTCGTACCGCGTACGCATTATAATTGCGCAACGAAAAAAAAAAGGAAAATGGGTGACCTGATGGTAAGTGATCTCCACCGCCCATGCATGCCTACAACACTAGAAGAATCATAGGTGTATTGCCGAGCTCAAAGGGATAATTAAGGGATTGGGAAGGGGAGGGGATTTATTCCTCCGGATATCTTACTCACCGTTTAAAATGCAGCAGTAAGTTACGTTAAGTCGGTTTTCTGTAAGACAGTGGCAACGCCTCTGTCAAGCCGACTCATTCATGCTTTAGACAAAACTGTCAACAGCGTGGCTCTATCATTTCAAAAATAAATACACCCAATAGTCACACACATAGCCCTGACCCCACAGTAAGATCCGAGTTTTGTGTCGTGGGTATCAGGAACTACGAGAGAATTTCGGTCTCACAACACGCAGACCCCGAAACAAATATTTATGGATCACACAAACACTTGTATCGGTGCGGGGATCGAACCCGCGGCCTCTCGCTTCACAACCGGCTACTCGCCCGCTGCGCCACGGAGGCTGTCATATCAAATCTACACTCTAATGCTAATCTGTTCCTCAAGCGCTACTACTTCGCGAAAACCTTACACAAATCAAAAAGCAACCAACATTACCTTAATAATTTCCACTAAACCGACCAGCGACCGTCCAACGCACTTTAGTATTCTGTGACAATCATACAAACAGTCTAATTCTAATTCAAAAAAGCATTGTGGTTAGTATGCGGCACGCGGCCCGTTCGCTGACTACGGTGCAAGTTAAATGACGAACAATATGATGATCTATATATCGGGTTGTACACGAGCTACGAGCTGTACGTAGCATAGTTAAGTAGGTTCGTTGGATGGCATAAACTAAGGATAGCGGTAGATGGGTTATTCGATGAAAAAGGTTTGTGTGGATTTGTAGTATATAGCATGATGAACAATATTACTTTTTTTTATCCTGGCTCGGCAAAGAGACTACGCCACACCTGATGGTAAGTGTAGCGCAATCCAGGAATAGTGTCAACCAAACAGTGTGTCTATCGTAGGTCGGCAAGATTATGCCAGCCTGTCTAACTGCTTCTTCACACTCCGTTTAAAGGATTCCATTTTATAGGAAGAAGGGAACACGTGTGCCGGCAAACTATTCCACAGTTTAATGGTCCGGTAGAGGTATGATTTCGCGAACTTGTTATGGTTATTTATATCTATACTTAAATAGCAATAACTATTTACATGATATGTAATAGCAGAAACCATTAGTTTGCTTTAACTTATTATTATTAATTCTAGTTAGTAAAATTTACGTTATCAACTAAGTGTATTCATCTTATATTCACAATACGTCCCGCTTCTACGATTGAGTCACCATTCCTGTCCTGTTTTGCCCCACCTGTCATCACTTTTGTGGCATAAGTGGCCCGTTTACTTCCATTTTATTGGATCTACCACCGTGTCAATTTCGGTGGGTCTGAATATAGATATATGAAAGAACAAATAAATATCAAAAATGCTTTTCACGGCGTGGTCATTCCAGGGTCTAAGCTTGCTACGTTTTAATTAACAAATTTTACCTACACATCAACAACTTGCCCGGTCTACACAAACTTAATCTTTGAACACAAATTCTAAAACTTATTGAATTGATGTATCACAAAATGATAAAATCTTTACTTTACAGGATTTCCGGCGTCTGCCGTTGATCGCCAGCCTATCATCCAGGCATTGCTAATTTCAAAGAAATCTGATTCACGTGCGTGATAGTTTCGCGTATTTTGAACCGAGTTTTATTACTTTTTTTATGGACAGGTATAAAAGGACATCGTTAAAATATTATATAGATGGAATTTTTGCATTCTGAAGTTCCTATGTTGTGTTTTAAGGTTTATTTTTTATTTGATCCATAACTGTGAAGTACTTGGGCTTGTTGTCGGAATATTTTTAGTGGTCAATGGTCTGTTTTTAGATGGATCATCGGTCACCTCTTCTTTGTAAGGCGTGAAGATACGCATCGAATTTACTACTGTTTTGATATAGTCATGCTATGTCCTAAAATGTCAAAACATAATTGGTTTGATTTTATTATTTCTCAGTATGCAATTTGCATGCAGTTGGATTACTAATGGAAGTTGCAGCACTACCTTTGCAAGATTGGTGCCGCCTTTGATTCCTAGTTGGGTAAGCATTGAGTAAACGAGTTTTATTATAGCGTTGAGATTTTTTTTGCAGGCAATATAAATTAATTTATTTTTTAGGATTTTTTTTTTAAATATTCGTGGAAAATTATATTATTGTAGAATTAGTTGTGGAAAATTATAGAATAAGAGGCGTTTAACCGCAAGAAATATTTTTTCTGCATTTATGGATTAGTTTTATACACCCTATTAAATATCTCTATTTCCTGTCTCCTTTTTTATTTTTGTTTAAAAATATTGTTTCTGCAATTATAGATTAGTGCTGGTGGGAGGATACTTGTATCCGACCGGATAGCGACCACCGTACACTGGTGCTAAAACCTGCCATAGTGGTCCACCTTGTGTGGGTCGCGTTCCAGGGTCAGCCAGTGTATATCCGGTTCTCCCCAGGGGGCTTGCCCCCTGATCCTAACCCTTTTCCCATCCCTTTTCCTTCCCCTCCCCCTTTGCCCTTTGGCAGGCCGGCATGATCTTGCCGACCAACGATGGACACATTGTTTATCGTTGGTCGACACTATTCTTGGATTGCGCTACACTTACCATCAGGTGTAGCGTAGTCACTTTGCCGAGCCAGGATAAAAAAAAAAAAAAAAAATACACCCTATTAAATATCTCTATCTCCTGTCTCCTTTTTTATTCTTTGTTTAAAAATATTTTCACTGAATTATTTGTGGAAAATTATATGGTTCTAGAATTCGTTGTGGAAAATTATATTATTGTAGAATCTGTTGTGGAAAATTATATTATTATAGAATTTGTTGTGAAAAATTATAGAATGAGCGGTTAACTACAAGAAATATTTTTTTCTGCTACTATGGATTAGTTTTATTACATACGACTCATATACCTATGCCTTAAACTGAGCGAAATTGTTCTACACTGTAATTAATATTCTATCTGTTAATTGTTAGTTGTATTCTTGACGTTCATTAACATCTGCACGGTCGTACCGAATGGATATGTGCTATTAACGTTTCCGAGTCTTGACAGCTGGCCGATTAGGATATAGGGAGGAGGCGATTGTACCGGCTTTTCGTTTTTTTCCAATTTTTGAAATCACAAAAATCCGGAAGATTCGTGCTAATATATATCGATTTATATTGGAGCTTGGTAGTAAATGTTAAATATCTATACAATGATAATATTAGAATCTATTCCCCAAAGGAGATGACGTCAGCAGGCGGTCGGTCGTAAAAACTACTACACCGACCTTTCTATGAGTGGGATAAGAGCAGACGGATGATGAAGAAGAATAAATGTAGGATACGTGCAAAATAACTTGACCGGCCTGAACTAAGTCACGATCAGGGTTCCGGCTATTATTTTCAGGAACTAAAATATGACAGGATGCGTAGAGGGCGCACTGAGTCGCTAACTTCTGCTTAGCCAAGTTATTTTGTATGTTGGAAATATGTATGTTCACACTAGTATTTTAATAGCCATTGCATATCGATGAATAGTAATAATAATTAGTTTTGGGTTACTATTATTGTTTTTACAGTGTAGACCGGTAAACGAGCAAGTGGTTCACCTGATGGTAAGTGATCTCCACCGCCCATGTACGCCCACATTACTAGAAGAATCATAGGCGCATTGCCGACCTTAAAGGGAAGGGATAATTAAGGGATTAAGGCAGGGAAGGGGATTTAGGCCTCTGGATATCTCACTCACCGTACGAAACGCAACAGCAAGCCTGTACTTTACGTCAGCTTTCTGTGAGATAGTGGTAACGACCTGGTCGAGCCGGCTCATTCATGCTACAGTCAAAACTGCCTACAATGTGGCTCTACTACCTTCTAGTGTCTTAGTTAGCAAATTAAACGAGGATTATTGAAAGATATTTATTTATTACCAAGAAATCCATGCGAGAAACTCAAATAATGCTTTAAATTTTTTTCATGCACTCTTAGAGACATTTATAAAATCTCCTTGAACGTAATGTGATCAACACCGAAAATTCGGCCAAAAACATCACTAAAATTCGCACACTTTCTTTCTCGTCTTGAACAATTAATTAAATTCATTAAATTAATGATGATCAATTGATTTAATTGATTATTCGTATTTAAATCGCCTGGTGATCCAAATGGCCTGCTTAGTATTACAGTTAGGAGTTGTCGTGCGGCAGTCGTCGGCGCACTCGAGTTTCCTGCGCATTAGATTTGGATCGGCTCGAACTATTCTCGGTAATGTGTCATCGAGTCATAGTTTAAACAATGAACTGATCATAGAATATGTGGGTGAGAGATAAGAGATGCGACTGTGGGTAGAAATTACATATTATATAAATAAATACAACGAATAGTCACACATATAGTCCTGACCCCATATTAGGTTAACCTGTATCCTGGATATCAGAAACAACGAGGAAGTTGTGGTCCAACAAAACCCACAATCGAGACACATATTCATTGATCGTTCAAACATTTGTTTCGGTGCGATAATCGAACCCACGGCCTCGCATGTGAAATTAATGATAGTAAAAATCAAAGTCCACTTTCAACTTTTTTTGTTAGAAAATTAGATAAGATTAGTTAGCTGCGCCGTATGGTGTCACTTGAGATAACCTACAATAGTGATGTGAAACACTGTAGTTCGTTAAAGCACCAACTGTACTGTACCTACTTCATTATTATGGTTAATACCATAATGAAGTACGCTATTGTAACCTTTAAAACGTCACGTTGTCTTTAATACATATTAAAGAACTTCAGGAGCGTGTGTATGTCACAGTTACCATCGTATGTTACTGTTACTGTAATTAAAGGTACCATATAAGATGACAGCGAAATTATTTAATTTCACACGACAGGTGTTTTAAAATTACTATTATATTGGTCCATAATTTGATTTTATGAATATACTTTAATGATTTCGAAGCTGTGATGATATTAATTAGCGAATGAAATCGCTTGTAATAAAAATAGAAAATCTTTTTATGATTTTAATATAAATATGCATGAGTTTTTCCTTATATGAAATGTTTGTATAAAAGTAGTTGAAATGTAATAAATGAGGTATTGTGGTTGGGATCAGCCTATTTATCTTGTCATTTAGGGTCGGTAAAACCTCCTTCACCAGATTAAGTTATTTTAGACTTGATGATTCTTCCAGGGACTTAAGGCCCCCGAGTCCTCTCAGAGACACCTGTACTCAAGGCTGATGTATATCCCATTTCGTGACGTCACTGCCCCTTTGATCTATAATTGTATTATGGATCATCAGTACGATGCGCGTGGGCGCCATTCAGACGTGGTTACGCATATGTATCGATGTTAATCGATTTTTAAACATAGCATCGTTGTGGTTCGCGGTTACGTAATTTTATGTATGTGGGGTACCGACGCGGCTTTCGTCACTGGCAATACTTTGACTTGTCCTTTGTGTTGTAATTGTTGAAGCTGTGTTGTTTCTAGTAGTATTGAGTTTTAAATGAGTTTTAGGAGTACCCTATTTTTTGTACTGTGTATAAGATTCCGCTTCAAATGAGGTGTTTCGAAGCTTGCTGGTACATTTGATGTATGCTCTAGTTTGTACTGCCCAAGTGTGATTGAGCGATTGCTTGAGATGAGTCTACTATTGAAGTGAAGTATGTTACTCCTTCGTTCTGTCTTTTTCACGCAAGCAGTCCGCGTGCATGTTGGAATGGTTAGAGTAAGGGCCGGCGCTCATTGACGGCATGGCACGGCATGGCACGGCAGGTCATGCTGCGGCATCCCGCGGCGTCCCGTGGCATGCCGTGGCATCCTGCTGAATGCCCAGCCACTCTCTCTCTCTCTCGCGCACCGCGGCAATCCGTGGAATGAAACGGCATGCCACGGGACGCCGCGGGATGCCGCGGCGCGTCGCGTCATGCCACAGCATCCCGCGGCACGTCGCGGCACTGTGGTATTGAAATAAAGTAACGTGAATTCTAAACTCGTGGCAATAAGATTCAAAATAACTTGATTAGTAATAAAATCCTTTGCCATGCCATGCCGTGCCATGCCGTCTATGAGCGCCGGCCATAATGCGACATAAAATTTGAGATTGATGATTTGAGATTTTAGTGGTGAGAGTATAGTTGTATCCGACCGGATAGCGACCACCGTACACTGGTGCTAAAACCTGCCATAGTGCCCCACCTTGTGTGGGTCCCGTTCCAGGGTCAGCCAGTGTATATCCGGATCTCCCCAGGGGGCTTGCCTCCTGATCCTAACCTTTTTCCCATCCCTTTTTCCTTCCCCTCCTCCTTGGCCCTGGGATGAGATACTGCGGGGTCGGCAGTATTCCGTTAGCCGGGACCCCATAGTTCATCCCAGGAACTTTGGCAGGCCGGCATGATCTTGCCGACCATTATTCACATTATTCTTGGATTGCGCTACACTTACCATCAGGTGTAGCGTAGTGACTGCCGAGCCAGGACAAAAAAAAAAGAAAAAAGATACCTACTTAGGTAAAACTACAAGCCAAATAACTATAACATGTATTAAAAAAGCATGTTGCGCTGACCCCACTACGAGTGGGATAACGACAAGTGGAAGAAAAGAAAAACCCAATATGTATGTAATTTAAGCGTTTCTACAGAATCCAAATGACGTAAACAGTATCTGCGCTATTCAAATTAACAAGAAATCGTGTGTTTAGTACACAAGTTTGTATGTCGGACTTCCTCTGCACGTTATCTACAGACTTACTAATGAATAGAACTGATTTTATTTGCCTACCATCACACTATGCTGATTTATAGCCGGTTTCAATTCTAATTACAGTTTGAGTAAATTATTATTAGTAGTGATTTCTTTACGCCAGTGTTACACGTTGTAATAAAACAAATTTAAACGGATTTTATCACGGCTTTTTATTTTATTTTGGTACCGACGTTTCGTAGGCTGTTCAGCTTTCGTGGTCACGGGGTGGACAGTCCAGCATAATCCGTTTAAACTCGTTTTATTTTATTATTAGTGGTGTTTTAAGAGATGTGCCATAGAAAATATGTTTGTTAAACTTTATCTATGAACTAGCTTTTCATCCCCTATTTTATCACCTTGGGGGTATAAAATCCTTTCTTAGCGGATGCCTACGTCATAACATCTACCTGCATGCCAAATTTCAGCCCGATCCCTCCAGTGGTTTGGGCTGTGCGATGATAGATCACTATGTCAGTCAGTCACCTTTGAGTTTTATATATTTAGATAATATATTGAAATTATCATTTGGTGTATTTATTTTTTACTATCGAGAAAAAGAGCTGTATTTTAAAGGCGTATTCCAGTTAACGCTAAATCTATTGTTCTTTAAAAACGCCAGCTACCACCGATAAACAATGAGTTTATCGGTTGGACACTAGAATCATGCCGGCTTGTATAAATGCACCTTCACACCCCGAAGAGGGAAGGAGCGAATCGAGGGGCCTGTGATAGGACAAGCGGATGATTTATGCAGGTACAGGGATACAAGGATATTCCCCTATACCCGCCCCAATCAACCATTAAGTAATGTCGCAAGCTCCTCGGAAGAACAGGATATTCACTAGCTGATCCTGGAACGCGTTGAACGTGGTGTGTGGGTCACTATTGCAGGTTTCAACAGCAAGTTACCACCAGCCTAAACAAATAGACTGATTTAGATGCGATTTTCTATTGGAAAGCTAATTAAATTTATTATTTAATTAGTTTTACAGAAAGCTTACAGACTAGTGTTAAAAAATGATTAATTAATATAGACGGAGAAATTGTTGCTAATTAATAACTTCCACTTAATAATTTTAAGTGCAAGAATTATTAATTAGGTAATCAAAAGTGTTTTTTGATTGAATATAACCATAAAGCCGTTTGCGGCTTTCACACTTTTTGGCGCTTTAAATAAGATTAAATGAATGATTGAACAAGAGATGGTGATCAAGGTTTTGTCGACAGCCTCCGTGGTGCAGTTGGCGAGTAGCCGGCTGTGAAGCAAGAGGCCACGGGTTCGATCCCCGCACCGAGACAAAGGTTTATGTGATCCACAAATCTTGTTTCGGAGTCTGGGTGTTGTGAGCTCGAAAGTATCTCGAAGTTCTTGATACCCGCAACACTAGACTCGTATCTTACTGTGGGATCAGGACTATGTGTATGACTGTTGGGTGTATTATTTATAAAAAAAATGTATGGAGTGATTAATATATGGGGTTTGTTGCTGGAAAGGGTATTCGAAGTTCTATATGGTGTTGTTTCTGTTTATGGGCAGCCGCTTACCATCAGGCGAGCGACATGCTCGTATCGTCATTCAAGGTAATAAAAAAAGCCAATACACGTTAACACAACGTCAGTCAATCCTCGAAGCATCAGTCTGCCAGGTCTAAACCCCTCTATCTCTTCACGCCACGTCATTTAATAAATTAGATCACCGATCTCAACAGATAGGTGTTCATCTTTTAAAACGATGTTTGCGGTTCGACCTTCCTCTCGCGTGCATTCCGATCACGAACGCTGCCTGTTATATCCTGTTAATTGAACTGTTTAATTTTAATCATTTAATTTGTTTAGTTTTGTAAGGAATAGATGTTTTGTATTTTAACTGACTTGAAAAGAAGAAGGTTCTCAAATCATCTTGATATCTTATTTGATTTAATGACGAGACGAGCAAGGCGCTCGCCTGTTGGTAAGCGCCACGTCTGCCCATAAACAGAAGTAACAGCATACAGAACTTTCAATTACAAAGCACTGCATGGCGCTGAACTGCGCTCGTCACTACGAGACATAAGATGTTAAGTCTCATATGCCCAGTAATTTCACTGGCTTCAATATCCTCCAAACCGAAATACCATAGTGCTTAAATATTGTTGCTTGGCGGCAGAAATAGATAAAGTAGTGGTACCAGCCCAGACAGCCTTATACGAGGGACCTACCACCTTGTATATTAGGGCAGTCCCATATTTTATTTAAGATATGATAATACGAAGGAAAATGGGAAAGTCCCACCAGATTACAACAAATGCACTCGACTTTCGGGTTTTGAAGTAAATTTTGAAGTTTTTAAATTTAAAGTTATCTTACTTTGTCATTGCAGCCTGGGGTTACAGCTAACCCTTAGAGCAGTATTATGACCTTACTTTGACTTTCGGTACCATGACTTCCCTAAAGTAAGCTTATTGCCGTTATATATCAAGCTTATTCGTAGTACGAATTCCAGACTCCGGGCTGATACTGAGTATTTTGTGATAGAAGAACCCAATATCACTTTTAACCCCCCCGGGGATCGAACCGAGTCGTACCGCGTACGAAAAACAATTGCGCCACCAATGCAGTATATTTATTGCTATTTACTTTTACAGTAAATGATACCAGGTTACATGATATTAATTCTTTATTTCAAAAAAGTACATTTAACACTTTTCAAGGACTACTCGATTTTATAAATAAACCGAAATGTATGGACCATAAATAAAACGTTTTTGCATAGACATAGACTAATTTGATTTTACCAAATTTGGTGACAATCGTCTCGCTACATTAATATTCATCGGTTGAACCAATTTATCTATTTAAAAATAGATGAGTATTTTATAAGTGTTTTTTTAATCAGTATCCGGCAAAGGAGCAAGAGGATCTTCTTACACACACATGCACACACACACGCACGCACACACGCACACACACACACTCGCAGCACGCACGCACGTAGGTAATGGAGCCCTTTTTTATATTCAAAGTTTATTTTTCAATAAGCACCTTTTGATGTAGCCTGCGAAAGAGCGGGGTCTCCTGTTACAAGTATTTTCATATTTACTTGGAGATCTTTAAATCATTTGTATTATTTGTATTCCAGTATTGTATTGAAATGGTAGAGTCACGCTGTGGACAAACAACACGCTGGTTACCACTGTCTCGCAGAAAACCGACGTAAAGTAGCGGCTTGCTGCTGCTTTTCGTACGGTGAGTGAGATATCTGGATGCCCAAATCCCCCTAGCCTTCTCAATCCCTAATTATTCCTTTCCTTTCAGGTCAGTAACACATCCATTATTCTTCCTGTATTGTGGATATTAATGGGTTGTGGAGATAATTTACCATGGTCATAAGATGACAAATACCGTGACACACTAATTGGTATTTGTCATCTTATGCTTTAAAATACTAAACTTTATCATTTAAGGCATCGCAAATGCGAAATTTTCACATCTTAAGTGCACAGAATACTTAATCTACGAATTAGCATACAAACATTGATTAATTACTATGTCAATCTGACACGTCACATTTATCTATGTAGACTTACGGAAATGTCATCTTGACAAAAAATAACGTATTAAAATCTATTTTTAATCAAAAATAATCAACATATTTTCTTGCAAAAAATGTTTATTGGGAATCATTTTAATTTATTACTTGTTTTAAATATTTCAAAATGCTTTTTACTGTAATTGAATAGGAGTGACTTATTATTTATTTTGTTATTGCCATGCTTTCTCATCAGAGAGATTGACGTCAGGCAGGTGGCCGGTCGTGAAAACTATAAGCTAAATATTTCTTTAACATGTGTTAAAAAGCATTTTGCGTGAACCCCACTACGAGTGGGATAAGGGTAAGTGGAGGAAGAAGAAGATTGAATATTTTGCATCTATAGAAATACCGGTTTCCTGTCAGATAATGGTACCATATTGGTAAAACTGTATACAATCTACAAATCTGTCTGCAATTAAGCAATGAATAAACGGCTTTTCTTGACGTTTAATATAATAATTCCGTCCTGCATAATCTGCTCATTTAACGTATCTGAGAATCTAAGCCAATAAATACACTGTTACTTCACCAATATAATGTTACTTTTTCAAAAGCCTGCACCGAGGTCGTGAACCCACGACCTCGACATTAAAAATATTGATGCTATTATATAAGTATTATTAAATCCTACGATGGCTTCCAATGTAAAATATTTGCTCGTGTCCTAGAGGTGTGGAATAAGTGTTTCATTGAATTATTAAGTTTGTGGGATCATCTTCGTTGTGTGTGGACTGAGGTTATTTGATACTTGCATGTTTAATTATATTTATTTTTTGCTGGTGGGTGGATATCCATATCCGCCCGGATAGCGACCGCCGTACACATGGTGTTGAAACCTGCCATAGTGACACACCTTATGTTGATCGCGTTCCAGGATCAGCTAGTGTATTTATGATTCTCCTGAGGGGTTTGCTTGTTTGTATACATTGATACTGATTTCTATATACAAGTTTCTTACACTTCTGTTTTGACATATCATAAGCGCTATTTAAATTGCCTACATGATTAATAAACTATTTCATTTCATTAAATTCAAATAACTGTTAATCAAAATAGTGGTTGTCAGAAAACGAATTAATTATTAAATAATTCGTTTATGAGAAAAAATTAACATTTCATATTTATTAATTTGTGTGATTATTGATGATTTGTTGACGCTATTTACTAGTAGTTTGAAATTTTGCCGTAACACCACGAAGGATACCACATGAAGATATTATCTGTAACGTTGCGAATAGTCTCTTCAAAAATAATTTGAAAAAGGAGGATTCGGAGGCGATACGTCAAGACATTTCGTCTATATTACGTCAAAAAGACAGCGCCGAAACCAAATCTTCCTAAACAACAATATATCGCTTTAAAGAACTTGCGATCAATGAAGGACATAATTATTCTCCGTGCCGATAAAGGTAATGCGACAGTAGTAATGGATACGTCAGATTATAATAATAAAATAGAACAACTTCTGTCGGATGAAAGTACATACAAGAAGGTTAAAACAGACCCAACTAATAAAGTTTTAAAGGCGAATAGCTCTTTAATAAACTGTTACTCCGACACATTAAATCTTGACGTAAACTTACTTGTCCCATCGTGTGCAAAAGCTCCTAAACTGTATGGGTTACCAAAAATACACAAGCCAAATGCTCCACTACGTCCCATCGTGAGTCAGGTCGACACACCAACCTACAAACTGGCTCAGCACGTAGAAAAATTGCTTTCACCACTAAGAGGAAACACTAGAGCATCTGTGAAGGATTCATACCAATTTGTCAGTGATATTAAACACTTACAATTAGCTGACAATGAAACCATGGTTAGTTTTGATGTCCAGTCTCTATTCACAAGCTTACCCGTACAAGACTGCATCGAAATTGTATCTAAGAAGTTAGCAGATAATAACATGCCCATAGAATATGCAGAATTACTCAAACATTGCCTCACATCTGGCTATATGTTGTGGATGAATCAATTTTATGTACAAGTGGATGGAGTATCTATGGGCTCACCTGTGTCTCCAGTAGTCGCCGACATTTTCATGAAGGACTTCGAGGAGACAGCCCTAAGCACAGCCCCCGTCACTCCCAGGTTTTACAAACGGTACGTAGATGATACATTCACAATTTTACCATCTGACAAAATATCTGCATTTTTAGATCATCTTAACTCCATCAACAATAAAATACAATTCACTGCGGAGTTAGAACAAAATAAATCTCTTCCTTTCTTAGATGTTTTAGTTATTCGTAATCCTGATCAGTCTTTAGGCCATACTGTATACAGGAAAATGACCCATACAGATAAATACCTGAATGGTGAATCTCACCACCATCCAAAACAGTTAGCTACCGTGGGTAAATCTTTGTTTCAGAGAGCACAAGGAATCTGTGACGAGGAACATCTGGCTGCCGAGCTGCAACATGTCAAGCAAGTACTGCGAGACAACCAGCTCCAAATTCCACGCCGTCGTCACAGAAACCGAGTGAAACCAGCCACAGTTGAACGTGTACCTGTTGTGTTACGTTTTGTAAGAGGAGTCACAGACAAGATTGGCTACATACTGAAGCGTGCTTCAATTAAAACTTACTTCAAGCCGCCAAAGAAGATTAGTCAATTTTTACCACCTGTCAAGTGCCATATACCTCTACAGGAAGAGGGAGTATACAAAATCGACTGTGACTGTGGCCTCGCCTATATCGGTCAAACCAAAAGAAACATAGGGACCCGCGTAAAAGAACACATAGCTGATGTTAAACACCGACGCTCTACGAAGTCTGCAGTTGCTGAACATTCTGAGGAAGGCTCCAACCATTATCTTAGATTCGACAAACCACAAATCCTTGCTAAAGAACACCGATTCCTACCTAGGATGATTCGTGAGGCTATTGAAATTAAAAAACATCCAAATTTCAATAGAGAAGATGGTTGGAAGCTAGCACAAGCCTGGGATCCGGTTATACATTTAATTAAAACGGAACCCAAAAGACCAATTGCCAGACCTCAAGACACTGTGAGCTCTTTCTGCGTAGATCGGACTAATCATTAAATAATATTAATAATTGTAAACTGAAGGTAGACACTGTAACATTAACTTTTCTGGACAACCTACACCTCAGTCCACCCCGTGACCACGAAGGCTGAAAAGCTTACGAAACGTCGGGACCATAATTAAAATAAAAAAACCGCGATAAAATCCGTTTAAAGTAGTTTTATTTCAATGAGTAACATTCGCGTAAACATAAGAAATCATTATACAGGGTTAATTTTAAAACACCAGCAACCTCGCAGGACCAGATAGCTGACCCCATACGGAACAACTTTTGTTCTACGAGTTTGTATATAACTCAATATATTTAAAAAAAAATGATTTTACAAGTTTTGGTTGTGTCGTATTTTTCTTCGTAGACTGCGGCGTGCGCGCGCGACTCAAAGGCGCCGCCGCGCCGCTCAGCTGGCTCGGGCGTTGAACTTCAAAGGCGCTAGCCCGGTTCCCCACGCTTCGCGTGTTTGCTTACGTAATCTGCGATGTGCGTAGGTAACATTCAAGACGGAAATTAAATGAATACTTATTTTTGTATGAAAATAAAATCTACCAAATTATCAAAAGTCGTAGAACAAAAGTAGTAGCTTATAACCTTAGGTATCTACCCCTGCGAGGTTGCTGGTGTTTTAAAAATAACCCTGTATATAAAAGTCATCGATTAAAAACATAAGGTCAAAGAATTTTAGTGTTTTCCTTTGACACAGTAATGATTCAATAAATCAAAATTTGAATAAATTAGCACACGATAATCTTTTTTTAAAGGCAACTCATGTTAATATTGTACATTTAGAATTGCAATACGTATTTTTTTTCTAAAGATAACCTAGAATGCCTACAATGATTATGCAAAAAAAATACGCAAGAATTGCATACAAGTATTTCGAAGTAATGTCAAATAGATGAAGATTGAGAAGTAATAACCTAAGGGTGAAAAACCCCCGAAATATGTTTAGCGAGCCTAAATATATTTGCACTTAATTATTGAGGAGTCGGAAGCTGTAGATGGATTGGTTGCATCATCAGATTTTAAAAGTGGTAGGTCCCTCGTATCCAAGAAGCCGTCTGGGTTGGTACCATCGCTTTGTTTAGTTCTGCTGCCAAGCTGCAGTGTGTATGCATTGCTGTGTTTCAGTTTGAAGAACATTGAAGCCAATGAAAGTACTGGGCCTTATGAGACTTAACATCTTATGTCTCGGTGTGACGAGCGTAGTCCAGTACCAAGTAGTGCTTTGTAATTCAAAGTTATATGTGGTGTTGCTTCTCTTTCGGGGCAGTCGTGGCGGTTGCAATCAAGCGAGCAAGCTGTTTGTCTCGTTATTCAATCATCGTCGTTAATCGTCATTCATAAATATATTTAATTTCGAATAAAACTAACTAGCCCACTAATTTAGGCTTTACGAGGCCTCAATAGATTTACAAAGAGCTCTAACTCATATCTTATATTGCGGGTTAAAAATTCTAACAAAAACATCATCAAGCAATTTTAACAAACATGCTGTAATATAATTGAACTGATTTAAACTGAAAATATTGAAACTATTATTAAATATTTCCCGTTAAAACTTCCCATGTCAATTGGACGTCAAATTGAAAAAAACATCAGTAACTTATAAACAGCTGAACACGTTTTCTTGAAACATAGATCTATGAAGCATTATACGAGCTTTCAGAAAATATTCAAATCTGTCCATATTTTAAGCATTGAAATGCCACAATTCACAAACCACAAAGTGGTCAAACCTTTAATATCTTTTTATCATGGATTCACATTCACTTCTTAAGTCAAGTATCAATCAAGCAAATCCAAGTTCACAACAATTGAGGAAGATATTACCGATCGTTGATTAGTTGGCGGAAAAAAAAATTGAAACAATAAAACGATCGGAAGGTCGCATCTTCGACTCATGACCATTCACAACAGTTCGTGTTCGGTGTCGGTCGCTCTATCATTTATCTGATTGGATAGCGGAGCGTTTTCTTGCACCGTGAATTTATATTTTAGTAACTTTACAGGAATTGCAAGATAGAATATCCGATATTTCGTTGTATATTAAAGTAGTAACATTAGACCTAGTATTATATATTGTCCACTTTTGGATTCATCTATTAATGAAGGATTAGGCTTTAGTTCACCGAATTGACCTAAAGCAATTCGATTTTCCATATTCGGACCACTTTACGTCAGTTTTCTATGAACCAGTGGTAATAACCAGGTGAAGAAGACCCATTCATACTGTCGGCAAAAATATCTGCAACTTAAACACTTAAAAATGAAAATCAAACCTTAAAAATATACATTCATACATTGCGAAACATTTCAAACTAGACATCACAATAACTCATCACTATTGAAGCTACTACAAAAACTCGAGTCGATTGGACTTGAACCGTTGCTTCTACCCACTTAACCAATGATTGTCGACAAAAAAATAAACATACAGACAAACACAAAGGGCATGGACGTAATTCTGTGTTTGTTTGAATTCCGGTGTTACCCCGCGCATTCCAATCGGCTTTCTAGCTATGATAACACGGCCCACGCGGAGACAACCCGAATTTAGTTTTGACTTGATGATACTAAGAATGGATATGGTATGAGAGTCACTTTTTATTGGCATGAATAACGAGATGAGAAGGTTGCTGTTGTTGTTGGTTGTTTTTATATTACTCAGAACTTTAAATGAAATACCAGTGCATGATATCGCATCGCATTCGTCCCTCTAAGATATAACACCAAGTAATTCTTCTGGCACCAATGTCTTTCAAATCAAAACACAATAGTGTTTTATTCCAGCAGTCGCACTTAATTATCCTAATGTCGATGATAACGATTTCATCATCACCAAGTAGAAATTGCTGAGTAATTAAATTCAGATTTGCGTTTAAAATAAACCTTCTATCAAAGGTGTGTAAATTTAATGTTAAAACAAAGATCTCAAATTTTCAAGAATGTCAAGAAGGTTATCCAAAAATTTACTAATTTTCAAATGAAGACCTGAAAATAATGTTGGATTGTTCATCAAAAATATTTTACAAACCGTTCCAGTATTTCTAGTTGTTACTTCCACAACTACTTTCTTGATTAGCTGTCATGTCCAAAATTCCCACATTCATTCTATTGACACACGAAGACAAATTTCGTTTGCTCATCAAGCACTAGAGAGCACTCCACTAATCCCATCGAAACTAGGCCGAACGCTTCATAGGAATCGTTCCAAAGCCCACTCGACATCGTACGGGATGTTTGTCTTGCTGGTGTTTGAGCAATTAATGTACGAGTTTAATTAGTTGGTGTATTTTTAGTGGGAGAAAGTACGTAGAAATCACAATGATAAGATTCCAATACTCTAATATACGTGGATGTAGAAGCAAGCTGTTTTCTGTTTTGTTTACAGCATGCATTAGATCAACCGGGGTTGTTGTTATGGGGTACAGTCGGTCAGCATTTTTTTGGGCCAAGTGAAGCCCTCTCGTATCTTCTTAAGACCCATTCCTTTTTCAGTTCCTTTTTAAAGTACGTTGTTATGTACTTTTTATCGGTGGTTAAACTGGTGACCAGATTAAAATATTTCCGAGCAAACAGGTTGATAACTTGATATATAACCGATAAACAAAACTATTCAAACCACAAGTTATGATACACCTTACACGACAACCAGAGAGTTACCTTTTAAAACACCACCATTCCCAACCCATCCCTATCGAGACTCCCTGGCAGTAACTCACTTTCTCAACTCAAATAATAATTAACGTACTAAACATATTCAAATCTAACGCGAATGCATTACGCACAAAGCCAATCCATGCATCAAAGTGGCATCAGCAATAACTGCACACCATAAATCGCAGCAAGGCCAGGTCGGCTGGCACAATTAATAAATTTAACTTCAGTACACACGGCCATAGTACGTTAACAGTGGAATATTCATTGCTGGCATAATATATGATAAATGTAGCGAGAAATATGCATAGTCACTCGCTTGAATAGTGGACGGTGGGTTCGTGGGGAGTTGGCGATCTATTGGTAAGGTATAGTTGTCTTACTCTATTTCTATTGGATTTAGAGATTTCAATTAAGTTTACGTATTCATTAGCTGATTCTTAGAACTGGATTATTTCTAGAGAGGCAGTTTGTTTGTGATCTATTACTCAGAACAGAAAGTACTTTAAAGCCAGTTACTGATTACAGAAATAGTCTTAACGTCTTTGATATTATCGAGTTCTTAAAAATGAAAAATTTATAATTGAACTTATTTTATGTTTCTTAGTACGGCAAGATAGTTAGATATTGTAGTAAGTGACAGATCAAGCACTGTAAGTAATTATAAGATGACATTTGAGACTTTGATATGAAAGGCCTCCAAAATTACACTATGTTCTCGACTAACTGACAGGATAAGAAGAAAAGACCAGAAGTATACGATAGTTTCTGGCCGAAATAAAGTGGTACACTCTACCAATTAGCAAACGAGGAAATTTCGCAACTAGGTTCTCACGTTGCGTATTGGGGGTCAGACGGTGCGGCGGATCGCCTCATGTCATACCAATTACTGTAAAATCATAAGGGACAGGTGAATCCAGGCAGAAAAAAGATGATTTTAGGCTCAGAACGTTAACTGTAGTTAAAAGGTTGAATCTAAACCATAATTTTGACAATTCGTTTTGCACTATTACATCATCAGCTTTACTAAGTCTATTATTTTATCTCTATGGGTGGTTGGTTAGGCTCAACCCCTGCCCGGCCGGCGGCGGTCGGCGCACGCTCATCTCTTCTATTGTTTAAAATTTTTATCAAAGCCGAAACAATGCGAGATCATCCGAGGAAAGCCTAGATACATACCCAGATACACGGTGAATGCGGATGAGGTCTTAAACCTCATTGAGTGCCGGTTCGAGAGGTATGTGAGCAATTTCACACCAAAAGTAAGCGGTGTTAGTGAATGAGTAGTTGATGAAAGGGATATCAGAGATTTAATATCTTTTGAAATGTTTAAGAGGTGCAAAATGTGTAATACTACCGCGTTAATGTCTTTTCCGGGAAAAATAGACTTTTTGTTAGTTCTGATCATGGTCTAAAAATGTCTAAATTTCATCCTAACCATCAGTCATCAGTCAATGCCAAATTAGATTCAACGAACAAACGTATGAAATAGTAGTAGTATCAGATCTACACGAGCGCTGGTACTGGTTAGAGGGAAATATGAGATCCATTGTCTCACTAGAAAGGATGCTCAAGATCAAGCAAACTGGAAGTGTTTAACTAGAAAGATGGACTCTGGTAATAAAGGATAGGCCCAAGGCCAGGATAAGGTCAGTCAAAAATAAAAAGTCAAGCCCATGT